>JAZGTH010000059.1:6916875-7622500 GCA_036877525.1 Chromobotia macracanthus | reverse complement strand
TAATGATGTGCAGCCATTAGGCCACTGATATGACTGGAGTCTATCATACAGTGTATCATTTGCAAAGATTCATATTGCCACAGTCTGTGACAGGTACTTTTTCAACACATTTCAAACTAAAGGTACAAATGGCACATAAGCAGGTGGATACTGTCTGCTATAAAACACTTTATAGCATTCCCCAGCTAACAGGGGACATTCTCAGAATGCTGGCTAATGCTCTCTGAACGTTCTCTTAAAGTTATCAATATACTCCTGCAGTAATGTTAGAACGTTTTATTAATGGTATATACCATATATGTCAAAACATTATTCTTAAGTAGTTGTGATAGTGGTACTTTTTAAAAAACAATACAGAATTAAAACATGTTTAAATGATGTTAATACAATCTAAAAACTGGATGTTTTGAATGCTCTTAGAACTTGGAAATTTGTTTTAAATGTTTTTGTTACTTAATGGAAATGTTAGGGAAACGTTCCTACAACCTAAAATTGTAAGCTGGGTCTTCACTTTTTTATTTCACTATTTATGGTTTAATACCCGGCTTTTTAATGAAGACTTACACCCTAAAACCATTACAAATCAAGTGAAATTACACATGAATCAAAGCTTCAAACATGCTGTCTCTCTGTACTACAATAGGCCCTGTCTAAGGGTACCCACTGTGCTGTTTGTGAACTATCGTGTAGTATGCTGGAAAACAGCAGTTGTTTTGTTCCCCCTTTTTAGTTGTTTCAAAACTGCTTCCTGTTTCCTGTCCCAGGGGCCTTTCTGAATATTTGATACCTGTGAGATACAGGTTGACCTTTACTCAAGCCATAGTTAATGTGATGATGAACTACATCAGTGATGTCAGCATTAACATAAAAAATCTTGACTCAGCCACAAATAAATTCTGCTATATGGGTGCATACAGGTGCAATGCTTACAAATGGTGTCTCATATATTTTGCTACATCTGTGTCTCAGTCAAACACAAGTATCCCATCTAACAGGGAATGTTCTCAGAATGTTGGCAAATGTTCTCCAAAAGTTCTCTTAAAGTTATCAATAAATGTTCTTGCAGTAATGTTCGTAGAACATTTTTTAACGTTATATGCCATATAAATCAAAACTTTTCTCTTTACGAGACATTAGGGAAATGTTCTTACAAGGACAATAGAACTGAAGGGATATCCACTAAATAGCACTTTAACAGCGTTCACTTTTATACTAACTCTGAATAGTGGGCAACAGATCTCCCTGGGTTGGTGCTAAAAGTTACAGATCAAAGTGAGGGCTCTTGTTATTTAGCTCACTATGGTCACAATGTCACCATTCATGCGTGTGAGTCTTTTAATGTTAAAGGCATCTCATAACCCAAAGCGTGGCTGTGTAAGGAGAGGAGGATGAACTTTGACCTCAGCCAGATCTCTTTCATCCCCAAGCCTGTGTTACTTGTAAGCATCCTTTAATGGAAAGCCGTAACTGACTCAAAGAAATGTACAGAGGAGAGTCTGTAGTTAAGTGATATAACTTAATGTGATGACCTGCTGCAGGTCAAACTGAGACTTTGTAATACATTAAAATAGCACTAAAGGCTTTGGCTGTTTGGATGTGACGCAGGTTTTCTTAGATGTTAGGAAATATATCTCTGTTTGTCAGGATACTGACAAATACTGTCTCCTTTGATTCATTTTCACAGTAATATAAAGGAACAAGTATTATTTTTGTTAGTTATATATATATATATATATATCAGCAAATCTCACCAAAGCATGTCCAGATCAATTTTCTAAAAATCTAATTTCCTAACATTATTTTCTAATGAGAATTTCATTTAAGTATTGCAGACCTTAGGCATGTTTAGGCCGCTAAATTGCCCTACAGAGCTGAGAGAAACAGGATACAGGAATTGTTTAAGGCACGTCTTCAGAGATTATGAGTCTCTGTATACGACACCTCTGCATGTTGGAGAACAAATTGAGGATTAAATCTTGAATGTCTTTAGAGCTGTAACCCAAAGATGTCCAAAGGTGCCCAGACTGCACCCTTTAAAGTCAACTGAACCTCTCTGAAAGTGTGCATCTCATGAACAAGACTTTTCTTTATATATTTACAGAGATAAAATCTCATGTATAAAGTCATGATTCTGTGTTTTTCACGGTTCTGCTGAACAAATTCATTTCTGTACAGACTCAGAATCTGATGGTTTAGAATCTTATTCCCAGCAACATCTCCAGAACCGCCAGCTCTTCATCTGCTAGTCAGCTCCACTTTCATGCTCTCCTCTTGTTCTTTGCACTTCTGAGATTTACCCTGGAGCTATTTTTCCTCCATCATCGCTCTAAGAGAATAAAGAATTACAAGGCAAGAGAAACAATTTGGATGGGGATCAAATGAATCCTTCACAAAATTTGCTGTAAGACTGCAATCGAATCATTTGCTCCCTTTACGCACCAGCCAGTCCCCTGATACTCTCCTTCAACGCAGTTTTACGCAGTTACTTCAGTAATTCTCACAGGGCAATTCAGTCATTGTTAACTACAAGCAAGGCAACTTTAGAAAGTGCTCAGTATGCATTTTGTGTGTTTTGATCATTGTCAAGTCAAGCTTAACGTTTGGTCAAGAATTGTTCCTGTAGCTCAACTGGTAGCACGTTGTGTTCGCAGTGCGAAAGGTTGTGGGTTTAATTTCCAGGGAACACATACTGATCAAACGTATAGCTGGAATGCACAAAACCATTTGCCAAATACATCAATGTTAATGCAAGAACTGTATTGATTATTTTTATAGCTACAAATTTACAAATAACAAAAGCTGTCACAAAATTTGTGAAGTGAACTGACTGTCCTCTTATAATGCAAATGAAATGTCTTATCATCTAGATGAGTGAATGTGTATTTCTTTATACCAACAAACTTTTAACATAAACCTAAAAGCCTGTATTAATTAACACAGGCCTGGCTGCATTATAGTGATGCTTGTGCCAAACATTATTATTAAAACATTATTATTATTATTATAAATAATTATACTTTTTTTGGTCGTAAATTCAAAAGTGCGCTAGAGAGCTTCTGTAATGATACCAGCTTTAATGTAACGGAAAGCAAACCGTGCAATTTCCAACAAGAAAAACACAAACACAGTTTCAAAACAGAAAAAATGAAGATGCTGTATTAAAAATGTACAAAAGCTATACATGTGTAGAGTTTTGCAAATGGCATCATGAAACATCAACCCCTCCTTCCTACTCCAAAACTGCAGACCTTCAGAAAACCGTTATCACTCTGTCCTCGGTGGGAATTCTTTGTAATGCTGCTAAATCAAAGGCAGAAGTCGTTTCAGTGTGCATCTGTGCTTTATCACTAGCTCCAGGGTGATGAACCTGTTAATTTGGTTGTGATGTCCACTGAAAGCACACAGTATACTTGCATATTCCTTTAAAGATATCTCAAAGGAACATGGGGTTGACAGGTCTCTTCAGACTGAAGCTCACAGACTGTCCTTCACCATGGCCAGATGCAACTACAAAGATCCGGAAATCCTGGAAGTTGCTTTGAGGGATTCTGACACCAAAGAAGGTCATCAGAACATTGAACAGGTTACAAAACAAACCAAGCTTGAGAAGTTAATATGCATTACACATAATTTAAAGCATGAAAGATATGGGATAACTATTAACACAACTGAGCAAAATGCAATAAAAATATTCATAACGCTATTAGTATAGCTACATAGCAGATTACACAGCACTATATGAGTTTAAAAGCTTACGTTCATGTATGGGAGGCACTTAGTGAATTTCAGTGCACTGCTGAGAAAGGGAGATTAAGACTTAGTATCCCAATAACCATTACCCTGATGTACACTTATATGCATTAACACGCAAGAAACGTACGTACAACATATGGCTTTGCAATATAGATACATGTCGCCTTGAGGTCTTTGCCATGTACAGGTAAATCTTGTTGCATTCAACAGTTCTCTTTGCAAAAGTCTCATAGTATATTTCAATGCAAGCCTTGATGATGAAAATGTCACCTGAAATACTGAAGTTTCACTGTTGTATACTGTTTATCAGTGCCTTGTTTTTCCTCCCCTTTGGGCAATTTCTTTACCATATTTATATGCTTGGTAGCTACATTGTTCAATGTCTTTACATTTTAAGAATGACATAAAAATCCACCCTTCGTTTTTTTAATGATTTTTTTTATTCTCAAGCCATCATGTTTAAGAACTTGCTTTCCTCTGCAAGGGTGGTTAACATTGAGCTCATGTCACCAATGGCCATGTTGCCAATACCTGCTGGTATTGAGGCTAATGTAACAGAGTTGCGTGGAGTCGTGAGGCGTGAGGAATTCTGGGATAGGCTCTGCAGAAGGCCGGGGCTTAATGTGCCAGACATTAGGCTTGAATGGTCACCATCATCCAAAATGGCATCAAAGTCTATTTGAGGGTGCTCAAGAGTTTGGGAGGAGTCTACTGTGCTGGTGACCTGGTTAACCCCAGGAGATGCCATTGTAGATGCTGAAGCAACAGGGGCTTGATTTGTGCAAGGAGACATAGGAGAACTGTAATCCATGTTGGTGTCTAACATATGGACCTCACCTGAATAGTACATTGTGCTGCCGTTGTTGTGTTGACCCATGTCATCTGGTCTCTTTGGGCTAGCTTCTGAGGTGTTGATGTTGGACAGAGAGCAACCACTTTGCTGGACCATACCTGTTCCTGAATGTTGCCTATTCAAAGGTTTGGGCTCAGATGGAGGTCTGGGCTGTATGAGTCCTCTGCCTACATTTTGATTGGCTGTTTGAGAGAGGGGGATATAATTTTGCTGGTTGACATTATTCACATGTGTATAGTTTGATCTGTAATTCTGCATTTCCTGGTTTGGCACTCTTCCATTGGGCAGGCCCATGCCATTACATGTTAGACGTTGATTGTTATTTCCTGATGAGGTGTAGTTGAGGTCCTGTCTGTATCCCTGTTGAAGGTTTATTTGATCATTGAGATTTTGACACGGATTGGAAACTGACTGCCGATACTGCTGAACAGAATTCATCCTCTGGGTGGTCCTTTGTGGATAACTCTGTTGTAGGCTAGCCAGATTCTGGCTCATTGGCATAATCTGCTGATTGGGGCCAAAGCCTTGATAAAGGCCAAAGTTCTGCTTCTGCTGTACCACTGTCAAGTTCCCTCTAAGTTGTTGCTGTTTTGGAAGCCTTGTGGTTGCATCAACAGAACCAGAACTGACCTCGTTCCATTGCACAGGCATGTTGTTTTTATTCATGCCTTGTGGGTTGGCCATTTCCTCCGAGCCCGAGCAAAGAGACACTGGTTGCTCTCCATGGCCTGCATTGTTGCTTACCATGGCCATTCGCCGTTGCCCATAAAACTGCTGTTGATGTTGGGATGTCACATTACCATGGAAGTCTAGTGTATGACCACCATTAACAGACATCCCAGTGTCCTGATTTGAGCTACCATTCTGGGACTTGAGATACTGTACCATATCATCTGGAAGGACCAGATCATCCTCTGGCTGATCACCTCCATCAGTGGCCATGTTCTCCATCAAAACATTCTCTGAAATACTGGGTGGCCTTTGGCTGAAGGGATGACGGTGCAAGCTGCCATCAGACCAAGTGTTGTTCTGCAAGTTGAAACTCCGACGATCTACTGCGGGCAGACGTGACAGGTTCACATTGCTGATGCTGTTGAACCGCTGAACTCTTGGCATGAAAAGCGGGTCCAGGGTTGTACGACGAACAGGATCGCTGGCTCGGCGTGGAAGATTGGGTGGAACTTCATGAGGCATCATGCCAGGAGCACCGTAGCTTGTTTCACTGCAGCGTCTTGAGTTAGCAACAGCCAAGTTGTGATGGAAATGCGTGGAACCATCCTGCGAGTCATTGTACAAGGCCATTCTAGTTTTCAGACTCATGCGATCCATGTTGGGTAGGGGTGTGGGTGGAGCACCACCTGTGGCTGCGGCATATTTTGCCTTGAGACGGTAGTGTTGAGCCGGTGTAAGATTTAATAAACCTGGGAGTCCACCCGCACCACCGCAATGGCTAGATTCACTGGAACGGCGAGATAGATCAGTGGAGATGGGGTCATACGAATCTGCTGAGCTGACATTGTTGTTGCGAGCCCCGAAATGTGAAGCTTCACTAGAGCGACGACTGGAGTAGCATGGTGAAATACCAGAGGACCTACGGCTGAGCGTGTATGCTGAGCTCATTGTGCTGGTAGAGCTGTCTCTGCGCTCATGCAGCTGACTTAGCATTGTCATCTCACATGAAGACAAGTCTCCTGGGCGTTGGATCTGAGGACCAGTCATTGGAATGCCCATATTTGGAGTCTCCATCAATGAATCTAAAAAACATTGAGAAGAATTAAAAAGTGTTAAAACTGGAATCTGTAATTTTGTCATCTCTTCCATCATCTCTGTTTGGAACATAAAAATGCAGGTTACGTGTGGCATTATTTTCCTAATGTGGATGACAAGTTAAAATTTTAACCAACTGCTGTAAGACCAAGCTACAAATGCTACACCATTTTCAGTACCCAGACATGTGATATAGTAGCTGGACATTTTCCACAAAATCGGACCCAACAGCTCAAATTATAAATTATTTATATAAACTTACTGTTGCCAGTTGGGAAAAACAGATCTGCCACTTACTTGCTCAGATTTTTCTTCATTTTTAACCAAAACAATTATGAATTGCAGCTTTAAATATTACATCTGAAATTTTGCATTACTCACCGATAAACGGTATTGGAGGCAGCTTGGTATTTCGGACTTGAGGTGGTGTATTCGCCCAGGGGCAGGGGTCTCTTACAGCTTTTAGCTTTTCCTTCTTGATGTGCTCGAGATGTAGAAGCCCTCCCCTGTTTTTACGCAGCTGGAGACCAACTCCTGCAGAAGTACCTGGAGAACCAGTAGAATCTACTACAGGGGGGTCATCTAAAGCACTCAGGTCCCCCAAACTGCCTCCACTGTGCATGGCCATCTCTACTCCACTGTCATTGTTGGTGGCACTGCCAAGTGGCGATGGCTCACTGCTGCATGATGACTGACCGCCAGGGCTGGACTGATACATCTACAGAGGAACAGTAAGGAAGACAGACAATCAATTCCATTTACAGGAGAATTTCACTATACAATTTAAAATTAAGAAAAAATGATCATAACCCATAAAAATTTAATATTATAGCTGAATTATGAAAACCTGAAAGTTATCACTAGTACTTAAAGTATACTTATGTATTAGTATAAAGAGTAATGCATCACCAGTCATATATACAGTACAATAAAATCTAAGTTTTCTTAAAGTTATTTTTATGTTCCGTGTTCAGTCCACAGCTAGAGAAACACATTTCAATGATGCAACATAAGTCTTTAGACATCAGAAGTCAGACGAGTATGAAATTGCACTGCAGCACTAGTTAATATGTAGGTGGTTGGAGCCATGACTGTTTAAACAACTTAAAGCAACTGCATTACAACTTAACAGACGTCTTGATGGTACAACCTAATAACATAACAAAAGAAGTTGAGTTTTAAGAAAAGAAGCATGAAAAGAAATGCATGAGAATGCAGGAAGAGATAATGTTGCTGCAACGCTCACCTCAGTACAGCCTGTCCATTATTGTCAAAGTGAAGCATTAAAAAGTCAGGAAGAGAAATGGTTTGCAAGTTAGTCAAGAGGACAGAAAAGGTTAGGGAACATTAGTTAAGGAAATAGTTAGTACTTTAGTTAAGGAAATAGTTAGTTCATTCTCGCATCGCTGATGTAATAACGAAACAATGTACACTAACTGTCTTCTTACCACTGTGTTTTCTGTCTTGATAGATTTGACGTGCTGGCAGTCATCCACATTTCGGGTGGTGCTGTTGGCCTCCAGCGCCACCTGTGTTCTTCCTCCAGCATGTTTTGTGTTGGCCTCGTTTTCTCCACTCCCCTTCGGGGGCTGAGGTTTAGGTGGTGCATCTCCACGCTGCTTCTTAGTGACATGTGCTTCTGGACCGTGAACTGTCTTCACATGTTTTCTGAGAGAGCTGGGGTCTGTGTAGCGTTTTGTGCAACCAGGAATCTTGCAAACATATGGCTTCTGCAAAAGGAGTGACAGATAGCTTTCAGCATGCATTCAAATGTGATTTAAATCAAACCTTGTGTTGTTCTTCTCTATGAGATGAGATGGAAAAAATCTGAAAGTAATGAAACATGCTGAAAACTCAAACCTCGTTCGAGTGCGTGCGGTTCTGGTGCTTGGCCCGGTCAGAGGCGTTGGAAAACGCTTTGTTGCAGCCCTCGTGCTCGCACACGTAAGGTTTCTCCCCCGTGTGAGACCTCAAGTGAGTTTTGAGGTTTTCCAGTCGGGAATAAGCCTTCGAACAACCTTCAAACTGGGCAGAGAAAGTAAGGGGGGCGTTAAGACATTACATCAGCGTTCATGAATCTGAACCTGAAATTATCTTTATGGGTAAATAACACTGTCAAGAACATGTACAGATCATATTTCACCTCAAAATGAAAACGAACAAATAATAAATAACATTTTGCACAAAGAAAATGAGCTCTGTTGAAGGGCCATCACAGCTTTTTGTATTGTGGACTTATTTTCATGATCACATTTTCTGCATCAATTCTTATTACCATAACGAAAAACAAACAAAAATCTGATTTTCATTACTGCAAAAAAAGGTATTTAATGAAAAACATGTTCCATTTAGAATCAGGTGTTATGATGAAATAAGAAACAAGCTAAACTCTGCAGGGCTGCAGCTTGTTCCATTTCTGGTAGGGCCAAAAATATGTATTCTTGTGTCTTAAGACCTCATGAAGTCAAAACTGGAGTTTTGTGGCTTTTAGCTTTAAAGCTATCTATATGCTAAAGTACTTGTAGGCTTACAAACATATCTTTTAGCAGACATAATCAAAATATACTGCTTCTATATGAGGAAAACATGGACTGTGAACATGGATGCCCCAACCAAACTTCCTTAGTGGTGCAGCACTTACTGTGCACTTATGTGGCTTCTCTCCAGTGTGGCGTCGCATGTGCACCACAAGCATGTACTGGGCCTTGAAAGGCTTCTGTTCTCGCGAGCACTCCTTCCAACGACAAACAAACTCCTTCTTCTCTCCATGGATGTGGTCATTATTGATATGCTGTAGTTAACAAAAAGCAAAAACATAAATTCAGCTTGTCTTTGTTTTTCATGTACATTGCAGCATCCAAGCTAAAAATTTTAGATTGTAAGCATATTTCATTAAGCATATTTCATTTCACATGTTCATTAAGTAATAAAAATGTTTCTAAAGTTCAATTTAGAAAACATTTTGATTGTGGAAACGTTATTCAAACAATAAACTTCTAACAACTTAAGAATAACATTTTTAATATACACTATATACAACTTTTTATAATATACAACTTTTAAAAAGTTGTACTAATGTTACTGCAAGAACGTTTTGATAACTTTGAGGGAACTTTGACAGAACATTAGCCGACGTTCTGAGAATGTTCCCTGTTAGCTGGCATGCTGAACACTGCCTTTTTTTAAATTCTGTATTCTGTGTCTTTAGATGTACTGCAAACGCAGCTTTATTCTCATCTGACACTTAACATAACCCTGAATGAAGATCTACAGGAAAGGAACACAAGAAGTAAAACCAAACATCATGCCATTACTTTACATCTCCGGGTATGTAATTTAGTTTCCAGGGAGAGAGCACAGACTGTAGCCTTGAGACTAAAAGGGTGTGTGGGGAAGAAGTCTAAGCCCTCAATGTTGCTCTGGTCTCTAAACATCACTTTGTTTGCACATGTTCTTTCTGGTTCGTTCCTGTGCTCTCTGGCAGTAATTATACCTTTTACACATTTCTTAGAAATCTAATTAATGATGGCCAGCAATAACAAAAGTGTTTAAAATGTTATTTCATTACGGTACGTCTTGGTTATAAGAACATAATTCAACGTTTTTTAATTCTGTAACATTTTTAAAACAATCCACTAACCACTTAAGAATAACATTCTTCTACAATGAATTCTACTTACGTTACTGCAAGAACGTTTTGAAAGACCTTTTAGAGAACATTAGCCAATGTTCTGAAAACATTCCCTGTTAGCTGGGTATTTAGTGTGCATTCTTGAACATATCTCCTAGTTTAAGCATTTAAACTGGTTTGGGCTTGTTCTGGAATTGGAGACCGGCAGGGGTCCATCTCCACTGATCCATAACCTCCAGATGATACCTCAGCTCTGGAACTCACGAGGAGCCAGACTGACTCAGTGTGTTGCCGTCAGGGCAGCGAGTCTGACTCTAAGCCCAAGTGCATGTGTCACACTGCAGTTCTCAGATTGTTAATAACAGCCAGCAGAGGGGCTGAGGTGTCAGAGGTGGAAAGGGCCACTCCAGAGCTGCTGGCATGATGACAGATTTACTACAAGGCCTCAGGGAAGGTCAGAGGCCAGAGGGTGTACAGAGTCAGGGGCCACGCATGTGTGTGTGTGTGTACATGTCTATAAGTGAAGGCATTTTGCAAGACTGCGGGTATCAACATGCTTATTAACCCTAGATGTGTCAGTGACACGAAAGGTTTGGTTACAAGTCTAAAACTGGTGGTGTGAAACTGCCCTCAAGGAGAAGAGTTTCCTGTGCAAAAATTTGGAGTGTTTCTAATCTACTGCTGCTTCTGCTTTAAAAAAAGACATAAGCTGTTTTTAATTTGTTTGTTATGGTGTAGCGGCAGTGACCATTTCAAGACAATATCTGCTCCAAAACCTAGCAAGTTTTAGCATCATAGGCACGCCCAGATGCAAACTCTGATCCTAAAGACCACGATAAAGCTGCCTTCTAGACACCTTGTTTCAGGCTAATTTCAAAATCAAAGGGAATGGGTTCAAACCAACTAGGTGTTCAATAGAGAAACATGACTAACGTGGACTAGCTGGTCCTGGGTGTCGTACTCTTTGGAGCATCCCTCCCAGTAACAGTTGGTCTCGTATACAGCCTCAGGCTCCTGCTTGCATTCATCTTTATCAAGATCCTCCCGTAACTCGTGCATGTGATCCTGCGGAGAAACATCACCAGTTAACTCTGCTGAAGGAGAGCACGTTTTTATATACTGTAACAAAGTGAGTGTTAGTGAGTGCTGATAGATTTCTCACTTATGTCTCAGTCGCTTCTCCTAAAACTACTTTGAAGATAATTGTTGACATTTGATCAAAATATGCCACATATTCTGTTGCTATTATAATGTACATAACATAGCTCAAATAATATGGTCCGAGGGGCATTTGATATGAAATCATATTAAATCAGTTCATATTAACATCTCTGACTGACAGATCAGGTAAATCTGAGTACCCTGAAACATTCTCAAGAGGAGACTTCTAGGGTCTTTTTCTTAGAAATAAAATACTTAAGCAAAACTTACGTCTTTATTTGTCTATTAGGATTTCACTGCTGTAGGAGAAACAAATGAGATATTAAAGTGATCTCATTTGTGATTTTTCTCTTCTATGGGACCTGATCCTGGTCTTAAGTCAACCAGAACTTGATTTAATTATTACGGAATCAGATGGGAACTATTGTAGGGTCTCAGGTCTGTTTCCAGCACAATATTGTAACCCACATTTCTCTTCAGGTCTGGGAATGTTCAGAATGCTTTTAAGCACTAATGAACTTTAAACTTAAGCGTTCCAAAGCTTCTCTAATGTGGCGAGGGAACGGAATGCTTCATGGCCACATCTAATGTCAACTCCCACATGCCAATTTGTGTGATACCCGGTCAAAATGAACTAGTCTGCTTACCAGCAAACGGCACGTTGTTAAGAGCAACTAAAGCAACAAATTGCATCCCAATGCAACCAGGAAATGTGGAAAAGCAACCTCATACATGGAGGGTTTTGAAACAGGAGGGCTGATGTTAGGGGGGTTCCTTCTGTACACGCGAAACCAACTGCACAAACCTGAGAACCAGGTGAGATGGGGTGGGGCCCATCTGCCTCCGTCTTGACTTTTGACCTCTTGATTATCATGGGGTTCACCGTACTGCTGACGGCCGACTCTCCGCCAGCATTCTGAAAGAGCAAACAGTGATAGAGAGAGAACGGAGAAAGAGAGAGAGAATGAGAAAGCCTCTGAGACTCTGTGACGACAGTTTGGCTGCTGGCATGCGTGGTGATTTCACGCCTACAAAGTCACCACAAGCTCCAGATGCGTTATTTTACAAAGCCACTCGCCGCAGAGACTAAACTGTTTAGACTGCACTGTGAGCATCTGTCAGATGGAAATATGAAAAGGAAGAAATTATTACGCCCAGAATGTGGCTACAGACTTTGATCCTCGATGGATTTATAATTCAACAGACAGTCTCCGAACACACAGGCTCTCCGTGGAGAAACACAGAAGAGAGAAAACTCTCTAGCCACTACAGTATGGCAAAGGCCCATGTTTTCCATAACTCAATAACTCTGACAAGCATTGCTGAGAAGTGTTTCTTAAAACGGGTGAAGTGAAGTGTGTGCGCACTGGAGTTAAGAAATGAAGTGGACTGAAGCTGATTTGGTGTCGGGACGGAGTGAGTGCAAATTAGAGTAACAGAGGAAGTTTATATTCTGGATGGCCAAAATGTTTACATTGGAGTGACAACTGCTTTTGGCTGAGGTACATTATACAGAGTTGTATAGAAGCTAGAGTTGGGGGGTAAATGGGTTGGCAAAATCAGCTTAGACCAGCGTGAACGTCTGTGCTCATTCAGGCTGGGTTTTGATGGTCAGTGCTGGTGTAACATCATGCTTTTTACCAGAAACTTTCACACATTGTGGTTCTGGTGATGTTGGTTGATAAACAAAACGCTTCTGTTTAAGCTAGTTATAAAACATCTGCTGGTGACATCAACAGACCGGCATCCAAACACAACATATGCTTCCATGCTTTCCACAACTTGCCATAAAGTTGTTTATGATTAATAATTACAGCTTTTTATCACTCTTAGATATTTTTTAGAAATTGCTGGGGCGTTGTTTAGATCTGTTGGAATTAGATTCAGAATTGCTCTGTCAACACTCCTGAATAGTTCCAGGTTTAATGTAACCGTGGGAACCCAGAAGCATATGAAGAAAGCATAAATCTCTGTGAATTCACCTGGTTTGTCTCTGTGTTGGGGTCGGTGCTGCTGGTCAGAGCGCCGGCCACCACCAGCGTCTGCTGCCTGCTGCTGAGGGAGGGGGCGGGCTGTAGCAGAGGAGGGGTGTGTCCAAAAGCATTCACACCCCTCTGCTGAGACAGCAGCTGGTGGTACGCTACTGGTGTGATGGGATGGGGAAAAGTGAAGGATGGACTGAGAGGTAAAAGACAAAAAAACAGATTTAGTGTGTGACCAAATAATTAGTAACCGATATTAACATTTACAATTATACTGAATTGAAGTTAAAAGCCTTTATTGTCATTGTACAGCTCTGCATACAACAAAATTTTTACAAACAAACAAAATAGAATATAGCAATGTAACAATAGATGATAAGCAAAAAGATTTAAAGTAAAGGTAAAAATAAGTACAAATAAATTATGAATTTGCATGAGGTACGAAAATCAAGTCAGCAGAGTTCAAGTACTTCCCTGAAAAGTAATTTGAAAAATTAAGTGACCAGGTGAATAAATAAAACAAATAGGTGAATAATTGTATCATATACAATTTCCAGTTTTTGCAGTTTGTGTGTTCACAACCTTTGCGTTCCAAGCTGCATGCTATAATGTACACAAAACACCTAAGCCAAAATTGTCAAACCCAGCTGAGAATGGATGTTCCTGTACCTGATGGCTCCCACAGAGAGGTGGCCGTACGAGCTGCTGGCGGCTGAGCTGGAGCGAGAGTTATTGATGTAGGCCACCAGAGAGTTGGGCGAGGTGCGGATCATGGTCTGCAGGTCGATGCTGGCATCCGAGGCTGGAGAGATGGACAATGCTCGCTTCCTGCTCACCCTCGGCGTCAGTCTGGGACTGGAGAAACGGGACACTGCGAAAACAAAAAAAGATTTTTTTTACTCTCACCCTACAGACAAAACTAGACAAGAGAAGTGTAACACTGAGTCAGTGATCAGCATCGCTCCACTACTGGCTTTAATTCAGCTCTCACTGTGAATAATTTATCAGACTAATCATACCAAACTAACCCAATGTGTGGATCTGCAGCATGTCAAATAGAGGCTGTTCAGCATCACTGATCATAATACAAGCAAAAAGATTTTAAATGCTGAATAGTCTATTCTTAACTATTTGAAAAGGTTTCCGTTTTGCTTTAGTAGACCTTGCATAAAACAGAAATTATAACTTGTCAGGTCAATAGTATAAAAATTGTAAATATTTTTTTTGTAGTCAACACATGCAACACATGCTGTTTTGAAAATGGGTATGAATTCGTTTGTGCAACTTATTTGGATTATTTAAATTTCAGCTACTTAATGAGAGAAAAGTGAATCACTGTAATAATGATCAGTTTTATGATATCATTGATATTTCTAAATGATATCCAGTACAAAACAAGTTACACTGTATACAAACAGAACACATTTCTCGGCGGTCGGCTCTGTTTCTAGAAAACTACACTTTTGTGCCAGAAACCTTGACTAACATTGTAAGTGGATATCAGGGAAAAATTTAAATTCTAAATAATAATAATATAATAATGTTTGAAATGGCTCTTTTAGGAGTTGGCCTTAACTCATGTTTCTATGTGCAGATGCATGTCCAGCTGCTCTGCACTGAACAGGTGCTGTGTATTAGCCCTGGTGTAAAAGGACAGAGAACAGCAGCCGGGCAAGACGCTTTAATGCCCTTTGGGGGGGCATCACCAAAGGTGCTAGAAACAGGAAACCTGTAATGGGTTCATTAAACTACACACAAACATGAGCATGTCACAAAAACCCCTCTGCTGAGATTTTGAACCGAGGTCTGTGAAACTCTTGTTATGCATTCCTGTGCTCTAATCAGCTCATTTCAAGCCCGTCATTGTTCAGACAATAGTTTTGATATGCTAACAGCAAAAGCTCCTCCCCCAACTCACTATTGGTTGAGCCAATGTTGCAGTGTCAGGTTGGATGGGATGCTCAAACAAACAGTTTATTTGAAAGCGCTACAGAGACAAAATGTTTGTGTACTTTTTTGCATCTTTTTGCACTTTTTCGCTTCTAAAAAATGATTCACCTTACCTTTAAAAACGCTCTGGATTAATCAAACACTGAGGGACACGAGCAGCACTCAAGAATGAGTTGCCATCACAGCAAGAATAATGCATAAATGCGTCACGTTTTATTTCGCTTTTTAAGAAATGTGATGGCTTTTGATGCTTGGAGGGTAGCAGTGATGATTAGTGAGCCTGTGATAAGAACGCACAAGAAAATTGTCAAAGCCGAAACATTACATTTGATTTTTCTTTTCCAAACGAAGAATGTTTATCAACAGATTTAATTGCACATCTCCTTTGGAAAATCTGCTGTAAAGTTGTAAAAGTACTCAAGAGTCTGTCCAAGTGGAAGCTGTGTGACTGCCACGTTGATGGGATGGCGTGTGGCAGATCTTAGCAGACTGCTTCCCGCAGAGTCAAAAGAACACCAGGGGGTAGCAGTGCCTGGCCTGTCCCACACGCTCTGTGTAGCCTGTTTTCATAGGCAGTGTCTTTAATTTAGGGGTGTGCAGGGTCCTGGGGGAGTGTTTAACCAGATGTGGTGCTGTGAGGCTGTGGTGGCAGTCTGGATCGGACCCTGTGGCGTACGGTATGGTGGGTAGGAGTCTGTGCTTTTAATTGAGGATCTGGCCTTATATGTGGCTTCATAATTACAGGCCCCTTCTGCACATTTACAAAAGAGGCAATTATATAAGGCATCTGTTCTGATGTTTTTATTGGGATGCCTTTGTGATTGAGAAAAAATGTATTTGGAAGGTGTCACACCATCTTTCCATTAATTTCTCTTTGGGGTTCATCTGTCCGTGTCACTAACTATCTATGTTAAGCTCTTAATACTAAGCTGGTTAACTAGGGCAGTGTTTCATAAGCTTTTGTGTCTTATGTGTCCCCACAAACTTGTTAAAAAGGTTAGGTACTCCTTTAACACCAAACCAGGAATGTTTAAATCATATAATACTGAATATCAATTAGCATTATTAGTAATATTATTAAAGTGACTTAAAAAGATTCTTGTCTTGTTTACAAATCTGCTGCAAGCGTCTTCCTCACAAATTTATAAAACCTGCCACATTTATTTTTGTTTATTTATTATTATTTATCACCTTTCTAAATACCCCCGGAACTGGCTTAAGTACCCCCCGGGGGCATGTGTATGTGTATCCCAATGGGAATCATTGAACTAGGGCAAACAGACAGACCATGGCCTGTTTCTTTTGTCTGTTGTGACATGTTTTCCCAGAAAAGCTTTAGATTGTGGGCCTGCTGGGCCTGTGGATGTAGAAAAATGATTGTGGCAGCGCTTACGAGTTTATAAATCAATGTGTTACAATACTGGCAGTTGTTGGAACAGAGTTTCTGTACAGTAGCTTCAGTCACATCACCCTGAAGTACGGTGGAACAAGTTCAGGTCCATATACACCACAAGTCTGGACACACCTACTTATTTTACGTTACTTCTTTGGTCAAAACTCTCTTTACGCTTTAGCTTTTTTAAAAAAGCTGTTGCGCTCTTAATAAGTCTCAGGTCTGGATACTCTACGCATCTACCTCAGATGTTTGTATTAAACAGTACTGAAGGAGGTTTCATATTTACTATACACTGAATGACTGCTTTTCCTTTACCATCCAGGCTTACTCATGTCAAACATTATAATTAGTTTAATTTCTACAAAATATAATTTCAAGCACTTACGCATTAAAGTTTTAAGATTGTAAGAAACAAATTCAGTTAGTTGAACACTACATGAACCAGGAAGGGCCAAAAGGCAATTCTAAATCACTCAAGAAAAGTATTTCATCAGTAAATCTGACTAATGCCATGACACCATCATTTACTATGGGAGTGTTTGCACCGGATACCCTCTGGCATCCAGAGTCCCACCCCAGCTGGCCTTGTGTTTGTGTCTGTTGTGCAGGCACATGTGTACAGCGTGTGTGAGTGTATATAGAAGGTTGTGAATTAGACTGAACAGCAGTGGTGACAGGAACACACTGAAAAACCTTCGCTCTCAAACACCAGGTCCTGCCTGTAGCCGGACACCAGACGTTTGCTTTGGCAGCGGTTATTATCACGGGACCTTGAACTGTTCCCTGCTGGCTATGCCACACAAATGACTTCAACATTTGTTTTCCTCTATTTCTATTCTGAATCTTAAAGCGTTCCTGTGTAATCAGCCCAATCAGGGACAGTTAGAGGCTGCCGGCCCCTTTACGCCCTCAAAGCAGAGGAAAGGAGCAGATAAATGAACCATTGGTCTGTTCAACATATTACCTTCCTCTTTTGGGTATCTCGTATTCCCTGCTCTTGTACTTCCCTGTTTTTTGTATTCCTGTAACTCAGTTAGAGGAGCATTGCGTTGACAGCACAAAGGTTGTGGGTTTGATTCCCAGGGAACACGTATTAACAACATACTTTGAATGCACTGTAAGTTGCTTTGGATTAAAGCATCTGAAATGCATAAATTTAAATGCATCAGACAGTTTCTGACTGTAAGGCCAACATTTCCCATCTCCCCTATAGAGAATCACTAACTGCGACCACTCATAACACTGCATACACTATAGATTCACTAAAAATACACAACGGGTCTTAGGGCCAAAGGAACATGCTGAGTCCGAGTCATCTGTCTGTCTGCGACGGGAAAATGCGACTGTGTTGTTTTAGGGGCGGCTGTGCTTTCACCCAACATGTTGCCCTGTCAGATGGAGACCATAATTAACATGTTAAGTGCACACCATTGGCATGCACGCGCATTTGGCGCAGCACTGGAGCATTTGAGCAAGACGTGCATTCAGCTCCTTTCATTGTTAGCCGCAATTTGTTATTTTGGGGCCTGTTGGGGCAAATGCACTTGGCGTTCACATAACTGACAAACCGAGAAGTGAACTAGCAGTTCTTGTGTATCTGCAGGGCTGAGTCTCATGTATTCAAAGCTCTCCGGGTTTAAATTTGAAGACGGAGGTTCTTGTGTTTCAAAAGTATATTTGTATCCTCTGTAAGTCATGGGTGACTGATGTGGGGGTAAATACTATGCATACTTAATAACAGGAGATTTAAATACTGCTATCAAAAACAAAGCCTGTGCATTTTAACCACTTTTATGAGGATAAAAGTGCTGTAATAGTCACATATTACTGTATTTATTTTACTATAAATGTATAAACATTTGTGACCCGTGCTGGCAAAATGAGCCAGAATGAGCACAGGCTAAATAAGAGCTACAGACAAAATAAATGAACATTTTAAAATTTAGTCTAATTTGAGTTTTTCACAAAAAATGAGTTCTTTAAGCTGTCATCCTGCAATTCCAATGCTACAAATAGCAGTTAAACATCTAAAATAATACAGATAAACAGATAATACAGACAAATCCGTATTATCTAAAATTATCATTATTATGTTATTTGTAAGTTGTCTTAGAGGTTTACCTTCCTTAATCTTTCCTTTTTTGCCTGTTGTCGTCTTGATGACTGGTGCTTCAGACAGGTGTAGCTTATTCATTACTGATTCCAACATACACCATTATTAAGATTTTTCAATAAAAATGTAAAAATAAAAAACTCATTTTTAAAACTCTGCTCATAGTGACTCATTTTGCAATATTGTGCCTTAAATGTTAAGTAATTTTACCTGTTTCAGTAAGAAAGTTAATATGGAGCGATTACCTGCGTGGAATATTTCCCTAGTAAAAATATAAACACTGTGGTCTTATAGGAATTTAATGCAAAGTGGAGCTGTAGAAAATACAGCTTTTTCTGTGACGTTTATAGCTATATGAAATGTCGGAATGCAAACATTCACATCAGAGTGTTATTTTACCTTACGAAGTCTGTTACGATCCCCATAACGTTGTATGCCTCCACTTAACGTCTCAATTTGACCCAGCCATGCATTTAAAACGTAGGCTGTCTAAAACAAATTCAGCGCTACACACGTTGGCTCTAATGACAACTCGCACAGATTTTCCAACGATCAGCATTTACAGGAAAATCTAAACACTTCTCTCCCAGTCAGCTAATGGGCAAATGGGACTCGTCAGCTGAAAACAAGAAGGCTACTCTCTGTACGCTGAACACTCACTCTTGTGGTGGGTCTGCTGAATTTATTAGAACATAAATTGATTTTTAAATATGCATATGAATTTTATCGCCACACCATTCCAAGACAAACGGTAGACTCTGTGATGCATATTTATCAGGCCCTTGCTCAACTGAACGGTTGCTTTATGCAGAAGCCCTGCCGCCGTGCCATAAGCTGACATTAGCCGTCAATGAAAGCCTGTGTCTGTGGGTTGGTGTGGAGAGGCTCGGACACCTGAGTGCCCAGAGTAAGACCACATCAATCCAGGTGCAAAGGAAAGCCAAAGACACGAGCAGGCTGGGAGAAAACCCTGCGCTGTGTTGCAGTTTGTAGGTGTTTGAGCTAACAAGCTTCACTACACAGACCGCGGGCAGTCAGCTCTGCGGCGGCCAACGTTAGCGGTCAGAAATGTAGGAACGTTCGTGGCTGACTCCTTACGGTCATGAAAACGCAGAGGCCCATGTTTGATTAGGGACTGGACAGGTAATTGGACCATGCAATGCGAGAAGGTTTGTGGATTTGCGCAGAGATGGCACAGTGTTACTGTGGGTGTCTGTGCTGCATCAAAGCAGCTCAGCACATGCAGGAGTATGTGTCAGCTAATGTGCTTGATTATTTACAATCGCTAATTTCCTTAGCAACACAGATTTCCCCTTCATTCTCACAGTGACGTCCATTCACAACCTGCTCTCCCTGTGATAAAGAGCACCAATGTTATGCAAGTTATATAAACTTAGGCTGATTTTTTTCTGGTTTATATTCAAGCAATAAAAGAAGACTGACCGAGCGTTAAAGTTTTACCAGGGGTATGTGAATTTTATGAAATGGCTACAACAGCACTAATAAAAGGCATAAATGTTTTTTAAACTGTTTATTTTTATCATTTTTTTAACATGTATACATCAGCTTTGAGAGTGCCAAATCAGAATTTAGAGTCAGAAATTCAATCTGTTTTCATTTACATATGCATTCACGTTATACATTTTGACACTATGTTCCCTGGGATTCAAACACGCAACCTTTGCGTCGCTAACGCACTGCTATACCAATTCAGCTACAGGAAAACTTTAAACAAGCATTTCTCCCTTTCTCTCTTACAGTAATACTCTCAGATAAAGCTCTCCCTAACAGAAGATATAAATTTCACATTTGCCAAAAACACGTGATCACGTGAGAAACATCACAAAGTTTCCTGTGGGAATTTACATGGGATTCACATGAAAATCTAATCAGATGTGTTGTGGCATGTGAAATTCATGTTTTTTTTAACAAAGTATGAAACCTGCTGGGCCTCGCCGTGAACCGTACCGTGAGACCTAAACCACAACCTGTGCACCCTGGTTCACCCCTGGAGATTATACGATGACGGGGGGAAATGCAATAGTGATCCTCTGGGCATCTTTTAACAATGGCACATTATTAAGGCAAGGAGTAATCTGTACCTTATAAGATGAAGACTGTACACCAGTCCATTACATGACTAATTGGATCACGTTACAAAGAAGCAGGAGGGGGTACATGGCTGCCATAACACTGCCTCGAAAACAAAGAGCAGAGATGAAAGGCCTGAAAATATGTCTCCCTTTCTTACGGTGTATTTGCCTTTTAAGGTGAGGCTGGAGGGAAGTGTAGAACGTTACTTATAAATAACACATCACACCTGCAGCCCAATCTGAATTAGAGGCTGTAAGAAAAAGACGCCTCATAAATCGCAACAATCTCTGATGTTTACGGATGCTTTTGACGTTAGTCATGTTTTATACAGAGGTAAGGAAAGAAAGCGTGATTCTTTGATGTGGAGCGCTTGCAAACTATTAATTTTTACACAACAATCGCTTTTTGCTGAGCGTGGCAAAAACGTAATTAGCTATTCGTTAGCTAGCATCTAGTTACGGTCGTGTTCGAACTTGACGGCCTAAACAACGTGTCATTTCAGTGCCACTAATGGAATAAAACAGAACTGCAAAAATATGTTTTCTAAAAAAAAAAATGTTTTCTAAACACTCTCCATGTATTCCATTGGTCGGCTAAAGCAACTATTTCTGTCCCAAGAATCACACCTTTGGTTGAGCCAGAAGTTAATATCTTGGCAACAACACAAAGAGTAACCATGGGGATTAATGCATGTGGGTCAGTGTAGTACTCTGTCTGAATAACTCACTGTCCACTGGACTCATGTAGTCAGGCAGATGAGCGGCCGCCGCTCCGGTCTGCATGAGCAGATCTCCGTAAGGGCTCCGGTGACTGGAGATGAGGTGATAGAACTCAGAGGGGTTCGCTCCAGGTGGAGGAGGGGGCAGGCCAAACAAGCTCCGTTCCTTTAGTTGTTCATGGGTCACTGCATAAAAAGAGAAAAGAAAAGATGTTGACCTGTGAGTGGTTGTTAATTTCGGTAGGGGAGAGTAAAATGTGACAGCCCCTCAAAGAAACTGTGCGTGTTTTTTGGTTACACGACAATATATTTATATAACGGACTACTTCGAAATATGTCATCATAAATAAAGCATTTTGAAATAAAGTGTATCTCAGTGTCTTGTCGAAACATGTAAATTTGTTAACACCTGCACCTAGTGACGCACAATATAAATGTGTCAAAGGCAATATGCATAAGCGATATACATTTATTTTTCTTTCTGCCCAGGTCGGATAACCATTATCGCCTCATGTTATTTTTATAACACTGTTCTACAGTGTGGAAACAACAGCAGTTACTGGACCCTCAAGATGAGGGGGTTTCACTTCATTCCCTTTCCCAGCTTTTCTGCTTGGTCATTCATGCCATAACAGATCTATCAGGAACAATTAGGTCCCAACGAGGTTAAAGAAGAACAGGCGTGTGTTTGTGCTGGATTCATGGCAGAACAAGGCCGTTTATTTTCTCCACGCTCGCCGGATCGTATAACTGCGTCTCCAGAGGGGCTCCGAGAGTAGAGCAGAGGCCGGGACTGATAAAGCCCCGAGGCAACAGACTCATGAAGGCAGACCAGCAGTCACTTTGGAGCTGGGGACGTCTCCACTGATCTTTATCAACGATCCTTCACGGACATTGTGTTAAACAGAAGCTGTAAATGAACAACATTATCGACTTCCAGCAACTCGAAGCGCCATCGCAAAGCCGACAGGATGTTTCAAAGCTAGACGTCTGTGTAACCCTAAGACTCAGTAACAATTAACACAGTGCTGATTTTGAGATAAAGAAATCCAATTACTAGGATTACAATTACTAAACTAGGATTACAGAGCAATTTTACATGCAAATAATGAAAAGAATTGTCTACATGGCTTCTGTGGGGGACCTATGCATGTGGTAGGAACAAGGTTTTATGCTCCAATCTGAGCTTAATTTTTCATTTTCTGTCTATCTGCCATCTAATCGCCAACACGATCTTTTCCACGTTGCTTATTTAACTGTGAATGTGCAGATCCATTAGTGCCAACAGACTGCATTAAGTGATTTATCTCTTTTTTTAGGCCACTCGTCTCAACCTGTTGTAGAAACAAATTTGAGAAGACCAGACTTTTGACAGGGAGACAACGTTTGGGAAATTCTCCACTCTTTTCTTTTACACTAGTATGTGTTTGTTTGCATTCCTGTTCTAGGAAGCGATGTAAGAGCAGACCTACCGTGTCTGAAGCACATTTGATCACAACAAAGGAGATACACTACAGTAGAGTGTTCCTGCTGTGTTTGAGTTGGTGGAAGAGCAGAACCATTAGCTCTTTGTCCTCCTTGAACAATGTTTTTATTTGTCCTTCCAAATGCACTTCCTTATACCATAAACACAAGAGCCATTAACACTCTCCGTTGAGGAAGTGCTCTCCCTCATCTATATATTAATATCGAAGCATTACTAACCATTTAAGTTTTGAAGGTGCACAAAATCATTTTTTGTTTATGTTTTGCTGGGTGGCCTATTAGTGTGGATGCAGCACCATGTTTTTTTATAACAAAGTAAAAATGTATGTAAAAGTATGTAAAAATACTCTATATCCTATAAATACCCAACAGAATTATAAAGCTGTGCATATATGTGAAAAACAGTGCAGGACAGCTCTTTTGTGACATGGCATCTGTCACACAAAACAAATGTTCCTTTGGTGACTTTATGTGATAATTATTCCACATATAACACCACATGAAATTCTGAAAAAAACATTGTTGGTCACCCTATAAACTTTTGCAATTGTTGTCATCGAGTTGCAACAAAGATTATATATTAACATGTATCCTTAAAGAAACTTTAGTTGCAATAGATTTGCTTTAAAAAGGGTAGTTTGTGTATTGTTTGGATTTAATTGTGAATGTCTCTAATGGTCCATTTATCTGTAAGCCTATAGCTCTTACATCTGACACCATTAAAACAGTTGGTAATCCAGCTGTTGGGTGTTAATTGTGCACTGACCGTCTGGGGGGCTCAGTCCTCGGGCAGCAGAGATCATGGAGAGAGTGGGGCTGCTGTGGACAGATCGCAGGTAGTGCTCCATGTGTGGGTTGACATACGGGTGTGGAGGATTAAAGGGGGATTCTCCTGTAGCCGCAGCGTGAGGGGACAGTCTGATCAGTGAGATATCGGAGATAACTGGACTTCCAGCTAATCCGTGAGGTCTAGCAAAAGAAAAAGACAGAACTGATATTAGCACAATGGAATATTGTATATGAAGACAAGCTGCCATCTGTTACACTGGCCGATCTCTGAGCTCGGATTTTATATTTTGTTTACATTCTGTTACTTTTATTTTGTCTCTTGCATCATCTGATCATCATCTGATTTTTCTTTTAAAATACATTTCACTTCCACTATTTTTCAGCATTCATAACTGTTTCCTATCTTAAATGACTTCAGGTTCGAATAAGGTAACATTGAACAGTGCGGTTCGGTCAAAGGGTCTTATTTTCCTGGCGCCAACATTGGCCGCAGACCTCTACTGTAAAACTGGTCACATTCTGTAATTCATGACTCCCAAACGAAGACATGTTTCTCCTTTACGCCTGAGGTTGTGAACAAGTCGAGACACTGTAGTACATGGCTTGTTGTAATGTCTAGGTGAGATGGATTTGTTTCAAACAGACACCCAAGCCTCCAAGTGTTGTGATGAGATGTTTAAAACTTCCCGCCCATTTCTCGGTTACTGTCTGAAGATGCTGAAGTGTAAAACAAGACGATGGGGCAGGAGTTCACTGATAGCCCACAGGTCATGCTGAGGACAAATATGTGTCACATCTTGGCAGGTATGGTTGCCGCCAATTCGCCAGTCTAAAGAACCCCAGCCAGAAGGCAGCTGTAACTCTAGCAGTCTGAAAGTAGACTTCTTTGAAGACATGCTCATGGGTGGTTCCAACACTGCCTTGCTCAACCACCTGTTAGCATATGCTGCTGAACACCTGGACCAGAGGAAGTTCAGAACCTGATGTTCTAAAAGATCAGACACAAGCGTTTTTACTGTGGTGTAGACCACGAGAGCCCACTAAATGGAGAGCTCCAAAATGCTGAGATGTCAGATGGTGTTAAATAAAACAAATCGATCTACCCAGCTAACAGGGAAAGTTCTCAGGACATTGGCTAATGTTCACTAAAAGTTCTCTCAAAGTTATCAAAGAAAAAAAAAATTCAACAAAAAAAATTTTGTTGAACTTTTTACTTTTTAAACACACACACATACATACACATGTGTATATATATATATATATATATATATATATATATATATATATATATATATATATATATATATATATATATATATATATATGATTAAATACATTATTATTTAGTTGTTAGTTGAACATTTTTAAAATGTTACAGAATAAAAAACGTGTTTGAAAAACATTCTTATAACCAAACAGTGTTCAAAAACTGGACGTTTTGAATGTTCCCAATAAAACTTTCAAATGAACATATTAAACATTTTTGTTACTTAATACAAACATTAGGATAACATTTTTACAACCTAAAAATGTTAGCAGGGTATGTGCCCATCAATTCATTTATTTCTCTTCACTTTCCACAAGAACAGGAAATGACCACGCGTACAAATCAGAGCGAGTATGAATCACAGTCAGCGGTTCACATGAGTGTGTACTAGGCCCAGGCTGAAAGCTGGGGGGAGGGATGTTAACTTCTTCTGGAGATTTGATGGCAAACAGACTCCAGCTGCACATTCATGTATGAGGAAAATTAAACTGTTTTATACCAATGAAAGGGGGTTATTTAAATTGAACTGACATCTGAATGAAGACGGTTACAGTAGCTTAAAGTTGCTCCCAGTAATAAGCAGATATATCTGTTTTGTTACGTACACCAAGTCTGGGTCACAATGCATCTCATATACTGTGCAGTATATAGTTTGAGACATGAGCCCACGTTGAAAATCTAGGATGAATAGTTTCCATATTTTTTACTGCTCAAAGAACTAAAGAGTGTACGTTATACACAATAAACAGCTGATAAACAACAATACTGCTTTTATACAACTCGAACTGATGAAACATTAGGCCTGAGTTTTCTGGTTTTGTCAGACTGTTTTTTGGCTGGTTTTATTGGCCAGTCATGGAGAGCAGCTACAGGTAGACTGGCTTAAACCAGCACAGGCGGTTTAAACAGGTTTTTTCAGGCGGCATTAATACATGCATTTTTCTACACCGAATAAACTGCTTTTTGTAACTGCTTAACGAGATGCAAAGCAGGTTCTGCAGTGGCTATCTGAATGACGGGTATCAGATGCATTATGCTTGGCACAGTCCGGCTTCATCTCAGCCTCTCATTTAAACCCTCTCTGTTCGGAGGCCAACCTGCACCCAGCCTGAGTCGTGCTCATTTTCCAGTAAACGCCTGCAGACTACCAAGATTGACCGGTTGCCAACTTTCTGCCATCAGCCTCCATGAAAGGACAGCCATAAAGACGTCTCTGTTCTTAAGGAGCTGAGAGAAAACAGACGCGGTATACACAAAACACCAAAATGTCCTCTCCATTAGGGGAGGGGTGGATGGCTGAAGTGCTGAAAATTAAGCAACTGGCAGTGGGGCTGTTTTATCTGTACATGTGGCTGTCTTAAGGGTCTGTTATGGATCAACATTTTGTGATTGCACCTTTTGGGGGAGGGTCAATGATTACAAAGCGGACCAATCATTTTTGTAGATGATAATATTTAATTGTACACAATCAGACTGACAAAGTGAATGAAGAAAATCAATTTTGATTTGATGTTCCTGTAAGGTGACGATTGAAGTCTGATAATTAATACTTACAGTGGTTTTGCTACCATAATGATAATTCTACACTAGAAATACTAAAAATAAAGGTTCTTAAAAGGTTCTTCACAGCGATGCCATAGACGAACCATTTTGGTTCTCTAAAAGGTTTTTAAAAAACAATTCTTTCGTACCTTTTGATAGTCTAAAGAGCCTTTATACACTACTGAGAAGCTTTTGTAAAACAGGAAGGTTCTGTGGATGTGGAACCATACAGCCAAAAATGGTTCCTCTATGGCATCATGAAGCAACCTTTTTAAAGCGTGTATGGGGAAAGTGTCAACACAATAACAGACAACTGTAAAATACGTATAAACAAATATTAACCCTGTTTTGGATACATTCCCACAGTTCCCAATGTTTGCCAGTCGAGACAACATGTCAACGCACAAGTAAATCAAGAAAACTGCTGAGGATGTTTGAACCCTCAATAATACGTCGTCATTTACAACTTTACCTGTCAGGACAGAAGAAAAATTGGGCCCCTACTGACAAGAATGATAACCAAAGTCTTGTTGTCACACCCACTCTCTGACAAGATGGTACATGAACGGTTAAAAGAGACCTTAGTCAGAGACAGAGTGTGTCATGGTGCATTTACAGAGCTTCTCTTTAATTGCTACCTGTCATTTTAGCAGGCTAACATCACAGCACCATGGGTGGTACCTTCTCATGGTAACAACACAATGACTGTCTCCGTATGTCACTCTGATGTGTCTGTATCTATATTACAAGAAGTCAGAGACAGCTCTGTTACACTGATAAAATCAGGGAACATTAAGCATTGGTTTGGTATTTTAAAAAACCTTCACGACTGTCCTAAAGCGGCCATTAGCAGTTTCCCTGGTTTACATGCTTATGTTTACGACACAAAATTGGGACTACCTAGGTAACAATTTTAGGCTGCATGAAAATTTCCCTTATGTTCCCATTAAGTAACAGAAATGTTAAAAAGTTACTTTGAAAGTTCTAAGAACATTCAGTATGTCAATTTTTTAGACGTTGTATTAACATTATTGTTTGGTTGCAAGACTGTTATTCAAATATTTTTTAATTCTGTAACATTTTTAAACCGTTCCACTAACGCGGATAACGTTTTTGATATGTGATATGTTAAAAGTTCTACTAAAGTTACTGCAAGAACTTTTTTGATAACTTTAAGAGAACTTTTGTAGAAGTTAACCAATGTTCTGAGAAAGTTCTCCGTTAGCTGGGTACTGTTCATTGTGGATAAACACTGAGTGAGCTTAACAAAAGTTTTGTATTCTGAATAAGCGATGCAAAAAATAGTATATGTACAGAATATTCTCTGCTGACTACAGAGAGAATACCAGTGTGACACGTTGTAACCGTGCTTCTGGTCAGGTGCTCTGATAGATAAATCACATCTTATCCCACAGAGACTGCAGGAAACTGCCACTGGACAGCTGCAGAACCCTTTTTCAAACCTGATGCAGGTATGCTGTCCAAATGCTACCTTTCTGTGCAGTATTCCTGCATGCCCAAACACTGCATTACACGTAGGCATTAACAGTAATATATAAACCTACAAATAAAGGATGAGTTAACGGTAATCTTAAATTTACCATCATATTAAACAAAAGCACTATATATTGTACAGACACTAGCAAGCTTCTGTTTGTACATGGCTTTGGAAAACTGTTTTCCAGGAAGAAAAAAACACAAGTTAGTTAGTGAGGCAGGATGTGTTTTCCTAATCCATTCTGCTGCTTGGAAGGCCAAATTTTTAGAGGCTAATTCCTTTGTTTATATGCGGACATCCTTTTTTTTTATCTACATACATATTTGTCAACACTCTCTAATATTTGTGTGCAGGGAAGAATTTGATTGCTTTGCAGGGTTTTAAATATTCTTTCTTGACAGACATTTTTCTGAATTTTAATATTCAGAAACCAGTATTTAATTTGCCATTTCCAGTAAGACTGTGAAGTCACTGCACATGTTGGCAATGGGAAACTAACAAGTGTAGTCCTACATGTGCAGCTGTGACAAAACCTATGAACTTTAGATAATTCTTCATATACAGAGGCCAATCCTTAAACCAGATTCTTGAAACTATAATTTTATTGCAGTTTTTAAGCTAAACAATGCTGCTGTCACATAATGTCAACAGAAATAAAAGGCAACAAGGCACATCAAAATCCAACGTTTGTGTCACATCCTGTCAACTAAGCATATTTACCTGGTTGGTTTTGAAAGGCAGCTTTATGAACCTTTGCTGCTTATGATATCCCACAATCCTGTGCGGTGCAGTTAGCTGCCTGTAAAGTCAACGACTGACTGGACAGCAAGGCACCAAGTAGGTTTCAGATACAGCCTGCACCTCTATCACATAAAGCACCAGGTCTGCTAACAAATGACACTGCAGGTAATTTGCTGTGCAACATACATATAATTAGGTGAATTGGGCACAGGCAGTCAAGAGGACAGCTAAATCAAGGTCTTGATGAATTAGGGGGCCTCTGTCAAGGCTTGGTCTCATTAATCAAAAGAACCAGAGAACAGAAAGAGATGCCAAGAATTCTCTTTCTCTAGCTGCTCCACTTCATGTGATAAATCGTTGCTCTGTCGTAAAGCATGTATTGCTATCAGATCTGTGAATATAAATTCTAATGCACAGTTACTCGGTTTCTGCTTTCCATATGAGCAGAAACACAATATACATACACAAAAATAAATATATGAAATAAACTTAAACAATATGAGTGAGATAAAACTGGCGAAAGACAACTAACCAATCGTTGTTAGTTTTTTAGCTTTGTAGTCTTTTTGTCATGTAAAGATGAACATGTAAAGTTAGCTCACCATAGGCTAAACTTGTACTAAAATAGCTTACTAAAATCATACAGACTAGCATATAAACTGAAACAGAATTATGGTAACCATATTTTAACCCGAAACCCTCGCGTGAGTTAGTCTTTGTATACATTGCACCAAGATGGGTATGACTAAGATTATGTATGTGCGTTTATGTGTGAGACAGACTCTGGCAAGACTCTCCTGGACCCTGTTTAATGTGTGCTCACTTCCTTTCATATGCATTCAAACTAAATCCACTTGTATTCAGCACTGTGATCTGTCCACTCGAAATGGATATTAAAACCAGGTGTAAACGGGTCTTTGTTCCAAAAAATGTCAGAATTAAAGAAATTGGCTAAATCGCATGCTATCATTCTGTCAGCTCTGTACTAAACAGGTCTTTTCACATTTCTCTTCTTCTCATCTGTCTGTGATATGAAACCACTTAAAGCATTTCTATTTGTTTCTCATTATTTGGACACTTGCTTTCCATGTTCTCTTGCGATCTCCTAGACAGAAAATGGATGACTGTTCTGGACCGTGATCTGTACAAGGAGCACACTGAGTCTGTGTGCTTGGTATTAAAGGGATAGTTCACCCAAAACTGAAAATCCTTCCATCATTTACTCACCCTCATGTCATTCCAAACCTGTGTGACTTTTTTGCTTCTGAGGAACACAAAAGAAGATTTTTCAAATTGCACCCAAGAAGACATAACTGGCACCCATTGACTTCCTTTGTATGGACGCAAAACCACATTTTTTGAGACATTTCTCAAAAGGTTTGTCATAGGTTTGGAATGATGTTGAGTGAGTAAATGGTGGACAAATTTTCATTTCCACAGAAGAAAAATTCATACAGTTTTGGAATGACATGTAAATGATGGAAGAATTTTCATTTTGGGGTGAACTCTCTCAAAAATGACTGAACAGGTTCTTTTTTCTTCAGATTAATGTTTAATTAAAATGATTAATGTTGTTTCCATCCGTACAGACAGAGGGAAGTTGATGATGAAGCTGCCGTCAGACTTACCCGTGAATCGGGTGGAGAGGGTGTGGCTCATAATGGTACCTTCCCTCATGGTGGCGCATGTCGAGGGGAATTGGCGTGTGGAAGGTGGAAAATAAATGAGGAGCTGTGGAGCCAAGAACAGAAGACTAACATGTCAGTAATTTAATATTAACACATTTGATTTACAATCAAACAAATGTTCACAAGTAAAACATTTTGGTTTGACATGTAGAAATTATAACACCTTTTATACATACACGTCCTTTATAATGTTTGGAAAATGGCAAAAATTTGTAAATTAAAGTCAGTCCTAGTTAAACTGCTCTGTTGGGGAACTGCACAGAATTCACCCCTTTAGGCAGGAATGCACATCTATCCTGCCCTGCCCGTCTCTCAGGTCACTGAAAACATCCAAACTGCTCATCAGAATTCGTCTTACATGTGCAAGGAGTGAAATACAGTTTTGCATGATGAGATTTTATTTGTCTGGCTTAAAAAAGGGTCCAAACAAGCTCTTCCTGTCATAAAAAGGTTCATGGCTTTAAGCGGTTCTTGTTAAAAACCAACACGCTTTCATTAATGACTGGAAGTTACTTACAGTGGTGGTTATATAGAGCTTTGAGTAAGCACTAACCGGAGTTCACTGTCTGCATCTTTAAGGTTGCGTTTATCTTTACTATTTGCTCTTAATGAGCTCCTGAGGCTAAATTTGGATCGACTTTACGGCTTTATCCGTGAATCATCCCATCTCCCGCTCACTTCGCAGCATGCGTGCCTGTCTGTATTACCGGCAAAGTGGGGCCAGCACCAAGGGCCCATACCTTGCTTGTATTAAAATTCCTGTGGCGTCAAACATGTCAGTGAATCAGGATTGACCTGAGAACAGAGACTATGGGGGTAAAGTTCTCAGATCATTATCTCTACCTGAAAGGAGCTCAGGGTAGAGCAGGGTAGAGAAAGGCCATGAGGCCTCTCGGGGGCCTCTCAGGGGCCCATCAGGAGGAGACCTGTGTGAGTCAGCATTCCAGACCTGCCACTTTCACTAAAGTCATCAGTGTGGTTCTCCAGCGTGTGTTATTCTGATTCAAGACTTAGGAACAGTAAAGAAGGTTGCGAAAAGTCTGTGTAGGACTTACATTCAATGGTCTGCTTCACTTAGACAATGGTGGCTGCTGACTCATTGAGAAGAAAGCTTTTAGCTTGTGTTCAGGAATTCTATGAGATTCCATCTCACCGCTTACTAAATGCACTGTATATAGCCTGTATTGTCAAAAATAGTAAGTGTTAAGCAACTAAGTATTATGCAACAACAAACATATCAAAAAGAGTTTGCTTTATACTGCCATCACGACCTGACCAAGTTTGTGCAAGTAGCATCCAGTTATCATCCTGAAAATATGTTTTTCTTCATTTTTATTTCAATTTTGTGCAAATCTTTTTTTTGTCCGTCCAACCTAGCAAAGTCAAAATGCAAACATTAAAATTTGTTCATGCGACTTCACGAGCTACAGAATCATCCAGTATGTTTGGATACAGTATGTTTATGTACTTCGTGAGGTAGCGGTAAATCTGAATGTTGGTTTTCCAGTGGAATTAGTCCTGGAGAAATGATCAACCACTCAAGCTCTTCATCATTCACAACGGAAAGCACAACCGACAGGTGAGCAGGCAAGCGTAACTTCACCACGGTAACTGCAATGAGGGATTGATGGTGTGATTGCTTAAAATCCCTCTCATGAAGTTAAAGACCTGAAGGAAAAAGTGACTGCATACATTTAGACTGTAGTTCTGTGTTTTTCCTTGCCAATTAGGTGGACTCCCTTTCCTTGGTGAGTTGGATATTGAGAGGCAAATCTCAAATCTGGGTGTAGGGGCCAGAGTAATGAAGGCTTGCGTGAGGACACGCAGGAGTACAAGCATGCATATACATAACATATTCATTGAGGCTTTGGCCAAGTGTACAGCATGAGAGCGCTTACGTAAGGTTTTGGAAACCCGTGGGATGCCTGTGTCTTTAAGAATGATGGGAACCGTTGGTGAAAAGCGCACAGGATCGTATATGCGCCAAAATACTGGGACCTCATAGAAATTCATTTATTACTAAGAGCAATGTTTCGTCTTTTCTCTTGCTGAGCTAATGTAAAATTCCACATTAAAGGACAAGTTGACTCAAAAATGAAATTTCTGTCAATATTTACTCAATTTCATGTCCTTCCAAACCCACATGTCATTATTTTTCCATGAAACTCTGAAGTATAATTTTTTGGTGCAGTTGTTTTTATACAATCGTTTATAGTAATATGCTTAAAAACTTGAAATACAGTTTAAACTAAAAATAAGGTTTCACCGGAAAAACAAAAGCAAACATGGCTAGAACAACGTAAGTGTGAGAAGAAAACTATGTCTTTAAAAAATGACATAAGCAAAAGATTATTTAATAATCTTTTTAATAATCAACATTATATAATAATCATCCTCTGGATGGCAGCTACTCCAAACACAACCACAAAACATCAAATCTGGGCTGCACTACAACTGACTGATGGACAAAGCCCCATGAGGAAGTACAGAAGCAGGGATTGCCCGAGAGGGCTTATTCCATCATCTGGACAGGTCCATTGTTCCCGGGCCAAAGGCAGAACCAAAGTCCAGCGCTCTGGAGAGAACACAGGTGTGCGCTCGTATGGCCTGTTCACACTTTGTTCCCCAGAGCATACAAAACATATGTGGGTCTTTGTTGTGGGCCTTACATTGTCTTAAATGTGGAAAATATTCTTGTGTGAAGTTTAATTTACATTTAAGTATTTGACTTAGCTCGTGACTAAGTCGTGTATGTTATTATTATCCAAGCTATACGTGTCTGTTCCTTGGGAATCGTTCCCATCCCAGAGAGGGATCATTTCTCAGAGGTTGCTCTTTTACAGCTCAGGAGATTTTGAGATCTCAAATGTTTTTTATTTACACATCCACTTATGCTTTGGAGTAATAAAAAAGGAAAACTTAGGAGACAATTGTTAAAATACACGACCAGTTAAGCTACGAAAAAGTGACTCACTGTTGTACTCGCGTTCCTGCAAAGGTGTTTAGGTTATGAAAAATATTATTGTTTCAGTCCTTCCCTAACGATCTTTAAAATGTGCCAAACATCCTGTCAGAACCTGGTGAGAAGCAGCCCCCCATGTTACGTTGCAGGATTAGGTTGGGGTTTGATGTCCTTTTAAAGGCAATAACAGGTGGTAGACATTATCATCGGGTACTCGAAGCAAAGGAGAAACATTCACTTTTCATGTCCTAACGGGGCAGAGAGACAGGCAGCTTTTGTACTGAGAGCAGCTCATCTTAGAGGAAGCACTCAAGAACAATAATAATAACTTGAGAGGCCAGGCAGCAACAGTGTAATTAAAAAAGCTTTTCAGTCTCGCTCCGGGAACAAGGAGGGAGTGAGCGAGAGGGAGTCGATTCAGACAGGAAATTCCAACAGAATAGCCTGGCAAGGGGCCTAACTACACAGCACCATGCAAACCGCTCCGCACCAGATCCCTAAGCTGTCTCGAACCTTGGGAAATTGGAGGCCAAGGGAATCAGTATATTCAGATGATTTCTGGTAGCGCGGAACCTGTTGTCATTTTAAACATAAACTTACGGTAATACTACATATCAATATGCGGTAGTAAGCAACAGTTAAACGCTCAGGGGGAAATAAAGAGGCTTGTCTTCTCAATTCATTCTGCACCTGGGAAATGTCACACGTATAAGATCCTTATTTAGTCCGCGTTGATGTTTTTTCTCCCAAGGCGTTAGTTGTGGCGGCAGGAGGATTAGAGGTTTAGTAGAGAGCACGAAAACCGCTTCCAGCCCTGAAAGGAAGTATTAAGTGAATGACTTTTCTTTTAACACCCCAGGGGTTTTGTAAAATGATACATTTCTTATTAATAGGAGATTTCTGGCAAAGACCAAATAGATTACGTGGTATCCATACCACAAGAGTAAGTGGTACATCTGCTGTTGAAGTATATGAAATAATTTCTTTATGTCTGTTTTTATGCATTTCTTTTTAACTGTTAAACTGTTAACAGATATGCCATCTACTTACGTATTTGCCTGTTAAACTGAAAAGAAATTCAATACTTAACCCTTAAACCAAGGGATGAGCAATTCTGATGCTTGCTAACTTTCATTAATAACATTAACAAATGTGATTACATCACACAATCATGTTATGTACAATCAAATTTACAGAACAGTCAATCATCTTACGTTGTTGTACACCAGTTAATAATCCTTTAAACATAATATAATCTTTGTTATGACATAAAATTATATAATTATATATAATAAAATAATAAAGCTGATGAATAAAATATTAAAAAGTGTTTCCAAGACCTCAGTAAGATGCAAGGCATAAAGTTCTTTGACAAGGGTTTTCTGTTGCCATTAATGACCTAGACGCTGAGTTCATAGCAGGACCTTTGTTTACAAGACCCTGTCATAAATACAGTAGCCACAGATCCTGAACAGACCTTGTGTGCCTTTCCTGTTTGTGTTTACAAAGCAGGGCCTTGCTGACTTCTCTCCGGCAATCTAAGGCCATGTCAAACAACTGGCCAAATCCATCCAATCACATCATTTCCAGCTCCAGCAAGCGGCAGGTCCCCGTGAGCCAGCCGAGAGCTGTATGTGATTTATTAAACCTCTCAAAGGCACTGGACTATTACCTTAATTATCCAGATACTGAGTATCGGAGTCCTTGGACAACAGTTATCGGGGCAGTTTTGGCTTAGGGTCACCAACAAATAACCCCAAATGAATCACAGTTTGATGAACATGAAGCTACAGGATAGCTGGTATGTGTTAGCTGAACATCAGCAGCCTTTGGTGTGATGGTGGCAATTACAAAACGATACCAATCTTACCATGACTAATTAAAATGAAAGATAATCACCCACTTGCCAAGCCCTGATTTATCTTGAGTCTACATCATGAGTTATACACATGGGTCTTGTCTAGAATAAGGAAGTAATCTTGAATAAAGAGGTCTATTAGCTGTTGTAGATATTATGAGGTTATGAACTGGCAAAGCCCTAAAACCTGGAGTTTGTCATTTAAATAGCACGGATTAAAACAATCTTACTAAAGACCTGACAGCCATACAGCATACCTCAGTAGCTCAACAGATGGTTGCTGGGTCACAGCACTGATAATTGTGGTTTTCAAAATGGCATCTTCTTAAATGCTACTCTGTGCTTTTGGTACTTGCTCGATTTAGTGATTTACTGCTTCCTAGAGTAAAACCTATCCTTCCTTATTCACAGACCTGGTTAGTAAACCCTAGAGAAACATGAGCTTAACCATGATTGAGGGTTTTAAACAGAGGCTCGTAGTTATACACTCCCTTAAAGTGATAGTTCGCCCAGAAATGAAAATTGTTCCATCATTTCCTCACTCTCATGTCATTTCAAACCTATATAACTTTAACTTTTGTGGTACACAAAAGATATTTTGAGAAATGTCTTGGTGATTTTGTGTCCATACAATGTATGTTAATGGGTGCCACTGTGGTTAGGTTACCAATGTACTTATATATAAAATATCTTCTTTTGTGTTCCTCAAAAGCAAAAAAGTCATAAAGGTTTGGAATGACCAGTACATCATTTACTCAGGGGGGTGAGTAAATGATGTAACAATTTTAATTTCTGGGTGAACAATCACTTTAATAGATACATCCAGATCTATAAACAGAAAAGTAAGATTTATTTCAACATCTTCTCTTGGGAACACGGGTCTCTCTGATGTTTCATGGTGCCCTTTGGCCTCTGTGCTACAGCTGATACAAAGCATGTCCATTAACACAATGGATGCACTAACAGCCTTGCAGTAGCCTGGTCAGTGCTGCTTCAGCACTCCTGATAGACCAAAAGGTCTTTTACAACAGGAATGATGGCAGAAGAGGAAGTTCTCACATGAAGACAAAGCAGGAACTCGAGGGCCACAGGGATTCAGTTGAGGGAATCCCTGCTGGGGTTCATGTGGAGGTGAGACCCTATTATCTGAGATGTTTGAAGAAAAAACAACAGTAGAAAGTCAACAATGGATAATGTGAGATAATGTTATCCCTAGTGTTATATAAAGATTGTCCACTGAGTTCAAATGGTACAAACACTTTATTTTGAAAGTCCATTCTACTATCTACAAGTAACTTTGCAACTACTAGTCAACAGCCAGTCATTAGCGTTTTAGTAAACTGTCTGCCTAATATCTGCTACCACTTTATTTTGATGGTATCTCAACATCTGAACTATTGAAAAAAGTGTAACCATACAAACCCATAACATGCTCAACAGAATTAAATGCTATTTAGGAATTATCTTGGTTGTTTAGATTCTCCTATTGATATGAGTGATAACCTCTGTTAGAGCTTTCCATGTTAGATAAGATACTGTATTGTTAAGGTAATAGTCCATTTACATAATACAGGACCTTAACTATCTATCCAAATGTTGGCTCTGACTTCAACATGCTCTGAGAGAATTATCTCAAAGAATTTGTTGTAAACCCTTAAACTCAAAACAGCTGTGGAGGAACACAGTTATTGGTTTTGTGGATGCCTTAGTTAGGGGTCATACTGGCTAGTTAAGGTCCCTCTCTGTTGCCCTCTCTAGGGGGCCCTACAATTTTTGTTTTGTTTGTACTGCTACTTCAGATGCCGTGGGCTACGAGCGCTGAGCAATTTTGTCCTTTTCATAAACCAAAGGAGCTTTGGGTCCATTCTCTGTTTCTGTCTCTTTGTTGTTGTTCTACACCCAGCTGTGGTCTTCCTGGCTGCCTAGAATGAAATAAGCGAATGTAGGAAAACCCTCATTTCTGTTACTCAGCATTTAACGTCCTTTTTGCGGAGGTCCGGGTCACAAACGCGCTGCCTTAGTGCCACTGACAATAAGACCCCTCATTAAAATTCTTCGCTATTGTGAATGCATCACTTCCCCTGGACGAAACTTCCTCTCGTGCTGCCATATCTCTTTTCAGCGCTGTCCATTGCTTCTTACTCATCCGTTTGGACCCTACAAGTTTCAAAGGGACCGTCCTTACCACCAGCACAGAAATTGGCAGCATTCTTTTCTTTAACCAGAAGTGCCTTGGCTAGACATGGCAGTCGTGCTGTGAAAGTGAGATGATTTATGAAGGGTTGCAATTTTTCACGGCATTTACAACCAGCAATGCCACTGCCAGCAACAGCGTCATTGGACGCATAGATAATGAAGTGCAAAAAAAGGTTTCCCGTCAGCCCGCCTGATTTCTGCGGATGAGAGGATCGGGCTCTTAATTAGTGCCTCCAAAGGGAAAGCTCATTTTACGGGACAGCAACAGAATGATGGGGGATGGGCTCAGGAAAAATCCAACAGGCTGGAATGGGGCCTCCCATTACGGAGTGGAAAGGGGGGAAGGGTGCATGAGAGGTTCTTTCTTCTAGACAAAAGGGATGCATTCTCCCCGTACCGTGTTGTAGAAAGTTTTAGGAGGAGGGTGTATAACAGTCTCGAAACCTGGACAACCCATAAGTATGGGAGGTCATTGAGGTAATGGCTGCATCAAATGTTTATACCCCCACGGCACTGTTGGCTCTGGCGGTCAGGGTCGGGCACCATGTATATTTGGAAAAATTAGCTCGACTTTGAAGGGAATAAGCCACGCCCCTCAGAATGCTGATCTGGAGTAACAGGATGTGAAATTATCATAACTAAGAAATTCAAAGGAGGGTTACAACAAAACAAACAATTACAGCTTTTCTTTTGACAAATTACGCTTATTCAATGCTGAAGACCTTAAGTTGAAACAGGGCATTCTGGGTAATGAAGTTTTCTTTCACAATTAAAAATAAATGTATAAACAAACACATAAATTAAAAAGTAATTTTAAATTTACAATGCTACAGTAAATATAATAAAATATATGCATTACATACAAATTTCTATAGGTGGCATATTAAAATCATCCATGTTTCTAGAAATGCCCTATAAATTGTGTGATAACATGTTGATGGGTAACCCACACTGAACATTTTTCCCCATTAAAAGCTTAATTTACAGTTTATATAAATGTCTTTTTAATTTCAATTTAATTTCCATTTATTTCTGTATCAGTTTAAATTCAGGAATGCAGTACACAACATTAGTAGGGGTTAAAAACTAAGGCTCTGGGTTAAAGTGGGAACAGAAAGGATCAAATCTGCTGTTCTTAGGTCTTTCCAGTGAAGAATTAAGGAGCCTCCGTCTCTTTGAGCAGTGCCGCTTGCGCCCCATAAATCATGAAGGAAGTCTTGTGCTGTCCTTTGAGTGTCTTTTCTTGTGGGAAACTTTTCAGTCAACTCATGCTTTTCCCACCATTGTTTCTAATTTGGGGGTCCACCTGTTTACCACTTTGAGTGTTTTAAATGTTTACACAGGACCTTATCCTGCAAACATGTTTTTGCAGTTGGCTTCACCTAACCTCACCAAGATGTTTTGGATGCCGAACATGTAATTTAGGTGGTTGAACAGGGACAGCACAGGTTTTACCTTAATACCCAAGTACAGGATGAATACGAATCCAGACGAAATTTTAATGAATGTTTAAGCATGTCAGCTTTAAATCCCATTAGTTTTTCAGTCATAAATCTTACTGTAAACAAATGAAACCTATGTTTTTGGTGGTTGCTGAGGTGAGCCCAGGTAAAGAGGCACTAAAGACCAGGTTTACTGTGACGGTCTCATGAATGCGGCTTACAGAGAAATCTGCCATCCCGGTCTATACCTCTGAAACCACCGTCTGCTGAAATGACTTTCTAACAGACTGCCACTGAAATGTTTACTTGGCAGCAATACAAGCATGGAACTAAATAAACAAAAACGCATGAGTAACACATGTAGCTTTTTTCCTACCCACACTGGTAGAGGTCAATGAAAGGAGACGAAGAAGAAATATTTGTCTATGTGTCTTTCTTCATTCAAAGCCAAATGAGAGAACGCCAGTGAGACAAATTAATGAGTGCACAACCTCATTGTGAATGACCAAGTGATATATTAGTTTGTGCACACATGTCGCTACTGTGTGGGGTACAGCTGCTTCAAAACCTTTCCTTACAGTTCACCGAGAGAAAATATCCATTTAATTTACCAAAATTGAGGAAATTAATTACCTATACTTACTTTTACCTCTAAAACATCCTGTCTTAAAAAATAAAACAAATAAACAAATAAAGCTCTTGCAGGTTTATAAAAATGCTGTGTACTTTTCCGCTGGCTGACCAACTAACCAGATGAGGTCTAGCTTGACCAGGCTGGGAAACCAGCTAAACCAGCAAACCAATTAAGGTTTTTTAGTAGGGTTGTGTCCTAAATTTTGCTGCACACTCCATTGAGACATTATTAGTGGGATATTGTATCAAAGCAAAAGGTTTAAAAACATCCCCGTGTTTAACATCGGAGCAAAAGTCAACGCGGAGTCTAGTGCGTGTTGTTCACACACTCGTTTAAGTCCTCTTAGTACTCTTGTAAATACTGTCAGACGAGCAAGAGCTTGCCTCTGTCTGCCTCTCTGAGTGTTCTCTGCACAGGACAATATTTATCTTAGTGCAGGCTGCATGGAGGGCTAAGGCAGAGGAGAGGGGGCTAGGTAAACACTTCAGAGGGAATCGGCCCTCCAACACTTCTTTGAAAAGTGCCAGTGACTGACCTCACAACTCAATGGCACGGTGCTAACTAGACGAAAAGACAAAGCGGGCAAACAGCCAGCTGTTTGAAGACTGGGCCTGCAGCGCTAAATAGGGGGCAAGTGGAGGGGGGTTAGTGGGCAATGCCAAAACGCCACAGGTGTCAATTACAGCATTAGCACACTGCATCAAAACAAGCTACTTCTAGTGTCGTTCTTTTTCATTTTTAAACTGTTAAAACATGCACAGGTGATATTTCCCCCTAAAATCATACTTTGTATGCAGAAAACGAAACCTGATTTTATTCATGATCTTTGCGACAGTTCTGTAACACTTTGTAGCATATTTGTTTCATATGTTGCAAAATGATTTTCATAAGAAGGTTTTCGTAAGAATTAAGCACATTTCGTTTACCCCTTATTTGTCATCACCATAATGCAAAATTTGACATTGCATTACTGTAATGTTGCACATTTACTTTAAAGTATTTATACTTACTAGTATTGTTGCAATTAGACAGAAAAATAATGAATAATAATAATTCATAAAAAAATAGTGCAACTTAATATTTGCAGAATGTGCACAACTGCCATTCAAATATTATTTTACAATGTAAATAAATAGTTAAATGATCCTTGAATTCTTAAATCCTGAATTTCTTCCCGTTGATTTTAGGGTTGAATGCGACCTGGACATGTTTTCGTAAGATTCGCCTGTGTGCTCCTCGCCTGTGTCCGAGTTCCATGGTATCCTTTTATTCTAGATGCATTTAAACCTCCCACCTTCAGACACATTCCCAATCATGAACATCAAAAGCTTTTACGCTGAAGTCTTTGTGCTGAAGTTCCTTTCAAATGTGAGAATCTGCACCCTCTCAAGAGAAGCCACCTGTCAGAATAAGCCAGTTCTCATTCCTTTTACTTACAGAAATGACAATGGAGCAAAATTAGGATTGATAATTGTCAGCAATTAGCTAAGGGCAAAGAAAGCGAAGAAGATAGGTGTTGTGAATACTCGAAACAAGTGTAGACTAAGAGCCAGTGTAGCTGACTGGTCAGAGCTTGACAGCCCGGAAGAGCAATACAATACACTCTGTCTGAGCTAAGAGGCAGGTCATGAACACAGAATGGAGAGGGGTGTCACTTTAGACACCTTAATTTGATAATTACTGACAGGTAAAATTACGCTTTATTGAAGGATGAGAGAATAAGGGATGTAAAAGTTTGCTGTGCCCTTTAGCCAGCGAAATACAATGAATCTGTTCGGCCCGCTTGTTCCACAGTATCTTAACCACAAAGAGCAACAACAGGTGAATTAAAAGAAGGAAATGACTTGGATACTGTGGGGGAAATTCACTAAGTATAAACTGTGTCTGCTAATACCACTATCAACAGTTGCAAGCCCAGGTAACAGGGAATGTTCTTGGCTAATGTTCTCTAGAAGTTTCCTTGAAGTTATCAAAAACGTTCTTGCAGTAACATTAGTAGAACTTTTTATAATGTTCTATATCATCAACAACACTATTCTTACATAGTTATCGGAACACTTTTAAAGAACGTTACAGAGATTAAAAGTTTGAGTAATCTTCTTATAACCAAGCAACAATGTTAATATAATATCTAATGAACGTACCTAGAACTTACAAAATGGTCTTGTTACTTAATAGAAACGTTCTTACAACCTAAAATTGCTAGCTGGGAATAAACACCGTTATTGATCCATTCGTTTAACATAAAGTGTGCTAACGAAAGTGGAAACTTTTAAGTGGTCAAGACGCAGGTTTTGCACTAAAATACCACATGCAAAAGTTGCACAGCGGTATTCCCTGTGAATTTGAAATGACTGGGAATCATCCTATAGGGAATCACATGAGAGACTTTTAAAATGCACCTTAAAACACTCAGTGGAACAGAATTTTGTATTCATCACTCTCAGTGCCTTTGATAAAGCTTTGTTCTGAATCAGTTTTTGTCTGCAGGCCAAACATTTAAATGACTACCAGGAGTTTTCTCTCACAAAGATATTTAGACAGTAATCAAAGTGTTCATGTTTTCCATTTAGAGTTTGTTGAGGGTGTGTCAACTCCAACCATCCCCTTCTTTTGATTCTTAAAGGAACAGCTTACCCAAATAAAGTACGAATTTCGTCATTATTTAACCAGCTAATGGGGCCAACGTTCTCTAAAAGTGCAAAAAAAACGTTGTAACGTTAGTGGAATTTTTTAAACGTTACATATCACATATCAAAAACATAATTCTTACGTTGTGGGTGGAACATTTTAAAAACATTACAGAATTTAAAAAGTTTAAATAACGTTCTTAAAACCAAGCAATAACATTAATACAACGTCTAAAAAACTGAATGTTTGGAACATTCCTAGAACTCTCAAATGAACAATTTTAATGTTTTTTTTTAACTTAATGGAAACGTTAAGGGAAATGTTCTTATAAGCTAAAACTGTTGGCTGGGTTCTCACCAGTCATTCCAAACTCACATGACCTTCCCTTACTTCTGAATGTCGATGTGATGCTTTTTTGCACACAGTGAAAGTGAATGGAGACTGAGGCTGTCATTAACGTTCTGCTAAACATCTCCTCCTGGGTTCCACAGAGGAGAAATGTCATACAGGACTGGAATAAAATACGATGTGTTATTAGTAAATGATAAATCATAGTAAATGACAGAATTTTCATTTTTGTGTGAACTGCCCCTTTAAGGCGTGCGTTTGATCTCAGGCATGTCTCGGCCTGTTCAATGTTATGAAAGCGAGATGGTAACACTGAATCAAACGCAACTGCATTATTGCCAATGTAAACCAAGATGCCAATTAGAGTAGCACATCCACACACGGAAAATAAACATCTGGTCTTCTAACCTCTGTTGCGATAGAAACAGTGGCATAAAACACAGCCAGACTTTACCAACAAAACTGATTAAAAAGCAGCTCTCCTCTCTCACAAAGTAATACCAGAGTGCACTGAAGTTTAACAGTTGCCGCTGCCTTGATGAAGATACACATGCGCCACAGATGTACTCGCATTCAAGAGTTGATTCCTCTATGGATATCACATGGTTCCCCTGCATCAGTATCTTGTTTCTTTCTTTTAAAGGTACCCTTACTGTATGATTAAAGTACAGCAGTTACAGTGAGTTGTAATTCTGCCATTGTGGTACAGTATATTGTGTTTATTTCTATTGTTTTATCATTACAGTAAATCAGAGAGAGAGAGTGCAAGAGAGAAAGATAGAAATACAGGACGGACGGACAGACAGACATTTACAGATTGCTGTAGTATAAGTCATGACTGTGAGGACTGAGTGAGGACTGAGCATGCCGGTGTGGCACACTGAGTATTATTCTGTTTGAGCACATTATCATTGGCAGTTACACGCCAATTACACCGTCTCAGGCCATTTGACAACCTGCCAGCTCAAAGTCTCTCGAGGTGTCAAAACTGGGCTACACAAACAGACAAAAACACAGGGTCTATTTAGGGGGATGTGTGGGCTCCATTTCCGCAGTGAGCATGAACCCACCTGCAATAACATATTTCACACATGCCTTATTCTGACACACATACGTTATCCATGGGCTCCCAAATTTAGCTTTTGATATCACTGCTTTGAATGGAATGGAAAACAAGACAAAACCCATTTGTTAACTAACCTGGTTAACACTTGCAAGAATCAACAGCACATAACCTGCCATGATGCATCCACACAATATAAGAATGTGTGTAAGAGTGAATGAGCTCTAAATAATCTTCTAATACGGAAAAAGAAACCGTAACCGAGTCAACAAGAACCATTCGGCCCAAAGCCCTAAACAACAACATTTTCAGTAAACGATTCCTTTAAGGTTGCCAAACCTCTGTAGTTAAATCTAAAAACAACACATATATTTTATGGTTCACACGCTTTAAAATCTAGAAAGATAACAATGTGTGTTAACATTCCCCTGGAGTGTGAGGTTTAAATCAACACTTACGATCAAACTTTCCAACATCAGTTATGTACCCACAGAAATCCATCAATCAGAACACAGAACTAATCAACACACCGCTGGATGACTTCAGACACAATAGAGGCCTGGTTCTTATGTCTACAGAACTCACTGACTGCTTAAATCAGATAAGTAGAGTATTTGCAAACGGGCTCAACGCTACAATTCAGTCTGTCAATAACAAGGTCTCAGTCAACATTGCTCTCAATCCATTTGGCTGGATGTGCAAACGACACTGCAAAATGCAAAATCGACAGGCTATTCAAGAGACAGTAACCACTGCTGTAATATAGTTAGGCAGTGGCAGTGGAGGGTTCGGTGGAAGAAACTGTTGTTCTTTGCCGCTTGTTTTTGGCAGGGCCGGTCCAGCTGTTCCCTCTGGCTCCAGACGCCACTATGTCGCTACCAGCAGGGCGAGACTTGCTTGACAGAAGCAAACGTACCTGGAGCAGACTGCTGATTTGAGACACCCCCAGCTAACAGGGAACGTTCTTAAAATTTTGCTTTATGTTCTCAAAAAGTTTCTTCAACGTTATCAAAAGCATTTCTTGAGTTGCATTACTAGAACTTTTTTAATGTTATATATCATATCAAAAATGTTATTTTTAAGTTGTCAGTGGAACGCTTTAAAAACGTCACCGAATTAAAAAGTTTTAATAACGTTCATATAACCAAGCAATAAAGTTAATACCATGTCTAAAAAAACAGAAAATTTAAAACGACATTTTTAGCTTTTTTTTTTTACTTAATGGCAATGTTAGCATGGAATGAAAGCAATCTAAAATTGTTAGCTGGGACTGGACAGCTAATGCATACACATAACAAATTAACTGGACTGTACAGAAACAGGAAGGGGAGATGAAAAGGAAAAAACAGACAGACTGAAATTACCAGGAAAGACTATTACTCCTGTCACCCTATTGGCCCTTGGAGCACTTGGTGTTATTATACAGAAATTTTCACATCATTCCCAAAATGAAGCCTGAAGTCTGTGCCGGAAAATTTATAACAGTAAGCGAATGTCTGATAAATCGTTTAACCTCCAAGTGCACGCATTCACGTTAATCTAACACAGAGCTAGAACAAGCAATCCCATTAATTTGGTAAAAACAATATTTGTGGCTGAAATTTAAATAGTTTTAAATATGTCATTTTGAGGTTCAAACTGAGATTTTGTCTGCATTTTATACTGTACTATATATATCTGAAACCATTTTTGCACACAATGCATATTTGCATAATTCTTAAAGCTGCAATTGTAATTTTTGGCTCTCTATCGCCATCTCTGTTCGAAATATAAAATTGCAGGTTCCTTTACATAATGACAACTACTCAAATTATAAATTATTATAAACCTACCGCTGTGAATCGCGGTAAGATAAGGAAAGCGTTTTGAAGACTGATCTGCTGTGTACTTCCTCAGTAACCGGAAATTACGGATTGCAGCTTTAAAGAAGTGCGCTAGGTAAAATTAAGTGAAGAAATAATCAAATTAAGAATCAAATTGCTACCTGATGAAGCCTGTAAGGTATTGTAAGGTACTGTAAGGTAAATACATGTACAAACCAGTAATTGAAGAGGACTGCGTAACAACTGTTTAAGGAACATCTTCACTGATCTTCAATAATACGCCTTTAAACTCAATGTCTCTGTAAAGACAGTTCATTTCTCTTCTACAAACTCCTCAAATCCCATAATTCATTCTACGTTATGCAAACATTCCGAACAGGCACAAGTATAAATAAGACGTCTGAGATTTTAATCTGCTTCCTGTTGCACTTGGATCTTCACTACCTGTGCTGATAACCGCCTGGCTCCATGCCACAGCATGCCAAGTGCATGGCTTGTTTATTCCATAGGTTTCATGCAGTCTGAGTCAAAGATAAGACACTATCCTACTGGATCTATGTTAAACTGCTCGGCTCCAGGAAGAGGAGGGGCATGAGTAACGATGGGCCCGTGAACAAGTTTGTATCTGCCGGTTCTGTGCGATGACCCTTTCTTCCTTTGAAGTACCATCCAAGAATGCATAGTTTACATTGCGGGACATTACCTAAGCCACAACAGATTTTTAAATTCACACTGATTTACACCTTGAGATTTAGACCGACCTTCAACTTGGACTTAGACATGTCGTTTACATGACCAAAGAACTGCCTTCTGAAAACCTGGGCGTGTAGGTTTTTTTTGGAAATCATGTCTATTTTCCTAAAAGCTCTGCTTTTTGCTCTTAACATAAGCCAGACTTATTTTGGGAAAATAGCTTTTAAGAATGATTTAGACTGTGGGCTGCTGCCAGCAGCGTGAGCTGTCTTTTACAAGAAGCAAATGAGTAAGGAAACATTTTGATTTCATTTCCCATGTACAAGCTTTCAAAATTCCAAAAGATTTTGGTCTCTGGCAGCTTTTGCCTGCTGCCCACAGGCCACACAGAAAGAGCGAAGCGAGCAGTACATATGATACTGTATATCCCGTGGTCGCCTCTTGAGGCCAATGTTTCAGCAAATTTAAGTAAATAGCCGTCCATGTATTATTTTCTCGACACTTTTTTGACTTGCAGGTTTTGACCAACGGGATTATAAGCACTTGTTCCATGAATCAAACAAATTTGCACGATTTGAAGACCTAGCTAGCTAGCTAAAATAACAAGCCCCACGTAAGGCTTTGAATTTCTACTTGCAAATCAAGAAAAATGCAGAGCGCAGACTTTTGCAAGTGTGGATGGCTGCAGATGTTTCTAATATTTTGTTCCCCTTACCTTCATAATCTTTTTCCATTCTGTATAATCCTAGTCTTACAGTAGCTAAGCCGAAGATAGCTGGTACAGCATCCCAGCTAACAGCAGAAGGTTCCCAAAAAGTTATCAAACAGTTCTTGCAGTAACATTAATATTTTAACATTTCATATTTATCAAAATCGCTATTCCTAAGTTGTTAGTGGAATGTTTTAAAAACGTTACAGAATTGAAAAGTTTGAGTAACAATCTTTTAAGCAAGCAATAACGTTAATACAACATCTAAAAAAATGGACGTCTGGAATTTCCTAGAACTTTCAAAATAACATTAACGTTTTTGTTACTTTGTTACGTTAGGGGAACATTCTCACAACCTAAAATTGTTAGCTGGGATGGCACTAGCAACACCAAGGGTTTAATTCCTTGGCACTATAAAGCACTTAATATTAAAGCACTTATGTTTGTCTGCCAAATATAACTGTGAAACAAAGTCTAAACATGGCGGTACACAGTCCTTAAGGGTCAGTGTCCTGCAAAGTTTATCTCCATCCTGTCTCAAAACGCCTGCCTGGAAGTTTCTAATCTGCCTAGAAGGACCTTGATAAGCTGGTTCAGGTTTGTTTTATTAGGGTTGGCACTAAACTCTGCAGGACACCGACCCTCTAGGAGCACGACTGGGCAACCCATTCTTCTAAACTGTATGGTCTGAACTCTATTACCTGAAGTGACAGTTAACCAGGAACAACCTATGGTTAAATTCTTGCTTACTTGCTTCCTAATCTGATAAACAACGTGCAGGAGAGTGTAAGACAGAGTCACTTTATCACCGGACACTTGCACTCATTACTTGAATGGCCAGGAAAGCCGGCACATGCCTCCGTGTGTGTGTGTGTCCACCAGCGGTTGGAGATTCCCTCTGTTTGTTATCACTCGGCTGACGGCATTTACACAGACAACCCCCGCTGCTTATTTTGCCGGTCACACAGTTTACTATAGCGCGTCTGGACCCTGTCCTTGGAGCGTGTCCAATAATGACTACTGCTGTCAGGCCCCCCTTCCAGTGTCTTCATGCAGGACAACCTGCTGACACGCCAACCGCCCATCTGTGGGAAAATATTCCTGGACAGTTATTCAAAGTGCCTCGCAGCTGTGCTAAGATAGCTCTTGATATGAAATGTAACGTAAATTCAAGAGTTTATGGTGAAGATCGCAAAAAAAGCAAAAATTAAATTGGTAAACACTGATCATGTTCCCTCTGCCAAAGCTGTCAAATTAAAGATGATGTAAGCATTTTAGGATTGGCATGAGAATCAGGGATGTTTGATGATGTCATTGGTGTTCTTGAGGCCACTGACCCAAATGCCTCGTATTTGAAAGCTACCGCAGAGAGTCATTTATTTTATTTTTTAATCCGTAATTTATTTTCAGTAAGTAACAACTTCAATCAGTTCCTCACACAAAGCTACTGTTCCAGCTCCAAAACAACTGGAATATATCACTTCTTTTATGGTGCTATTACAATGTTTTTGACAGATATGGTTACTATGATATTCCAGATATGGAACTGTGGTTAGAAGAAAAAGCTACAGTTCACCTTTAATGTTCCACTAAATAAATAAATAAATAAATAAGAAAACAAATGAAGGATTGAAATTACATTTTAGTACACTGTTCCTTTAAGAAAGGAACAAAAACACACTGCTGGCTGTGTTTGCATTGGGAATTATAAGGCAGTGTTATGAAGTGAATATTGTCTTTGTTTATCTTCTGTAGATGTCTGGAAGATCTCAGACATTTTCTTCCTGTCATGCTTCATTGGTCTTCTGGCTTGGCTCACGCCCGTGTGCGGGTAGAAACGTTCACACCCTGTTTTCATTAAAGACATTACAGATGTGTGTGTTCAGTGGACACACTATATCGCAGCCTGGGCCGCCTGAACCTATGCCAGAGGAAGGAGCCGTGTTGACACAAGTTCATGTTTACAGCTCTCACACTTCTTTGTACACACCGTCTAACTCCTACCTACTTATTACCTTGCTGCAAAAGTGTGTGTTATTGGATTGGATTTGCTGGTTGCCATGGAAACTCAAGGAGTTTAATGATTCAGATGCTGATTCTACTCAATTCTTCTGGGTCCATTAACGATTGCATTAACAATTGTTAACATAGTTTTGAGGTAACAGTTAGGACTAATAACTGGCCCTGACCATCTAATAAACAAAATGACTAAATACAAAAAGTAACTACCCAGCATCCAGTCTTTCTCGCTCATCGCGTTAAATTCCAACTGAAAGCTCACATCTCAGCTAAAGCTATTTCTTTGGCTGAATCTACAGCGGCGCAGCCCCGTAGTAAACGCTGTCAAAGTATTTTAGTACAGTGTGGCATCTACAGAAGTAGATGTTCATGAGCCATTAACGAAACGGAACTGAACATCATGAAAATCACTTGATCTCAGTATTTTTTTTTCACTTGGTGCGGGCTCTGAGCTTATGCAAACAGAAATGGAGGTATGGGGGCCATTGGGACACCTATAGGGGAGGGAGACTCAACAGCCAATGAATCTACACGAGGAATCATAAAAAATAAGAAACTATCTTTAAGTTTGAAGCCAGGACTAAATGGTGCATGCTGGGAATGGCACGCCATTAAAAAAACAAAAAAGGAGGGAAAGATGAAGAGGGGGAGTGGGCTAATCCCCTGAAGCATTCATATATTGCTTCTTACTCTCCCACTGCTTGTAAATGGCTTGGAATGTAACATGTTGTCTTTGGACCCCGTGTGTATGGATGTCTCCAGTATGGAGAGATTTATATGTGTAGACATTGCCTTAAGCTGCCTCTTTCTGACTTTTAACAAGGGGCTTTGAAGTAAGGGTAGAGCCTTCCAGCATTAAAGTAATATCAGAGGTACATTCTTTCATTTCTCAGTCAGTTATGGATTGTGTCTTTGTGTGGCGGCCGTATCTCTGTCAATGTGTTATGTCTGGCTCATACAGCATGTGAAAAATGGGTCGAAACGGGTTCGTCTCCCCCCTTGCAACAAGCGAGCGTCCTTCTCTCACGCAAAGTTTACTTGCGCACGGGTACTTTTTAAAAGAAGTCCTTCCAGAGCGTTTTAAATATTCCTTAGAACTCAGCCGTTAACAGTATACATATATTATTCTTTATTTTCAAGCACCCTAATGTTCGAAATACACCAGACATTTTTAAGGCCAGACATCAAAATGTTGCCAAGAAAAAAGCCCAAAACCCATGTGACCGAATTCAAGCAAACTTCAAGCAAACTGGACTTCATCTCTCCAGTCTCATTTTAAATGTAGGCCACAACTTCTCCGACTTCAACTTTGTTTAATGAGAGTGGAAGGAAGCAAAGCTACATCTTCGACTTCTTGATCAGAATCTCATGTTTGTCAAGTAGACTTTATGCTACAATCAAATGCCTGTGGACTCTCCAAAAAAACAAAATCAAGACATCTCCCTGCCTTCGTTTACCATATCTAATCTTTAAATCCCCATCTGGGGCTGGTCAGTCCCCCAAGTGAAATCGGAGATGAGGGAAAGTAGGGGGATCTTGGAAAGCCATTTCGTTAACTGTTTATAAAAGCCACATGAAGGAAACTTTGCACAAATCCCCTTAACTGCTGGTGAAAGAGCTTGTTTCCACTCGCAGTGAACTGATCTGCGGTCAGAATGAGGAGCGAGTGAGGAACATGAATAGAAATAAAGCGTTAAAGTTTTGGAACACAGAAGACAGAAAGCATGAAGCCAACGCTGCATTTATCATTAGGCTGTGATATAAATAAAAGTTTTTTTAAGCTTCTTTGCCAAGGTAGAATCGAGGCTACGTCTCTTAAAGAGGTTTACACCGTCTTGGTCAGCTTTTAAGAGGCAACACAGAAAGTTAGTGTTAAAAAAAGTGTCACCAAAATATGTTGGCTAACGCTGGCTTTTTTATTGAAAAACGTTTTCAATAAAAAGTTATTGAAAAAGTTTTTTGCAGTAACATTAGTAGACCTTTTTTAACATTATGTAATATATCAAAAACGTTACTTGTAAGTTCTTATTAGAACTTTTTAAAAAGTTACTGAATAAAAAAACTTTTAAATAATGTTCCTATAACATCCAAGCAATAACAAACATACAACATGTAAAAACGTTTTGAACGTTCTTATAACGTTTTAAAATAACGTTTTAAACATTTTGTAATTTAATGGAAATGTTCTTACAACCCAAAATTATACGCTGGGAGTCTGTTCCAGATAGTTGGCGGCCGTACTTCTGACAGGAAGAAAAATTAGACTCAGTCAATAGGCCTTCCTGTAAGCTGCCTGCAGGACTTCTCGGGTGTCAGGCAATGGTGGGGTCAGTATTGACACACTGTTAAAACTATGAGGTGTAGTTTCAAAACCAATACAGTGATGGCACACTACTTTTCCATGCACTAGTTTCTTCTTTGGTTTCAAAGAATAGTTTAACTAAAAATAGAAATGATTTAATCATTTATTCACCCTTTATTTTATTCCAAATCCTTAGAAATTTTAGTCTTGACACCAAACCTGGTATAATACATTTAAAGCTGCAATCTGTAGCTTTTGCCTCTCTATCGCCGCCTCTGTTTAAAACATAAAATTACATGTTTACATCCTTTCATATGCATGTAAAAGCCATCCGAACATTTCCTAGAATATCTGACCCAACACCTCGAATTATAAATCATTAATATAAACTGTTTTGAACTCTTTCATGTTTACTATTTGGAAAAGAACAGTATTTTCATAATTTAGAGGCTTGGAACAACACAAGGGTGTATAAATGAACAGAGTTTTCACTGGATAAACTATTCCTTTCCCCACTAGAAGAGTTGAAGGAGTATGACTGTATCTCCTGTTCCTACAAACTCACCACAACCTGCAGTTGGAGACGTTTCAAGACATAAAACAACAGCACTATAAACGTGGCCTGCTCAGACTAACCTGTGAGTTCTCTGACCACTTTTCTCTGCGCTAGAAAACCTACTGCAGAGGAAGGGCCTCATTTAGAGAAACAGAAAGGCATGGCAAAGAGAAAAAGAGAGAATAAATCCCTTTCTCAGGAAGATTAGTGGCTGTCCCTTTAGAGTGGGCCGAGGATGGCGAAGCTTTTTAAGCCACATTTTTCCCTGCCAGTGGCTTGACCCCTGAAGCATTCCCTCTCTCCCCTGCTGTACTGCTCTCTGCCCCTCCCACCCAGCCTCCTCACTCATTCTTCATCGTCTCTACGGAGACCAACTCAGGAGGGATAAAGAAATACCCCTTTTCCACTGACATCATGTCGGTTCTGTAATTCTGTGCATTGCCACAGAAGAAGAAACAAATCAGTGCCACATTAGTCCCTTAAAACAAACAAGGATAACGGCTTCACCAAATATTGTTTTCAAAAAGACAATAACGCAGAACAGACCTAAATGGTACAAAGCTAGCTCCCAGTCATGAACAATCGGATCTGCGGTCCTAAACTTAAGACAAGCTGTAGGAAAGTAAGCCCCACCTTTTAATCAAAGAGCCAATCGCTTTAAGCTGCAAACCGCAAAACTTCATTTTCATTTAAAATCATCAAAAATTAGTTATTGTTACACTAACAAATCAGTGTTCAGGTTTATAATAAGTTTAAGTTTATAGTAAGTTTATAATAATGAATTATAATTTGAGCTGTCCGGTCCAATTTCCTAGGTCTAAATCTGAGTTTGGTTTGAGTTTAGCATCAAGTAACCTGCAGTTTTACGTTTCAGACAGAGATTGCGATAGTGAGGTAAAAACTACAGACTGCAGCTTTAAGCTTACTGAACAGTTTTAAGCAAAGAGATTTATCTTATCAAGTAACTTATCAAGTCTTATCAATTAACGGAAGCGTTACCAAGATGGCCGCCAAGCGGAATGACTGGGATCAATTGAGGACACAATGCATACAAAATTGCCTGTTTAAAATACAGCCTGGTGGGAAGGAATGTACTGTGGTCGGAAGAATTCCTTTGCCGATTTTCCTTTAAACTTTTAGCGGTCCTATTTTGTAAATGTATCCACACACCCGCTGTCTTGTGTACTGAACAGAGGTTGGGTCGTACGTCTAATAAATCCCGCAGAACCCCAATAACCACTATACTGACCTCAATAAAACACATTCTGCAGCATAAAAGTCTGAGCTAAAGCAGTAAATAGACATAAAAGTGAGACAAAACAAAGATCTTGAATAGCTGAGAAATGCTTTAAAAAAGCTCACTGGAGCATGCTCAGTCCAGCAGTCAGTGATCCACCATCCTGTAGAGTTTTATCTTCAACACACTTCAAACACCTGAACCAGTGAATCAAATCCTCCATTTCAATTACAGGTAACGTTTGAACTACATCACGCAGGGCAGCATGACTGTTAAGGAATGGATTAAGCCCAGCAAACTAATAATATGTTCATATATGAATGAATTAATGCTTTTTAGACTTTGTTTGTTGACTACTGAAAAATCTGAGCATGTAATCACTATTAAGACGTTTGCAAAGTTACTTAGGAATGATGTCTACATCTTCTGTGTTAACACATGAGTTCTTTTTAGTTATTAGCCAAAGACAACTATTAGACTTACAGCCATAAATACCAGTCAAAATCAAGATACAGAGGCAATAATTACCATACAATGCATTTTCTTTACATTAATTCTCTATTCCTAATACTATTATGTACTAGTATGTACCAGCACGGTGCAGTACATGAGAACATAACACACAATTCACAAAATGTGAAAAACAAGCCACACAAATGCCCTATTTTTTAATCTTTTTCCCTAAACAATGTATGATCGTTGCTTTCTAATGGCAGGCCACCAAACCCCTCATTAAACAGTAAAACGCCATAATGCGAGAAGGTCATTAGCATTTCAAAGGTCTTTCACCATCTTTATGTGTGTCGGAGGACTCAGATGGACAGCGCAGTCCATCGCTCTCCCCAAAGTTTTAAGAAATTTATAACACTTATACTCTGGAGGTAAAAACAAGCTCTTTCAACCTAGTTAGAACAGGGTTTTCATCACACATTCACTGACATCTTTTAAACATGCCCAGCTCTCCTCCATTCTCCTCCCTCCTCCTCCTTCTGCGTCAGGTTCGACATGAGCAGGCCTGTTTTTACTTCTGATGTGTCTTTTCATCTCTGAACCGATATTTGAACACGTTTATCATGTAATATATCATGTCATTGATGGCGTTAAAAATAAATTCAATTATTTCTGGGTAATAGGTTACTTTATAACATTAAAATTGAGCTTTAGCTACCATGCTGTTGTGTTGTTTGTACAAACAATGTTTGTACCAGATAGTTAAGAAAGAATATTTAAAGGTCAAGTGTGTAATTGTTGCACTTCCAGTGGCACCAAACATTGAAAAAACAATTGTAAAAATGATGATTTTAATCAAATGAGCAATGTTTTAAAGTGCCTCAGAGATGGACTGTTAATCTATTAATCTGTATAAATTTACGGATTGTTTGTATACAGCAGGGCTATTCAACTCCGGTCCTGAAGAGTCACAGTCCTGCAGAGTTTACCCCCAACCCTAATTAAAAACACATGCCTGCAATTTCCTAGTTTTCCTGAAGATCTCGATTGGCTTGTTCAGGTGTGTTTACTTATGGCTGGAGCTAAACTCTGCAGGACTGTGGCTCTTGAGGACCGGAGTTGAATAGTGTGGTCATCTTTTTCACCATTATAAAGAATTACAAACTTCACCTTTAAAAGAACATATATATTTGAGAAAAAGAACTTTAAATACTACTTTATTTTGTGAAATGCGTCATACCTCTGGATGCTGTGGTCGGTGATGGTTTTTTGGGGAGGTCTGAGAAACTACTTCCATCCAGGCCTGACCCCTTACACTCCTTCTTCTCAGTGGTGGTTGGACTTTTGGTCTCCATGAGTCTAAATGAGCCATAAATGAGAAAATAACAATTTAAGCAAGGCTACAGAACAGTTTCAGTGAATTGGACATTAATCATACCGGTCACACGAATACAAAACACGCAGCTCTGTTTAAACGCTCAGACGTAATGCAGTGATTGAACCAACATTTTATGGCCCTGTGCTTTCCACAGAAGATATATAAATAAAGAAACTTTCAATCAGCATAACAAAAAATGTTTCTGAAACAGATCACCTACCCTGCCTTTAACCTACAAAGATTGTGCATCTTAATTTTTAGAAATACAGATCATTGGCAAAAACGGCTCCTCAGTTTGAAGAGGCGCACAGTTTCCGAATGCCTCCCTTCTCATCTGCAAATAAATCTAAAATCTTCCATTTAGCAATCTAAAGGGCGTGAATTGTTTACATTATATAAACTACAATTGTAAAGAAAATCCCTCACTTCCTTATGCCCCATCTCATGACATGTCTGTTTGTTTTGAGAGCTTAAAGGAGATGTTGTAGAGTGCAGTGTTACCACAGCAGACAAAGCAGCGAGCTTGTGGAGTCTCTCCTCTACAGCCGCTCTGTCAGAGCACTCGAGGGCCCGTGCTGAAGGCTGATAACTTGGCAGCACGCCGCTTGTTTAACTTTGTGTAACCTACAAGATTATCCTTGGTTCAGAGCAAACAGCGAGTGGTTTAGGATTGAAAAGCGGTCCAAACGGAGGCCATTCAGTCTCTGATTGTGGCTGCCCACGTTGTTTGTTTTTGAGCAGATGAAGGAGTCTGTTTAATACAGACTATAAGGTCTTAAAACTATTTTAAATGGTCTTCCCTGCTTCGCAAAACATTTCCTATTTACATTTTGTAAAAATGCGTAGATTCTGTGGGGGCAACAATGTTTTTCAGCTCGACCCAATGTGAGTGAATAAAAACCTTTTTTCTCAAGTACTTTATATTTAGCTGTTTTCTTCTACTAGGTTTAACATAATCAGCAGTGAGATCACAACAAAATACCCTTGCAAAACTAAATACCTGCATTTATCATATGCTATGAACCAATTAGGAATAATGACTAGCACATTATTGTGCTACAAAATGAAAATGTTGCATGCAAACTAAATGATGCTTTGCTTTTGAACTTTTTGAATGTTGTTTCAACATGCTATACCAAAACATAATTTTTCATATGTTTGGTATCCTGTAAAAGTACCTGTGGCCACATCCATCAGCCTCTGATTGTGCCAGCAAAACATCCCAATGCCAAGGTAAGCCGATTAGAGGTGGACGGTTGGAGTCGAACAGCGTGTGTTTCACTGCGTCTTAGCCAAAAGGCCGCATTTGCCATCCTGTCTCACTGACACCTCTGTAGACGTTTCTTTGGAGATGTTATTAAAAGTAGTAGATGTCAAAGGATTCATTTTTAAGTTAATACTGAGCCCCTCCCAGCTTACAGAGAATGTTCTCAGAACATTGGCTAATGCAGTCTCTCTTAACTTCTCCTAGTTACTAAAATGTTCTTAATGTTAGTAGAATGCTTTTTAACGTTATGTTTCATATATCAAAAATGTTTTGCTTCAGTTGTTAGTTAAAAGTTTTAAAAACCTTGCAGAATTAAAACGTTTAAATGATGTTCTTGTAACCAAGCAATAGCGTTAATACAATGTCTAAAAAAATTGGCTGTTTTGAATGTTCCTAGAACATTCAAAATTACATTTTTAACGTTTGTGTTACTTAATGGAAATGTAAGGAAAACGTTAGCTAGGTTTAAGTCTTACAACTTAAAATTGTTAGCTGGGTTTACGCTGCTTAGTGATATTTGTGACGCCAGTGTTGTCAAATGTTATGAGTTATTAAAAACGAGCCAATTAAAACAACTGGGACAGTTCTCTACCTCTCGATGGAAACCACATTCAGGTCTTTAGCTATCCAGGGTTTTTCTGGTTCCGTATCATTACCACAATTGTTAAAAGAAAATGTGAAATGAAACTTTGTTTGAGTACATTTGGAAAACTGGAGCGTGCTATTACTGGCATTATTCTCCTTTAATTTGCCGGTAACACTTATTACTGCAGCCAAATCTGTCTGGGAATAGATGGATAGTAACAGTGACTCATACAGGCCTGTCTAACATGATCAATCATTACAATTTCAACAATATCTATTTTAGGAGCCGTTTCGATAGGTCAAATGTGCACGCCCTTTCCTTGTTTAGGCCTGCAGATGCCGTCTAACTCTGTCTACGTGACATGAAGACCTGATAGGACGGTACAGGTGTAGGGAATCAAGTGGACAGGTGGTGAAGGTGGAGAACAACAAGAAAGCAACTCTGTTCTTCTGCATGGCTGCTCTGACAAATGCAGCGTGTGAAAAGGATCAGAATTTCGGTCCACATGACAGAGGGGTGCGGGACCATGCAGGCTTGTGGACTAATCCCTCATAACCGCCCCCTGCCGCATTACTCCACCCACTGCTGGCCAGAAAGTTCACCAGTGATTGTTCACAAAATCCCCCTCTCAAGAGCTGACCACCCTGCTGATAAAACCCTGCGTAAACCAGCCTTAGTTGGCCAGATTGTTCTGTTAGCTAGTTTTTAAGCACTCTTCAGCTGGTCTCCCTGCTTGAACCACATTGGCCAAACTTGGCTAGACTACACAAGTGGTTTAACCCAGCAAGACCATTTTAAACCAGTGAAACCTGCAGGATTAGGCTGGTTTATATTGTTTTTTTTTTTTCAGCAGGGCATGTAGACCAACTCAAATGACAAATTCACACTCACAGGTATTGAATGCGCCTGACCCTCTACGTCAAGGTGAGCAAGAGCAGTAAGGAACTTGAACATTTCATTTCCTTTCTCCTTTTGTCTAAATTTGATTATCCTCGTACCTAATAGCCTAAATGGCTGGGGAAGTCAAGCAGTAAGACCTGACACAATCCACGTCAATTGGCGTTTCTAGCTTCGTTTCCTCCATTTTGAAGAACGTAATTACAACAACTACTTAACACCAGCAATTACACAGTGGCTCAAAGTCAAAAATGTTTTTCTTCCAGGAAAATCTGTGAATGTTCGCAGTTTCTTCCATGAATACGTGACAGGCAGCTTTGGCTGTTTCCTTTTGTCCATGTAATAGTTTTGAAAGGACGCAACAGGTGTGAAAAGGACCATCCACCGGACAGGACTGAAAGGGTGAAAGAATCCGACTAACAAAAATAAGAGATAAAAGGGAGAGGTCCCTGTGGCACTCAGAAAATATGCTCAGAAATAAATCACATGGTACCATCTAATACTGCTGAAAATATTCCATCAATAAATGATGACTGGAATTCTAGAAGCCCACACATCTTCTGTTTAAGAACTCCATAAAGTCAAAGCAGAAAAACCAACTGAAGCACAAACAGAAAAGCAAAATGCTAAACGAACAAACAAACACTTCTAGTATGCTAAAGACATGAACATATGCTTGTCTTGAGCCTTTTTAAAGGGATTGTTCACTCAAAATAATGGACGAATTTCCACTTTTGGGTGAACTATCCCTTTAAGTAGCTCTCACTCCAGCTACTGTGTTTTAACTTGCCCTTCACCCAACACAATGGAATGCAAACATTGTTCAAAACTTCGTGTCTGATGATGTCTGATCTCTCTGAGCTTCTTCGGTTCTTCATCTCTTGCATAGTACTACGGCGAGGAGATAAATGACCTCTTTCACAGAGTCCAAATTAATTGCATTTGCAGAAACTTTCCAGAAACTTCCTGGACAATATTAATGTGTTCATAGACTCAAGTGATTGGATGAGATTTGGCTTATCAGAGTCAGTTTGCATGTAAATGCTGCTTTGTAATTGGAGGAGCAGATAACATTAAAAACATGCAGTCGGTTTAATCAATAATATATTTAACCTAACAACTTTTTCTGCATTACAACGGAGTTACTTTACTCATTTCTCTCACTGTTCAAACTTGTTACCACTTTTTCTCATAAAAATTTAGTCAATTTTTGTCTTCACGTTGTTCGTTAAAGTTGAAATGATTCATATTTTATTTACTGCGTTTTTAAACTCCAAATCCTTTATTTTAGAGAACATAAAATGAATGGATTTTTTGTTATCTTGTACTCTAACATTTGGCTGCCTGACAAAAACATTCAAGTTTATCTTAACCTTTTCTTGAGGTTTGTAATCCCACTTCATGTGCTCTTTGCATCAGCTCACATGAAGAAGCTCGCACTTCTTCTCTGGAAGATGACGCTGCTGCAGAGTCAGTATAATATCTCACTACTGAATTCCAGAACACTTTAGACGCCGCAAATAAATCTGAATGACCGCGGAGGTCAGATGTTTCAGAGCGAAACGGCTAAACTACAACATCCTCTTCTCCGCACTGACAGACCTGATGAGCTGGCAGTTGGCGAGAGGTGAAGATAAACCACAATGACCGGAGGAACCCTTCAAAGAGCAAAGGATGATCTTACCCCACTCCACTCCACCCCAAAAACCCTGCATATATGCAATATCCTGTGGTTGATCTCTTTGTCCTCCTTAAAAATCTGAAACAGATGTTAACTTTACAACCTACACATAACCACTTGGAAGAATCTCCGCCTGTCGTTTTAAGAAACGTTCTCAGCAAGAGTCGGAGAGGAAGCTGCGTCGAGTGCCCGGAGAACTTAGCTGTATATGTTTGTGCACCTAATTAAATCGTTATGAGAGCTGTGTTTATGCTACAAGTGTTTATAAATAAGGTAAGGCTTACTGTGAGGATACTTTAACAGAGCGTTTTGCAGCTGTTGCTTGTCACATCGGAGCTTGTGAAAGAATTTGCTCTCTCTGCACACCATTTGCTCGGGTCACTACACCAAACGGGTAGTTAGTGCTCTCTCACTACAAACCCAGCTGTCATCTCTCCGTCCCTCTCCCCCAAAAGAGAAAAAGACACAAATGTTAATTACACACTTCTGAAGGCAATTATAGTTGTGGTGTAACGTAGTTTTAATGTAATTAGCAGCTAACTTACAGAATACTCTGTTTTTTATTGTACAGTTTGGCTCAGTAGCTCCAGGGTGTTTTGTATCTTTAAAAGTAATGTAGTTTGGGGTAAGGAAACATTATGAATGGCAACCACAAAACCCACACGTCACTTTATTTTATGTATCAGAAAATGTGAGTAATGTGTGGTTTTATTTTTAATGTGGGCTTTTTTTGGGTGCCATTTATGATGTTTCTTAGATAATGTAAAGATTTAGCCATTTCTTTATTTAATGGTGTGAAAACTGAAAATTATTTACACACTCTCATGTCATTGTAAACTGACATTGCTGTTTTTTCCTGCAACACAAAACACAAAAAGCGAAACCCTGAAGAATCGTTTTGCAGCCGCACAATGAGTTTACACTGTAGAGACCAGAGACGGTCAAGTTCAGAAAAGTACCGAAAAATGTAAAAAAGACAACAAAAAACTCCTTTAGACAATGTTTATGATGAAGACTGACAGCTTCCGGTCACAATGACCTGTTGTTGTATGACCAAAACTGGATAACGTTTATTTAAACACTGCCAATTTTCATTTTTTTGCTAAACTATTCCTTCAACTTTCCTTTCTTCAGGGTAGGACTCAATGTGTGGTACAATAAAAGACCCTTTCCTGTCCCATTCCATTAATGTTTCTTCTCTCTGAGACGCCTGCTGTAACACAGACCGCAATGTGGGGAGTCATATATTTAAGTTACACCGGGAATTGCGAGACGATGACAGGGACACACATGATCCTTATCCAGAGAATTCCACAGTGAGTGCGGAGCAGCCTGGCCGAGAGCCAGCGCGGCGTTCCGGGAGAGGCAGCTACGGGTGGGAGTGGACGTGTGTGTCAGGGAACGGAACGAGCTGATTGCTAAAGATTACCACATGGCTTCTCCTTGCTCAACACTTCCAACTCGTCTTCCAGTCTGTTGGAGAGGAGTCTGTGGCCTGGCAGGGATTCAGAGCTCCTCTTTGGATCTTCCTGCTCATTCTGTAAAACTCAAACGAGATCTATCTGCCCGTTTCATTCCTGGCAAGCCCAGTCAGGAGCCGTGAGACGGATAAATCAAAACTCTGTTACATCGACTTCTCCGTTTCCAATAACCCTATCCTGAAAGGCCATCCCGGCGACACAGATGAGCTGCTTGGGGGCCCTGTGCAGTTCAGACTGTGTTTCTGCATCCGATTAGAGCTGACAACAAATGGCTGGAACACTGCACCATTGTCTGAGCGGGTGACAGCGAGACGGTAAACTGCTAGGCGACTCCCGGGCTGTGAAGATGATACAATAACTGTTATAATGATTACAGCATTGGATGGCCTGTCACTAACGCTTCAGAGATTAATTAACTAGCACATCAAAGATGACCCACAGAGGGCACAGTGTGCCACGTGGTACTTTGATTTAAAAGTGGCTTTTGAATTTTTATATTATTTTACAGAGATGATTGTTAAGCTGCACATAATATCCATCCACACACGCATGGGTTTATATTACTGCACATGAGGGGGACGCAGAGAAAAGTGTTCTATGGGCACAACAATGTACACATTTCATAAGAATCAGGCAAATTAAATTTCTCAAAATTATCTCTCTGTGGAGTAAGTGTAAAGACTACCTGTGAGTGTCACCTGCCATATTTTAAATTAAAGATTTCATTTTCAGGAGCAGGCCTCTCCTAAAGCTCACGTTCATGATAATAATTATCTAGAGACCAAACAATATATCTCACATTATTGTCATGTTTAGAATCTGATCATCTATGAAACTGTATACATTCAGAATTTAAAAAGAAAACATGAATAAATAATCCAATTGAGGTAAAATGTCTACGTTTATTTATATTGTAAATTTCCAGCGTCCTGTTGTAAACCACTTGGGGAAACTCCCATACAGTACGTCAGTTTGAGAGCCACTATACCAACACATTTGACAGACACATATAATTCAGGACCACTGTATGTTCGCATGATCTATTCCAAGGGCCTCCTACCAGCTGTCTCCTCATCTAAAATTCAAATCCAGACTTATAATTTTGGTCGAGTATGATATTTATTCTTGGTCAGCTAATAAAATAAATGCAGGTCCATCCTCTGCACGCCGTGTCTGGTGGTTTACATGAATCACAGGTGGACGTGCGGTTTGGGAAACGTTAGCAGCGTGCAGAGTCCCCTCACAGCTATGACAAGTCAAATATAACTTAATGTAAACAGTGTACATTTCAACTGTTCATTTTCCAGCTGCCAGTACGCGGCGGCCCACTCGCCCACAGCACAAAGAAAATGAGAGAATGTGTGAGAGAGAGAGAGAGAATAAGAGAACCAAGTACAAGGCTTGTAACTTTACAGGCATAGTTCACAACAAAATGAAATTCTGGAAAAGTGTTTAATCATGGCAAATATTTATTCTTCTTCATTCACCTTGTTGTTTCCAAAACTTTAGTTTATCTATGAAATACAGAATGAGAATGTTAGACAAAAGGTTAAGTGACCCAGAGCCCCACGCCCCATTTACTTTCATTGTTGGGAAAACGATTTACAAAATGTCTCTGCTTGTGTTCCATAAACAAAGTTATACAGGTTTGGAACGCCATTAGGGTGAGGATAATTTAGGGGGGGTTAACTAAGTCTTTAACAAGCTTACAGTAATGCGTTTCTGTCTGCACATTTTCTATACACTCACACATTTGATGTGGCACTCTGCCAGGAGTATGCCTTACAAACAACCCTTTCTTTATTCTCAATCTATCTGGAAATCATATAAAATCACACGTGCATTTCTTTATTATTATGAATAACACATCTGGTAAGCCTCCAGCATGTGTAAAACATCTACAACTCCCTCAAAATGAAAACCTGCTACATCTTCTAGGGATCTAGAAGCTTTTGTAATTGGGCATAATTTCCTTGGCAACAGTTGCTAATGTCTAATGAGGTCAATCAATCAAATGCAAGCAGAAGTAAAGACGTATTGAGATCTTTTCTACGCAGATGAGTGTGTTGTTTCATGAGTTCCTTTAATAACATCAGTGGAGACCTAACAATGCCCTGATGGATCTGTGAGAGAAGAAAAAACTTTGAAGCACCCCGTCCACACTCATAAACCGGATGTGATGTGATCCTAATTAACCTCAGACACTTGTAAGAGAATGAGGCGGATGTCTGGAGGGGTGTCCGACACAAGCTACTAAAATGCAGGGATTGTCCCATGTCCTACAGGCCAAAGCCAAGGAGATGAAATTCAAAGAACCAAGCCTTTGAGAGGGCAGATGAATGAAGGCAGCTACCACTTCCCACATCGCTCCGTTTTCACACCCTCATCTCCAGCTCAGGCCGACACTAAAAACACGACACACAGACTTGAAACACAGCTGTCTTTCACGGCTCTTCTCATTCATTCACTCTGCGGCACAAGTGTACTTCAGACACTCCTAACAGCTCCATGTACTCCACAAGACGTTCAAGGTCTTGCCTGAAACACTGCGTTGTCCAAGCCCACACAAAGCCCAAGTTCTAGTTCACCTCTTTTAGTTTCCTTTTCATCACTTGACAAATAACCTGTGTTTGATGTACAATAAACAAACTCTGTTCATGTTCTCAGGAAACAAACCGGACGGCTGTAAATGTAAAGTTCGTCGTGATGTTCTTTAAATACAGTAGCCATGCCCATACAAAACCACACACTGCAGGACCGGTAATCGATGTTTCAGGAGCGACCCTGAACACGTTTTTAAACGTTTATTTTTGCACATTTTTACATATCCTTAATCGCCATCTTAATCGTAGAGGAACGCTCTCTGAAACTTTTTCCTGGATAGTCATCTGCACTTTTAAGCCCTGCTTGTCCAGTTCGTTTAGTATGTCACTCAAGGTCCCAATTTAAGAGCGTTTGTTAAAATCTCCCGCGGAATTCCAAGGCTAAACAGCCCTGATTTAGGCCGGGACAAGAAGAAAATGTGTGAAAATGGTGCGGAACAGCAGGAAAGGAACATGAAAGTGACACGGTCGACCCAGTCTTCAGAAACTGATGACCGTGGCCCAAACCAGGCTGAATAATGTGAATAGACCATCTTTTTTTCATCTTTTCACTAGCTCTGCTTCTGACTGCTGCCGTTTCTCATTGCACACAATGGTAAATTCACTAACACCATTTATTCTTATGCTAATGCCCTACACTGGGCATCACATTAAATTTAACACATACACACACCGTTTTTTTTTTTTGGGGGGGGAAAGGAACACTTTTGCGAAATGTTTAAAGGCAAAATGACATTTTCATAAAATATTCTTGGCATAATACAATGCAATGGTCATGTAAAAAAAGGTACGGACCATTATTGTTGAAAAGAAAAAGAGTGACAGAACATGTATACAGCCTACACAACATTTCTCAGTAATAAACCAATCTAAAGCTCTTAACACAACATCAGGACATCTCAAGTGACTAAACCAGCAGTCTTAGCAGTACTAGTTAATTCACTAGACAACTTGGGCTGTTAAGTATGTCAACAACCAAACAAAAAAACCCGAAGAAAAGCCAAGATGCATACATATCTCGTCTGTTATTAGAGATGCTTATCTTGGTAAAGCACAGAGTCGTGTTATCAGTCAGAAATAGTGAGGAAGTTTGCATCCGTGAACTGTTGACTGTGCATCTCGTCCTCAACCTCACAGACAAACTTTTTAGGGTATAATTTTCAGCATATAAATCACATTTATTAATGCACATCTTACGAGAGTTGCGGGGCCGGACGCAGACCGCGGATCGCTGCATGGGACGCTCGTCAGAAGTTATAAAAGTCATGCACGACGAGTTCACATCTAGTACATCGTAAAGCAATGCACATTTACCTCTTTCGATGTCCCAAAGTTTGTCAGCAGCTTCCAGCTCCGGAAAAACGACTTATTTTCACTAATAAAAACGCTGGACGGACTCCATCGGCGTCCCGTTATTTTCTTCGCAGAAGCAGATGTTTGATCGCCGGAGGAAACGCGCATCAGTCGGCGTGACGCGCTACAGTCGCATCTCGCAAACTTTGACCCTCCATCGCATTTCTGAGTTGTTGTACGAGCATTAAAGCGCAGTTTACCCCGGGCAAGTTTCTTCAGTCGTCAGCTGTGACGTGCGAGGGCAGATCTGTGGGGTTGATTTGTTTTCTGCCCTCCTCCGTATCTTCGCTTCTCCCCCCTCGGTGGCTGCGCGCTCCGGGCCGCAAGCTTCACCAGATGGGCCGGGTTTAACGAAAGCAAAGGTAGTCTCGATTTCAGGAGGAGTTTGGGCTCAGCGTTTGAAAAAACTTTGCCAAATTACATTTTATACGGTTTTGTTTCATTTAATTTGAAGTTGCACTTTAAACTTGTAAATGTGTTCATGCACACGGTGAATGCATTGACTTCTTGGGCTGTTCAATTCATGTTTAAGGTTGGTGCAAAACTCAGAAGTTGGACAACAGTCCAAAGTTTCTTCATACAGACGCTTTTGAGGATTTATTTGACTGACAGCATGCTTCTGACCTGAATATCTTGACTTGAATTAATCAATAAATATTATTTACAGCGACCCCTGGTGGAGGAGAAACAGCATTTTCATTCATTATTATTCATTATTATTTCAAAGATGTATCTGAAAACCTAAAATGTCTTTCATCATACCAGTAATGATGACATATCATTTTACTTGACATATGCACAGATGTATAAACTCAGCCAAATAAATGCATTGATGAAAGTAGCCAGAACTTGTAACTATTTAGAAATGACTTTAACATAAGCGTACTCTCAATCTAAACCACCTAAACGTTTCAACCTTTTGTTTTGATTCAGTGAGTTTTATAAAAGTAAGGACAATGGGCAGTATGTAGTGATCGGCTGGTCTGATCTGAGAGAAATCTTGTTTTATTGGTCCCATCATTACCTACGGCCAGAAAACCCGCATTGTAGCTTGCGGTCACAAAAGCAAAGTTATTGTCACTGGGCTGCATTATGCTTGAGTGCTAAACCACACTCACTGCTTTTCTTGTCCTATACGTAAAGGGTTTTGTGCACAAGCCATTTGCCTTGTTCTTGTGCCAGCAGGCCCCAAGGGCAGGAATGTTAATGAGCAAGTCTCTGAAAATCACTCACTGAGTTCAGAGCAGGCCTCTAACAGTGTTTAAAAATGAAAGAAATTACGGACATTCACAATCGAATAGCATAGCTGAATATTTAAGAATATAAACATGAATTATAAATAACAAATGTCAGATTTTGTAACTTCTTCGCATGAGTTTTTACTTTTTAAAAGTCGTACATAACACACTTTTTAGATATTGAATAAGACATTGGTTGGAGGCTGAGCTGTTGAGTTTTTTTTTGCATCCTAAACATTTTTATTTATTCTTTTAATTCACAACCCACCACAACTTTCTCTTCAATTTCTGTCTTTATGTCTCTTGAAATATTATTTTTGCATCATTTGCACTGGCCTGCTGTGTTGAATAGTTCAAGTTCATCGTCTAAACATTATTAACCATGTTTTACTGACAAGTGTCCTTTGCATAAGTTTCTAAACATCTCTCTTGTGTCATGCAGAGATCCGCAACTGCATCAGATTTACCACATAACCAATAAAGACAAATAGTGTGGTAGAGTAGAGACATATTAAGTGCAAGTAAACAGGACAAAATCCACTCATCTGATAAACCTCTACAGTTTTGACAGTGGAGATGACGCCACCTGGTGGCACACAAACTCAAATTCAGTCCACGTTATTACATAAACAAATGTTTATTACATTTTGGGCAACACTTTAAACTGAATCGATTGAAAATCGATTGAAATGTTAGAATAATAAAGTACAGAACAGACTGACACACACGTACCCATCTTGTTCTCCTTTTATAATCTTACATTCACTTTATTCTCACACACTTACGGTCACATTCACCCATCACAACTGTATATTGCTGTATAACATCCCTCATTGTACAACTGTAAATAACAATCATAATCTAAACACCTGTAAATAATAGTGTAAATTACACATCTGTGCATTAACATTCACAAAACTACTTCTATTACTGCACTTTATTGTATTATATAACAAAACATTTTTTCTTATTTTTTCTTATTTTAATTCTGCACTGGAAGCTCCTGTCACCAAGACACATTCATTGTGTGTGTAAACATACTTGTCAATAAAGCCCTTTCTATTCTATTCTATTCTATTCTATTCTATTCTCTCTTCTATTCTCTTCTATTCTATTCTATTCTTTTGTTCTACTCTATTATTCTACCCCATTATTCTACTTCATTATTCTATTCTATTATTCTACTCCATTATTATTTTCTATTATTCTATTCTATTCTACTCTATTATTTTATTAGTCTATTATTCTATTTTGTTATTCTATTATTCTACTCCATTATTCTATTCTATTCTATTATTCTATTCTATTATTCTACTCCATTATTCTATTCTATTATTCTATTTTGTTATTCTATTATTCTACTCCATTATTCTACTCTATTATTCTATTCTATTATTCTACTCCATTATTCTATTATTCTATTCTATTCTACTCTATTATTTTATTAGTCTATTATTCTATTTTGTTATTCTATTATTCTACTCCATTATTCTATTCTATTCTACTCTATTATTTTATTAGTCTATTATTCTATTCTATTATTCTATTCTATTATTCTATTCTATTATTCTACTCCATTATTCTACTCCATTATTCTATTCTACTCTATTATTTTATTACTCTATTATTCTATTCTGTTATTCTACTCCATTATTCAATTCTACTCTATTATTTTATTACTCTATTATTCTATTCAGTTATATTCTATTGTGTGTCAGGCTGTTAAGATCCTTGCGCCAGGTGGCGCCACCATCACGCTCATATACCTTTGAGACTTTAATATCGTTTTCAATGTAAACGTGATGGTCTGAGGTAACTCATCCGTCTGGAGATCATCATGTAGGAGCGTTTACTGCTCAGCCTTCAGAGCTGCATTCATTCAGTGTTGGGATATGAACTAGTAACCTCGATCGTGTCTTGCTGTGGTTTAGTGAACATCATGTTTGCATGTTTGCAACAACAGACACGGGTTTAATTATTCTCTGTGCATTTCTTACGATCACAATGTAAACGCTGAGTTTCAAGAAAACACGTACAGAAAACATGCATGCAACACAAAGCATCAATATTTCGTGTTGTTTATGTTGTGAGTGGTTCAGCAGATCACAGATCAGGCTTGTTTGATTGTATCTCATGTAGATTTCGTTTAGAAATGTCATTGTTTGTCTTTTAATGGCTGTAAATGGTTGAAATCTATCATGTCTAGACTTTCTTTACAGCTCACATGAATGGCCGTCATTTTTAAAGCCCTTTTGATGGTATCACAAAGCAAGTCTGATGTTTTCATGCTAAAGTTTCCATTAAACTAATGGACGGGCCCTTCAGCAGGTGGTGACTGGACTGGTTTGTCGTGGGATAGTTTATATTGGTTGACCAGTGCTGCCACTTCAAAGAACAGGAAAGTTGGGAGGTTTACGGCCCCTCCACTGACTCAGAGCCTGTGGTTTACATTGCGGCTTTCCTATTTATTTTAGGCAGATTAGAAGTTGCCATCTATCTGAATGTCCAGGGATGGTTCAACAGCAACGAAAAGATTCGTCTAAAGGCTCGCTTTGCATTTCTCAGTGGTGGTTCTTTCATTTATCAGGAGTCTTGGTTATGTTTCATTTAAATATCAACTTGAACGCAAATCTTTCTCCTAAATTCTGTAAAAAACACAAACGCTGAAATTCTTCAGTTTCTGACATGCAGTAAGAATATGGAGCTGCAACACTGATGTTGATTCGCACAGCTCAAATCATTTGCTATAAACATTTGATGAGAAATGTCTGAGATCAGATTTGTGAATTCTGCGCAAACCTTATCAGATTTATCAAGATTTATCATCCGTTTTCTTTTCATTTAAACTTATTGTTGTCTGAGAAGAACAGTTCAGATATCTGTAATGTGAGTTCTTTATAACAGGCAGATATTATGTAGCTAAAGCCGGTATTTTGTTAACATTTATTGATGCTTTTTTCATCCAAAGCGACTTACAAAGGCAGAGAGCATTTACCAGTTTGCTGCAAGAATTCAGGTAATCACCCGCTTAATTTGCTCATATGTAATGTCAGGATCCAATGTGTACATTTCGGAAAGTATCTTAAACTAGTTGAAAGGTTGCACAAATAGCACAATGTCAAAAGTCTAGATTTTGGGTTTTTGTGACTGTGGTAATTGACATTATGGTGATCCAGTCTGTGGTCTAAACTGAATGTATGGCTGTAATGGCTGTTGCTTGACCCTGGACATTATCTAGTGCTAAATCTGTTTGTGCCAGGCAGGCGACACTCATCTGTGACTCATAAACGACTCTTTCCTCCATGTCGTGCATGCAGGGCCTGAACGAGAACACGCGACCCGACCATAATATCCTCTCTGCTAATGACAAACTTACGCTTCCAAAGAGAAATAAATTAAAGGGCTCTGAAGTGGGACGGTGACCTGGAAATACGCCTCCGGTTTTCCCGTAATGTGTGGTTCTGTGTGGTTTGGCCTGCTTTTCAGTGTAATGACAGAGATTTTGTATCTATAGTATGTGAACCTGAGTGAAGAGAGGGCCACAGTTCTGGAAGCTGAAACTTGAAGTCTGTGTTTTTGACACTAGAGGGCAGCAGTGAACTTTTCATTGTGAGTTGGTTGAGCAAGTATCTTGATTAAAAGTAGTTTTATGTAATGCCATTTAAAGAATGATGTTTGGCAGAGAGGCTTTTAGAAATGCTCCTGAAAGTACGGGGCGAGGTGCAATTCTGCTTCAAGTTAGATTACTAGATTGTTTCAAATTGCCTAAATTCTCTAATTGCATTGTTTAAAGGTTTTGAATCATTAAAAAGTCATTCAGCTAAGTGAAATTATGTCGGTCTTAAATTTTGCTTTTATGGGCTTTCTTCTCTAGCGCAGTAAAGTGTAGTTAGGGAGGCGAAGGGAAAAAGAGCTTGCGGGATTAGACGCAAACTGGATCTGAACCCATATCCCATGTAGTGTGCCTTTCCTGCTATGCCATGGTTTTGACATCATTTTCTTGCTTATACTATATGCAGTTACACTTGACATAAAAGTTTATTTTAATCACCAAAAGAGCTGGTGTGAAAAGACCCTGAACAATATAAAGGGGGAATTCACACAGGATGTGTTTAAAAACAGCCAGACATGGTGCAGTGGAATGGAATAGAAGACCCCCTGTGTTGGACTTGAGACGCTTTTTCAAAGTTTAAACTTCTTTTAACTTGACAGAGGCCTCTTAAAAACGGGGGACAGGCATCCCCCGTTGTTACCCCACAAATGGCTATTTTCCCAAATTTTTTACTCAAAATTTCCTCCCAAAATTTCCTCATGTCATTTCAAACCTGTATGATTTTTATCTTCTGTGGAACACACTACAAGATATTTTGAGAAATGTCTCGGTGGTTTTATGTCCATACAGTGCATGCCACTGTTGTCTGGTTACCAGCATACTTCAAAACATCTTCTTTTGTATTTCTGAGAAGCAAGAAAAAGTCATACAGTTTGGAATGACATGAGGGCAATTAAATAATAGAAATGATTTTCATTTTTGAATGAACTATTCCTTTAAGAGAGATGCCTCAGAGCTCAAAGTTCAACCATGTACTGCATGTTTACGCACTCCAACGGGTTAAAAAATAGCTTAACAGAAGGCAAGAATGCGACGTGTCCTGTATGAATGGCCTCCATCTCTTTCCTTTGCAAATCATGCTAAGACATTGATTAGCATACCGCATGTTATTTCCTATGTTTTTTTCCCTGAGAAAACTTTATTTATGGGTGTAACTGTCTGCTTGCACAGATCCATGGAGATTCAACTTAGCGTGTGACCTTGTCTCAGTATGAACACAAGAAGAATCACCAGGCAACTTCAGCGCAGTATTTTTAGAAAATCCGGTGTGCAAACAAATTGCATGGTGACCCCCATTCACCTCTCCATGTTGCAGCCTGACAGGTGTGTAACTTATAGTGCGGCTCCTCCACCCTTCTGATTACATGCTCTGGACCCCCTCTCCCCCACCTTCTAGTATGTATCCGGCTAACAGGGACCGTTCTTAGAACATTAGAGAACTGAAAGCTCTCTCAAAGTTATCACAAATGTTCTTGCAGTTATATTAGTAGAACCTATTTAATGTTCTATATCATATATATCAAAAATGTTATGCTTAATTGTTAGTGGGACATTTTAGAAAAACAGTTTGAATGATGTTCTTTTACCTAAGCAATAACGCTCATACAGTGTCTAAAAACCTGGATGTTTTTAACATTTCTAGAACTTTAAAATAAACGTTTCAGATATTTCTGTTACTTAATGGAAACGTTTTAAGAACCTAAAATTGTTAGCTGGGTAAGAACCTCTGTTGTGGGAGGATCTCACCTCTGACCCCCATTTCTCCTTGAACTCCACACTTGTTGTGTGTTAAATTGTGCCATGTCCCTTTGTGCTGGTGTATGCCGGCCATTTTACAAGAAGAGGAAGACCAAGTCCTTAGTATCTGAGCACAAACAGCTTTTCTGTGACATTCCAGTGAAACTGGGGCTGTTAACAGGTGGTTTGACCAGCTGTGTGTCCTAAAAGGTACCACAGAAATACCCTTCGGTTGGGTTCTATTCAGGGAAATCCTGCTGCTTTATCACTGAAATCTGTTTATAATCATGTTCTTTAATCTTTAAACTAATTCTGTAATTGATAAAGGACTCTAGGGTTCTGTTTCTCGAAAACGCTGCAGAAGATTTCCACACTCTTAGCTTTGGATTACAAAAAGTTGGTCTGTAGAACATGTACGGAAAAATCAAGTCTCATTCTGATTAGCTCATACCCAGCTAACCGTTTTAGGTTGTCAGGACGTTTCCCTAACATTTCCATTAAGTAACAAAAACGTTAAATATTATTTTAAGAGTTATAGTTTTTAGATGTTGTGTTAACATTATTGCTTGGTTATGAGAATGTCATTTAAACATTTTTTTAAATTCTTTAACATTTTAAAAATGTTTCACTAACAACTAAAAAGAATAACGTTTTTGATGTATGATACCTTAAGTTAAAAAAAGTTCTGCTTATGTTACTGCAACAATGTTTTTGATAACTGAGAGAACTTTTGGAGAATGTTAGGCAAGGTTCTGAGAACGTTAATGTTTGCCTGGTTTTCTAGAAGTAACACTGTATGTTTGAATTGTTATGCTTGGCGTAACAAAGATTTACTTGCAGCTACTTCTCTCCATGTTGTCAGCCATCTCATTACTCATCTATAATCTACGTGTGTTTGTGGTTCGTTGCTCAGTGTTGGTGGCACTGTCAGTTCACGTTTTGACAGGAATGTGTCTGAATTAGACTCTGATGTGCTGATAAAACGCTAAAGCTACGTGCGTCACTCTGTAGTCATGCTGCTTTGAATGCTATCTTCTCCTTTTCAGCCTCAAACACCAGTGAGGGTTGTAAGGATCCCCGGGTGAGGCCACATCAAGATATGGGTTTGATTTAAGATACGCATCCTTCATCAAGAGAGGAAACCCTTCTGCTCGCTGGTTGCTTGGGTGAGGCTCTCCAGCGCTGAGCTGTTTTGATCCAAACTGTTGACGACACTCTTTACGACATGTTTGTGCAGAATGCCACCAACCTGCCAAAAATAGATGAATGCTGGACCTACAGAATGAATGCCAGGGAAACTGACAGATCAAGCAATGCAAGCAAATAAAGAAGCTAGCAGTCTTTTTAGTAGATGTAACATCTACTTACCTTGTTGTGTAAGGGTGTATCAATGTTTTCTGTTTTGTCAATACTCTGTACAAAACATTTTTTCTACATAGTAGAGGCTTCTCTGATGTCAAATCTGCTGTGTCACACCTTCAGGTTTTGATAAGGCGTAGTTCACCCAAAAATAAAAATTCTTCCATCATTTACTCACCCTCATGTTATTCCAAACCTGTATGACTTTTTTTTGCTTTTGAGGCACACAAAAGAAGATATTTTGAAGTATGTTGGTAACCAGAAAACAGTGGAACCCACTGGCTTTCATTTGTAGGGACACAAAATTACTGAGACCCATATGGAATGACATGAGGGTGAGTAAATGATAAACTCAAAAATATTTTTGGGTGAACTAGCCCTTTAAAATGGCCTTTTCTGCTGTATTCTTTTCTTTCTTTACATAGGACAGGTTGGGATTACTTGTTCAAGTCCCTCAAGCTAAATGTAAGCCACAAAGGTTTGTGGATCATATATGTTTCATCAGGGTTACTTGTTTTCTTATAGGAGCTCCACAGGAAGGGAAGGTCAGAGGTTGCCCTGTTGTGCTGTTATAACTCCTCCGTTCTTCAGTGTTAGAGGAATGAATTAACTCTTCGCTGCTTGCTTTTGCACACATGCTTTGTGGCCTCTTTGATGTGTCTTTGCCAGAGGGTAAGACTGATTGTTTCTTTGGCAGGTTGACTGCTAAAATTTCAGAATCCTCGAAACTGAGATGTCTTTTCAAGCGTTTCAGAATATTTTTTTTAATGTATATATTGCTCAGATCATTTCAGGGATTATATGTCTTCATTCTTCTTTTACTCTTCATTCTTAAACCTTTAGGGTAGGCAATTTCGAAGAGGCTAGCAATAGCACACTAGCTTTAAAAGCAAGATCCCGCCAACAACCTATCATTGCATTCGGACTGAGTGCAATGATTGGACGAACATATGGTCCTACTCTTTCCACAGGAATGATAAAATAATATACAAATATTTATACCTCTTTACGTAGTGATTGCTATGAGGATGTGAAGAGACTTTCAACCAGCATAACAAAAAGTGATTCTGGAAAAGATCACCTACCGTGCCTTTAATACATATAAAAAATAATAGTAATTCAAACACGTCAACACGTTTTGAAGACTATTCTTTAGCAAGTAAAAGACTTCTTGTGTTACCAAACTGCAAACATGAACTGCATTTAATTAACAACAAGTCACTCTGAGGGTCAGCCTGGGCCCTTAAGCCACTGCGTGAGAGAGAGCTGCCTGTTTACAGCAGAAGACGACTATTTAGCTCTATCATTTACACGGCAACAGTTTTTTCTCTCTTTTTGGGCACCAGGTACATGATGTGAACACAACCAGCTGATAACATCTTGATTCTGACTGCTTTGCTTCTGATCTTATCATCTCACTTCCATGCCGATCTGCCCACTCACTGACATCCTCAACAGCTTGGTCAGAATACTCGTCTAGATCCCAGCTGCATCATGTATTTAAATACTAATACACTGTGGTTGTTCAATTGCACGCGATGTGTTTGTCACATTTAGCTCCGCCTCCACCCGGGGACTCATAGTGTGTTTCATTGATTTCTTTTTACAGTGTAAACACAATACTCTTTTAAAAATACAAATTGGTGTAGAATAATGCAGATAGGCAATTTTGGGACACACCTACAGTTTTTTTTATCTAGATGCCAGTTAGGGCAGTAACGTACATTTATTTCAACATTCATTTGTTTCTCTGTAAGTGACAATCAGTATATCAGTAAGCTTCACCCCTATTAGAAAATGTCATGTCGCTCGTAATGATCATAATTCATAAGCTCCTGATATGATCTGAGCTCCGTCTCAGGTCTGAAGGCTAGTTCCTGCAATCCACTTAAGGGGAGAGCCAAGAATTCTGGGTATTTCCACATACCTGTAATAAAAAGAGGAGCTGTAAACTGGACAGTCCATTTGAGAATGGCCTGGGGCCTCTCGCTTGCCTTAAACACCCCCACCAGCTGCAGTCATTCCTGTCATTGCTGCATATCACTTAACACCTCTCAAACCCCTGCCGTCCACCTGGACCCGTAACACAGTTTGTGTAGCACAGTTTGAGTAGCACAGTTTGAGTAGCACAGTTTGTGTAGCACAGTTTGTGTAGCACAGTTTGAGTAGCACAGTTTGAGTAGCACAGTTTGAGTAGCACAGTTTGTGTAGCACAGTTTGAGTAGCACAGTTTGAGTAGCACAGTTTGAGTAGCACAGTTTGAGTAGCACAGTTTGAGTAGCACAGTTTGTGTAGCACAGTTTGAGTAGCACAGTTTGAGTAGCACACTGAGTTTTCTGCCATCCTTTCAAACAGTGTCCCTAACCTGGTGAAAGTGATGATGTGTGGCATTGTTTGATCAAACTGCATCCCAGCTAACCATTTGAGGTTGTAATAACATTTCCCTAACGTTTTCATTAGTAACAAAAATTTTTTAAATGTGTTATTTTGAATGTTATAGTAATGTTCAAAATGTCCATTGTTATTAACAGTGTTGAATTAACATTATTGCTTGGTGATAAGAACATTACTCTTTGTAACACTTTTAAAATGTTACACTAACATTGTTTCGATATGATATATTTATAAGGTTAAAAAAAAGTTTTACTAGTGTTGCTGCAGGAATGTTTTTGGTAACTTTGAGAGAACCTTTACAGAATGTTAGCCAACATGCTGAGAACGTTTCCTGTTAGCTGGGGTTAGCTGTTCATCTGAGATAGCAAAAGGTCAGCCTTCATGTACAAGCACACTGATCAAAATCTCAAAGCTGGGAAAAGTAGAGGTAAAGAGGTTGTGTGTTAAAGGTTGGCCAGTTTGCTGCTTGTGTTACGGCCGCTAACATAATCGCAACAAATCTGCAGGATCTTATTAAAACTGTGCTAGAGTCTAGACTGTCTCTATGAACCCAGCAGCCTTACAAGCCAACATCACAGACACGTACTCCATCCGCCTGTTTCAGAATCGTCCGCTTAATCCAGGAAACAAACCCCCCCGCTGAGGTCACGTAACATTAGCCAGACAATGACCTGTGTTCTACGGGGGAAAAGGTAGACGATAGGAACATTATTCTAGGGTAAAAGCTATTTTATATTTATGTTTGTTTGTTTACTTGGTTTTGCTGTTTGTTTATTTATTTAAGCTTTGCTTGACGGGATAGTAAATCAGATTTGTTGAGAAGAAAATGTCTCACGCAGTCAAAAAGATTAAATAAAAAAGGCAGGCCAGCCATAAACACAGCAGAACATGCAAGTATCTTACATCTGTAAAACATGTAAGTCGAATAAGCGTGGCACTTTTTGTTGTAGTCTACAGGATTTTAGAGCAAGACATCTGAGCAGATTAATCGCCCCCCTTTTTTGTTGTGTAATTTCCATTTATAACAGGAAAGTGACAAAATTAATTCACGTTTTAAACACATTTCTAAAAGCATGCACAGATGTTCACTTCGATTGGTCTTAATGAGTTAAGATAAGTTGTTAGCATTTCTTCTCACCATCCATCAGTTAATGTCTTCAGTAGTTGCGTGATCTCTAGTCTCTTGTAGCCAGACCTTCAGACTCAAGGCAGAGGGTCTGGACTCCATTTCACGCTTTCATTGGCCACAAAACACCCATTTGACTGACAGGTATGTTTCCAGGTGGACTGTTAAAGAATGCGATACACACGTCCCAGAAATCCTGTAGAATTCCACCAATCAGATGACGACTTTGAATCTCCTGAAGTGTTTTCAATCAGATGTTCAGCCATTAGTACATGTTTGGTTGTACTGTAATACAATTCATGTAATTATATTACTTTTTCAATCTTTTGAGTTTTCGCCATAATACCTTTTAAAAAAATTCATAATGCACACTACCTCTGTTATTTTATTTATTTACTACCATGCACTTTAAAATCTTCAGTATAACATGTTTTACTGTAAACTATTGTTTTAAATATTGCATTACCTAAAATAGTAGCTAAAACAATGTCTAAATAGCCGTTTGGTTAACGTTAACCAATAGTCTGCATAATCTACTGACATCAGCCAAAAGCCATTTCAGACAGAGTAAGTTATTGCATTTTGATTAAAGAGTACATCAAAGACTAACTGAATCATGCGCAATAAAGCCAGGAACGTGTATTTAGAAAGCAAAAAATGTCAATTTTAATTTCACATTGAAAAACGATTCTGGAAACCTGGCACATCATCTAGCAATCTGGAAGAGATAGACGATTCACAGTCAAGAAAAGTAAAGCAAAAGTCATTTGCATTATACCCTATAAAAAGAAATATTGTAGAATAATTGCTTAAACCCTTTTAAATGAAACGCATTACTTTTTAGTAGCAAAAATGCCCAAAACTGGTCATTAGCCTTTTTCTAACTTGTGTTTTGCATTTCCATCTCTTGACGTAAGTATTAAACCTTTATTTGTTGAGTGGAGTTTTGGAGAACTGCCAATGATTGGTTCCAATTGTGGTGTTGACATTGTTGTATCTCCTGCCTCACCTGTTATCTATTAGCTGATAGTAACAAAAAGCTGTGGAATTTTGTCACATAGTTGCAGCCTTTGCTGTGTTTGTGTTTTCATTATATGTGAACTAATTATGCAAAGCTTCGCCTTTGATATTTCCCACTGACGATCATAATAGACAATAGTGTTGAGTTTTTCAAATCAGAAAGCAGAAGTAATACAAATATTCCATATCTTGATAATCAGCTCCGATAACCCGGCAATTTTAGGTTGTAAGAATCTTCTAATATTTCCATTAAGTAACAAAAATGTTAAAAATATTATTTTGTTAAAAACGTTGTGTTAATGTTACTGTTTGGTTAAAAAAAGTTATTCAAACTTCTTGGATTCTGTAATGGTTAAAAACAGTCCACTAACAACTTTAAAATAAAGTTTTTGATATACATGATATATAATGTTAAAAATGTTATTGCAAGAACTTCTTGAGATCTTTGAGGGAACTTTTAAACAACATTAGCCCATGTTTCCTGTTAACTAGGAACTGGAAAATTTGAATGCACATTTTGTTTGTTCTTTGTTTAAACATGTAATTGATTTAGGATTTACACAACATTGAATCTCTTATCTATTGTCAGTTTTTCACAAAGACTCTTTCCTGCCTCTTAAACATCTGTATGGTATTTATTTACTTAGACTAGCAAGAGATACTGGAAAAGGTGGGGTGGTGCTTGTGTTGGATTCTGGGAAGTCTGACATAGGAATGCCTGCAGCAAAAGACAAAATTTCAAGCATTTTTGTTTGACAATTCAACAGACAATTAGGCTGAATGTCAGACTGCGCTGGCAGTATGTGCTGATTCTTCACAAAATCAATTTTTATTCAGTCACTGTTCAGCCAGTTTTGGAGGATCGTTTTGGGAATGTTTGTTTCTTGGACTATGTCAGTTTCTCGTTAGTCAATCAAAGAAGTTTGCGTCTTAAAGCCCTTAAAGTATAAAACATTGTGCACGTTTTGTGCACAAACATTTTCTTTGAATAAGGACTGTACTATTGAAATATATTTTCTTCACGAAAAGTAAGACATCTGACCTTTAAAACAGTCTTTAAATCATTTTAGAAAATAATTATTACAATATTTAATTTTTTTTTTTTTAAATGAAGCTTTTCCAGTCAGGTATTGCTGTGTTTCCTCCTCTTTACATAAGAGTACTATGGTCAGATATGAAAACTGAGAATATTCAATAATCAGAATTACTAATAACTTCATTGATTCTGGTACTGTCACTCGTCTCTCTGATACCTCTCTGATACCTCTCAAATACTGATTTGGTGATGTGTTGCACATTTTGTTTCAAACTTTGAGCAAAGTGAGCATGAACCATCCGAAACGTTTAGAAAAATCAGAAAACAGAAAAGGTGATAAAGTTGAAAAGTCTCCCCCTGCAGTAGAGGACTGCATAAAGTGTAAACGGTTGTATACTTCTGTTTGGACTTATTTAAAAAGCTTTTTCAGAAATTGCTTGAATCCTCCGATCTGATGTTTATTTGTAAATAAAAACAGTGTGCACATCATACATGGTTTCCTTAAGAAAATAGACTAGCTTGTTTAAACTAAGGGAAGCTAAACCCAGCTAATGCAAAAACTCAGCTGGGTGACAGGCCCAGATTATTTTAGATTTAGTTTATACCATAGTCCTTGAGTATGATATGTCTTGTTAAAGTGAGACGTAACAAATGTAAGTTTGTCTGTTCCATGGGCATGCCCTTATTAATTGCACGCTTGTCAGTCCTAAATGCTCTCCCCATGGCAAAACATTTGAGCACTTCTCCTTTAAGAGGAGTCCGGTTGCCTCAGGTAAGCTGGGGCTCAGGCACCTTTGTTTTGGTTAGACATGTGGGTGACACACTTACACGCGAGTCACACCCTGCTTTAGGCGGTGTAGGTGTTAAGTCGAGAAACGTGATAATGCGGTGATGGAGGAGGTGCGAGACATCAGTACTGTGATGCAAAGTTTTTGCAATCATATGTATACCTGTATAAACATTTCCAGTTTTAGGTTTTCTGTTAGATAGTGCTGTAAGAGATGCCTCAGATGGCATCCGCACATGATCTTTAGCTGTGACTTTGAGTCCAAATTCAAATAAAGCAAAATAGTCCTCGGTCCAGGAAGATTCGTGACCTTGCACATCCATCTCAGGTCTGTGCGGTCACCAGAGTCCAGACTGAGGGATTTCACTTGACATGTAGACCTGGATGTCCGCCACTGTGTTGTACAAAAGGCCATCTGCCCAATTTGTTCTTGGCCTGGGCCAGCCTCCATCGGTTCTTCTCACGATTGGTACTTTTCCAGAACCCACCTAACAGGAAATGTTCTCAGAACATTGGCTAACATTCTCTAAAATTCTCTAGCTGGGAAAGTGAGAACCAGTATGTGAAGACAAGTGTTAAAAAAGGTTTATGTATTTGTATCTAACCTTGATCAGACGATGTGATTTATTTACAAGTGGATGTTGCAAACCTATTAAGCACATGATTCTGTGGTTAGCTTTTTATGTAAATGTACATAATATATAAAAAAACATCAAATGTTTGCACAAAAATGAAACTTCTGTCATTGTTTTTACCAAGCATATGATGAAAGTAAATTGCGAATGGGCGTGTGACTTAAGATCAGTGACTTAAATCTTAAAAGTCTGTTAGCTGAACTCAATAACCGGGTTAGTCTCATTAAGAAACGATTTATTCAGACCTGTTTTGTTGAACTGGATAAACCGATTCATTGACAAAAGCACGTCTCATTCACAAACTGTTCATCACAACTTCTCTCATGATCGGCTGTTGAAATTTCAGTAAAAACAATTAACATTTATTTCTGTCTCTTTCCTGTCTCTACCACAGCAGAAAATGACTTCATAAAACATGAAATATCCACTTTTATGACGTGTCTGTGTAATTTAAGAGCTTGACAGCCCCGGGCATTATTCACATTTATGATAAAGAACAGTTTCATTTTTGTGTGCACTGTGCCTTTAATTTTTTGCAGTTTATTATCCAGCCATTGGGACTTCAGCATTGTACGTTTGTTGAGTTGTAAATAGGCTCCTCTTAACGAGCGCAGGGCTGCGTTCAGGCACGAGAACGAACTGCTCACCTACTGTTCTGCAATCAGAAAGTCAGGGTGCTGAAACACTGTACAAACACGCTGCCTGTCAAGAGCTCATTAAAGCCAAGAGGCGTTTATAATGCAGGAGAGACATAGTAAATCACTCTATGCCCTGAAGCCCTGTGAGAAACCCAGCCCTGTTTGCGGTGTTGGCCCTCTGACGAGTTAACGTGCCACACCTCTACCTCACTGCTGTCACTTCACCTCTGAAAGCAGCCATAGAAACAGAAGGATGTATTGAGTAGCCTTTCTCCCTCTCTCTCTTGCTCACACACACAATGCAGACACATCTGAAATCATCTGAGACATACATTTCGATTATTGTGCAGTGACATGCACATGAGCGTAACACACAATTTTGATGTCACATTCGGAGGTGTTATGCACATATGTTTATAGGGGAACCTGTGTGTGTGTGTGTGTGTGTATATGTATGTATATATATATATATATATATATATATATATATATATATATATATATATATATATATTTTGTATATGCTTTATCTGTATATATCCAAAACTTGCATGACATTTTGGCCACCTTTCTTCAGGATTAGGGTCACAGAATGGCACGAGTCTGCGTTAACGCCGCTTCGCTTTTGATCCAGAAAAACAATGTGTGACCTGGTGATAGGTCACCTCACCTCAGCTGATCTGAATCAAATGGCATAACAGGGAGTGAGAACAGTTGCTTTCTTGTTTAAATTAAACGTGACCCTGAAGGCCACACTGTCTGCTTCTGCATGAGGTAAATGCCCCTATTCAAGCCTGCAGAGGTAACCCAGTTAACGTTAATAGACGTTATTTAAACAGCAGATTAGGCTGGATTTGGCTCAGGCTGACTTGGGGAGGGCGCGATGTGTTTTCCCTCTGTGTGTGATCACACAGTAACGTTCAGAAGATGATACTCTGTGCAGGTAGACCAGAGCTTAACGTGTCAAAAGTCAGGATGTGCTACATCAGGTCACCCAAACACACACAAATGTTGCCAAGCTTTTAGTTGCCACGTGGCGTGCTGGACCCGTGAAAATGTGCCACGCGACAGGCTTAATGTGATCTGAAATGTCACCTACTATTCTTGCATCCTGTTTACCAAACTGTGTGTTGTGAGAGGAGAGGCAGAGCATAAATAATAAGGACATTCTACCTCATGCAACCTCATCGAGTGTAGCGTGGGTATATTGTTCTCAATATCGTGCTTATTAAAATCCAGTTTCAAGAGTTCAAGGTATAAAACCTTTACGGTTTTGTGAAATGCTTTGATTAAAGGTGTGGTTGTGCTGTCTCAAAATTAATGCCACCAGATTTTATATTTTGTTATTGCATATGCATAGTTTAAGTGTGGCTTACATACCCTGTGGGGTCACTATTTTTTAAGTCATTAATTCAAATTTGCCTTATGCCATACAACCAGAACGCAAAGTTCACGTTCCTCTGTCCTAATTGGCTAAAACAACAGTGTCGCTCGCTCCCTGCATGTTCTACAGCATTGCCGATAAGCTAATTAGCTCACTTCCACTAGCAGATAGACAGTGCTCTCGTCCCAGTCGGCCTGTTGTGGCTGAGAGTGAGATGGCGTGGACTTATCTCTCCCTCGCCGACTGGAAAGTGATTTAGGTGAGACTTTTAAAGTCGTCTGTCTAGACCTTATCATGGGGCTCTTGGAAATTCAGTCTCTCTTTTTAAGACAAGTATGGCCTCATTCTGAGTTCACCTCCCCTGTCTGTTTGTTGTGCTTTCCTTTAAACTGTTATTAGAAAGCAGACGCTACTCCAGGAAACGCTGTGATGTCATCACACTCACTGCTGAAATGGAGCAGTCAGGGTTTGGCCTTAATTATGCATATATTCTCTCTACATATGCATGCTTTAAAAGGGCATTTATGTCCCAAAATATCTCTATACAGGCACTGCTAAAGTTATGCTGTTGAACGCCACAGTTGTGCTTTGGTTATTATTTGCTTGTTCGTGTACAAAATGATTGGTATGTCGATACTGTTTACATAATAGCTGTATAACTGTATTTGTATGAGGCATTCTTATAGGTGCAATCTGTAACTTTTGCCTCTCTACCGCCACCTCTGTTTGAAACACAAAACTGCAGGTTCTTTTGCATACTTTTCATTACCTATGTTAGTACCTAAGTCAGCTGAAGACAAACTGACATTTGTGAATTATAAATCATTATTATAAACGTACAGTTGACAATCAGGGTAAGGAGATCACACTGAACACTGATGTGTTGTACTTGCTTCATAACTGATTTTTCTTTTTTTAACCCAAAAACTTTACGGATTGCAGCTTTAATTCAATTATAATACCTGTTGTTTTGGTAGTGTTTTGCCCCGTCCTCCTGAATGAACTCAAACAGGGTGGTGTTGAGAAGTGAGTGGGGGTGCTGGAGACAGCTGGCCCGTCTGATCCCCAGAGTCTGCTCCTAAATTGGTTTTAGCAGCGCTAATAAAGCTGATTATCTCTCTGCCTCCAAGTCCCACTAACCCTGACACCCGGGCAGCTGGGGCCCTCGTACACTCACCCGGCCCCTGTCCACCCACTGCAGTTACCCTCATCCTGCGTTTCTCTCTGCTCTTATCAGACTGAGCAGCTGCCATTAAAACACGATGCATCTTTATGGAAACACAAAGTCAAATTAAACCAAAACCTAGATTTTTAATTGCTTCATGCTTGTTGTTTTTGAAAGTTTCAGCTTTGTATCAATGTTATTGTGAAATTGGAACAATAAATGTTGTTTTGATGCCGTTTAATGTGCTGTGAGAAATCTCTGTAGCTCACCCTCTAATTTACTGCGCATTATAGCAGGAGCAAAACTGAATGGCAGAGGGGTATGTTGAAAGATAACAGGGCAACTGTCTGAAGTGTATCGTCTCTGATTTAACAGTGTTTCAAAGGAAAACAATGGAGTCAATGTAAAGGAAATGTCACAGAATGTTCCATTTACATTAGAAAAATTATTTAATGTCCATAGCTAAAACATGTACTCTAAAGGAGCATATTGCTACATTTTATTAATTTTTATTATTTAATGTATGTTTTGAATAATTCAGATCATGTTAAATTTGTATTTTGCAGTCTTTAACGTTTCAGTTTTCTCAATGAGACAGCCAGCTTTAAATAATTATATCATGACAGCAGTTTGTTGTAGATACAAAGATTATATTTGAGACAAAACATTCTCGTATAAAAATAATCAGTCACTTAAAATGATGCAGCAGGTCTCTCGTTGTTTCATCTGTAAAATGCTTCCATGTTTAGAAACCTGCTGCTGGATTTACATTAGAATCAGAATTTGCATTCTGAATGTGATTCAATGTGATCACATAAACACTGTATAACATGAAATAATGGAAGTGAATTAGAGACGGTTTATCTTTCTGTTGAGCACTCAAGAACAGCATACATGCTGTATGGGGTAGACCTATTCTTAAACAGCTGATTAATGAACTGGTTCTTTTAATGTATCGCTCAGAAGACTCACTCGGTTTGAATCATTTAAAGGTAGGGTAGCAATTTCACAGAGACTAGCAATAGCAAGCTAGCTTTGAAACCATAAAATCCCGCCCTCCATTCAGAGCGCTCTCCAAAGCCACGCCTCCCCCAATAGTGTGTGAAGGTATGCAAGTGCATAGTCTGACAGGCAATTGAACAGCCTATCATTGCATTCAGACCGAGTGTAATGATTGGATGAACTGTTTATGGTCCAGAATCATCAGTATTGCTACTGAGTGGTTGTCGTCATGATGTTAAAGATCTGCATTTTCCGTAGGAAACACTGGAACATACTAAATCATGTTTTGTAGCTCTAAATCACCAGATGCTTAATTGAAAGGTCATTTATCTGCTTGCTATTTAAATGTGTGTTGAGAATGTAATTGTAATAACGTCTGTAGGAACAGCATGTGCCGTTCTGTCCTTTCTCTCTGTTACACCCTCTGACAATGAACCATCCAGTTCAAACTATTAAAGACAACCACAAAAGAGGCTTACCGTGTAATGACGGTCCCTACTACCTAGTTTATGTATTAATTCCTTTCATCAGTTTTTATTCTGTTTTTTTTTTAAGAACTGTCTACAGATGTTCTCAGCCTGAATTCATCCATCCATGTTTTATTAAGACATAAACGGACAGAAAATTATCTCATAAACATGGCGTTTTGCTGTAACATCGTAATGAGTACGTTGCTAGACCCAGGTTTCGGCTGTTTATATAGTACACTTGAATACACCAGATGGCTTACCCTGTACAAGCTGTAATTGGGTCAAACATCTTAAAATGGTTTCAAGTTGTTGTATTTCCAGTAACCGAGGACCAGGAAAGTTTGCCAGTGGCCTGCAAAAATGCACATTTTTGAAAACCAATCCCTGCGATTATCAAACAATCTGATCAAATTGGTGATCTGGCTCATTTTTAGAGAGCTGTGGATTACCTTTACAGTAATTTGAAGGGGGTGGGCGAGAAAGTGAGGAAGGGAGAGAGCAAGAGCGGTAGAGAGAGGTTAAAAAGAACTAGGACCTGTTGGACTGAAACCCAAATTGCCTTTCAGAAGGGGAACTGCCTAAGAGCAGGAAACAACTTCAAAGCCTCGGGTACGTCACAACCATTTGTAGACACCACAATTGCGATGTTCCTTTGTCTGCTGCCTGGTTTTTATGTTGGAATGCTGGGAAGTATACTTGCCTGTTTAACTAGCTCTATTGACACCGTAAACGTATTTAACCCCCCCCCATCCCCCAAACTGGAACATAACCTGAACCAGTACACTGCAGATGTTGAGAAAATGGCTGTGAGACTTATGAATTACACGTAAAAATGGGCCGATGTATCGCTTTTGAGAGGGTTGTTCTGCACATTTCTGAGTTAATGAGAATTGTGCTTTTGTGTATACATGGTGTAAAATAAACAGAAGTTGGTTAGATGGTTAAAAAACAAGATTGTTAATCTGCTCTGACTTTTAATGGTCCCTGTAACCTTATCGCCCTCGTGAATAAGGTTGCAGATTCGAAAAATACATTATAGTAGTGATTCTGACTAGCAAAACTTGTAGATTTGTGTTACCAAAAGAAAATTCTTCCTTAAATTATACCCTAATGCAATTTAGGTCTTTGTTATTATTAATATTATATTTTTTAAATCTGAATTTGTAAATGGAAGAAAACATTTTGGCATTTCACACCCATGAAACTAGATGAAGTCAACATTAATCAAAATCAGATTAATCATATCGTTATGTTTATGTGGACATTGAAGCAAGAAGTTTGTTATTTGTATCTGATGACATTAAGTTTGTAGTATGTGTACAGTATGTTTATCAAGGTAAATTAGACGTACGTTCCAAAGCACGTCAGAACAAGCACGTTTCAACACATCTTCTTGAACCGTTAACAATATGTGGAGTTATGATAAGATTAATATGCTATTGACTTGAGGCTTTACCTCTTCAGTTTTACACTGGCTCTGGGCCAGACCTGTTATCTTGTTAAAAATGATTTTTTAAATACTTTTACAGATGCCACTGTAATATTCACACAACTTTACGTAAGTCCTTCATCTGGTGAAAAGTTAAACACTGGTACTTTCCACATTGCTCTGTTTGTTTGAGAGACCTGACATGGCAACAATGGCTTAACCAATTGGAGTAAATTTGGGGCAGGACTATGTGTTTATTTGACCAATGAGAATTGATTTAAGAAAACCTGTCATTATTTTATTTGATTTTACCTAATGCCATATATTAATAGTTGTGTTGAAATACACACCGCATTGTTGCCTAGTGTGCGTTTAGAACAAACTAACAGAACATAGAATTAAAGAGAAGTAAAGAGAACGTAATGTTAGTAGAACCTTTTAAACATTATATAACATATCTTAAAAATGTTTTTCTTAAATTGTTAGTGGAACATTTTAAAAACATTACAGAATTTAAAAAAAGTTTGAATAACGAAATAATTATTTTAGAACCAAGCAACATCGTTAATGCAATGTCTGAAAAACATCTTGAACATTTCTAGAACATTCAAAAAACATATATAATCATTTTTTTAAACATTTTTATTACTTAATGGAAATGTTCAGGACACATTCTTGCTCATTCTTTCTCAGGAAATGTAAAATTGTTATTTTGGGGATGGGGTGGTGTGTCGTATGGCAGCTGAGGTTGTGTCCGGTTGTGTCACTCTGTCCTTCTAGCAGAAGCTGAGACGGCCGCCTCACCACAGTCAACGCTGAGAGCAGACGTCCACAGCAGGACCTGCAACACTGTCAAACACTGAGCGCAAATGGCCCCAGAGCTGTTAAATATTTAATGTCTGACACCCCGCTCACATGTCAAAAAAAAGCAGTCCCGTTGAGAGCCAAATGCTGCCCTGTTAAAACAAACAGTTGTGTCTCTCCATGACCCCCAAGTGGTATACTTAGCCCAATACAACAGCAGCATTGGTTTGGTGCATTTGCAATATAAAACTGGGTCTGTGCTTATTTGTGTGAGTGTGTGTGTTTAATTGACATTTTAAAGTTGGCGTGTCGGTTGGGAATAGTATACCCAAAAATTACAATTTACTTGCTCTCATTTCATTCCTCAGATCTGTACATGACTTTTTTCTTCTGTGGAACACAAAAAAAGATATTTTGAGAAATGTCTCAGTGGTTTTGTGTCCATACAGTGGAAGTCAATGGGTGCCACTGTTGTTTGTTTAAATAAAAAGTTATACAGGTTTGGAATTACATGAGGGTGAGTAAATGATGGAAGAATTTTCAGCTTTTGGATGAACTATCCCTTTAATTAGTATTATGTATTTTAGGCTGTTTTGTAGGGTTGGTGCTTGGTTTAGTTTGGAAACGTGGGGGTTTAGGATTAATTGCCTGAGGTGACCAAAATCTAAAGCTGAGTTTATACATAAGCAGTGATGATGTTTATACCAATGCCTTTTATTCAAAGTTCCCAACTGGAGCTGATGGCTTTATGATTACACCAGACTTGTTTTATTTGCAGTTCAAAGGAAGAAGCTGTTTTGGAAAATAATTGATCGATTTTAGATGTGTGTTTAAGTGTTTACTGTATAGCAGTCTAATGGAATCCAGAGGACGTCTTAAGACTTAAAGCATTAGCTTCTTGGAGGTGCCGTGTGCCATTTTTACTAACATCGTATCCCATTAACAACTATAACTAGCCCATTTATAGAGCAGTCATAAGACTAGAATTCCTCACCCTAGTTTTCTAGTATTTGCTTCATGTGTCCCTGCTGCTGTATGTTTATGCGTGTGCATACCTGTAGTGTTTTTTTACTCGTCTTAGAGCAGATAACCTCAGATAACCGTGTTTCTCTTTGATTTGTTTGCTTCAGTAGTCATGCTGTCTTTGTGACAGGTGAGCGAGTAACAAAAGGCCAGCAGATTTCAGTTTCTACACATGAAAAGCCGAACTCTTCGGGCCTAAGTAGTCAACACGTGCTTGGCCTGTGAGTGCTAGCCTTTAAACGTTAACGCTAACTCCAGCGGAGGGTAAAGAGGCGAATCCACCACAGATTCGGTGTGATGGTGTTTTAACGCTTGATCTGAGCTTCTTTCAAGTTTGCTTTTGACTGATGGCCCAGCTAACAATTTTAGGTTATAGTAATGTTTTCCTAACCTTTCCATTAAGTAACAAAAAAAAAAGTTTTTTTAAAAGTTCTAGGAATGTTTTAAAGGTCCAGTTTTTTAGATGTAAAACATTATTGCTTTGTTATAAGAATATTATCCAAACGTTCTTAATTCTAACAATTTAAGAACAATGTTTTTGATATGATACGTTATAAAAGTTCTACTAACATTAGGGAGCTTTTAGTGAACATTAGCCAATGTTCTGAGAACGTTCTTTGCTACCTGGCATGCTAGCTATCAACCGCCAGCACCAACTCCAGTGGAGGGTAAAGAGGTGAATCCACCACAGAATCTGCGTGACGTTAAGGCTTAACGCTTGAGCTGAGCTCCTTTTGAGTTTGATTTTGACTGATGGGTCTTAGATAAACTTATCTCCAGTGAAGAACAACCCCCTTGGACAGGTCATTGTCTGCAAATTATTGAAAAAGAGTGATGGAGAAAGGACCAGACCCAACAATGAGCGGTGCGGGGTGAACGAGCCGTTGACAGGAGCGTTCAGAGCCCACATTTTGGTGCGTATCCAGTTTCAGGCCAACGCTCATATAACTTTGATGAAACCAGCGCAGCTAGCTAGAACAGCAAAGTCCTTTAAAGGTCACCGGCTACATGTCAGTGATGTAATTCAATGCTGACACATCTGGAACATGTCAAAGCGTGCGCGTCTTTGCTCGTGTGTGCATGTGCGCGTGTGTTCATGTCTTACATGTTTCAGCATGTCTTGGTACTGAAAGTGTCACTGTTCAGGTAATGTGAGATGTTGTGCCATCGGGCCATGTGTACTTGGCATGTAGAGAGCACAGGGGTGTGGCCTCCATTAAAATCACGTGTAGATGCCCTCCCACTTTTTGGGAGATGCGTTTTATTTTAGTAGTTTTGTTTTTGCTTGACTGCAGTGCAAAGACTGTAAAAGTGTGCAAAAATAGCTGGGCTTTGATGATTTTAGAACCCACAAGGAGGCTCTGCCAATCAGTGGCATCGGCTGATGCCATCTATCTATCTGTCTGTCTGTCTGCCTGTCTGTCTATCTATCTATCTATCTATCTATCTATCTATCTATCTATCTATCTATCTATCTATCTATCTATCTATCTATCTATCTATCTATCTATCTATCTATCTATCTGTCTGTCGGTCTATCTGTCTGTCTGTCTATCTATCTGTCTGTCTATCTGTCTGTCTGTCTTCTATCTGTCTGTCTATCTATATACGTATATATATATATATATATATATATATATATATATATATATATATACTTACATACTAAGTACTTTTTAACTATTGCTATCAGAATAGACTTTCAAAAAAATCACCTACCCTGTCTTTAAAATGTTTTTGGATGTGTGTGTCTCTCTGGTATGTGTGATTCTTGCAATCCACAATGCACAATAAATCTTTATTAAGAAAGCTCTGAGCAATAAGTTAGAAAATCCCCGAGTTCCTATGATACTGTACCATCTTCAGTTACCTCATTGTGGCAACAATTTACTCAATTTGTGAAGCATGACTGATGGGTCTTTCCAGCACAATGTGAAGATTATCTGTCTACCACCCAAAAACGGCTCACAATCAGAATCAAAGTCAAAGCCAAGAGAGCGAATGCTTGTGGTTGCTTGCCTTGTCCTTTTCTCGCCCATCGAACAGCTTTTTGATTATGTCGATCTTTTTCAGCTCCAGGTTACTGCGAGACGTTTCCGGTACATGCAGCTCAGAGAAACTCCCTGCATTGCAGTGGCAGTCTGTTTTTCATCATAGTCCAAACACTAGATCTAGAGAGATTTTATATAGGACATAGGTAATTTTGCTCTGTACCAAGATGTATACCTGACTTAAAATGCATGAAAATTAAAACCTGTTACAATGTGCAAAGCATTACATTAAAATGTTTTAAACCTTCTCAAGATCAGCTGCTTTTACATTCATGATTGGTTTGTCAAATTGAAGTAATTTGGTTATGAATTTTGTTTGGCTCCTATGCATTGTATATTACATGGTGAAGTGAAGGTGATGTATTTGGTATAAGGTATGGTAACCCATAGTTGAAATGTGACCTCTGCATTTAATCCATACTGGTGACTAGTGAAGACATACACTGCTAGTTGTGAACACACACAGCATCACAGCTGACCCATGTTTGAGTGAAATGGGTCACTTAATAGTTTTACTCAAATAGTTTCTACTTTTCTGTCTACTTAGACATAGTTTTGTTTTAAGATCTGCTTCTTTTATGTTCATGAGGGGTTTGTAAAGACAAGCTATTTGGTTACGTTTTCTACAAAAAATTATAACTTGACTCCCATGGAGTATATTCGTAGTTCATTTTGCTCTATAGAAAGACTTGGAACTTTAGAATGATGTACAAATTCTCAAAATATACTTATTTTACATTCGTAATAGATTTGTAAGAATGAGTCATTTGGTTATGAAGTTTTCTCAAAATAATAACTTGACTCCCATGCAGTAGTTCTGTGAGATGTAGGGCACTTCAGTGTATTGTGCCCTATATAGAGTTTATAGAATGTAGCTCTGCAGACAATTGCAACAAACCCTTTATTTTAAGAACGTGCTTAGTATTTATAACAAATGATTTCTTTTCTTAAAGGGTTTTCTGCAACTGAACTCTGGAGATCAGGCGGTCATGATGTTCCTCACCAGACGGTTCTTGTACGCCTTTGAGTTCTTGTTTACTTGTGAATATACCATGTATACCTTTATTTTCATTAGTCATTACCAAGTTGAAAAAAGCTCTTACCTTCTTGCCCTGAATGGTGATTAACTTCTGTATGTCACTATCAATGGACTTCAGCAAGGCAGCCCCTGTTTATGACACTAACTGTTCTGTGCTTTACAGAACACATCTGCCTCTTACAAATACTTGGCAACATCTCAAATTTGTGCTCATGTTTCCACATGATCAGTTTCTTACCTCAAACAGCCAGGTTTATACAGTATGGATCTCTGAGTTCATGTTCCACGATCTTTACCCTCTCTTCCCACTCATATATTGATCATATATTAAAGGCAGGGCAGGCGATCTTTTTCAGAAACATTTTATGTTATGATGGTTGAAAGTCTCTTCACATCCTGATAGCAATTAAAGTAAAGTGGTATAATTTGAAGGCACAAGACCATAAAATGTTAATCCAATCATTGCATTCAGTCCGAATGCAATGATAGGATGTCTTACTTGTCTGGCAAACTGTGTATTTGCATACATCCTTGCACATTGAAGGAGGCGTGGCTTTAGAGATCATTCTGAACGGAGGGCTGGATCTTATGATTTCAGAGCTAGCTTGCTATTGCAAGCCTCTCCAAAATTGCCTACCATACCTTTAATCGCCGTAGTAATTTATTGAAAAATGATACCGCTGGACACTTCATCAAGATTTGATTAAATTTGCTTTGGTCTGGTCTACTGTAAACGCAGTAACTTTCATAAATTCAAACAGTAGAGTAGCTTGTCAGGTTTGTTGATGTGTCTGCCAGTAATTAACCAATCAAAGGACTTCTGAAGAAGGAAAGAGAGTCACATTTGGGAGATAAAAAGACAGAAGTGAGCAGATGATCATTGAAAGTAACACATGTGGTTCTGGGCAACATATGCATTCATTTCCTGGAGTTATACGTTTCAGATTTGACTTTGATGTTTTTAATTGGTACAAAGGATACTAAATTGCTAACCCAGTATACTGAAAGTACGCAATTGACTGTGTTTATGGAAACTGGGTTAGAAACTATAGGGCTTAAAAAGAAAAATGGTATCTGTCAGTGTTGGTTATGGAGAGAAAGCTGTGGTCTGCTGAAAGGCAACAGGATATCCGTCAGTTTCCGAGAGGACACAGGCTAATCAAGAAAACCGCAGGAGTCTTAAGATCTGCACACGGTGCCTTCATGGCAGACTGATTCCTATCTGATGGAGGCAGAGGCTGCTAATTGGGATTTAACCCCCTTATTGGGCATGAATAAATTCCAGGACTTCTCTAAATGATTCATTGAAGATAAGATTTTAATAGCTTAAAGTTGCGGCTATTAATCTCATAAGAGTCTTTTCCCCCCTCCCCTCCTGTTAAGCGTGGAGAGCTGTAGCATGGGATATACAATACTGAATTAATCCACTAATACTTTTGTATGCTGCTTTTTTTGGGTGAGATTTACTGTCTAGACTTTTTTTTTTTACATTTTATCTGAGTTCTTTCAGGATTTAATTGTTTTCAAGCGCTCAGCAGGAAAAGTGAACGGCAAGTTCCTCTATGATACAATTGTCTTTCACACAATGGTGTAATTCAAATATTAAATCGGTCCCTGAGTATCACAGTCGTACTTAAGTTAACCATTAACTGTGTAATAGTGAGCAGTGTTGAGTATTACTGTTGCGGGTAAGAATGTTTGGTTGGAGGGGACATTTGTGGAACCACTTTTGTGTTGAGGACATGCCAGGTTATTTGATTTGTGCTTCCTGAAACAGAATCCACTGACAGTTTCAGGTTCAATGTTTTCGTTTAATGGCCCACCGCAGCTCCTTCATCTTTTACAACAAACCCTTTGGCAGTACATGTCATTTATAGAACCGAGCTCCACCTTTACTCTGTGTTTCCATGTGGTAGACACAGTGTACGCATCAATATTCGGTTAGGGTTGGACTGTGTTACCGCATATACCCCACAATGGTTAAAATGAGTCAAGCAGTTGAGCTTTTGCTCTAACTTTGTCATTCAATACACACTTGTACCATTATATATTTTTTCCAGATCCGAGTGTAAAAAACCGAGTGTTCTATCTCGTCTCAGAATGCAGTAGGAATTAATTACCAATACATAATATTTGCCTTAGTTTTGACTTTGTTTGTCTTTATGTCCATAAACGTCATTTACAAACAATCAATCCTTCATTTCCTCTTTTACCCCTGCAGATTCCCACCTGTGGATAAAATAATATCTTAAGTCCATATTAGCTTTTGTCCAACAGATGGTTTTGTAAATCCTCCATCGTTTGCTTCAGAGCATGGCCATTTGTTTGTTTTTAACATCCAGCATTTAGGAAATGATGTGTCGTGACATTACATCGAAGAGATGATGTTTAAATCCATCAATCTGCTCATAGGAGACCAATTACACGGACTTGAGTCTAAAAACAGAGATTAGGTTGTTGCATATATGCTTAGGAAATGCAAGGGAAAATGACAATCCCTGTAATGCAACCAAAATTATTTTCTTGTGCATCTGTAAATGGGCCAGGAAGGCTTATGTAAAAGAAGTTCACCATAGGGCTATAAATACAGCAAATCTGCATGTTTTTGAACGGATGTCTGAGTTTCTGGAAAAAGCTCTTAGTCATGGTAATGACATGCTTACTTTTCTTAATCTGTTGTTCTTGATACAATACAGCAGTCCACTATCTAACAATATTAATCCTACTATCGAACCCGTTAATCTGCTCTTAAAGGGGCAGTTCACCAGAAATGGAAATTTAAAAAAAATGTTTTTTTAAATGACTTCTTTCAGTGGAACACAAAAGATGATGTCAGTGACTGACGACCTCATTTTTTTGGAAAATTATACAGTATGGGTTTGGAACAACATGAGAGTAAACAGCAAAAATAAATGTTCTTTGTGGATGAACTACGCTATCTAAGACAAAGATGAATTTATATTTATCTCCTAAAGTTACCTTCAATACGTACTGGCACAGAGAAAGACGCAGATGTGTACCAGGGATTTGATATTTTATAAAGAATTGTGGCCATCGTCTTTAATGACTGTTACATTTTTTTTGTTCTGTTCTAAAGGAAAGGTTTGGCATGACTAAAACTCAGGAAATGTGAAAGAGTTTTTGCTTCTCTGTAGTCCATTATCGCCCCTGTTGCATTCAGGAAAATCCCTCCACAGGACACTTTTCTACTGTGTTGAGGTTAAATTCGGGCAGAGGTGGCCAGGAGAAAGGGTATAGCATGGAGGATGGACTAGAACAACAAATGCATTGTGGTTGGCACAGGGCTTAGATTAGCTGGGCTTCACCCTTTCTCTGATGTAAAACGGATCGGTTTTCCTTATGTCCTTCATCAAAAGGCCACTGCCACTGTACATATAACAACTATACTGTTTTATATGTTAGACACAAACCCTGCTGGCTTCATTAGCATTACACATTTCTGAATACAAATTGTGCTTTAGGTTCTTTAGAAGCTCCGTGCTGATTTTATGATGTGCAATGATGCTTATGTAACCTTAGCAGTTTAATTTGTCAAAACTTGTTTCAAGGAATGTTGCCATTTATTCCGGTTTAGAATTCCTTGCAGAATGTACAGAATGGAGGCGCAAAACAGACACATCATTGATGTTTCTGTGCCATAAAACATAATGATTGATGTGCTAGTTTAATGTCCTGGACATGTGGCAGAGATTAATTCTCTTTTGACTCCTTGTGTAAATGCCGTGCTGGTGTTTGTATGGCCGTATCTCATGCATCTAAGAAGCCTGCCCCATTGTCTCACTGCATACAGGCAGGTTTTGAATGATGTGCGCTTGTATGTACGTCTTTGTCAATGTATTAGGTAGAATCTCTCGGTCCATTCACGGACAATGTGATAGATGAAACAAGACTCTCTCTGGCTCAAAGTCTCACACGATGGCTGCGAAAGCATCCAACATATTGGCACGTAATACAATGCAGTTTAAAGCATTGGCCCTGCAGGTGCATTGTGCCCCCCGTTTCCCACACCTGGAAGGGCACCAAAGGGCACGGACACCCTACACGTCTATTCACCACCATGTCTTCCAGGCTCCGCCCACTCTATAGGATACACTACTCCGCCAACATGCTAACAATGAGCGTCGCTATCACTGTCCATCTATTCAACGCTGGGCGGGACGCACTTATCATAAAAGCTCCTGTCACTTTGATGGCGTTATCATTGAATACGCCTTCATGAAACCAGACAGAAGAAAGGCTTGCAAACCTTCACCACCTTGGGAAGCCCTGTTCCGACCCATCTCCGAGGAAACAGAGAGTCGGGGTCAGAACCTCAACTTTTGAGCTGTCATTTATCAAGTCAATAGAGACTGTACATATGACAAGCTTCTTAATCGGGCTGAATTGAAGCTGCTCGTGGAAAAGGATATACAGGAAAGATCAAAAGATAAAAGAAAGTGGTAAATAAAGAAGGATGGGATTTTGAAAGCATAAGAGCCTTCCAAGGGGCGGCCAATCTGGCACGCGGTAGCCGCCTCAGCGCCAGCAGTGTTTTTAAAAATTTTATACAGAGTAACGGAAAGATTGTTAAATGTCAACGTAAATCTGGAATTGGACTAGCGAGTGGCAGTGGCTTTCGGGTCAGAGAAGCTAAGCATGTCTGAGTTTACAGAAGCCAAGCGTGTCCTCGACTGGCGCCGTGTGTAAATGACCAGGATGGCATGCAGTCATTATTTTGGCTGCCGTATGCCTGCCATATTAATCTTGTGACTCCGGCAGGACGTGCAGTACAGGCCTCACTGCGTCCACTGTCCTCTCTGTTTGTGTGCAGTGATCTGAACATCTCATTCTGAAAAGGTCACAAGGCCTTTTACTGCCTTTATTACGTCATTGCTTTGGTGCTTGAATTGCTGGTAGAACAGATCTTTGTGTTACAACAGGAAGAAATAAAAGGCATTCCTGTAGCACAGCACCTCTGTTACTCTGTGAAAAAAATGAACATGTCCGTGTTATAACGTCAGGAATGACTCTTTTTAAAGAGTACTATTTACTTGTACTATTTACTATAAACTATTTATTTAATGGCCTAAAACATTAACAGGACAGAAACAAACAGCAGAATTTACCTATTGTTTGGTGAGGTATTTGGTGCTACATTAGAATATTAGTTTATTTTGATATTTCATGAGTTTTAAATTGTCATCATGTCATAGGGATTCATGTTATTTCATCTAGAATGGAATGAAAAGAGACCATCTAATACATACTGATATTTCGGCTGTTGTTTTCCACCAAAAAGATGTCACTTCCTGCAGGATGTCATTAGAAAACGGGCTTTTGTTCTTTATGGGGATGTTACAAAAGACTAACAGGCCAGTGAAATTTAGGGCTTAGGGAAAACTTCTGAAATGATTACTAATTAAAACAGTATTTCTCCAAAAACGTATGTTTGAAGTATTTTGATTAGAGAAAAACATGAAGACATCTGGCATATTTTTTTAATAAATTGCAAGGTTTTGATGTTAATGTATACAATGGGGCACGTCAAAAACAGCAATATCTGCTCAAAACGTACAGTGTAAGACTGATATGATGGAGACATGAATATCTGATATGATGTTTAGACATTTTTATTTTGTTCATGTAATTGATCTGTTTTTTTAAATGCCTTTATTCTTAAATGTAAGCTGTGCTAAAAGACGTCAGTAAAAAAAAATGTTTGATTACGACAGAGCAAAGGATTTCAACAAAACAGTAATGTTTGTTGAATATGTGCGTTGTGAACAGTAATGTCTGTGTCTTCTGTGTTAACCTTATTCATTCTAATGGTATGATAAAATTTACCCCTGAGTAAGTAGGAACAAACATTCTTTCGGCCAGGCTTTTTTTTTGCAATATAATAGCTCACCGTACATTGAGTAATTTGTTCTGGCAGTCAGGCAGGGGAAGGGAAAGAAAAAAGTGATTTTGTTTCAAACTTGTTGGCAGCAGAATTAAATACTGTAGGAAATTCCGTAATAATAGGATTACTGTTGTCTCAGAGGTTTGTTTCACTGAACACCATAAAGAATTCAGAGCAGGAGAAACTGGTGCTTTTTAGCAGATTTTCCGTCTTAGTGATAAAGTCAAAGAAGAACAAAATTCATTACACATAAGTACACTGCTCTGTCATAAAACCATTTAGTATGTGTTAACGTTGTAAAAATATAAAGGGAAAAACCAGTGGGAAGTTTTAGTCTATTTTTAGCAACTGTAAAAGGCACACCTTCATAAATTTATTCAGCTGACTCATAACTTCCTTGTTTTGGTGAGTTTGGGAAAACGCTTCCTTGATTGTATTTAATATTTTTTACTTCTTATTTTTCTAGTGTAGCCCAAACAGCATAAGATGGTTTTGCCCAGTCCAAAACATTGCCAGTACATCAATATTATCATGTTTTTGGACTTTGCCTGTGACATTTAATGCGAAACCACTTTGCATTCATTGATTTATTCAAACCTGAAGTTAATTCATACTTTAAAATGTACGTAAACCCATTTTAAGTGCAGCAAATTACACTGATAAAATGTGGCTCTTCAGACATGAATGCCTCGGTTGTTGCACTGTGTATGTGTGCGTATATAAAGCTCAAACTTTGTTGACCTTTCAGAGTTTATAGTTTCCTTGTGCAATCTTTGATTTAGTCCTCCCTCTCTTCTGGTTCACACAATGCAAGCTGTGTATTCTCAAACAGATGAGAGAGTTAAGACCGTATTAAACATGCATGCGACCCTAAAAAAATTAAATACTGTGTCAAGCAAAAAAAAGACTAATGTACACTTGAGGTTTTGCCTATTTGTCCCACGCGTGGCATGAATAAGAAATTACTTTTCATGAAAACTTTTAACAAGTTTAATCTTAATGGTTATGATGGATGAATATGGATGGATGAAGTAATTTCCTATAGGACAAACTTATCTGTTAACAACATCTCTATTATAACAAATTTTGTATTCTGAATAGTTAATAAGTGTTTAATGTTTTGTGGTGATGTAAGTGATATTGGCTGGTGCAGTAAATCAGTTGATAAGATGTTAATTGCAAAAAACTTGAATAGAAGGTTTGAAAGTGAAGTGAAAGTGACATATTTATCAGATATGGTAACCCATCCCCGAAATATGACCTCTGCATTTACCCATCACTGGTGAGGAGTGAACACACACACCCGGAGCAGTGGGCAGCACACCACTGCACCCGGGGAGCAATCAGGGGTTAGGTGCCTTGCTCGAGCACTTCAGTTGCTACCTGAAGTTGACTCAGAGGGTTATTGCTTATGAACCAGTATAGTTTATGAAGCAGTAGCTGAAAATAGAACAACTGTGTGAGTTTTAATGCATTTATATACCTATGCTATCCCACAATGCTGTGTGCGGTTGGTTGAAAAGGAGCAAAAATTGTATCTGAGAGGGTATTTGAAAGAATTTATCTAGAGATCTATAATTTATCTATAATATATCTGTTATAAATGTCCTTTTTCCGACCGATTCTATTTCTAGCTGTAGTCTTTACATTACATAATGTTTTTTATCTCCAAGGCTCGCTCAAATTTGTTCTAGATCGTTAGACATTATGGTGCCTTAAAGCCTGTCCAAACCAGTTTCCTTAGGAGGTACCTTCATATAAAAATGCTGTCTGTTAAGTCATTGACAAAAAAGGCAACTGACTTTGGTTTCGGACAAATTATCTGTGTTGTGGTAACTGATCGGATGTCTTTCACAAAGGCAAATTGATTATAGCTGTGCTGTTTTGTGCTAAACATGGATCTGATTGGCTGTTTCAGATAAATGCGAAGTGAAGTACATAGAAACATGATTTGATTGTCTGTTAAGACTGTAAAATAAGAACAAAATAGACAAAAATAGACACATTTGTAGACTTGCTTTAATAAAAGAACGTTTTAAGGCATGATCTGTTCTTTGTACTTTTAATGTCTTCATCGAAATTGTAATTTTGTAATTGTGAGGGAATGTAACTGCATTACAGTACAAGCATTCAGTTTTAATTTTACTCTTTAATTGTACTCTAGTAAAGTGCAAGTGCCCCAAAATAATACTTAAGTATGGTAATGTAGTACAATTACTAGGCAGGTACACCACTGCCCATATCAAACTAACAAATGCAACTAACAGAGGAGCAGGCCTGCCTCTGATAATTGTTAGTGATTTAATTATTAGGGTGGGTGTAAATGCAATTTTAACTGGGTTATGTGGTTTGTTAAGTTTGTTACTTTGGGTTCTTTTTCACACATTGAAGATGATTCATGTGCCTTACATGGACCACACCAATATTTATTAGTGATTGATGTCTTTACTTTTGTATGCCCATGGCTGGCACCTCAAGCAGTGACTCACTGACTTCCAATAATGTTTCTTCTCATCAGATGTAAGTTCCCTTGTCTTGCTGTGACCTTGAGGAGCATTTTCTGTTCTCAGACCTAATGTATAGGACATAGGCGTGCATCCCAGCTGGCAGGGAACATTCTCAGAACGTTGGCTAAGGTTCCCTCAAAGTTATCAAAAATGTTCTTGCAGTAACAGTAGTAGAACATTTTTTTACTGTCATATATCACATATCAAAGTTATACAAATAACATTTTAAAATGTTTGTTACTTAATGGAAATGTTAGGGTAATGTTCTTACAGCCTAAAAATGTTAGCTGGGATATTAGAGCTTTTTGAAGAGGAATATGTAGATGTTTTTGAGGAACAACATATGGATACAATGTTTTGTTTGTGCTGGAAGCTGCAAATAATTACTGTTTTTTTTTAAAGACATACAGGCTGAAAGATAATCCCTGAAGAACAATCCAAAGTGGTGCATCTTGTTGAAGATACAATGTATGAGCAAGTTTAGGAGATGAGAAAGTTCTGGCTCTGCTCCCAGGGTCCCATGCGTCATATTCAGTGTTTAGATAAGACATAAGTGTGGTGCCCCATGTTCTGACTGAAAGAGCTGATGTCCTCATATAGAGGTTTAGAAATGTCTCCTGTGTGTTTCGCAGTCTTATGCCTTTAATTCTGTCACACAGAACACTTCATGGAGATGTATGAGTGTGTGTCATGTTATGTTAGTGTGTGAAACACCTGTGGCATTGGTTTGGTTTTAAGCCTTCATAAAAGTCCACCTGGTCCAGCTGGTTAAGTGATGTCAAGGTCCTGTTTACTTTCTGGAGCCTCTCGTAGACTTCTAAAGCCTTCTCATGAATTACGGTCTGCATTATCTAACAAATTACACTCTTGAGTTTGAATAATTTGTATTTCAATTTCATTTATTTCAGCTTTTGCTATATTTTTCTCCTTGGATGGTCAGGTTTTTGATGGTAACCTTATAAAAAATATCAAAAAGTACCAAATGTGAAGCATGGTAGTACCGTGACTTTTCGGACATGTACCAGGGTAGTACCATGATATTTTTGGAAGCACAGTACCAAGAAGTGTAGCAAAGATACTCTGTACATTCATTTAGTGGTTCATAAACCATGGTTTTACCTTGTGATACATCTCTGTACCACAGTATGTTTTTGTAAGTGTATCTTTACCAATCTGAATAATCACAGAGGCTTAATTTTAAAGGGTCAGTTGCAATAATCACAATGTTGATAAAAGACATTTCTACTGTATTCACGTGGATACTCACGTGTCTCAGATCAAGCCACAGCCTGATCTATCAGCCCAACAGTCATTGGCCAAACTGGAGGTCTGTTTGCTTGCGATGTTTAGGGGGGTCTTGGCCTTGGTGACCTCTCTTTTTCTTGGCTCTTAATAAGTCTTGCCTCTGATGCAGTAACAGAATGGTCAAACATATGTCAAGGGTAATCAAGTTCCAAATGCACCTGACCTGATATAATCCCCTTTGAAAGGGGCTTCCAACTGTTTACTGTTGTTAACAATGACCACACTGCAAAGGAAGCCTCGCATTGCGAAAACACTTTATTGGAGCACTTACCCGCCGCGTAAAGTGTCTCAGAAGATGAGACCAAACCCAGAGCAGGCCTAGAGATTTCAGGAGCTTGTGCAGAAAAGATTTCATAAACATTAAAATACATCTGTTACTTTGGGCCCAGATGGAATCTGTTGGCTTTTCTGCATTTTCTGTGCTGATTTGAGGGAAAACCCTGCAGAATTGATTTACTGTAAACCTGTAAACAATTTTAAATAGAGTTTAAGGCACAATATTAGAGTTTAGGGCACAATACTCTGATAGGCCTTTCAAGTGTAGAGAATTCTAGAAAACTTTTGTGTGTGCAGATTCCACGTGGACCTGGTCATAAGATCCTTGTTATATGCGACGACTGTTTTTTACTCACATCGTTTCAGACCTTTTCACAGAATAGGTGAAACAACAGTGTGATGTAAAATATCGTGTGTTTGCTTTAAGTCCAAAGATTTCATTCTTTAAAGACTCAGCAGCGCAATGGGAGTGAATAAACAAGAAGGCTCCTTGTTTTCACAGGGGGCCAGCGAGTGAATCTCAGCTCTGTGAGTTACTCAAAGCCGGCTCCTCCTGAAACCAGCATTATTGCAGACTCCCACGCTGGTCATCAACTTTGCTATGGCTTATGTCAGCCTCCATTAACCCTCCACACAAATTTACACAGTCCAACCCCCACTATTGCCCACTCCCCCTGTCCGGTTTTGGGGGGTTGGGGTGACAGGCCGACCTTGCATGTCCACTAACGGTCACTTTAATGCACTGGGGGTCAAGGGATTAGTCCAACAGGGCTCAACTCTCTCACACCACACTGATAATGTGAATGGTACAATGAGGTCAGTGTGGAAGAGGGAACTAACGGAGCCTCACTTTGAGCTCAAAAGCCCCTCCCTACATCTCTTAGGGCAGCAGCAGTCATGCAGAACTCACAAGTGAACACAGAGTATGAGCTCATAGGATTAGGTCATTGAATAAGGTCAGGACACCTCTGTGAATAGGGGCAATATAGGGTTGGAATCTCTTAAACCTGTTCCATTGACCAAAAATTGCATCATGCCAGCGGTTGTTAGGAAAACAGGGTTTACTTTAATTGTTTAGGATCCATGATTTAGATTGAAGGAGAACCAAAAGTCACAATCACACAGATCTCCACAGTCTTAATGTGATGCTACATTGTGTCATGCCCGATTTTGTACTCATCCCTTTATAAAATAGTTTGTGGCAACAGTGTGTTCAATACAGAGGAGAAAGTTTGCATTTTTGCATATGGCAGATGCTTCGATCCAAAGTGGTTTGCATTACAATTGATCAGTTTGTGGGTTCCCTGGGAATCAAACCCGTGATCTTGGAAGTGTTACTGTGCTGCTCTACTGGTTGAACTGAAGGAACAGGAAGTATCTCTAGTTCTTTAGCAGGAGTTTGGTTTGGTTAGTGGGTATTATACGAGGTGATCTGGCAGCAGAATTTGTTAGTTTTAATGTTTTGCCACTGGGGTCATTGCGACTCTTGTAAGTAGCTGAAATCTCTCCCATCCTTCAAAAGAAAATGCATATACATCCACTTCAACAATTTCAGTGTGTTGCTTTGTGTTTGTTGGAAAACTGACACCTATTTTGCTAGTTAAATACTGTAAATGATTTTTAATTGGTGTTATTTAAAAATTATTTGCATTTCTCTTTTGATGTCAAAATATACAAATGATCGGTGCGTCACAAAATCCATTAACATTCATAAGCTAAGCTCCCCCGGCGCACACACACGTACACACACACACACACACACACATACACTTCAAAGCCACTTTTTAATACAACACCCAATCTTGACTGTAATTTTAGTCTGAGCATTTTTCCATATCAAAGATGAAATACTTGTAAATACTTGTAATCCCTGTCATATACCACAACAATTACTGGGGCTCATTGTTCATTCAGTGTGGTTTATCTGTCATGGAAGACAACATGAGCATGCTGTACATCTTTCACCATATCTATAATCCCCTTTGAAACACATGATCTGGGGTTCAGTCATACCTGCTGTCAGAGAGACAGCTCTCTTATGTTAATACGAAACACAAAACACAAACAGTAATTTTCAGGGCTGACAGCGATATCATTTCTTGTTTTAACTTGCCGGAAAATAGCACTGCAAGAAAATAACTCAGCGTGCGTATAGAACGTGATATAACTGGTAGTCTTCATGTGAACACCACCTGTAATCTTTTCTGGTTTGCCAATGACTTTTACTAAAATACATTTCTGTCTAAAATAAATTGTATTTTGTCTTTTCGTTCAGTGATGTCATTTCGAGGCAGTCAGTTTCCCATAATGCACTGCGGTCTTATTGCAATATTCATATAGCAGGGCTATTGTCTGTAAGTGAATCAATTATCAGATGCAATGTGTTTTGCAAGGTTTCGATAGGTTAGAGGGTCATTGTCATTATAATATGCAACTTATCTAATGGTGTTCCATAGATGTCTGTCAGCTGCACTGACATGTGAGTTCCTGCACAAAATAAACAGCCTTTAGATGTTTAGATGAATGCGTGTATTATGTCGGTATCCTCAGCTGACACTTTGTTCATTGTATTTCTTAGTTCTTGTTTGTTAGTTAATGTTTTCAGGGACATATTTTTAATTGCTGTGCTTGTTAATGTTATTGTACCATTAATAAGAAGCCTGTATGTTTAATTTTTTTTTCCATTTATGAACTAATTTCTAACTTTACTTTCAAGTACCATGGTTATGATGCGGTATTGTTAGGTAATGTTATAAATGAACGTTATTAAGGTCTATCTGTTTTTAGGCTATGCACAATGGGTTGCCTGAGAGGCTGCCTGGGAGGTCCCACAGTCTGTAAAGGTTTAAAGCCTTTTTTCTAACAAACCAGCTGGAAAAGTGTGTATGACATGAAAATAATTGACACCTAACACTGACCAAAAACCTTATTTTGCACAATATCTCAAGTACGTCCATGTCATGCAAGTTCGGACCAAGCACTTAACACAACGCAGAGTGATCTTTTCATTTGTATGTGTGATAAAAATCATTAAAATAACACAGCTATTTGGCATCTGTTACAGTATTGTGTGACTCTAATGCATGTTATGGAGTGGTCGAGTGATGTCACTGTTGCAAAGAGCACCGTGTACCCTGGTATTTAAGCATCATGTGCGATCGGAGGGGAGGAGGGTCTGATCAGAGATCAGGGACAGCTAAAGAAAGAGAAAAGAGAGGGCGTGTCCTGAATGGAATGAGGGCTTGATGGTTTGTCCTTTGAATCATGTTCTTTGTTCTCCTCAGAGAGGGGCTGCTTCCACTCCTGGCAGTCAGCAGGGGCACCGGCCATGTACAAGTGCGACCTGCTTTCCGTCTGTCCGTCTGATTGGCCTGCTGACTTAACTCCACTGATTCATTACATGAGCTGTAACGTTCAGAATTAAACATTAAAAAGATTTATTTTAATTTGGTTTCAAACAAAATATTGAATGGCAAATGCAATTTAAAACACTAGATTTAAAATAAATTCATATCTCAGTGTATTAGGTTAATTGTTAGGAGGTAATTGTTTATTGTTCTGACAGTCTGAAAACTTCATTTAGATAAATTTTGTATCAGCTGAGAACAAACCTATTCTAAATGTTTTTAGGTGATAAAAAGGCATCATTTTATTCCTGTGCGGGTATGGCCAACATAAAGTTAAAAAGTTTGCTGTCTTGTTTCATAAATTTCTGTAGACCTCTATATGTTTCAGATGTTAAATGTGCCCCTGTTTAATCACAGGACATGTGAAGTCTTTTTACTACAGGGTTTGTTAATCACCAGTTCTGTAAGCCTTAATGTAAACTGCATATTTACTGTTTAAATGCCCTGAGCCATTTATTAAGGGCTGCAGCTTAGGTTTCTGAGCTTGCAATGCAAACTGTTTCCAAATACTGTAAATAATCTGCCTTCTGCTCTTTGAGTTAAACCCTTTAAGACCTAAGAGGGATTTTAAAGAAAGCAATACATCTTACAATGCAACCCAAAAATCATGCTAGTATTTACACCTTATTACAGATAACTGTTATATAACTTTAATTTCATTGACTGTATTTATCTTATTTGCCTCATATATTCAGGAAACTGGAGCGGATGAGCTTGTTAAGGCTGTAACCTGTAATTACAGCTGCATTCTTGGGTTTCTTTTCTCGTGAAACATGTGAACCTGCTGTATTGTGCTTTATCTGATTAAACAGAGTCACAAACGCTCGGTCTAAGGGCCACAATTCCAGGCTGTTGTTTGTTTTGCTGTGCGTGTGGAGCGTGGGGTGGACAACGTGCATGAAGCGAAACAGTTATTGCCTTATACATCTTGTTATTATGATGTCAGATGGTATTTATCTTCTATTTTTCGTCCTCCATAAAGGAGTGGTTGTGCCGAGCTCTCGCTCCTGCCCCGTATGACGCCGTGTTTGTTTAAACTGCAGTTTTCTGTGTTTGGGTTATGGATTGTAATTTTATAATAGCTGTTTGGATAAGCTCTGCTTCAGAGTTACCGTAACACAACGTTTTGGCTTAGTTGTGTAGCAGCTTGACAAGATTACATGTAACATTGATATTTTACACGTATATTTACACAACATATTTGTTTCTGTCATTAGAAAATTATAATATACTATTTAGAAAATGTCTTGGAAATGGATGATTTTGACCAAACAATGAAGAAAAAACAGACAATAAGAGCATAGAATAGATAAGAGTTCCTTCAATACAGTTTGAAAGCATTTCAGTGTAATATTTTAAGAAACTGGGTGATAAAATGCTAAAACATTTTTTGCAAATTCTAGACAAAAAAGGTAAACACTTAATAAAGGAAGGAAAAAACAATAAAGACTGTCTATCTCTCTTTTGCTCTCCCTCTCTCTCTCTCTCTCATATGAAATTTCCTCTACAGTTGTAAAAGAGAGCATCTATCTTTGCTGAGAAACTGTCCTGAACTAATTTTAGGACAAGGTTTTAGTTTTACACCTTATTCCCTCTCTCCAGATTATGGGGGTTGGTGGAGGTGGGGCTTCAGCCAAACCATAAAGTGTGTCTTTATGAAAAGGTTTCTTCATGGTGTCTGATTAGCACCAGAATAGCTCTAAATACAGAGTTTCTTCTGTGCAGCTGAACACAAAAAATGTAGCCATGAGAACCGAGACGAAAAAGAATAAAATAATAATAATATAGGCAACAACAAAGTGTCCAGAGCATCCATTTAGAGCTAATCCTAAATGCTGCAAATGGACATTTCTTTACCTTCTATACAACGAAGCCCTGAGAAGATCCAGATGTCATTGTAGTGTTTCATCTCTTCTTAACAGACAGTTTACTTTTGTGCTTCATGCCTCTCTGTCTGTTCAGCTCATATGAGACAATAGTGGTTTTGTTGGAGAAAAGCAATGCTGTCTTGGTGAAGAGAGAGTGAGAGGATAAAGTTATGTTCATTGAAAAAAACAGCTGTTCAAATGAAGTGTTGAGCAGCACAAATACGATCAACAACAAACGGAAAGAGAAAATAGTTGATAAACGCCATTAACATACTTTGCTTATACTGTGGCCTTGTTGAAGTCTTGGTTCTGATTGGCTGATAGATGTTCCTGTAAGGTGTGTTGACAGCATTACAATAAAAGATGACCTTGACAAATTTTTGTCACACATCTTTAGATTAATAGACTGAATCGGTGGAATGAGCAATTACTGCCTAGAGGAAATTGATTATTGTTTAGAGGCTGCTTTTTATGTTTTAGAAGACGTGACCAGGCCAAAACATAATTTGCAGATATTTTCACATTTTCCGTGTTGTTTTTTGGGCAATGGACTTATACATGAGCATGTGCAGAACTTTGTGTGTAACAGGTGTTATAATTTTGCAGACATCTGATGAGCTTTTCTGCAGAATTCTGTGCACACAGATGCCTGTGATCCTATAAATATAATAAATATTGACTTTGGCTAAGATGTTTCACTTATTAATTCTTGAGAGACATATACAATCAGAAATACTAGAGAGGCAATTATTGGCATGAGATATGTGGAAAACATAATCCAAACAATCCAGAAATGTTCATATTGACATGACCAACATTGGACTGTAGACTTCTTAGCTTATCTGAGCATAGTTTGTGACAGTGTTGAGATTTGTCTGAAATTTTGTTCTGGTCAAGGCCTTGTTCTCAGATTATGTAAATTACCCAGAATGCCCATTTCCATTAATCGTTATTGCTTGTCTTCAAGAAATTAAAATCAAGCATAGGGCTTATTTGTGACTTTGCTTTTCCTGTGCTCTTATCCTGATCTTTTATAGCTCAGAGACATAAATAACTGACAAAGAGTATCAAATCATAAAATTCATGTAAATAATTGTGTAGGTAATTTGGTCTTGGTAGAACTAGATCTGTGTTCATGTAGAATTTTGACTTATAGTATGCCTTAAATTCTCTGTGGGTTGCCCTGCATGGGAAGTATTCAGTGAACGGGATTGTTCATGCTCTCCTCTGTAGATAAACTACATTTGAAGTCAACATGCTCAGACACCAGACTTGACAATGAGAACAGAACAATTCATAAACAACCAAGAGATCAATGGCAGTGGGCAGGTTCTGGAGTTCAAAGCTGGGTCGCAGCATTTAAATCCATACAGAGGAGACAGAACAGGTGCTGGCCACCCCAGAAAGGTTGTTGCATGTGGGCATGAGGGCTTTTTCAGCATCTATTCAGGTAGAGCCTCTTAATCACACCTGGGTTTGTCAGCACCCCCAGTATCCAGCTCATCATATGGGAAGATCAAGGGGAGACCTTATGGTCAAACATCTGCATGGTCAAGATGACAACGTACTTTGTAAGTCTTCTTCATAAGTTTTCATCTTCTTCAGTAGTTTTGCACCCATTACCAAAATCTGGAGAACATGTCATCCTTAGTCAAACAGAAGTGGGATGTTTTACCAAAGCAACCGAATTGCTTTTATAACTAACAATGAAACATTTCCTCGCTGTCTTTGCGATGAAAGGCCGAACTGATGAATGTCTTCTGTGAGTCCTGCAAGCTGTCTGTATTTTATCTCAGCGTAACCTCACCTATGTTCCATATATTCTTTCGTTTGGAAGCATAAAACCTCAGCAAACACAACACAGAGCTGTAGCTTTTGATATATGGCTCTTTTATTGACATGCTCTCTCACATGTGGTTTAGCCATTGTGTCACATGTGGTTAACCATGATACAGTAGGCATTATATAAGGCAGAATGCAAGACTTCTGCAGCAGACCATGGCCTATTTTAATCCTATTTATGACATTGTCACACGCTAATAAAAGGGCATCATATCCGAGCCTGTCATTATTGTGTTTCCAGTTACTTCTGTCAGAGTAAAAGACCTTGAAATTAAACAGGCCCTCATGAGGAGTCTTCAGGTTTTATTAGGTGTGTCTTGACAGAACCATAACCAATGAACAAATGCAAACAATAATGCACTATTTCGTGCTCACTAATGCAATGTAGGTAAATTTGTGACACTGACCATGTTAACACTGAAGGTCAGATAGCATGATTTCCATTTTTCCATTGAAGCTCACAGATGCTCTTGGAAAGTGTTCTCAAATCATGCAGGGATAATAGGTAAGAAAAAGCACAAATGCAAAAAACAAGGTACATATCAAATATTTAGCTCACCCAAAACTCACTCTCATGTCATTCCAAACCTAAATGACTATTTCTTCTGTGGAACACAAAAGAAGATATTTTGAGAAATGTCTGGTTTTGTGTCCATTCAATGGAAGTCAATGGGTGCCACTGTTGTTTGATTACCAACATTCTTAAAAATGTCTTTTGTGTTCCTCAGAAGTAAAAAAGGTTTGGAATGACAGGAGGGTGAGTACATGATGGATTCATGGATTGAAGAAATTTGAAATTCATTAATTTTCACTCAAACGTTTATGCTGATGAGGAATGCTCTTAGCTGAATTTTAGTACGGTATGACACTTTCTCAGAAGTACATTTTTATGTTTTATATTTAATTATAATTTTACTTTATCAAAGTCTTTTTTTGTCCTTGGTATTTCAGAGCTGTCAAGCCCACATTAAAAGCCCTGTTTCTTCATTGCATGTATAATACTGGATTTTCAGTCTGATGTTGACTGTTGAAGACCGTGGAACCCAGGACAGATTTGATAAGAAGTGGATGCGCTGTTGAAGTGTCTCAGCTCAGGGATATTATGCTGGAATTCTTGGAAAGCTTTTTACTCTGCTGTCAGATGAACTATGTCAAGTATTATCGCTTTGGCTTAGAGCGATTCTGATAGCGATCTTATCGAGATGTGACATACAGCGCACAACAATCAGTGTGTTCCAGTTTGTTGGGATTGTTCATTTACAGCTTCTCAAAGAGACATATTAGACCGATCTCCAAACCTCAGGGATCATCGAGTGTGTCAGTTACATTCTAAACAAATGCTGAACAGTGAACACTTATTCACAACCCTCCAGTGCAAACTCAGAGGAGCGGTTTTGTGCTTCAGTTATGCTGCGAGAGTGCAAAGTTTTTGTCTGTGGGCCCACGCCACCATGTTTAAAATAATTTAAAGGATTTGCTCTTGTTTCCAGCTGAGACTTTGCTGTTAAGCCAAATGGTGCAAAATGGCATAAAATTAGCTTGTAAAGCACACCGCATTAAAGCAGAGTGTTGACTTCTTCCCAGAGCATGCCGAAATAACCACACAGAGAATGGTTCGTTTAAAGAGCTTCGTTCTTGAGTTTTTGCTACCTGCTGTGTCAGTGAGAACGAGCTATATGGCTGCTACCTATAAATCAATAAATAATGTAAAAAAGGGGGCTTACTTGACTATTAAACATGCATTATTAAAGATTATTAATATTTTATTTGATTAACCTGGTAGCTGAACATGCAGAAGACATTGCTGTGCTTGCTTTTAGCATGGAACACTTAACTGAAAATAATTTTCATGAATTAGAGTAATGAAAGATTTCATGTGCTTACGTTAAACCTATATTGTGTTAATATACACCCACAGTAAAACTTTTCCATTTAATTAATTTATTATGCTATCAAAATTATTATACTGTCATTTTTGTAAAGTTTCTGTCTCACACTGAGGAGTTTGCAGTAATGTTAGTAAACGTTTTTGTGTGAATGTTTGTAGAAAGTTAGTGAAAAAGAAAAAGTGAATATAGCTTGAATATAGTGAATATAGTTATATAGCATATATTTCATACGTTGTTATAGGAACTTTTTAGAAATGTTACAAACTTGATAATGTTCTTATAACAAAACAATAGCGCTAATACAACATCTAAAAAACTAAACATTCCTAGTACATTTAAAATAACATTTTGAACATTTTTGCTACTTAATGGAAACATTGGGGAAACATTCTTACAACCTGAAATTGTTAGCTGGGATGTTACCAGTTTCTTGCGATGTGCTGTGCAGCACCTGTGTCTAACGAAGCCCCGTTCCCTCTTTCCAGCCCCGAGCGCTGAGCTGTTGTTTAACTTGGCAGAAACTGGGCCCTCCCAGGAGCCACACCACAAAAGAGGTCCTGTTATTCACAGGAGAGCTTATTGTTGAAAAATGACCCTGGGGGAAAAAAGAGTATGACAGAATGCTACATGAATTATTTTTAGCCTATGATATCTATTTGACTGGGCACTGCAGATTGGTCTCTAGTGGGCAATTTAAAATGGAAGTGAATCAACGGTTACTGTTAGAAAATGTGAGTGGGCTTGTTGTTAGTGGAGATTACTGTGGTATTCCTCATATAAGGTTATTTGGTTGTCATGTAATTGATTAGCAATTCATTTATGATTGTTTAATGCATTGCAAATGCGGTTCATTTAGACAGCGACTTGAATACACTTTTTGAGATAATGAAATTAAAATGTTTTGTTTATTGCCTTGATTTTAAAAAAATTAAGTAAAAAAGTGCATTTGCAGGTAACATATATAAAAATCATTCATATTTGAAAATGAAATTCAAGTTAGGCTGGCATTAAAAGCGTGACAAGAGAGAACCCCGGCAGGCCCTCATGACTGTGCGTCAAGCTCTGTATTTGTATAGTTTCTAATTCTATCACACATCTGCATGATGGGCTTTTAACAAACACTGTTCATGTAGCTCTGGTGATGCTGTGTGAACTTTTCCATGTAATGCAAGACAGTGCAGACGTTTTATGATAAGTTTAAACAAGGATCAAAGGTGAATTTGTTTGTTTCCTCAGTGCCTTATTATTTTGGCATCTGTCATCTAAACCTCATCCAAACAGGAAAGGAAACTAGCACCAATAACCCAAAGTGATATCTACAAAGACTCGTTCTGGTTTTCCTGACGTTCCGAAAGAGGCCCTAAAGTAACTCTATTGTCAACATTAGAGGGGTTCTGGTTTTTAAAAGTGTCAAGATCAAAAGACACTTCTTACAATACATGCTTTTCTTATTGCTAAAGATGCCGTAAGCTTTTAATGTAGCAAAGCAATTACCGTAATTAAGAACAAGCCTTACAACTCTTGGATCTCTGCAGAGGCTTTGAGGAGTAAACCGCAAGCATGAAAAAGGAGGGAAAAAACGTTGACAATAAAGGGGGCTGCATATAAATACGACGTTCTTTTTGCGGAAGAGCAAATATAAAGCTGGGCTCAAGGGTCTCTCATCCGTTCAAAGAGTTCAGAGCTGAACAAATTAAAGGGAGCGTCGCTCAAGCATGTGTTTACAGTGAGAGACTCTGCAAAAGAGGATATAAAGAGAGAGAGAGAGAATGTTAGAGGAAAGGGAGGAAGATTTTCTATAAAGTTTGCAGCGTGTCAAAGCTTTTTACATTTCAGTTTCAATAATAAAGCACATAACATGAAACAACAAGACGTGTAGTTACTGTGTTTCATTGTGTAGTTACGTGGCTTTGCTGTGTTCCTCGACTACAGCAACAAAATGGTGCTGTTGGAAGTTTAGTTTTGAGAACTAAATTCACAAATAACTAAATTCTGTTTAAACGTGATTTTAAAACCAACATACAGAACCACTGAATCCTTGTAATTTTCGTGTAAATGCATCTGCAACGGGGAAATCAAAGGAAGTCGCTGATACTAAAACTGCACAATGGATCACAACATTCCTGTCTTCAGGCAACAACACTTATTTGTGATAATACTTATTTTTATTTATAACTATCTGTTAAGTATAGTTATATAACTATCTATAACTATCTATAAAAATATTAGTTTTTATGTCTAAAAAATGTTGCATTAACTTCCCTGTCCTCTTTTTTTAGTTTTGTCCTGCACTTTAGTTATTTATGAGACGTTTTACACTTCAGTTTACTGTGTTTCATTTAAAGCCCTGAGCCCTGCTCACCTCATAGTAACTTCTTTACACCGTAGAGAGGTTTACAGCTTTGAGTTGTTTGTTACTAGATACAAAATGTACAATGAATTCTTCTCTTTTTTTCTTTCTCTTAAGTTGTTTTGTAGCACATAACCTTACATCCATAATGGATTGTTTTGGACACCCTGACCGATCAATGTCATTGATTGGTAAATTGCTGTTGTTTCAAGTCAAAGCTGTTCTTCAGTCAGTCTTGGTGGGCTCTGGTTCCCTCAGCATCAGTGTGGGCCGCTCTGAAAGCCGGCTGAGTTGACCCTGGGCTGAAGTCATTGTTTTGAGAGCTTGGTATTCCCCTCGCAGCACGCTCCAGCCTGTGAAAGATGGCCTTTTAGGACCTCTTCAATTCAAGTTCTCCTTCCCCCTCATTCACTTTACCCAACCCCTTTTCTAACCCCCGAAGGCTTTCTCTCAACTCATACGTTACTTAATAAACAAACACAAATTTAGGTCTTGGTACCCTCACCTGACCTTGCATTGTCTGCAGACTACTTCCTTCTGCCTTTTAAACTTACGTGGCAGACCAGAGGTGATTCTTTTGTTCAGTTGCTCTTTTATAGTCCAGAGATGTATTAGAGATCTTAGTTATGTTTCATTTAAGTTTTAACTTTGGCTCAGATACTTCTGAAATTTTTAAGAAGAGAAATAAACACAGGCCCAAAAGTTACAAGCGTAAGAGTTGTTGACATACAGTACACAAATACAGCAGTGAAATTAATGTTATACAATAGGTTATAGTTCATATCGAGACCTCTTTTGATTTACAAACATTGGACTCCTGAGCACAATTTGTGACAATTTCATTACTGTCTATGGAAAAACAGCTGAGATATTAAAATCTCACACCCACCATCTAATAAGTTCCAGATACAATGACATACAAGTCACATTTTTAATATATTCTGTTTCGCTTGGAAGTTCATTGTGTTACAGAAGGAAATTGTTTGCAAATGGCAATTTACATTGATTTAAAGTGTTTTTCTTACCCAGTCACAATTTTTAATGTCAGGAAACACACACACAGACACACACACACACACACACACACACACACACACAGAAGTTTACAAATACTTTCTCATGCTGTGCACTCACAAATATGCAAATAATCTCCCCACAGTCATTTATTCTTGAAGGGAAACTGTTCTGTGTTCTGTGTTTAAAATTATTTGGAATTTGGATAATCAAATGCAATTACTTTCTGCTTACAGTTACACTACAACAGGAAACCTGATGTGTTGAGTGTTTTGCATATTTTGTGGATACTATCTTCAGCCCTGCAGTTTTGTATAAGCAATGAGTTTAAATAGAGATGAAATGGAGACTTTTAGGTTTATTGCTTTTGTTTATCCTCCTGTGTGTCCTCTACAGCTTGAGTCTCACCTGTGTCTCAAAATCTTCTCATATAATAATCATTTATCATATAATGATAAATCCTACTCAGAACATCTCTCAATGCAAGACTATCTGAGCACAGTTATGCATATTTTTCCATCATTTACATTTATCCACAGTTGAATAGCTCTCTTCATGTATTGCATGTCAACAACTGCATTTGTGTGTACTTACATTTTTGTTGTAATTGTAGGAAATACATCCGAGATACAATTACATAAGATACAACACTTACATGAATCCTAATTGACCCCATGGAAAACACCTACTGATAAAATGTCAACATTAAATGCACTGTAAGTTGCTTTGAATACATGCGTCAGCCAAATGCATATAAATGTAAGCGTGTCTCATCTTCCAAGTCCACTGTTTGTTTTCGGTTTGCCATGTAATGTCGGAGTTGTTTTTGGTGCTGGGAGACAGTAGTGAGCAGGAATAGGATGGAGACCCATCCACTGCAGAAGTGTTCTGCCCAGCATCAGCTGTGGAGGGTCTGCTCTGTGTTTGTTTATCTGCATGAGATGTCTAGACCTTCACCCTGGTTAGTGTCAACACATCCAACCACTGACACTGATTCAACTTGAAAGTGAAGAAGGCAGCCAGGTTATAAGAGACAACTTACATAATGATTCAGTAGAAGCTCCATAAAGAGCATGATTTTAATTGGCAAATGGAATAAAATATCCTATATAGCATGTAACAGTGCATGTGACACCATGTCATTACTGGAAGCACATGGAAATGATACCTACTGCATTGAGACAGTTTTACAGAATGTTGGCTAATGTTCTCTAAAGGTTCTGTCAAAGTTACAGGAAATGTTATTGCAGTAATGTTTGTAGAATATTTGTATAGTGTTATGTCATACATATCAAAAGCAATCATCTTAAGCAGTTAATGGAATGTTTTAAAAATGTTAATAAAATGTAAAAATTACCAAGCAATAACGTTATTAATGCATCTTAAAAACTGGACGTTTTGAACACTCCTGCAATTTTCAAAATAAAGTTTTTAACATTTTTGTTAGTTAATGGAAATTAACTAGGTTCTTACAACCTAAAACTGTTAGCTGGGTCTACAGCTGTTGGCTTAATCGTGCTCCTTTTCATTTCTGCTGTTGTGTTGAGCTAGAAAACGGCACCTTTTCACAGCCAACATTCTTAGCTACTAAAGAGACTTACTGGAGAATTTCAGAGGTATGTGACCTCTGAGGAATCAAACAAACATATTTAAAGTAGCTGGGCAAATCTGCGTAAGAGGGTGAAGGTATTCTCACCACGAGCTTGTATAAGCCCCTTAATAAAAAGTGCCGTTCTGTAGGCCCGGGCGACTGCCTTCTTGACTGACGGAATCACTCATACCTAGAGATTAGTCAAATGCACACAGAGGCCTTGACCTACAGAGCTCTGTACGCTTGCCCTGCACCATACCTGAAGTGAACATGCAACAGCAGGCAAGGGGTCTGAGCCTTTCACGGATCAGGGCAGGATGGCTGCTCCATTCCTGCATCAGCCCCAGTCAGGAATGTTGAGCTAATCTTCAGGTGCTGGAGCAAATTCCAGCCTTCCCTTTTTCTGTTTTCTCACAGACAGCCCTAACAGCCCTTCGTTATACAAGTAAACAACCTAGATGTGTGTGTAGGCCGTGCTTCTATTATCTTGTGTTGAACATGTACCATGATTATTAGAACAGTGTACTTAACATAATTAAATGTAAAACTTAACTTTAATTGCGGCCTTAAATTTTCAGTGGTGCCAAGGTGACTGACTGATGTGCTCATGTTGTATAAGTTAAAGGTAGGGTAGCAGTTTTGCAGAAGCTAGCAATAGCAAGGTATCTTTGAAAGCATAAGATCCTGCTCTCTCTTCAGTGTTCTCCAAAGCCACGCCTCCTCTGAAATGCATGGAGCCTACAGAGATTGAAAGGCAAGCAGGACATCCTATCATTGCATTCAGATCAAAAACATTTTATGGTCCTGTGCCTTCCACATAAGATGTATAAATATATTTATACCAGTTTATTTAGTGATTGCTATCAGGATGTGAAGAGACTTTCAGCCAGCATTATAAGAAATGTTTCTAAAACAAATCACCTCCCCTTGCTTTAACTGTAATTTTTAAAAACGTTGTTTTTGAGTCTTTTGAAATGTTTGAAAACTTTAATTTTAATTCCTGTTGGGGAAGATTACTTTCTGAAAACTCATTTATATTTACATGGGCTTGTCTACAAGATTAAGTTGGTCATGTGTTTACTTGTGTCTTAATGCTCTTCTCTTTAAAATGTCATTACTCATATGTTAGATTTATTTCCAGTGTTTCTACATTACTTCCTGAAGTAGAGAGCCTGTATTTCTTCTCTACGTCCTCCTGTTTGTTTACTGTGGGTAAAGAGATCATGTATAGCATGTGAACAGCTCAAAGATTTGTGTTCATTGTTGCTGTCATATAATCTTCCCTATAAGCAGTCACAGAGGCATACATCCAACATGGAAGCCTCAGTCGCTCCGGTCAGTTTGTTGTCAGGGCTCTTCACAGGCTCTGTCTGTGGTCTGCTGGCGCAGGGATGAGTAAATCTTGTGGGTGAGTCATGGGATTTTGTGGAAAGCTCCATTCCTTTCCTTATCTCCGTTGTTGTTGCCAGAGTCTTCATGTTTACCACTGGACAGCTGAACATCTGCTGCGACTGGTCCTCCACCCTTTTTGTCTTGTCCAGGGAAAAACGTTCCCAACATTAGTGCAATAGCTTTCTTTGGTTTCTGTGGTATGTTCTTATAACCAAGCTATAACGTTAATACAACGTCTAAAAATCTGGACATGTTGAACATTCCTAGAACCTTCAAAATAACATGTTAACGCTTATGTTACCTAAAGGAAATGTTACAGAAATGTTAGAAAGAATTGTTAGCCAGGATTAGGCACGCAATAGTGGTTTGCACTGCTAAATGCTTTATATGTAAACATTGTTCATGACTACTTTAAAACAGCACCCAAAAGCAATGAATGCAAGCTGCTATTTTTAAAATAGACATGTCTGTACCATTCTAGAGGTTAGCTTACCTTCAATCCACATATCCCAAAGGCTTGCTCCACCCTAAACATAAAATTTCATCAGATGCTTGCCATGTCTCTCACGCTTGTTTTCCACACACTACAGCAGCTTGAACCGTCAGTTTGGAGGCATGGCCTCTTCCTGTGAGGGTCTACGTGTCATCACTGATAATACGAAAAGGGCCTGCCGCCCCGGAACCCTGAACGCAGAGAGGGGACCGGATATCTTTCTCGTTGGCTCTCAGCATGCAAGTTAAACACAGCTGCCCAGTTTCCCCAATCTAATCTTTGCTTCAGCCTGGTGTTGGGCCGCCTGATCGCTGGCCCTCACATCAGCTGATACACTTGTGGTCAACATCAGGAAGTGGCTGAGATAACTGGGGGATTATGCAGTGCTGAGGGGCATTAGGTAAGATGTGTGGAATTCACGGCCATTACCTCAGGCTCGCTTGAGCAGCGCACACCCAATGCCACCTTATTTGGGCAAATGGCTCATGTCATCGTTGTGGAATTGGAGAAAAACAGCATTGCACACTGACATGTGCTTTGTAAATGTGAAGTGGGATTAAGCTGTGGCAGTTGTTGGGCTTTGGTTACTGTGGAGTGGTAGGAAAACAATATGAATCACAGCTTTTTATTGTATCACCTTATTAACAAATGAATGAAACACAGGAAGTCGTTAAGGGCCGTGACTGAGCGCGCACACGCCCAGCGGAAAATGTTACTGCTCAGAAGTTTCTCCTTCATAGTCTGAGCTTCAACAGTGTTTTCGGATAGGGTTCACCAAGTATCGCCTTTGTCTTAAATGTTTCTCTTTGGCTTAGGAGAAATGTTGGAAATGTTAACAATTATTTACGTCCAGTAAGATCATAAAGCTATATAATTAATGTGGATATCACAGCGCAGATCATTTGATTTTGGAAGATTTTAGGACTATTGCAGGTTCTGGCAAATTTGAGCACAGTTTGAGACAGTGTAGAGATCTCTCCCTGAGTCTCTATCCTCATGAGATAAAAAGTCATTATTCACAGCACCAACAGATTTTTATGGACTGTGATCTCATGTATCTGTTGTATCTGCCCTGTGTTTTAATGTGATCTTTACTGCATTCCTGTTTGTGTTCCTTTAAACACTTACCTGTGGTGTGGTTCTGGCACAGTTCTCTGGAATGTTCACTATGCACCTGAAAATGTCTTCAATGTATTTACATTAAATTACACAATGGGAACCGTATTAAAACAGAGGCTTTTGTTGTATTCGCCTGCCTGGTGGTAGATTACGGGCAAGGTTCCAATCTCGCATAGTGCAGCCTTTGAGAATGGAAAAACTTAAGATGATATCTAGAACCAGTGTTTCATCATCAGGGCCATCAGAGAACCGCGCGCTGTGTGTGGCTCTCATGCTTGCTTTGACTCAGCGCTCTGTGAAATTCATTTGAGTCGGATGATAACCATAGCCTTTGAGTCATGTTTAACCCTCGAGGGAAAGCACTAAGTCAGACAGATATCTAGCACCATGGTAGCGCAGCTTTCCTCTCTTTGATGCTCTGCTGTCCGTGGGCGCTCGCTGTTGTCCAATAAACATCCCTTCGTGGCTTTATCAATGTGCTGCATCAGATAATGGCATAAAATAAACATTTTCTGACATTGTTCATATCTTCAACTCACGGCAACTGTTCTTCATGCTGTCTGTGTGTAACAGCTGTGTGGTTCTGGATTCTAGTGTTGTTGTCTTTGCTTTGAAGAAACTTGCAAATGCAAGAGAAAGAATAATATTGGAGACACAGTCTGTCCTGTGTGAGAGCCTGGGCAGCTTGATTCAGGGCTCATTTCATAACATTTCATAATTCAACATTTGTCAAGTATAAATTCTTTGTTTATAATTCACACCTCAGGTCTTTAAGGCATCATCCTCCAGGCACTAAAATTGCAGGGCATTGTAAACGGCTGCACAGCCCTAATACATGGCAACAGACAGATATTTAAAGCTGCAATCTGTAACTTTTTTTGGGTTAGAAATGAGCAAAAAATGATTCCCAACGGTAAGCTTATAACAATGATATATATTTGAGCTGTCGGGTCCAATTTCCTGGGAAATATCAGTTTGACTTTATTTGAGCATACGTAATAAAAAGTACAGGAAGTTACCTGCAATTTTTATGTTTCAAACAGAGATGGCATTAGAGAGGCAAAAGCGACAGATTGCAGCTTTAACAAATATGTTTCTTTACATATCTCATTAATGGTGGTGTGTTTGTTACACAAGCAGTTCTTTGGTGACTCCAGCAATGTTTTCCAAGGGAATGAATTTAGAAATGAACTTGTTAGAAAGAGTTAACAGTATTTAACTGCTTTCCAAGCACAGCTTGCTGTCAGCACACCAAACTCCTCTCCAAAAAATTGTGATTAAAAGTCAACTTTGTAGTACCGCCACTAAAACAATGCTAATCAGCTAATGAACCTCACTAATCAACTAGCTAGTTGGTGGTCAACCAGAAGGAAAGATTTTGATGATATGAGCACCTGTTATTCTGTACCACTGAGAACATTCTCTCTGTGGATCTCACATTGACGTGGTCCACATCTCAGCATGACAAGTCTCTGTCTATCTTTTTGAGCGATCAAGTTGCCTGTCTCTTTGTGTCATTGTTTCTTCCTTTCTTTTAACTGAAGGGCATGTCACCCAAGAGCGGCATTCCACTATGTTGCCGTTTTCTCTTACACATCTCCTCCGACGTCAGTCTCGGCTCACAAAGGTCTTCTTTCTTCCATACGTGATGGGGATGTCCAAGTTTTCAGAAACCACGCTCAGCATCTCTGTTTTGGTAAAATCATAAAGACGGAACAATGGAATAATGCACCTGCAAAATAATGAACCCTCAGTCAGCCGTGATGAGCCACCCAGGAATGATGGCTGAGATGAATGTACAGCCACACCTGAAATCCCCTCCAATGAAATTCCCCTTCTCACAAACACACAGTGTGCTCAGAGATCCAGAGCTCTGTCACTTCCAAAATATGCCCTTATTTTCCCCCCAGATTTTCCTTGTGTTGTAAGATCAGAGAGTTGTGGCTTTGTCTGCGCACTTGAAAGCAGCGGCACGCTGCAGTTTCACCAGTACGTGTCATTGTCACCATCACCGTCAGTGGTTTCAACCCTGCATGCACCGCGTCACATGAATGTGAGCAGAAACTTTGCCTGCCTGAACAAAAGGCCAGCTGTTTGCTCTTGGCTCTGCTGCGACGTGTGTGTGTGTGTGTTGTGTGGAGCTTTACTCACCAGCAAAAGTTTCTCTTTTTTTCTCTCTCTCACTGTTCCCCCCCGAAAGGTTAAAATAATCTCATCCTTCAGAATATTGCCACAGAGAGGGCTCAATAAACTCAGACCCACACCAGCATTAACATTATGTATTACATTATGTGACAGGCAATGTTCCCTTTACATATTATGCAAAACATAACCTATATATATATAATGCATATAAATATATATGGAAGTATGTGTAGTCACTTTTATAAATACATGTACATAAATAAAAAAATGTAAATACATTTTGGGTTAAAAATGAACAATAATCAGTTACTGAGCAAGTACAGACAGTGTTCCAAACAATGTCCTTGCCTTACCAGATTTGCACTGTTAAGTTTATAATGATTTATAATTTAAGCCGTCGGGTCTGATTTTCTGGAAAATGTCAGTTTGGTTTCATTCGACACACATGATGAAAAAGTATGTGAAATAACCTGTAATTTTGTGGTGAAGAGGCAAAAGCTACGGATTGCAGCTTTACATAAATTCTTTTGTATTTTTAAATATGCATTATGTATTCATATTCATACCATCAATTATGTATTCATTTAGGTTGTCTATGTAAAGTCTCTAACTGATCTCAAGCTTTATTCACGTTTTCAGGTTGACTGAGGGCTCCAAGATTCAGCGAGTTACTATAGTTTACTATAAGCTTTTACACGGGTGACTCTGCTGAAGTTCCCAGTGGAGGTGACCCTTGTTGATCTCTGATCCCCCAGCCAGTACGGGGTAAAAGCACAACACAAATGGACGCTTTGTGGCCTTGAATGTTCTCTGGTGCTCGAGGAGTCAGGAGGTCAGCGTGGAGGAGGGCAGAAGGAAAGCAAGGGGACAAACCTTGGGCTGTTTTCTGTGCAGTAAAAGAAGCTTGTAAATCCAGACTTCAGACATGGACTTGGTGTTTAGTGCAAAGTAACTCCAGATCGTTCAGTGTAAATATATCATTATCTTTGCCATGCAGAACCATTAGATAAGATAGAAAACCATATTTAAAGGCAGGGTAGGTGATCTTTTCCAGAAAAATTTTGTGTTATGCTGGTTCTTAGTGGTATACACTAGGTGGGGGACCATAAAATATTTGTCCAATCATTGCATTAGGTCCAAATGCAATGATATCATTTCCTACTTGCCTAACTATGTATTTGCATACCTCTAGCGTACACACTTTTGGAGGAGGCGTGGTTTTGGAAAACGACCTGAATGGAGGACAGGATCTTAGGATCTTATCCTTTGAAAGCCTACATGTTTGTGTGTGTGTATGTATAAATGCATATGTATATAGCCCATATATATGTATATCATTTAAATGTTTTTCCTTTCATTTGTTTGTCTGTCACACCTGTCGCAGCAGAAGCAGACAGTTGTGAGAATCACTGGATTAAAGAACTATATTCTCATTGGTTCTCTTAAGTGAGCTTTTATGTTTCCAAGCCTTTTCACTTCAGTGTGTAATCCTCTATGAGAGCACGCAGGCCTTGTGCAAGCCAATCCCAGTGTTAGAATTTGAACAGCGTTTAGGAAAAGTTTACCCAAATATGGAAATTCTTTCATTTACCCATCCTTGTGTTGTTCCAAACACCGTATTCCCTAGACTTTCTTTTACCACGGAAAACGAAATGTTTTTTCCTAATTACGAATAATGGATTAGGCTGACCATTCTTTGCCATACAAAGTGCATGCAGACTACAAAAAAAAATGAATTTTTTCCTAAGGAAATATTAGCTCTTTTCCTCAAACGAATGGCTATATAACAGCAAGCTATGCTAAGCATGTTTTGCCTCTGTCGTTGTACATTTGATTTAGTCACCATAAATCTTTGGAGCTTAGATGTGTTTACAGATTGTATTGTATGTGTTTTGTCATGTGAGATGGTTGAGGTGTGTGTGTGTGTGTTTGGCCTGCGGCGTATCTATGGTATCATTAACATTCCAGCAGTCACGACGGCTCCGTTAGTGCTCCGCTACATGATGGGACAGCTCTACCTGCTGCACTTTCTCCCTCAGCGTCCTCACCTCTTGCTTTTCTCATACATAAACACTCTCAAACACACACGTGTTGGCATGGCTCTCATTACGAAGACTTTCCATTGACGTCTATTGTTTTTATTCAGAGCTAATGATATCTCCCCCACTGTGTTCCTCTCAGAACTCTTTTTTACTTTTGTGTATGTCCCCTTTTTTTGTGTAGTAAATTGTGTAGTATATGTTTATGCAGAAACACGTGCGTGTGTATGTATACATGTACTTGCAAACTCACACGTATATACCCACACACATTTTATATAATGTATGTGTGCATAGCTACCATACATCAAAATATTTTCCCTTCCATGTGGGTGTCGATACTGACTCATATCTTATCGTTCTTGTGCTGTCACTCTCCACTGACTTCTACAAACACATAATTTTTCACGCCACTTTGTCTGTATCTCTTGACAGATGCACGACAGCTACACTTCAGGTAATTATGTGACTGATGTCGCTGGGCTGTGTGTGTTTTGGAATGCACGTGTTGTTGTGCAGTGTTGTACTGGGACTCGGCTGAACCGCCCCGACCGTTGGTAGGTGTGCAGGCTCGCTTTGTTTGCTTTTGGTATTTTAGTGCAGTGTGTTTTGCATCTATGCCTCTAGGGTTAAGAAAAGGCAGTACATGTTGATAGGGCTTCCAGGGGACACGCTCTGATGTAACAAAAATGACAAATATTGAAACCATGGAGCTCTGTCAATACATATGTGTGCGTGGGAATGTAATCTAGCATATATGCGAATATATTTGGATGATACCCGGCTAACAATTTTAGGTTGTAAGAACATTTCCCTAATGTTTCCATTAAGTAACAAAAACGTTAACAACAAAATGTTGTTTTGAAAGTTTTAGGAACATTCAAAATGTTCAGTTTTCTAGATGTTGTATTAACGTTATTGATTAATTATATAAGAACGTTATTCAAACATTCTGAGAATGTTCCCTGTTAGCTGGGTATCTGCATATCAGTATGAGAATAAAGCTTATTTATCACCCAGTTTACTCACACCAAGCGCTGCTGTAGAACTCGGAGTTTGTAGAGACACAGCAGAGAACTGCAACTTTTTTGTATATTGTTTGAAATGCATGCAAAAATCGGGTTTGTTCATGCAAAGTGATTCATGCTCTGATTTGCAATGCAACATCTGTTTGTGTTGAGGTTTCCGATGCTGCAAACGCTTCACATTTCACAGTACAAACATGTAGAGTAAGAATTTATTTTAAAGTTACAAAATATTTAAGAAAGAATATTTTTATCTTACATAATCTGTACAGAGATGACATCTGTTTCTCTAAATGACTTTGTAACAACAGCTAAGACATAACTCTTATTAAATAGAAGACTGAACAAAATTAAAGACAAGGAAGCGATTGTGTTCCATTGGTTTGCTGTACATAGTAGAAAAATGAGACAAATAGACAAAAAATGAGCTACAAATAGAATCCGTAATGTTGTACCCTGATTAATAGGCCTCTTGGGAAAGATCAATATTTATTTTATACATATATTGAAATGGCCATGCCACCTTTTTGTAATAGCTAAGATATTGGCCTCTTTGGTACAATTATTAGGTACAATAAATTTTCACAAACTTCTGTTTATTACTACAAAAATAACATTTTCAATGGCAGTTTTGTTGTCTTTTAACTAATCCCGCAACTTTTCAGTGCAAACTTTGTAACAATCATCCGCTTTGGAAAGCCAGCGAAAGATCACATTTCAAGTATTGATATAAAAAGTTAAAGACAAGCAGTTAAAAAAAGAAAATCAGTTTGTTTGACATGATTCAGGATTACTATACATTGCATAGTTCATGCGGCACTTTATATTTAAAGGATTATGAGCAAAGGGTTGGTCCACCTCTGCACCCTTTTGAAGGCTTTGCGATATGCAAGTGCTTTTAAATTGTGCATTTTGAGAGTTTTCGCAAGTGCTTTACTCACTGTAAACCAGCTGGACAGAATTTCAGCCGCTCTGCAGTGCTGCGAGCGTTTGTCAGTCACTGAAGTGTGCAGACAAAGGAGGCTGCAAAGTTTGCGTGGTACCGGTTAGATCTGGTTATGCGGTCTGCAATGCAGTCGTGCATGCATTTGTAGAACGGAAGGAGAGATTGCAGTTGCAAGACGATGTTGTCCAGAGGTGCTTGCAGTTTGAGTAAAACCCTCGCAACTGATATTGATCAATGCCGCAGATAACCTGGAGTCAGTTCTGGGATTGTCTCTGGGAATGACCGGGAAAATGACATGCACTGATTTTGAAATATCCACCTCAGCTGGAATGATTTGTCGTGTCGTGTTAAAGGTAGGGTAGGCAATTTCGGGGAGGCTAGCAATAGCAACCTAGCTTTGAAAGCATAAGATCCTGCCCTCCCTTCAGGGTGATCTCCACTGAAGACACTGAGCAGGGTGGGCGGAGCTATGGAAATACAGTTTATATTTATATATGCATAGATAGGCAAGTAGGACATCTTATTATTGCGTTCGGAATAAATGCAACGATTGGACGAGCATTTTATGGTCCTGTGCCTTCCACAGAGAATGTATATTTATATATTTAGACTGCTTAGTAATTTATAATCAGGATGTGAAGAGATTTCCCACCAGCATAATAAAAAAATGTTTCTGGAAAAAAAATTGCCTACCCTGCCTTTAAGGAAGCCGTTGAAGTGCTGGTGTTCTGTTGAGAAGGACATTGAGATGTCAGTGCTTGTACAACAGTTTCTAAGTACTTTTGTCAATGGGTGACAACAGTTCGGAAACGTCTCCTTTTTTGCTGTTGGAGAGAAAAGTGTTGAGCCACTTTTTTTACGTCTAGAAATGGCAAACTAGAGATAAGCCGTTTGGTGTTATCATTCCCTTATCATCCCAAAGCCTTTTTGTTCATTAGAAAGTACCAACCTGTCACACATCTGTTGATTGACTGCTTGATGCACACACACATGGGCACACGTGTGTGATTGTACTTTGTGGTTGCGTGCATAATAACACAATCTATATGCATGTGGTACAAAAAGATCATAAATACGACTGTCACTGCTCTCATAATGTCCTAACAGAGTTCAGCGGACGTCTCAGGCGCAGCCACACTCTTCCACGATCATGTTAGGCACATCTCGTTTGACAATGTTGTACTCATCATCAAAGTAAAGCATTGACATGGTGCTGAGTTTGGTGGGTATGCAACACGAGTTGACTGATCCGGGACTCATGCCTCTCATGCGGTATTGGTTCACCACTGCGGTGTGGAAAGAGGAGGCGGAGCCTGGAACACCAGCCATGTAAGCTGGGCAGCTGCCCTCACAGTAGTTCCCATAGTAACCTGCTGGTGCAATGATCCAGTCATTCCAGCCAATGAGACGAAAGTCGATGTAAAACTGCTGTCTGCAGCACAGACCTCCATTGGTACCGTCACACTCCAGACCTCGTTTCCGAATGCGATGCTTACCGTCTGCCTGCTGAGCGCGGACCACCAGGAAGGGGCGGTGTGAGGGGTCGCTTGGGTCCACCAGGATGGGCAGAACATTGGCGGTCTCACAACCCTCACAGTGGATGTCCAGGTCTTGCCGGCGACCCCCCTTGCTCAGCATTTCCCTTATGGCACCTGACAGGGGAAAGGTGTGCCAGCCGCTGCGTTTCAACTCCACACGTTTTTCTATCATAGGCCAGTGCATGCTCTGCCCACCAGGCTCACTGTAATGCACTCGCACCGTGACCTTCCGGCGCATGCCTTTTTCCTGAGCACCTGGCAGCAGTTTGAAGTAGAGCCACAGGTTTGCCTGCAGCACGTAGAGGTTTTGATTCCCCTCATTGGAGATCAGAAAGTAGAGGCTGGACTTAGATGGACTCACATCATCTGTAGGGGATGAATGAAATAGTTAATAGTTATATGATTTGGTTCATGTTCATATTCAAGCTTGTGAAAACATGCAAGAGTTAAGATATGCGAGCAAATGAGATTTGTTTATCTTTGTTTACTGATTGTAACAAGACAGCACAAACACATCCTGATTTCCCTTTAGCAACACTGACTAACATAAACCACCCAACTTGTCCAGATAGACAAGGTGCTGCAGCGGAGCTCTGGGCTCAGGTCCAGTTGGCCTTGTGGTTTGGGCTGAAGAAGCTGGGCAAAGAGGGTGGGAGGGGTCGGACGTGGGCCTTTCCCCAGGGGGTTCATTGAGTTCAGAAGGAGTGCTGTGAAAACCCAGAGCTCCTGGAGCCTCTGAGACTGACAACACAATGAACTGTGAGAGGTATTAGGAGACTGCTGTGGCACAGCCTAGCAATTGAGCGTGTGGCCTTCAAACGAAAAGCATGATGAGGCAACATAAAGGCCATTTACATGACACTGGCCACTTTCTAACACAACAGTGTAGTGATTTGTGACGATGTAGAGCTTTATGTTGTTTGTAATTTGCTTGTAAAGGTTTCTTTTGACCACCTAGATGATTAGAAAAATTCATTTGAAGCTAAAACATATTTTCTGTAATCCTGATTAAATACCAGAGCAATTTCTGTAGTAGTAAAATAACCATGTTTGCCAACAGATTAGTTTGGTTCAATGCCAACGGTTTGTCACATTTGATGGCTTTTTTGTGTTGACAGTCTGGCTTCATTTAGCGTCTAGTTTACAATAGTTGATTATTTAGCTATAGTTGATTATTTGATTATTAATAGTTGATAATAGTTTAGATAATAGTTCATTATTTACTTGAATCTAGCAACTAGTTGAATTATCTTAGCAATTTATTTAGCTATGATATATTTATTGATGTTTCAATTTAGTTGGTATATTATACTTCATTTTATATACAGTATTATTTATTAAAACAAATTATAAACAATGACAAAAATGACATTAATTTGGTTTCTTTTTAATGCAGTGTCCAGCAGTGCTGGACTTTTTACCAGGACTGTGAGAACTGCAGGGAATTCAGCCCTTTCACATCCCACATTCAGAGTTCATCGGTGATGGAGAATCAAGCCCTGGAGACATGTCAGGTGTGAACAAGTATGTACTATGATAATAGGGAACATGCTCGCTGAAACGATTCCTCCACTATTTTTACCATATTAGCTACCTTCATATGCCCCCTGGATACAAATCTTCTCTGATATTGATGTGCAGAAATGTTCCAGAGCCTGTCTCAACAGCTCCTGCTTGAAGAGGATTTGTTTACACAGAGGGAGGTATTGTCCACTTTGCACTAGATGATTACTGGTTATCTGCATTGTCTTTAGTTAAACTGCAGATCGACACTGCTTGGCTTTATAGGAGCCTTGTTAAATTGCACAAGACTAAATAAAATACTTCAACAGTAACATTTAAAGATATCTGTGTTATGAAGAGACAGTGAGAAATATAGAAACTTTATTCTAGAAATATCCAGGTCAGCCATTGGTTAGACAAAGTCACTGGCAGGTCAACAAGCATTTACTTTTATAAATAATGGATTCATTTCTAAACTTTCAGAATATAGTTAGCGATTTGCTACATTCATTCAGCTTAAAGTGTGGCCACACTTTAAAATAGATATAGATATGATCTTTTTCAATAGATACGAGTTTTGTGATTCACTGATTATCGCTCTTGTGATTTAAATGCTTAATGTGAACTTTTGTCAAAGATCAATAAGTTCAAGAGCACGGCGCGCTGCCGGTTAGATTCTGACCGCCCGCCAATCAATTAACACTACAGGCTCTTATTTCATTCCTTGGATCAAATGTCAAAAAACAAAGATTTTCTAAAGAGATCCGTTTGGCTTTTTGACCCTATGGCCACTGTGCCACACTGAATAATGTCTAATAATGAAGCCTTAATACCCTGTGCTGAACCGGTTCTGTAAAGTTCACCGAGTCCGAATGGCTGTGCTGACAAATGAGAAGCGAACGTCTATCGCTCCGCTCCTGTGGCTACGGGACACCAAATACTTCTGAAATGGCCCATAGGACAGTGTCAATGGAGACCTGGAATTGGCAGCCGGCCTCTCCTGTACTTTGGCAGCCCTCTCCTTATTGCTGTCCTAAAGCTGGGTAAAGACAGGAGCCAACTTCTGGTTTACGATCATACCACATAACCCAGTGAGCAGGGAAGAGCATGCAGCACCCGAGGCGCCGCGGTGGCCTGCAGCTGCAGTGATTTGCGCACTGCACCTGACTTTACAGCGGGCCTCGCAAATCGTACATTTTGCTCAGCAGGAAAGCATGTACCTCTGAGCAGGATGCATCTGGGGTTCTTCTAATGCCATAGCCTGGCTGGCAGCCTCTACTCGAGGGGTTAGCGCCAGCTGGCCTTGAGGCAGATGGGGGCTTGGAGAGCCAGTTTCATGATGCATTGCTGCTCAGCGGTTCAAAGGTGTCACAAATAATAGGGGACAAGCAAAGAGGCCTGATGAAGCTTTGATATTTTAAATGCATGTTCAGAGTAGGATATAAGAAGACCAACCCCCACTCCAGCTTCTGTCACCCACGACTCAAATGTCTCATGCATTATTCTGAGTGATAGCTTTTGTTTTCTTTTGTTGTTTTTGTTCCCAATGTTGACATATTGGGTTAAGCAAGAACGCACAGTACTCGCTCAATAATTGCCTTCCTTTTGTCACGCTGTCGTGAGCGTGTTCAGATCATTCTTACTGGAGCGAGAAGGTCGGATAATGTCCGAGCTAATTGTGGCCCACTGTGTGTAAGACGTGAAGATAAAGAAGCCAGTTCTGCAAGATTTAAACTCATTCCCTGATGTGTGCATATGGTTTCTACTTAAAGAGATGCTGAAAAATATCAGTCATATAAAAACTGCAATCTGCACAACAGTATATAAATATAACACACACACTCTATATATAGACATATTTATATATTTGCCTATATATATATATATATATATATATATATTTATGTGGGCAAAATCAGAATTAAAATGCGTTAAATGTTTCCCTGCTATTTCTAACGCAGTTCGTGAAATGAGATCCAGGGCTTCATCTCTTGGCCCCGGCCGGCACTAATGAGTGGCTGTGTTCATTACTTCAAAGAAGCAAATATTTCTTATATAGAGGCCATTAAGAACAAAGGTTTTATAGTTATATTATCGGTTAATAACGGGAAAAAGGCGTGATGCGGTTCTTGCCCTCTTATTACCGCATTATCCGTAATTCTTTGATTGCCGTGCGTTTGATGCTCACTTGGCGTTCCCAGAGATGCTCCAGGATCCCAATGGCCTCAACACGCACCCGGTAAAGGTCATAACCAAGTCATTATCGTTTGCCATCATATCTAATGATATGTTAAAAACGGGGACACGGATTATAAGCGCTCCAATTGCATGCAAATGTGAGATGAAAGATGCACGTCTCGTTAAAACCGGCCAAAGTCAATGAGCTGTGAAACGTCGGCACCAATGTTGTTTTACGCACCTGATTCGGCGAAACTTATAATTTCCGACGTTTCTTCTTGCACGTCGTTGTAGGAGGCATGTCCGTCTAAGTTGGGGATCTCAACCCGGCCGTCCTCCCTAACTTTGCCGGCGTGCAGTTTGCGCAGCGCCGTCACCATGGCCGCTTTGGGAATGGGATGGGTGATATTGGGTCTTTCTCGCATCTGCAGCCGGTTTAATATGTGCCTCTTCACCGCCTCCAGAAAGTCCGTGTCCACCCGCCCCGAATCGTCCCGATGGCCGAGCCCACACGACACGCACTGAGACTCCGGAGACGCGGTCTCCGCTCCCGCGGTGTGCTGAACCGACAGCACGCAAGCCATTAAACAGGTTACCGGCAGGATGTAAATACTCATTTTCTTAAATAACGTGTCCGTACAACAATCAGACAAACCAGTTCATGAAATCCTCAACTAGACCTATAAACGGAGCAAACCTATACTTCCGATCACTTCCTTTGACGGACGTCCGTGCATCGCGCTCTCGGTCATTTTGCGAGACGTTCGCGGGGACGGTGCGCGCAATCGCCCGGTGAGCGCACGGAGGGATACCGATTTTCCACGGGAAAACTTTGAGTCTCAATTGACCGCAGGGAAAACCGGAGCACGCATCTCCTGCTTCCCGGGAAGAGCGACGGATGATAGCCGACGTGCACCGACAACAAAATAAAGAAAGTCCAGCAAAAAGAAAGAAAACGCCGGTAATTCCTTCACAGGCGATCGTTCTCGGTTGCTCTTTCCTCCGCGTTTGAGCCGATGTTTGGCGATGGGAATGCCGCTGTTTTGTGGTTATTCTGGGATGTTGCGCTTTGGTTTGTTCGCTCGTGGATACTGAAGGCACCTCGACCGGAACTTTTTATACTTCAAACCACGTGAGACGTCCAGCCAACTGGACGCGAGAGATTATGATCCCGCATCGGTCCACACGAGCCTCAGACCGGACCGGACCGCCGTCTTCACCCGAACCGGACTGCAAGTGCACTTACACACGCATCTTGTGCTTTCTGAAAACATCAGACGAGAGGATGCATTTCAGGCGGTCTGATTTCAAGTGTGCGCGTTTGTCGGCTTGCATATGCATGGACGAATCGGTTGTTGTTTTGTAGCAGAAGAATACATTTATATATTTATATATATATATATATATATTTATATATAAGCTATGCATTAAATATAGATGTGGTTTGTTAATACATTGCAAACAATAAACTTGATTGTTTTCGCCAGTCTGCACCTCGAGTGGTTATTTTTCAGACCCATAAAGCGCAACCCGCATCACTTTTATGTGATCATATATTTGTGTTTTTATCCATTCATGTCTTTGTCGCTCATTGCAGAACAGTAACATGGCAATCTTTTATTTAAATGCTGAAGACATTTGGCATTTGCATTTGCTTTGACTAGCACTCGACTAGTTTTGTAGGACTGACGGTCCATGTTAATGTTGAGTTTTGGAGACGTTGTGCTGACATCTTTTTATTCGATGATATAGCGCCATCTACCGCTTCAATTACATACATACACGATACTTTCTTTATCGTTAGTTTCTTAATGACCAAATAATGCCCTACTATACATGTTTATCATATATACACGTTTATTTGCTGTATTAATTGACGTCATATTTATTACCGGTGTATACACACACACACACACACACACATATTCACATTATTATATATATATATATATATATATGATTAGTATATATATATATATATATATATATATATATATATATATATATAACATATATATGCACATTAGTATATATATATATATATATATATATATATATATATATATATATATATACATATATATTTATATACACATATGCACATTAGTATATAGTATATATACACATATATATGCACATTAGTATATAATATATATAAACATATATATGCACATTAGTTTATAGTATATATACGCATATATATGCAATAGTATATAGTATATATACACTATATATGACATTAGTATATATATATATATACATATATATGCACATTAGTATATATATATACATATACATATATATATACATATATATGCACATTAGTATATTATATATATACACATATATGCACATTAGTATATAGTATATATACACATATATATGCACATTAGTATTTTATATATATACACATATATGCACATTAGTATATAGTATACATACACATTAGTATATATATATATATATATATATGGGAAAAGAAATGTGAATTCTGTCTTAATTTACAAAAATGAAAGAAAACAGTTTCTGTAGCTCACTTGTAGAGCATAAAAGCTCAAAGATCGCAGTTTAGATTTGCAGGTTAAAGTATCTTTTAAATACACTGTATGGTGCTTTGCATTAAAACTTGAACATGCAGTGAATTGTCACATCATTTTTCATGATGGAACATTTTAATGTATAAAATCTAAAACTAAAACTCAGCAGTATATCAACAGTTTTTATCTTATCTAACAGAGTTTCTGTCTTATCTAACTTGTGAAGTTTGGCGCCCTCATGTGTGTTCAGGTTTTATAACATTCAGCAAGCTCAGCCCACTGTTCACTTTTTACTATTTAAATGTTACATTATTGCCTTTTACATGTACATCTAGTACAGTCTTTAATACAAAAGGGTTACAGATGTTGTTCTTTACATTTCTGTAATCATATACCATATCTGCTTTAAAACCTTTCAGATAACAGTAAAATCATAAACCATCATCTATGCAGTTTATCCCTTAAAGAAACACATTTAAACTATAGAAGACAGAAGCTTCTACAGGGCTGTTTCACAGTGAATGTGAACTAGGAAAGTATCTTGTTCATATTTCATTTAATTAAAATGGTTCATCTACTGTATGAGTTAATATTTTACAGTTTTTGACTATGAATAAACTCTGTTTCATGGTAGTAATGACACTCTGTTGAATTGCACAGGATTGAAATTACATTTGAAATTCCTGAAACTCTATTCATATTTATGCTATGGTCATATACCATACTGAAATCCCATGTTGTCCTTGTAAAGGTTTACCTCCCAAGACTAAAAGCAGGTCTGAAGTATGAAGCAGCGTGGCGTCCCCTGTATCTTCTGCCAGGTGACCACTATTTCTTTTCTCAGTAACAGCTTCCTGGTTCTCAAAAGTGAGACAGCTTCCTTTTAGCTTAGTGTCTTTCAGTGCAATACCAAAATCTGGTAAAAACTTCCCATTTTCTCCTTTAAAGGTCTGGAGCTCAATACAGTTTTCTTGCAGTGTGGAGTGAGATGGTAAGCACTTGTTTTTAAAGTGTCTTAGCTTGTTATTGTTGGGTATTTCCTTGCAATGGGCACTAGGTGGTGCTGTGGGTTGGAAACTGTGACCCAGGCCAACGCTGCAGTGATGGATCCGACAGGGAGAGCTGGATCCAGGCAGCAGTGGCATCTTCCTCCAGGTCATTGTGGTCAGGCTGAACCTCCACAAGCTGTTCTGAGGTGAACTCTGGGTTTCCCCTCCACCGTAGATGAGCATGCTGTCTTTAAAATACACAGCAGAGTGGCCGACCAGCTTTGAGGGACCTGAACTATAAGTATAATTCATCAGATATTACAATCAAAACAAAATACTTCAGATGGCAGAATTATTGTTTAGGTGCATGTTTGATCAAATAAAAACCTGAACCTGTATGTGAGAGGCAAGCAGAACAGATATATAAAAGACAAGAGGTTTTGTTATAAACATTGTGAAAGCTTCCTACAAGCTGTTTTTGTCTTAATCAAAATTCAGGATAGTGGATTGCATAAATATAGTGTGTACTAATGCATGATCCCTTATAGAAACTTTTCCTTTTTTCTTTTCTTCCCTACGGTGACATATATCTAAATGAAACGGCTTCCGGAATGAGGAAAAAATGCAGAGCGGGACTTAATTTTCTTCTTCGTGAATTGATTGGCTCATTGGAATCTGGAGGGACAGAAAATACCTGGCGTTTGGTCAATATAGTCCTGCCCTCGGCTAGAGAAAAGATGCAGTTTTGAGGGGGAGTTAATGTTTTTAATGAAAGAATACGACGGCACATGACTTTAAAACAAATAATGTCACGGATGAATCATTTATAATGAACACTGCAGTATTTCATTAAAAATAAGAATAGTACATTTTGATTTCATGGTGACTTTAAAATGAGCAGGTATGTATGACAATCAATGTTTATAGCATAAATAACTGAAGACGCAGACGGACAGGCAGATATGAAAGACACTGACTGGAATTTGATGCAACTCCAGGTTTGATTGGTAGAATTCCATCTCCACAGGTCCTTCTGCTCCCTCAGGCCCTGCAGACCACCATAGATGAACATACAGTCCTGGTGTGTCATGGCTGAGTGACCATGTCTGGGTCCAGGACCACTTTGTTCATTACGTAGCTGCGACCACACTTCAGAATCTAACACAGAAAACAATAAAACCGTCCTTCAGAAGTGAAACATATTTCTGCTGAGTATAATATAACTCACAAGCTATAATAAAAAAAAAGCTATGCTTTTTGCTTGGTCTGACATTCCTGAACACACAGTGACCTTGGCAAGACTGGCCAAAAGGCTTATGTATTTATTTGTATTGTAAGGTTGTATGAAGATAAGCTATGTATTAGACATGCTCTCTATTTTACAGTTAGTTAAAAATACATTATGGAGGATTTCTGGTTTAGTTATATCTACAATATTAATTTTACATTCAGATCTCTTGGGTTCGGTTCTGCACAAGTGAGTTGGTGAGTTCGGTTCTGGGTTCGGTTTGAGGCGTGAGTCAGGCAAGCCTGCTCACGCCTCAAACCATCAGATTCATCTTTGTGGTGCAGCAGCATGACTGACAAAGTATGTCTGCAGGTCAATTTAAATAAAATCTTTCAACCACACGTCAACATAAAGTCCATAGTGTTCTATTAACTATAAGGGATAAATTCTATATGGGATAAATTGCATTTGGCAGATGCTTTTATTACAGTGCTTTCAAAGTATAAATGTTTTTATCACTATGTGTGTCCCCTGGAATTAAAATCATGACCTTTGCGCTGCTTACAAAATGCTCTACCAAGTTGCAGGAAGCAGATATCCATTTTTCAAAGATCATAAATGTCATGTGAGAGTACTCACCAAAATTAAATTTCCAGAATTCCTTTGTTGATCCTTTCATGTCCATGTATCCACCATAGACATACATATATGACTCAATGGTGACTGCACTGTGGCCCTTTCTGTTCGCTGGTATCACTCCCTACAAAAACAGTCCATTGTTGTAAAAGCCTCAAACAGTAAGTGTTTAACCTGTAGGAGTGCTGGTCTTTATAATGAGATATTTACCTGAGCAGTTTTTACCCTGGTTCTCCAGTTAATCCAGCACTCTTTAACTGCAAAGAATGTTAAACTAAACAGGTCAATGGCATATTAATGGTATATTACAACATGAGAATCCTAACATGGAAAAATGTTTTATGCTGTGTGGCCGTATGTACATAAAACGTTTAATACAAATATTAAATACCTGTATCAAACACCCAAAATGGTGTTTTTGAGTTAGTATATGCTGAATCTTGCATTCCTCCATAGATGTAAAGTAAGCCCTAAGAAATTATACAATTATTAAACATTATAAGTCATCTCCCTCTGGAGTACTCCATTCTGATTGGCTAATCATGGTATTTTCCATAGTTATCTGTATATTTGACTCTTTTCTGCACTGATGTTGTTGTATTTACCCGATGTGCTATTATAGTATGCTCCTCCAGTTCTTCAGGTGCCTCTTCACAATTACAAGGAAGCTCAGTCCACTCGTTACACGCTAAAAATATATAACATACCAATGAATCACGGCACATCGTGTCGGACCATCACATATCAATCTGCATGACTGCACAGTGCTGACTGCATCAGAAATAAACTACCGCACACTGCAATAACAAGCATGTGTACAAAACAGCAGACAGCCACATATAAATAATGACTTACCCACATTATATTTCCAGAAATCTCTCAGTGAGCATTTTTCTCTGCCTCCCAGTATGTACACATGTCCTCTGTCGGCACAGGAAGCATGCTTGTAACGATCACATGGTGCCGGGCAGTGCTGAGAAACTGAGGTCCACAAACAAGCACTGCTCCCTTGGTTCATACTTGGGCTCTGAAAGTCTCATGGGTTAACCTTCCAAAAAAAAGTGTGAGATAAACAGGGACTCCCAATGAAGTCTGCTTAACAATACTTCCCAGAATAGCACCGAAACACTACAACAAGAATTTTTATTACAACATTTGTATGTAGAACAGGACATTTTATTGTGGAAGCTGGTAATACATTAGGTAACCGTTGAGCAAATGTGTGAGCAAGTATTTGTGGTAAGCACGTTTGGGGCAGTGCATATATGAGAACAAAAATGATGTTAAGGATATAATAACATGTACGGTTACTACAGAAATTAATACAGGAATATTATACAGAAGTAAGACAATGACAGGTGAGTTCAGTGAAGCATCATTTTAATAGATCGGTGTTCATCAGACTGTATATCAGGACTCCGAGAGCTGTTTTCTACCCAAGTGGTAAGATTTTTAAGAAAAACTTTGTACCCTCATTTAAATATAGGAATGTTTTTGACAGCAATCAAACACTTATGAATTAAACATGCTTATAAAGCCACTGAAAGACTGAGACTGTTCACCTGTGCTTTCATATTGTGTTTGGAGACACCAGTATGGTTTTCTGTACAGTACATATGTTATTTACATGCATCTGGTTATGGCTTAACATCTGTACTCTGTTCCATACATACACATACGTAAAAGGATACTTACCTACAAGTGATCAATGTTTTCAACCTTTACTCCATTGTGTATACTGCACACCATACGTACTCTTCTATAGGTGACCTACCACATATGCACCACATATGTACCATACCACCCCGATCTCAGCCCGTTATACAGTACAATGCATCTCATCACCGCTATGGGTGTCACTGTGTCACTGAGAAACCATGTTTCTTAATGCATAAACGGATGTTGGGTAGATTATTGATTATGGTGCATTGCACGGTAAGCACATTGTGCTCGACTTACTGTTTCAGAAGTCTTGAACGCGTCACGTGACCGCCGAACCGCTTCAAAGCGTCAAAGCAACAAGTTGCGAGCACGGATCTGCGATTATATCCGCGTTATTTTTACTTGTATCGTATTTACTGTAAACGTTGTTGGTAAATAGCAGCATTAGATCCCTTACCGCTTGTTTTCTTTCCCTTGATCTTTAAAACGATACGGACGATACGGACGCTTCGTCTCAGAGAGGGAGTGGCCAGATCTAATGTTGCGTCGCTTGTCGCAAAAGTTACCAAACGCAACACGCATGTAACATCGGTTTACAACAAATCTTGCAAATGCACGACACGTTTGTTTACGTTTTGCATCATTTTAACACAGCCTTTTAACACAGCTAGTAAAATGGCACGTTAACCGCCTATGTGCATGTTAACAAGGTGCTGCTATATGTTTTCATTATGGCACCTTGATGCCACACACTTTATTGTAAGGGTATGAACTTTGATGTTAGTATGAGACGTGCTCTGCTGTTTTCTCTCTGTTTCTGCACTCTTGATGCAGGCTGACCACCATCTAGTATGTTGCTCTGTGGTGGAGTCAAAAGTGTGTGAACCTCAAAGCCTTCAGAAAGAAAACAGTGTTAGGAGAGCAGATAGTGTGTCTCGAACTGCTGCATGAAAACCACAAAGTTTCTGTCAAATGTTCAACGTGCAATCAAGTGCTGCCTTGTTACGTCAGCCGAAAGGAAGAAAAATGCAGTAAGGCATTCCTTAACGCAACTGAATGATGTCCAGACATTTACATTTGTATTTACGAGCATTGATTTGCCATTGACATTTATCCAGAGCGACTTACAAATGAGAATACAAATCTATCATAGCAAATTTACAAATGTACAGTAGTACAAGGCAGCACTGTGGTGGCATCACCAGGTGTTGCTTATTCACTGACCACATAAAACATGAGCAAAAGGAAAACAGAACAATATGCAGCTTCTATATACCATAAAACTGACTCTGTCTGTGCACAAGAAGTCAATGATAACCGGCCGTAATGACTGTTGCCTTGTGGCACTCATGCATGATGAATTGCCTTAAGTGACCTTAAGGAGGCCGTATCACGTCATCCACCTGGCTCACTTACACATGGACATTGCAAGACATTTTAGGATGTTTTTATTGACTTCAGTTCAACATTCCACACGGTCACACCACAGACATTTGTCAGCAAAATCTCCATATTAAACCTAGCACACACTACAGCTGGATCCTTGACCTTCTGAAAAACCCCAACGGTTCATGAACAAGGCTTGTACTCGCTGCAGTGCTTGGCAGATGTGCAATGCTGCATTTCTACATTTGCATTGCAATATCTGCTGTGTAATACTGCATCACACACTCTGTGTAGCTCACTACATCTTTCGAGTGCTTTTCAAGTTTTCAAGTTTTTGCAGTAACGTTTTTTTAAAGTTATATATCATACAAGTAGTTAGTGAAACCTTTTAAAATAATTTTAAAGACATACTTATAATCAAGAAACAACTTTAATGCCACGTCTTTTAAACTGGACGTTTTGAATGTTTCCAGAACTTTCAAAATAACATTGAAAATTTTCATTTGTTACTTAATGGAAACATTAGGGAAACATTCTTACAACCTAAAAATGTTAGCTGGGTTGTGTGTAGCCCCTTCTTGTGAATTGTCTGTATTTTATATTGTTATCTGTGAAAACCTGTCTTATGTTAAATGGCAAATAAAGTGTCTCATAACTTTTGTTTCTTCCCTTGTCACACAGGAGAGAAATTACTATAAACCGACTTGTTTTTATTTATGTAATTCATTTGTTTCTTCATTAATCTATTCTGTTCTATTCAACAGGGGCATTAATAACTTTTAAAGCTTTAATCTCACAGATTTTGTGGGGGTTCTTTCTCTGAGACATGCACATGCATTTGAGACATTGGTTTAGGCCAGAGGAAACAGATATTTGTATATCTACTTCAGGATGCGTCCATATTGAGCACTATTTCTGTGTTTAATTCAGACACACTGCCAGAATAAACACAAATACAACGATGCACTAAAGGTTACTTCATCCGTGTGCCCGCGTTACCATGTCAACGCTTCTTTTCATACCCAGTACATTAATTTACATGTACAAAATAAAAGTGTTTGTAATTACAAACATTAATAATAATTCCAAAAACAATAGTATTAAAAGGAAAAACATCAATGTGCGAAGTCTATTTACACGGACCATAACGGCGCGCTGTATGATCCGTTCGTGACGTCACATCCGGCGCGTCCAGAGGGCGGGGCGTACGGTCGATGACATCACATCCGGCGCATTTGCGTGTCGTGAGGGTGGGGTCGGTGGCACGACCGACGGTGCGTGAGACGCGGAGCGTGTCGGTGCGTTACGGGCGTTTAATGCGTTACTCAAGATAACGTGAAGCGACTGCGGAGGACCGAGTTACCGAGCGGTAATGTCTCCTTATTCACCGCGTCGTATCGATTTGTTGTGCTTTGAATGGTGGGCGCTAGAAATGACGCGCGACTCTTTTGTTACTGCTCGTTATTACGTTTCCCGCGGGGCGTGTCTGAAATCTGTCATTAAATGCCATTTACAGAACACAGTTATTGAAAGTCTTCAGAGGAGGACAGTGTGTCGTGAAAGTCGTGCGTTTTTAATAATGTTGCGCTCTTTTGATTGAGAACAAGCTTGATTTGAAAGCTTTAATGTGGATGCATGCAATGTGGATGCTTTCAATGTGGATGCTTTCAATGTGGATGCATTCAATGTGGATGCTTTCAATGTGGATGCTTTCAATGTGGATGCTTTCAATGTGGATGCATGCAATGTGGATGCCATTTTTATGCTTTTCTTCCTTCAGTCATCTAGTTATGTGCTATAATGGTAATATGAGGTGTGAAGGTATCGGTTTCTGGTCACGAGTGCTGGTTTTGCTCATGTTGTTTGTACGCATCTCATCTCTGTTCATGCTGTAACACACTTTGATTCGGTTTTGACCCGCTTCAGTTAGTTAAGTTTTTGTCTGTTGTAAATTGATGTGTGTCTTGTAATTATTGGAAAATATGGAGTTATCGTTCTGTCTGGCATGCACATTAACCTTGAAAGCAGGCCCATGTGTGCCATGAACCCAGTCTGTTGTTTCAGCAGTGTTTAGCTGGTTTTACATGTGTGGTCACATTGTTTTTGTCAATGTGAACATTTCTTGTCGTTTACAGTCATATTAATTCTTGTTAAGAAGTCATACACAGTTTGGGTGTAACCTCACAACCAGTAATAGCTTTGCACTAGTTCTCTTATCATAACACTCATGGGAGGGGTGCTGGCTCAGTTACTTCTGACTTTTTTCTCATCCTAAATAACAGAGAAACGCTCGATTTATCTGAAGTACTCATTTATGATTTTGAACCATCTCATGTCCATCCAGACTTATGTCCTGTTAAAGCACAGAGCTTCACAGAGAATCTTTACAGAGCCTTTATATGATATAGTTCATAGTGGTCTGTCAAGCTGTGAAAAGGATAGCTTGATAGTTTTACAAACAACCATTTCTAAATAGTATGTGTTAATTTTTCTAATATAAGTTTTCAGTAAGTTTTTATTCTAAAAACAAGCAAACCTGTCTGGGCTCAATATTGTAACCTATGCATTCATTTGCTGTAGCCTGTTCTTGGCAAATTTGCTCTTTAATGACTTGTACTTTTGTGCTGATGTTGCTTTAACTTAGCTAGCTATCTAGTTCTTTACTTTACTAGTTATAAACCCGTCAGCATAGATTAGATTTTCAGAATTGCTGTTATGTAAGCATACATAGTGACCATTGTTTTGTGAATAACCGCTTGGTCAGATGCTTACTCCTTAGCAAAATATCCAACTTTAACACTGAAGTCCTGTCTTCACTCAGCAGTTTGTTGGAAAGTATGAAACTGATAATGTAATAAGATTAAGTCTAAATCTGCTAGTTTGAGCGACATCTGGGACACGGTCTGACTATGTTGACCGTGTCAGTGTTGAATATCTTTGGATCATTGAAATTAGTAGATTTTGTATTTGTCATTTGAGAGAAAGATATCATCTTTGTGTTTCTATTGCCATTATATAAATTCACTGTTCAGTCGTATGAATGTATTCAGTCGTATTATTGTATAACGTATTAATATAATGCAAATAATGGTGGATTACAGAGTGGAGGTAAGTCTTACTTCGCTGGTTGCCTGATCTCAACATGGCAGTCACTGTGACAGGGAATCCACCTTTATGGAAAAATGCCTTTGTCAGGCCATTTCTGTCTGGTTAGTCAAGGCTTGTGACCTGCTGACTGACTAAAAATGAAACGGTTGTATAAAAGGCAAGTTCCCCTTTTTATTATAGACTTTCATACCAGTGTTATAGTGCATACTGTGTACTTCCTCAGCAAGAGGAAAAAGTACTGATTTGCTGCGTGCCCCAACATGGTAGCATACTTTTCCTGGTCTGCAGTTAATACTTTAATGGAAGTGTAGTGATGTGAGGTTAGCATGCTTTTTTTACTGATACGCTTGTTTATTGAAACACAGTGCCATGATGTTGTTGGTTTCACTGTCATAAAAGATTTATGAATTGCTGTTACATAATCCTGATTGCAGAGACTCAGGAACTAGTTATAAAAGTATGTAAGGCCAACAGTTAAAGGTAGGGTAGGCTAGTAATAGTAGCCTAGCTTTGACAGCATAAGATCCCACCCCCCCTTCAGAGCGCTCTCCAAAGCCACGCCTCCTCCAAAACATGTGAACAGGGACATAGTTTGACAGGCAAGTAGAACATCATATCATTGGTTTCAGACCGAATGCAATGATTGAACGAAAATTTTATGGTCCTGCACCTTCCACAGAAGACAAAAATGTTTTTAAAAGTGTATCTAGAGCACTTTGTGACTGCTATCAGGATGTGAAGAGACCTTCAACAAGCATAACAAAAATGTTTCTGTAAAAAATCACCCATCCTGCCTTTAATTTAGTGAAGTGTTTTCCTCTCTTGTCCTGCACACCGCTCAAGTGTGAAGTGAAGAGTCTGTGTGTGGATATGTGATTTAATGCTTTGAGATACACAGAGAGGGTCCATGTGGGGTTAAGCACAACTTTAATGGGATGTGTGATAAGTCAACAACAATATCTCCAAACAAATTTTATTTTGATTGTTTTGTCATTTTGGAGCAAAAGTTAAAACGGTTTGGAGTAGTAGAGCACTATCATTCAGTATATTTGTTTTTGCTTGTATAAAAAAGTTAATTCAATTTCAAAATAGTTTTTTTAGATTTGCACCATGAAGAATGTATTTCATTCACTGATATAATTAACATATGCTGGCATGTTCCGTTTTTTATTTGACATGCTAATCAGTTTGAGTGGAAAGATATATCAGAGCAATAGATTGTTTTCACTGCCTGTAAATCAAACACTGAAAGACCCAAGACGGTTTATTTCACTTCCACTGGAGAATGTTTTTGCTAAGTGGTGCTGTTGAACCTTTCCCACAGAGCAGGGAGTACCACACAAGAAAAGATTTGTTGTGGGGAAAGTAGGAAAATGAGTCTTTATGTGGAAAAACATCCAGCATCTACAGTATGTGTAATCAAGCTGTCCATCGGAGGAGAACTTAACATCTCTTCATGCCAGATATGGGTAACAAAATGTCTGTAGGTTCCCAGTTCAGCACCACGGCCTTTTAAAATCTCTCAATGAGGCCTCTGTGTTCCAGCTTTAGATGGTTAGTATTCAACAGAGATGGTCACCTTGAGTTTGAGGAGGAAGCTGGCTCTTTAGAGGATAGAGGATCTGTTGTCATGTCTGCACAGAGTGACAACATGGGCATTTTTTTGTCGTTTATTTAAAAATCAGTAAAATAACTTCAAAATAAAATAAACTTTGAAATCGGGCTCAGGTGAGACTGACATCAGTGGAAAACCGTCCACATATGCACACATGCAAGTGTGGATCAGCTGTAGTTTCCTTATTGACACCCTCAGTAATAATAATCAGTAGGATTTTTTTTATTAACATATCCATGTTTAACATATCCATGTTTGTTTTGGGATATTTTGTGAATTGTGTGTTATATGGGGATAAAACAGGCATGTGTTGTCCAATGAGCAGAATAGTTCTTGTCAGTTCTTGTAGCACTAATACATTCAAGACAATAGTCATTTGTAAAGTGTTCATGATAAGAGCTATTGCTAATGCTACGATTGCTACATTTTGCAATTGATTTTCAATGTACTATCTGTTCACCGTTATACTTACAAAACCTGTTTGCATTGAACTGAATAACATTTATTGAATTTCACAACCACTAGTTTGGGTTAGTCAGGGTTGAGAACAGATGGTATAGGCGAGTTATTTTTTGTACAAGTCCAAACCTTTACCACCAAGCTTTCAGCATGTATAAAGCCTGCTCATAGTAATCAGTGAGGTTTGAACCTAATTGACCTTCGAACAGGAGACACCTGTGCGAGATGAATAAATACAATATTGTATGTGGTAGAAAGTAGTTTCACACTGTAAACTTTACTGTAAACTTTCTCATTTGGAGGCCAACCTTAACACACAGCTTGAATTTATTTCTCTTCTGGTGGCTTTGTGGCAGCCTGAATGCAGTTTATTGCGTTGATTACATTTGTAAATCTGTCGATTGCTATAAAATAATGACCAGTGTGCACATGGGAAAGGAAGAACAGACTTAACAAAACGTGAAACATTTAGCTATTTGCAGTGCTCTTGAATGTCAGTAAAAATGAACAGTGAAGGAAATGAATTTGGGCTTAATTTACTCTTTACACGTCATTTATTGTACCGCAGCAGCATGTGCATTTCAGGATGTTAGGAAAATAGGCCAATGATGCAGTTTGGCAGACAACACCTTGAAATCATGTTAAGGCAATGAATCACATCAATAAACAGTGATGTCAGAGCTTTGCATATTTGTCATTGCTCTGTTGCACGTGTTTTTGTGTTTTCAAAAACTCTATTGGCCGATTTACTGGCTGATTGATTTTCATAAATGGTTTAATCGCTGGTTCAGTTTGAGGTGTGCTGCTGCTCACACCTATCAGAAAGAACCATTGTGCTCCTTAAAAAATCTTAGATTTTAGTAGAAATGTTTAGTTTGTATGTTTTTAAAGTTTCATGGTTATCCATTCATCTCTAGGGCAGAAGCAGTGTTCATATCCTGCCTGTACTGGCATGTTGTTCATCTGAATATGTCTGTGATATCCTTTCTCTGGTGAACATTCCTTTTGCTGTGTGCTAGGGTTAGGCAGAACTCACTGCTGTAGAAGAGAGCTTATCTTTACTTTCTGTTCCCTGCTGGCATTGGTCTGGCGGGGATGAGAGTGTACAGGGAAAGTATGCAGGGTAGTGAGTGTATAATGGGAAAGCAGAGAGACTTGGCCCAGTTATCCTCCTGTTTTTCCCATCAATCTGGGCAGGAAGTTCTAAACAAGCCAGCTTAGTAAAGAAAAGTCATCTGGTTTCCTGCAGGTCAGATATTTCCTCCAGCGCGGCATGTCAGATGGCCTGTACAGAATTGTTTTCCAGCTACACAATTTAAAGGAACAGTACACCCAAAAATGAACTTTCTGTTCTTATTTAATTCTCATACACTCAGGGTCTCCCAAAGCAATGTGATTTTCTTTTAACCATAAAACACAAAGGCAGATGTTAGAAAATAGCTCTTGGTGACCATTTACCTTCATTGTATGACAAAGAGTAGCACCACCACAGAGGAACAAAATCCTTTGTGTTTGAAACCATGAGGGTGAGTAAATGATAACAGAACACTGAACACTTTCATACTAGAATTTATGTTGAATTGTGTATTGTGACCAAAACACACAGCCTTTAGTTCATAACACAGTCTTTGAATTGTGTATGACTCTTTTTGTTTGACTGTCAGCTTGGGCTGATAATTTAGTTTACATTTACATTTTTTTTCATTTAGCAGACACTTTTATCCAAAGCGACTTACGAAGAGAGAGGGCATTTAGCATTATTCCATGAGAGCCAACAAGCCTAGTCTACAAAGCTACATTTCCAAGTAGACATAGTTCTGATGCCAGGGATTTGTAAATACAATGTTAAATAGAGGTACATTGGTACATTGGTTTAACATTGGTTAAACATTGGTACATTAGGGATTAATCAGGTAGTTATAGTTATATTTAAGGTGTTCTGTAGCTCAGCTGGTAGAGCGTTAGCCAAGGTCGTTGGTTCGATTCCCAGTGAACGCAGTTACTGATAAAATGTATAACTTGAATTACTGTTAGTCACTTTGTATAGAAGCATCTGCCGAATATGCAAATGTAAATCAGGAGTATATCTGTATCTCTAAGCAAAAATAAAAACCTGTAACTGTTTGGTTATAATAAAAAAAATCCTCTGGCTGCTTTATCAGTGAATGAAGTGTGATGTATGAACTCTGGCCCTGTTCCAGTGAATGTCACCCACAATGCTTCGCACTGACCTCTCTTTTGTCCTTGCCGAATCTCCTGACGTGTGCCATGATGGTCCACAGCAGCCCTGCTATCAGCGAGGGTGAGGCTGAATAGGTCAGAGTGCCACTTCACTCAAGCAGCGGGCATTGCTCTCTCTCATGCTTTAAATCAGCAACCCTCTGCTGAACTGGCCTGGCCCTCATTGAATCTGAAAATGAATGAATCAGTGCTGTGTGGGAATCAAATCAGCATTGATCTCTCCTCCATCGAGCAGTGCTTTCAGAAACGCTCTCAGAGGGGCTCGCTGATGTATGAGTGGACTAGAATGTAGACCACGTTCAGGGAATCCTAATGAATTCCTCCAGCCGAGGGAGGAGGCCGGCCATCATTAATATTTCAAAAGCTGGTCGCTATGCTTAAGCAGCATGCATATGTAGGTCAAATCTGCCATGGTTGTAGCACGCCCAGCCTGTTTAACCCTGTTTAGCTGGCGCTTTCTGTAACTGTGCATGTATTCCACTGTGTCACACCGTCTTGCTTTTGGATTTGGACATGTTTTGCGTGGGCTGCTTTTATGATGCAGAAATATGTTTGCATGTATTTATAGTAAATATGTTTTTTTTAATACAGTGGCAGACATGCACGTGGCTGTGAGTGGACACTTATTTGTGTTCTTATCACAGAAGCATGACACACATGTAAAAACACAGAGCAGGAAATGTCCCAAACAAGTCAGGGCAAGGAAGAGCTTGTAATGAAGTTGTGTTGTTAAGCACACTGTAAAGTTAGGCAGGTTTTGTTGTTTAAGAATGTTAATCAGCGTCACAGCTTGCCACATTAATGTAGAGTGTAGTTGAGCAGTTACAGGTATACATATATCATCTTTATATTGTAATATAATATTACTTGTTTTGTTACATAATGCGAATTTAATTTGACATAATTACATGTGAAGTTGACTTTGCAGTAATGCCAGACTTGTTAAGACTTCCTAATCTTTCTTTCAGCTTACATCCACTAATTTTTTTAATAAAATGAGGTACTGATCAAACGATTGGAAGTATCTTTCATCTGTAAAGTTTAATCAAATAGATTGTTCTAAAATAAGCCTATGATTGAGCTTTAAACCTGTTTTCATTGAGTGAAATCTTGGCCAGGACTCCCTCGAGGAAGAGTTTTGTATTTTAATGGGACTTTTCTGATAAAATAAAGGTTAAATAAATCAAATAGGTAAAATGTTGATTGTATCGCCCATCTATACTGACATGGCTGTATATGGACAATAAGAATCCTATAGCTTTGAAAACTTCTTGCTTGACAGAATTTTTTGTCTTCCTGTGCTGCGCCCCAGTTTCCCCCCAAAAACAGAGTCTCCAGAACAATAGCTGGAAGTAGAGCATCATGATCTGCTTTCCTCTGCAGAAGATATCTAGTATGACCTTCTTCTGTGGTTCATAGGGTCATTTGGATGGTTTAATAAATCATTTAATAGATTTATATATGATGTTTTCTTCAGGAACACACAAACGTGGTTATTCTTTTATGTTATGTTCTGTTCAGGCAAAGTATTTTAAAATGAAACATCAGTACTGTTGTGTTTTCACAGAAAATGTAATTCTTGTTGGTAAAAAGCTTGTTGTTTCTCTGCAGGCGGTGTCAGTTTGTGTGTGGGGGCATCTTGTGGTACGTGAGGAAGGTATTCAGATATGGCGGCCAATAAGAATAAGAATCAGAGTTCTCTGGCCCTACACAAGGTCATTATGGTGGGCAGTGGAGGTGTTGGAAAGTCTGCTCTCACCCTTCAGTTTATGTATGATGAGGTAAGACCATATGCTTTACAAAATCAACTAAAAATAAACAAGCAAAATGCTTGAAGTACATACAGGCAGTTTTGGGGGGGACTTCACTTGAAAGTCTGAGTGAAATCTCAGCATGAAATATAGACACAATGGGTTTGTATGTTGGACTGTATGTTAGATAAATTATGAGCAAAAAAGTGTGTTGGTTTTATTTGACCCATGACGTAGTGGTGAGCACGGGTTCTGACACATTAAGTCATGGTGCTCATGGGGACGCTTTAGGTTTGAGTCTCGATCTCACTTTTTTATCATGTTCCTGTGATCTATCATTTCCTGTCTCTCTGCTTAAAAAAAGGGTTAAAAATGAAAGAAATGTATCAGTCTAATTCTTTGGCCCTCAGTTTGTTGAAGATTACGAGCCCACAAAGGCTGACAGCTACAGAAAAAAAGTTGTGCTGGATGGGGAAGAGGTCCAGATTGACATTTTGGACACGGCCGGGCAGGAAGACTACGCAGCTATCCGAGACAATTATTTCCGTAGTGGAGAGGGTTTCCTGTTGGTGTTCTCCATAACAGAGCACGAGTCATTCACGGCTACTGCGGAATTCAGGTCAGCAAAATTCCCCAATCCCGGCGTCTTCCATTGTGACCTACTATAGTCTGAAAACTGGATCACTCAACATTAAACTGTATGTAGAACTGTCAGCAAGTGTGTGTGTTTACAGGGAACAGATTCTGCGGGTTAAAGCAGAGGAAGATAAGATTCCACTGCTTTTGGTTGGAAATAAGTCAGATCTTGAGGATCGGAGGCAGGTTTCAGTGGACGAGGCCAGAGGAAAAGCTGAGGAGTGGGGCGTGCAGTATGTTGAGACTTCAGCCAAGACGAGAGCCAATGTGGACAAGGTATGTTGTGTGTCTATGTGTTCTGTGAATGCAGATCCCTAATATATCCAGAGAATAAGTCATCTAAACAGATCATACCGAGGGTTAAAGTATTACCATTTATTTCCTCATCTGGCATAGCCCCAAAAATAGCATGCTCCCAAAACAGCACTTGGCTTTATTTGTAGCGTAATACATACTTGTAGTGCAATCTAATGGAAGCATGCTATCAACACAGTGTCACATTTCACACATGCTGTTGAAGAAACATAGAGCTATACAAACTAAAAGGATTTGTAAATGTGAATCTATAAGTTTTTCCTCATTAATTCTACTTTAATGTAATGCATGATGCAAACGACAACACGCGTTGCTGTTTAATTAACATTCTTCATGTTTTCATCAGGAAAACGTGATGAAACGTTTTTTATCAGGATTTTTTTAATCATAGTTTTTTTTATAATAGTTTTTGTTCTCATCGTAGTCTTACATCAGTTTTGTGTTTATCACAGTTTCTGTTTCCATCATAGTTTTAGTTTACATACATTTCGTTTACAGGTTTTGTTTTCATCATAGTTTGTTGATGTTGTTTGCTCTCACTAGTAGAGAAGTACTGACCCTTTTGTGTTTCTCTAAGGTGTTTTTTGATCTGATGAGGGAAGTTCGAGCTAAAAAGATGTCAGAAAATAAGGAAAAAAATGGCAAGGGCAAGAACAAGAAGAACAAGAAGAGTTTTAAAGAGCGATGCTGTTTACTCTGAACTGCACTGGACGTTTCCAGCCAAATCTACTTACCCATCAGTCAGAACCTTTTCCTTTATTAAAATCAACACGTGAATAACAGGGTTTTGTACTGATTGAGGTAAAGCCTTCATCACAATCATAGTCCTTCATTCCCTCGTTCATTCAATTAACTAGATCAAATAAAAAATGTATTCATGCTTTTTATTGGACGATGACCACTACAAATAGCTACTGGTTAAAAATGACTGTGGCACTTTAGGGTTTTCCATAAAACGGTGGTCAAAATGCTCCCAACACTAACTTTATTACTCCATAATTTATCTTTCCTTTCAGTGTTGAGTAGAAAAAGCTTGTTTAGTAAACAGTTGTTTTTTAATTGCACACACTGAGTATTTTTTAACCGATTCAGCTTTAGTTTGACAGTGACATTATCATGAGATTGGCAGCAGAAAACATTTGTAGATTAGTATGTTTCTTCTGTGACACGTAATACTGTGGCATTCAGCTGTCTACAGATCATGCTGTTTTAAAAGCACACCTGCGAATGAGAACATGAGTTGTGACAGACTAATAGTGCCACCAGTTGGCCATCTTTATGTCTGCAAGTTATCTCTGTGAACTGAGTTGCCATTTACGCTTACGAAAAGAATGTGTATGATTTAAATATGTGCCAACAAAGCAAATGTGAAAACAGACGACTCTATAGCATTCTCAGACTGAAATTTGGAAAGTAAGACACGTTTTATTTTTTGTTTAGCACTCTGTGCTAATAAGGAGCTACAGTACTTTACAAATGCTTTTTTTATACGAATGTCACCTGACCTAGACTGCAATTTGTATTGTAGTTTTCCACTGGCTTTTAGAAGAAAGACTTCAAAGTATGTTGCCAAATAAACTATTTCCTTCTTTGTATTTATATGTCTTCACTTTTGGGATTCAAAGATGTATGCAGAATAAAGACTGCCTTAGGTTTCTATGGTTTAAAAAACATCAGTAATAAACAGCAAAGCAGTGATAGACCAAATGAAGAGGAGGAATGTACTCGGATTAAGATCTAATAATGAGGTTCTCTCTCTTTCCAGGCCTGGGGAAGTTTTTGGAATTGATGTCTTGTAAAATCACATTTATTTAAAGGTATTAATGAGATTTTTAAACATTTAATATATTTAAAGTATAACTGTGTAACTCAGAATAGTATAATAACTCAAAAGATTGGTACAGTTGAGCCCTGACAAAAATAGCCTCATTCTTTATGAAACGTTTTCTTAGAAATTCTTATCCAGTAATCAAGAATGCTGGAAAATTGATTGGTCAAAAAGTGTGGGATCCTTGTATAAATATAAAAAACTGTAATAACTAAACTTACTGCAGTACTACCAGTATACCTGATATTTACAGTTAACTGCTGTACAAGTGTTTTACCGGTAAAATCAGCAAGAACAGACACCATTTATGTTTCCTTGTTTCAGTGTGAGGATTATGATTCATTGATTCAGTATGAGGAGTAATGATTTAACTTCTGCAATGAGCAGGTATCTCATGTTTCAGTGGGTTTTCAGCATTGCAACCTAAACCCCAGCAGAAGAACAGCGACTCTTCTGTGGAGAATCTCTGCAGTCTGCCACTGGATGGCAGTCATGATGTTTTCTCATAACTAGATTCAGGTGTTTCTGAATATATTTAACAGCGCTGCTCATGGACAGTTTTATAACGCGCATACCAGTTGTTGTGCATATGTGCGAGTCCATTTAGTAGCTCTGGTCAAGCAAGTAACATAAAGTTCCTTAATGGTGACAGCAGTTACGCAGGCTTCCACATACTGTAGTTTAAGAGATGGATTTTGTTTGTCAATGTTTATTTGTAATTGTTGCATGTCAAGTAAGCATAGACGTTCTGTACTTGTTTTTCTCCATCTAAACTATTGGCTAGTTTTATCCTGAACGGTATGACAATGCAGATTATTATCAGGTCCAACAATAGACTACATTTTTACATGACACAGGCTGAATTGTGCATTTGTTCTTTTTGGTTTTGTAATGTCAACACTGTAGTCAGTATAAGCCATATTTATCTTCACATGCACTTGTATTTAATGTTCTCATGGTTGTATTTACTTTCAGCTTGGCGTAACTTCATGCGTGGTTTATAATGGTGAGGGCATGTCACTCTTACCTGTTGATCTACCTAATTTGGCTTCTATAAAATGACAAAAGAATTTGCGAAAGTAAATAATCCTTTTTTTATATATATATTTATATAGTCATTTTTGTTATTTGTTAATAACATTGTTTTTGGTTCCCCTGCTACCCGTGAGTCTTTTAGAATAAACTGCAGCCCACCAATTGAGAAATACTGATATTAAACCTCTTCAGTGTCTTTAATCAGGAAGAAAGAATCTTTCATAATGTCTCAGTCTTCTTTTTTGTTCTTGGAGAAAGTTTGAGAGCTGAGTGGAAATACATGATTAATTAGTTAGACCAAGTCTTATAGCACAGGAGCTGAGATCTTTAGTTCTGACAGAAGACCTCAGCGTGGACTATTTTTGAGTAGCTGAATGAAAAGGGCAGGAATGAGTTTATGCCTGTCGAGCTATATCTATGAAGTAGAAAATAACACCCCGTTTAATATTCCATATTGAATCGTTAATGCGGCTTCCCTTCCAGACAAATGTCATATGCAGTTACCCTTTACAAAATGGATGTGCGTAAACCTTGCGTTTGTTCATTACAGAGTCATTTCTTCACCTTCCTTAATCAACATGAGATGTCTTGATGTTTGTGAGAGCTTTTTATTACTGTGGATTTCTGTATTAAAATACCTTTAACAGCAAAAATAAACACCAGGAACAGATATTAGTCTGATTTTAAAACAATCTTGGGGAATATTTGTGGTTGCAGTTGCAGTTTAAAGGCAGTCGTTCATTGTTTCTCTTGTTTTGCTCACAGAATGTCTCCAAACATCTCCCTAAGGCTGTTTTTTATAGTTCTCAGTGAGTTAATGCACCCAAATAACCGTCATGACTGCCAAGGCCAGTGAACTTTTAAAAACTAGACAATTAAAGAATGTTTTCTCCTTCCTCTTTAGCCAAATTCAATTTTTTTCACTGCCTTTATCTGTTGCTTCGGTCTTTACGAATGTGTTTCTGTGATTGATTGCGCTGCCTTTGACTAATGATTGCTGACTAAATCTGAGCTGCAGGAAAGCAGAGAGGTTAGCCACAGATTTTCATCCATCTGCAGGTAGAGACACTAATAAGGCGTGTGACATTTTCGTGATGCTATCACACCATTGCTGTGTGAATCTCTAGCCCTGCTCTTAATATTCACTCAGCTCAGTGTTTGTATTAGGTACATATTAAAAAACCCTCAGCTATTTATTTTATTGCGGCCATACTTTAATGTAAAGAAAGCAATATCCTGTCAGCTGAACTGAATGTATTACATCTCTGATTTCTTGGTGGAACAGTGCTTGAAATACAACATTAAGCAGTTGTTTCACAGGCCGCACAGCCTAAAAAAGAATTTATAAGAGCCTTAGACTTGTTTTATGCCGGTGTTTATAATGAAATACTCGTCTGCTACTTGCAGAAAACTGCACACTATATATTGTATACTGACTGCTTTTAAAAGTGTGTTCAATTTAGCAAGTGGGCATCCATGGTTTATCTTAAAATATTTTCTTTATTTTTAGGTGTTTATTATTTCATTGCAATACTATTTCATGCAGTATATACTAGGTAAATGTAGTAGATCCCTACAAAATGTGTAAACTACACAGTAGACTAAATACTATACAGTATACTGCAAAAAGAGTTGCTTGCCATTTCAGACATAGCCAGCGTCTCTTGGGAAAGCTGCAGTTTGCCAGTTTGTTATTGTCCATTACTGGTTGTTTTACATAGAAAACATTGTTACCTGTGTGTAATGACATACTGTGTGTTTTGTTCAGTCAGTTCTTTAGCGTAATGCTCCTTTGACTTTGAAAAGACAGATGAAGCGTCGTTCAGACTGACTCTGCAGTGCTCCACAGGTGCAGAACCTCGGCCTGAGCCTCATTAACTGATAGCGGTTGAGATGGAAGTAACCGGTGGGGAAGAAAGTGAATCGGTGCTGATGTTAGACTGTCACAGAGGAGTTTGGGTCGTGCGGATGTTAGATGTGAAGGTCCGCTTGGTCTTGCTGGGACATAGTGTAAGTTCTGACCGGTTCTGGCCACTTCCACTCTCTTGATAATACTGAAGTAAAACAGTAAAGCTGATACGACTTTGACAGTTTAATGTTTCACTTTTGCTAGATACGATTTCCGCTATGAGGTCAGATGCAGGCGCTGCATGATTTTTATTATTAGCCAAGTAAAAGTACCTTGTTGGGCCCATTTCATTTTGTCTTTGTAAACAGCCATCTTTGAGGTTCCTTTTAATATGCTGGCACTTAAATAAATAGGATGAGAGAGCATTTCTTTTTTCCCTTAAATTGTAGATCAGGCAAACACTGAATGATTCGCTAAAACAATGATGCCTCGACAAATATGCCCAGCGCCATTTAGAGCATCTCTGGATGATTCCATCTGAACATTATCTCAAGATTAAAATGGCAAGAATATTGTCCTTCAGTACAAATTGACTATTTCATCCATTCATTTAATTGTTGTTCTTAAGATGCGCATCATGCCCGCAACGACTCCTCCGCATTAGGGAGAAGAAATCTAATCATAGGAGCTCACTGTTTCCTTTTATTAGGCCTGGAGGGGACTTTCTCTTTGCATATTTATAATGCTGATCTCCATTGTTGTGGGGATTTAGAAGATGAGTTAAGAACCGACAGTACAGCCCTCTTCAACAACCTCATAAACAGCGTTTAGAGAAACTGCTAATTACGCACGGAATCAGGTCAAGCACTGGTTGGCGGGTTCAAGTCTGTCTAACCGAAACCTTATACGATGCGATCTAATTACAGCACAAACTATTAGTGTGAACGCAAAGTGAAGTTAGCATTTTGATGAGAAAACTAATCATTTGAACGCAATACAGTGGCGATCATCTATCAAGGGTCAGTGTAAGCTCATTAGATGATGGATCTTGGTTCATTTCACTATTCCCAGACAGGCTGAAACTTTTAAAGCGAATGTGTCTGCAGCTTATAAAAGACGCTTGGGACTAATGATGCTTTTCGCTTTGTTGGATTTGCCTTTAATCAGCGGAGATGCACTTGACCGTAGTGTCAAAGTTTTAGTCATTAGTCTTCGCAATGAAGGCTTTCTAAAACAGTGGATTATATTAATTGGAAGTCTTCTCATAGAAGGAAGAAAGCTTTGAGCATTGGAAGAGTATTACGTTTGAATTCGCATCTTTTCATGTTGTCTACGAATAACAACAAAATGCAGGCATGTTTTAAAGTGTTTATTCTTTCTCGTTTTTTATTTCTCACCGTCTAATTTTGTGCCCACCTTGCAATTTGGAGATACAGCCCTCTTATCCGCGTACTGAAGAGTGCCTTTGATAGAGCCAGATTACATGTAATGACATCTCTTCATCTGAATTCTGTAGGCCGTGTTGCCCAGTCATACGCTTTAAAGAAGGGGTGGACAGCACATTATAGTGTGTCAGAGCTGTTAGTGTTAACACACGGAATGACAAACTCCTATTAGGGCAAACAGCCAGACATTACGGACACATGCCCTGGTCCCTGAGGAGGTCATTACCGGACGGCTGAGCTAGACTTACTGCGTGGGGGAAGTCTCATGTACACCGGTTGCTGAGTGGGTGAGGAAAAACTGGAGTGATGTAGATTGAGCACAAAAATAATGGATTATGATGATGTAAAATTTTCCTGGAGGGTTGTCGGATGATATATCTGGACGGGTTTGAAATGTGATAAATCCAGCAGACAGAACAGCCCAGACCTTTAGGCATTCTAATGTGACGGCAACTAATGGTGAAATTTGACAGACCGCTGTTGAATATTGTGAGACTTGAAAAGACCCACAGCATAATTTGGTTCTTTCCCAGGCTGAGCACATCACTTTCCTGAGTGTTTCATTGGTTGTGCCTTGGACTGAAACCTCAATCTCAGGACTTCAGAAGTTGAACCTGCTATTATTAGAAAAGGTGACATGTTGTGTGAATAGGTTGTGTAACGAATCATAGCTTATGCAGAATGATTGGTTGTATAATATAGACGAACATTCTCAGCACTTAAAAGTGCAAATTGTCCCTATGGCCTGTCAGATATCACTGAATAGCTGATAGGTCACGTCTGTCTCTATGATAACCCTATAGGCTCGCCAAACAGCAAAGAAAGTTTGAGGAGCATTTCACAGTTTCACCAGCCATGAAGTCTCAATCAAAACAATCACTGCTGTTTATTTGTTGGGTTTGGCTGACGTTTGGAGAGGGGGATTTTGGTTGTCTAACTCAGTAGGTAAGTCTAGTGGAAGTTCGCAAAACGGCTGAAATCACCTTTTATGAATTAATGACAATCTCAGAATTGAAATAAAACTGTTGAATATCATTTAAAGAGATTTGAAATTGAATGACTGGAAAAGCTTGCTACATTTACCTATTTACATCACTTATGAAAGATTATTATTTCAGGTATTTGCTTTTTTAAAGCTGCCTTTGAATACTGTACATAAAGTATTCTCAAACAAGAAGTGTTTTTATATTCTTCCATGTCCGCTTTGCTACAGTGATAGTTTGTAAGTCTGGAAGAGATATCACGTCCCGTGGGATACAGAAGTTCACTTCAGAGCCAACCAATTATGTAGCTTAAACTTTGGCTGAATACAAATGCTGTTCTGTCTTTACAGCCACTGACTGCTCCAGTCCTTTAACAATGTGGAAACTGACAGCCTGTCACTTTCTCCAGCAAATGTTCAATTTTTAAACAAAACATACAGCCACAAATCCTTCCACACAGCAAAGTTTCCATTCTCTACCCTCTCTCATTTGCCGTCGGACTTCATGTAAATAGTTTCTGCCAAGTCATCATTTTTTTTTATTTTATTATTTGTTATTGTACTATATGAAAGATGCAGTGCAAGCTTGACAACAAACATTTGATTCTTAGATAAATAAAGCATATTTTTGCTCATTGTGATTATCTAAGAATCAAACTGAGTTGGACTGATGTTTCTGTAGCTCTGTTGGTACAGCATGGCCTGTTTCATTGTGCAGGTTGAAGTATAAAAATACATACGTGGTGGGTTTTTCAGTGCATGACAGTTGGAGTTCTCTGTGGTGGTCCTAATTGCTTCTTGCAATAATACAATGCTTGTATGAGGTGCCTGTGACAATGGTGTATTCCACAGGGAGCGGTAATCACCTGACTGATAGAGCCACTCTGCATACATCTGTCATCCCTGTGCTGTAACGTGATGATAAAAATTAGGCAGCTTTCATGTAGACTTTGATATCTCCGGCATCTTAATCTGGCTCTCATCTTGTGCGTGCTCGGCCGCTCTCAAAGGTTTATTTAAATTGCAGCGCCCGTGTCAATGTAAATCCAGAGCATATGGTAAGATTCATTACTGTGGTTTGGTAGATGTTCATGTTTGGGTTGTTTTGATACCTGGGATTTTAGTGGCAAATAACTCATGCCACAGGCTCTAATTAGAATTATCAAGTGCGCTACAAATTATTTTCAGCTGCTCCCATAAGTCCGGGACCTCGATCAAGCTATCTTATTGACTTACGATCAGATTCAGATTTCATTCTCAGGAGCGTGTTAACGTTATCAAAAATACACAAAAAACAAATCTTTTAAAAAGGTCACATTGACCAACTGCACTTTTATTGTATGCATACTTGGAAAATTCAATAATGGACCCAATGTCAATACTGAATTATCTGGAGCCAGGAATGTGCATCAACAAAGTGCATTAATGCCCAGTGAAACGTTCATTTCTTCTCAGACAGGAGTACAGACATAAAGTGAAGACCTCACTGTTCCTCTGGGCACCTTTCCAGAACTTTCCATTGACGGTCACTGCTAACCAACCATACACAATGCCTCTTTTGACTTTAATGATTGTGGGTTATTTGCTGGACGTGATAAATTGCTTGGACTGAAACTGGGTCCAGGCAACACATAATAGGGGGGAGAGTGGCACCAAAGAATGAACAAAGGTGCCTTTGGCTGCTGACCCTGACAGCACAGGGTAATAGAGGTGCCAACGGTCACACTGAGGAGAGATGCCTGGACTAAACCTCGGTCACACAAAATAAAATATAAAACGTCTTTGCTATATTTTTTGTTTAGTCTAGAGACCTACTGCATAGATGACTTTATTACCGGCAGCTGCACAGAGCCATGTTAGATGTCAGTCGTTGAAATTGAATAATTGATTTAGTATTAAAATCAATATTACGCACGCAAACATGTAATGAATGCTCTAGGGGAGTCAGCTTCATTATCATGAATGTAAGACTTCATCAGTCAGGGTGGAACTCAGGGAAGTTTCAGGAGATGAATCAGTTCTGTATGTCTGTTCTGATCCACAGATACCTTAAGCTTAACTTCAGACAGACGCATGGACTGACAGACATATTTTTTTCTGACAGACAGCATATGCTTTGCACAGGTTATTTCAAGGCGAGTTCAAATCTTGCTGATGTTTTGTATATTCCACAATATTAGTATTTCCCTCATCAAACTGCTGACTTCTTTTTGATTAGTTCTTTAGAATATTTTAAAGTCCGTCCCACTTTAGTGTCGTGATGTAATTGTAAAAACAAAGAAAATGAAATGCTTTTTTTGGATCGAGAAAAGTAGGTGTTTCAAAGTGAGCAGTCATTGACCGTTTGGGAGATTGGTTTTACAGAAGCCTTTAGACTGACGTCATCCGAGAGGACTGCCATTCCAGAGTGGAAGTACATATTCAGATTTTGATTAAAAAAAAATTATGAGGGCACATGAATTAAAAACAAATCTGCACTGATAAATTCTTTATAATAAAGACTACAACATTTCATAAAAATATCAATAATTTCATTGCATGGTGACTATTCTCTGTTTTTGTATATTTGATGTCATTGCTTACGGCTTGCTTCTTGTGATGACATCAGAAATAAAGTAGGCTTTGTATATTTTCTCATAAGTTCACATAAATACATTATAGATAAAGTGGACATTATAGATAATTTGATATGTTCCTGGTATTGCGTACTTTGGAAACACCGCAGTATCCATGTGGCAAGCTGAATCAATTTACAAACAGATCACTGGAGTGAAGCAAATAATGGCAAGCAATCTCAGATCCTCATTGTCAGGGCTGAAGGAGTTATCACACACTGAAATTATGACCAGTAATAACATAGGCAGACAGATAGAGCCCCCCCAAACAACCCATCGCTGTTTTAGCTTTCCATTATGTTGCTTACTAATGTGTTTGTTTGGAGTGATTGATACTTTATCATCAGCTTTGACTTAATCAGAAAGTGTAGCGCTCAAGGTAATTTGGTGTATATTGATAATAATTCAGACACTATAAAGCAGTCAATCAGTGAGTTAACTTAAATAAAGGTGGATCTCTATGGCCTGTGTGTGTGCTTGTACATTTGCATGGCCTGTTCTTGTTTTGCCCTTCACTATGGTGTTATAAAGGGAGACTGACTTACCTCTGTTTTTCGATATTTTTAAGGAGGTATTGTAGCACTTAAAATGGAAGCTTTAGGGATGGACATCCCACCTTAATGAACGCCAGAACAAACAAATCTAGCTTGACAAAAAAAATCTGTGTGGCTTTGTGGTATACCTGACAGCTTTGGCACTCACAAATGTTTTGGCCAGCTAGCTAGCAGGGAACGTTCTCAGAATGTTGGTTAATGTTCCCTGAAAGTTCTCCAAAAGTTCTCAAAAAATGTTCTTGCAGTAATGTTAGTGAAACTAAACGAGCCAATTGCTGGATGTTGCTGCATGATTTGAGAAATCTTATCATCAGATCTTATGCTATAGCCCACGTTTTTTAGCCCGAATTTTATTTTTAGCTGTTTTTGAAGGCGTTGTTTTTTCTTTACACTTGGGCTTTTCAGCTGAAATTTTTCTAGGCAACCTTGTTCATTTCCCACTTTGTTTATGACAGTCACTCATAGCAATAATAATGACATGGACAGGTACAAGGAAAGAATTGAGTAAAAAAATTTTCCAGCTCTCCACTGGATTATTGTAAAATATGATATATAAATTGTTTCAGTGAGTCTGAATTAGAGGCAGATTTGTAATTAAACCTAAAATATATAGTTTACTTTCTTATGCCCAGCTTTGTGTTCTGCTTTAGATATCTTAGTATTTTCTTGTCAATATTGTCGTTAATTTTCCCAGTTTTCAATTTAAATGTAATTTAAGGCCTCTGATGAATTAGAAAATTCCACATGCTGTCTTTTGTTTTACCCTAATATTCGTTTTTAAAGCAGCATAAATTTGATTTTGGAGGAGAATGACTTATGCATAACTGTAATATTTTATAATTAATCACGAGTATTAAGAACTAGATTACACTTTTTACAAAAGTACCAGCCTATTGTGAGCAAATTTTCCTGGGCTCGAAACATGTTCAGTGGATAATTAATCAGGGATAAGCTAGACAGGTCACAGCACATCTCTGGTGTTTAGAGGTTGGTTAGGCAATTTTGGAGAGGCTAGCAATAGCAAGCTATCTTTAAAAGCCTTCCCTTCAGAGCGCTCTTCAAAGCCACGCCTCCTCCGATGGTGTGGAGGTATGCAAATACATAGTTTGACAGGCACATCCTATCATAGCATTTTGACCGAGTGCAATGATTGGATGAACATTTTATGGTCCTGCGGCTTCCACAGAAGATATAAATATATTTAAACCACTTAGTGATTGTTATCAGGATGTGAAGCGACTTTTAGCCAGCGTAACAAAAACTGTTCCTGGAACAAATCACCTACCCTGCCTTTAAAATGGACCATGGGTTCAGCCCTTGATGTCAGCAGAACTTAAACACGCCCCTGACTCTGCATGTTATTGGATATCGCTTTCATTTTCTTCTGAGGCGACCGGTGCATGTCTTTCCTTCGAACCCTCACCAGGACTTTTTCCTATTTCAGAATGAAACGGCTACGAATTTTATAATAGACCCATCAGTTGTCATGCGCTCTGCTTGAATTATTCTCTTTGGTACTAATTAGACATTTCTGCCGTTGTGATCACAGATAGCTCACCGCGACTGACACTCTTCTGCTAGCGAGCCATAAGCAGAGGCAGAATCCGCTGGCTTTTCTATTTGCTGCATGGGTGAACTCACACAAAAGGTTTGCGAGTTCCTTTAATGCACAGCTCTCAGCTGGCCCTTGTCTCACACATGACATGCATTTGTGTAAAAGGTCACATTGCACTGGAATAAAGAAATCTCTTGGGTGCTAAGAAACAATTATACTTGAGAGAAAGAGAGACTTATTAATTATCTCGGCACATAAAGTGAGAGGTTTCTGCTTTGGCTCTGAATTAACAAACTAATTGGCAAACAACTCACCATTGCTTCACTGGAAGCACATGTAGCACATGTGAACTGTCAGTTCTTCCCCTGATTCTGTGAAGCTACAGCATTCGTAGAAGAATATGTTGGTACAAATCATATATGTGCCCTGGTAAGCATGGTTTATCAGTAAATCATCAGCAAGACATCCATTAGAGGACAAAGAGGAAACTCAAGCACCTGCATTATGTAAGTCTGTGGTGACAAACACATCCCTGAAACCAACAAATGCATTCTGTTCATAGAGCCACTTTCAGAAGCTTTTTGTCATTCGCTGGCCACGAGGATGCAGGAAAGCATCAGTAAGATGAAATGTCTCTGGAGACCAGCTCACCTGGGGAAAGATACAGATCTTAATCATGAGGGACCCAGTTCTCTGGCATCTCTCTCAGAGTCGTAATGCCCTTCAGAGCTTCACAGAATGCAGTTTTTTGCATATTTGCAAAGCCAGAGTGACTAAAAATGAGCCGTTCTGGAATTTGACCCAGTGAACCGTACCTGGTTTTCCCTGCAGTTGTGGAAATTGCTGATTTTAGTTTTAGTTGATCAGTTATTATAATATTTTTGTTGGCATTTTTCTGTGCACTGGAAGCTTCTCTCTCGTTTTGTGTGTGGTGAGCAAACAGATCTGCTTCAGATTGTGACATCCAGTGTGATTAGAGACTTCAGACTGATTTTACTGACACATTTAGAAGATGTGCGGGAAGTATTTGTACAGAGAATCTCTGCTTGATATAGACTTTCAATTTGCTCACATGCCACTCTCTCATTCTCTCTCTCTTTCTCACAGTTTTTATAAAATGCCCAATAGGGGGCGCCCTGGTACTTCAAGCAACAATGGATGTAATTCCAGATGTGCAGTGAACACAGTACAAACGCTGGACTAATAGTTTTCTTATACAAATAGTATGAAATATCTTGAATTCATTACTTAAACCTGTTGTAATGGCCAATTAATAGTAGTTTTTTATTTATAGCTTAAGGCTCCCAGTGGATAAATTCCCAGTGAAATTGATATTTTTAGTAAAAATACAAAAGAAAAACCTGGAATATTTTTCTTTATTTTTTTTATATAAATGCGAAAACGTGGGTTGAACCAATCGATCCTTTAAAAGGTAGCTTAATAATGAATAATGATGTGGGTAGTCCTACATTTTAATTAGCAAAAGCCTGTAAATGCACACGTGACTGCTATTTATGCATTGCTGTAAATATTACATTGTAGCTTGGTAACTGGTAGGTTAATAAGCTATAACAATTTTTGTTAGTCATTGGTATCTTTTATCATGTTACTATTGCTGTCATATTCGCCGCTTTGTTTTGTAGGCCACAAGTAGCCTCATTTCGGTCATTTAATACTCCCACATTCACACAACAGCACTGTCAAAGTTTAAAGGGACGATTCACCTAAAATGCAGATTTTTCCATCATTTACTCACCCTCATGTCATTCAAACTATATGACTTTTGTCTTTTGTGGAACACAAAAGAAAATATTTTGATAAATGTCAGTGGTTTTATGTCCATACAATGGAAGTCACATGGTGCCACTGTTGTTGGATTACCAATGTACCTCAAAATATCTTCTTTTGTGTTCCACAGAAGCAGGTTTGGAAAGACATGAGGGTGAGTAAATGATGGAAGAATTTTCTTTTTGATGTGTCGCATGTACAACAGTACAGAGTCCTTGTAGCTTTTAATTACGCTTGGATGGAATGATAAAACTGGTAATAAATAAGAAGCAAGAGAGTGTGGGTTGTACTCTATACTGAGGTCAATAAGCAGTATGAAAACCTCTGGCAGCATCATCACAAAAGATCTTGATGGCTTCAGGGCAGTAATTCCTTCTGAGCCTCTCCAAGCTGGCCTTCAAGCTGTGGCAGCGCTTAAAACAGAAGCGAGGAGACACCATTGTCTGGGTAGCTGGGATCTTTAATAATTCTGCTAGCTTTTGTCCCAGTCTGCACTGTGTAGACGTCCTTCAGGCTGGGAAGTGAACTCTTTGTGGAATGCTCAGCCAACCATGTAACTTTTTGCAAGGTTGTGTTCCAGTGCGATTCAGTTCCTGTACCAGGTTTGACATACTATGACAAGATGGTTTGCATGATTTATAACATTAGGTGTTATAGACAATTCTGTGCTGCATGATGTTAGCAATGCATTATACACTGGTACGTGGTGTGGCTTGGTGAAAAAATCTTGGTTGTCACTTGGTTGTCACCTACTTATTCCAATAAATAAAACGGGGAAATATATCTAATTAATCCGGCTATTTTTTTAATCACAAAAAAAAAAACACTGTGGTAGCTATGGTAACGCATCTTATTTCCCCCACAAGTGGATGGGGCCTCATTAACAACTGTCTTTGTAAATGTGGGTAGACATGTCAAACAAAGCTGTAAACTATCTCCTGCTATTTACCTAATTAAACCCTAGTGCTAACCCCAAGGCAAATGTTAACCTAACCCATAAAATCCGATTGGCAGGTATGTTGATCCAGGAACATTGGTATGAGGTATCCAGAGTGGATGAGGTACAATGACAACAACCTGCCCACCCCATCTGACATCTGCCTGTCAGCAAGTTAGGGATCCACAGACCTCGTGAGGAATTCAGGGCCATGTTCCTGAGCTTTATGACAAGCCTGGGGTGACCTATTATACTGAATGCTGAGCTGAAGTCAATCAGCATCATCCTCATATATCTCCTTCCTGTGGGAAAGGGCGGTGTGCAGTACATAAGCAATGACATCATCCGTGAGGTCTGCATCTTCAAGTCCTGAGGTCTGTCACTTAAACCGAGCAAAAAAAAATGACACAGTTGCCATGACAACACCAAGAAACCTTTGTGAATCTTTATCATTATGTGTGTGAGTATAAATGTCTGTGTGTATCTGTGTGTCTGGAGTGATGGGGGAGAGTAGAAAAACAAAGAAACACACAAATTAGCTACCTAATTAGCTCATTAATGAAAAACCATCTATGTGTGTAGCCTGTGAATATTATGACACATTTCAGGGATGCAGATCTCTGCAATAACAGCTAAGTAACATCTTGTACTGTGCATTTGTAGGCTGCGTTAGATACTGTAATGTAGCTATGTTTTTAAATTTAAGAATCAACCATTGGAAAACACATTGGTCGCTAATCTGAATATTGAGGGGGGGGCGTATCTCCTTCAATGTCTATGGTGGTTATTGCCCCGGTTAGACGTTGTATAATGATCTGTGACGAGAGTTGATGTGCCTTATCTTAGAGAGAACTCAAGCTTTCCTGATTGATGCCCCTAGTCTTACTGCAGACTCTTGCTGTAAGTCATAATTAATGGCCAATATACCTATATAATGTAATATACATTCAGAACTGGAATAATCAGTGTGTGTCTTCAATCTAGCCCAGAAAGAAACCTACTGTACCGTTATCCAAGGACATTTCTAGCTTTTCATCTGTACTGCACAGGCTCCCCATTAAGTATAAAATGTAGTCTTATTTTCAGTGGGGTTTCGAGGGCATTCAATTATTTAAATGAAAGAGATGATCAAATCCAATTAATAGAATGGACTTTTTCTCAGGTCCGTATGTGGAAATCGTCCTCATCATACAAGGATTTATCAGTAAAATTTTACTTGGGCACAGCAGAATTTTCAATGTAAACCATTTCCATGGTCTAGTAATATATTTTAAAGAGTACCACAGTACCCTTATGGAAATTTACCATGGTTTTAAAACAAAACCAAAAAAAATGTGGTTACTACACTGTAAAACATATTTTGCTGCCTTAAATTTTTACATGTAATTAAATTGGTTGTACAAGTCATTTTAAATTACAATTTTAAATGTAGAGTTGTTATAAAAAAGCAGAAATTAAATGAGTTAAAGTAAAAACATATGTTATCACAACTTTTGACACAAAAACATGGTATAGTTAAACCATGATAACCACACATTAACCAGGGCTTTGCTACAGCAAACATAGTTTAATCATGGTAGTTAAACTGTGGTTCTACAAATAGTAATCAATGTGCCAAAAAAAACAGTTATTGCAATTTTATCATAAGAAAATCGTGGTTAATTTTCATATGGCACATGTCCAGGACTATGGCATCACCATGATGCTGTTTTGAGTGAACAAATGTTGTTCACCTGACTGGCATTTTTAGCTAAATCAACAAGTGCAATTACAAGATCTCAGTTAAATTCAAAAATGAATAGCTTGTGAAGCTTTCAGTAGGTGCCTGCACTTATCAGTGATGTGAAAGTACAGACACCCAGAGTGAAGCGATTTGATGCAGACAGGAGCTTCTATTGTGGAGTCAAAGGATCGGCAGGTTTCTGGTGAGGGAGGAGCAAGTCGTTTCTCACACAAATTGATGTCAACTGGTGCTTGGTGAACAATTATGCTGAACCCCGGGATGTTATATAAGCCTGTCTGCTAAAACCACATTTTCATTCATTGTTGGAGTTTTGTTTTTATGATTCTTTGCTGCTATTATGCAAAATGTCTCCAAATTCCCTAATGCTATAGATATAAAATGTAACATAATTATGATGCCACACAAGTAACTAAAATAACGGTTTATAAATGTTGTTAATAAGCCATTAATGTTTTTCTCTTTAAAAGAGTCTCATAAGCTATTATTACTATTAGGTAACTCATAAACTCCAAAGTAATATTCACTGATTTGGAAATGCAGTTCAGTTTGTGAATATCTAGTCATGATGTGTTATTTATTCTATGAGGTATGTGATTTCTCCTCAGAAGTGCCCGTCGTAGCAGCCTCGTGCCTTGAAAACATGAGTTTTTCCAGGCGGACATCTTGGCGTCTTGTACATCTTGACCCCCTGAAACTGGATATCGGTCAGGCGATCTGATTGGAGCTTGCGATTTTAGCAAGTGCTTTCCAGTTTTTATGAGCGGTGTGCATCAGATAGTCAGGGAATGTGGGCTGAGAATAACTGAGAGATAGCAGAGACCTTTCATCCAGTGAGACAATGTATCTGTCATGGTAGAGTGAAGGTGAAATGTTTATTTGTCTGATTTATAGCAGGCAGGGACAGTGTTGACCTCAGCTGTAGAGAACAGAGGCCACACAGCTGTCACCTCACTCGTGTCATTTTATTCATTTTCTCAGTAGGTCTTTGGATGTTGGTGGATGTTCTTACTAAATGTTTTCTTACTACTGCATTCATAAATATATATATAAATATACATTTCATATATATGTAAAGTCAGATAAATCATGAATTATGTTATTGACTTCTGAATTGTCTGTTGGTTTAGAAGACTTGGTATTTTGAAGCTGTAGTCTAAAACTCCAGGTCAAAACTGCCAGACTGCCAAACCACTGTCGAATATGTTTTCTCAGAATTGCAGTTTTTGATTTATGAGTAAAATAACGTCTCCGATTAACGTTAGTAGAAGACTTACCATTTGACAGATGTTGACAAATTAGGCGCAGTTATACTTCAGGAATGAGTTTTGAAATCACTGTGTGCTTTCAAAATGTAGATTGCTAACACATTTCTGTGTAAAGATTACGATAGAGGTCAGATTTCTCAAGCCTGTAAACTTGAATGCATGCGAATTCATACGGTAGAATAAAAACAGAAAAGTCTTTTAAAATAAGGCTAAAAACAAACCGTATTTACTAATAAATTGAAACTGCTGTTCTAGAAACCCATTAGGAAGTCCTGAGGGAGCCCATGGTGAATTTGCCTTCCGGGCTGCAAACTGACGTCAGAGAAGTACATCTCTATTAGCAGTCAGAAGAAGCTTTGCAGGCTTTGAGAAATGCATTGAATGCTATGGTCACGGGCGGACGGTTTTTAGTGGGCACGAGTTTGTCACAGTTTGTACTCAGTCCCGTGTTTTATGTAGAATTTATGCAGCTCACCATGTATCCAAACTCTTTAGGTGGCTTCAGAGACCCCATAGTGGAAGTACTTTGAGAAATGTGCTTGAAAGCATGTCTTTTTTAATAGACTCGGACAGTTCTTTGTGCCACATTGGACTGCAGGGCTTTTCACAGGCTGCTTCTTAGCAAATTCATGTCCCTCCTTCTTTATTGTTCATTAGCCAAGGGTTGGTGCGAACCAGAGTGCCATAGCCTCCAGCGCAGACCCGTCTGCAAAGATATGCTCATTGTCTGGCACAGGTAGACACAAAAATAAACCATATTAACTGGAAATGTATCAAAGAGCCTTGGACAGAACGTTCTCAGCATATTGGCTCTCTAAAAGTTACCTGAAAGTTATCAAAACTTTCTTGCTATAAGATTGTGTGTCACTGAACAACATTCTAACAACATTAACAAAAAAAAAATGACATTTTGGGAACATTTGGGGAAACGTTCTCACAACCTTAAATTGTTTGAGCCGTAGCTCACTAAATTCTCTTTGTGAAGCACAGAAAGATTGTTTATTTGTACGTTTCTTTAATCAAAAGAGAACTTGCATTCATTTTATTGGTACTAATAATAAAATATTACTTATTTCTCTGAAATATTTTGCCTAATTTTGTTCTTGCCCTGTAGTTTTTAGTGGTTTCAGGCACACAAAAAATATAAATGTCATTCTACTAATCGTCCATTAGCTGAATGTCCCTCGATTGCAGTTCTTAGCATCAGTCTTATTTTATCTGCTAGTCAGTTTAATTGAATGAGGGGAGAGCTATGCCAGACAAAGACAATGGCCTGATGCTGTTACACATAGAAACAACTGAACAATGTGACTGAGCAATGGATGTGACATGAGAAGCTCAACAGCTTTGAGATATTCGAGAAATGCTTTCCATAGGTGTATAGTTTTGTGTCCCAACATACATTGGCTACTTTCACATTGTCACTTTCACACTTATGGCTAATTTTGTGCAATGTTTGAGGGTAGTAATAGAATAAAAGAATAAAAGAAGTAATTTGGACAGTACGGTGTGACTGCATACAGGCTACATAAAAAGTTAAGGATATCAAGAATAATTTTACAGACAACCCGCACAGCATTTGTTTGACCCATATTCCTGGCTCAGAACAAACAGTTTAAACATTCCAGTCACTGATGTTAAAAGTAAAACCACTGTATTTGAATCTAGCTGGACCTCTTTGATTGGCATTTAGCCTCAACCAAACAGTTTCATTAGTCGTTGTGGACCAGTGAGCCAGACTGTGGCCTACAGATTGATGGATACTTTCTTGCGGTCCACTGCTCTCAAAAATTAAATGACATGTCCAACCAAATCAAATGAGGTAGACCACAGTTTTCAGTCCACTACAGATGTGTGTGAATATATACATATACAATACATTATGAATTATTATTATTATTATATATAATATCCTTGTCCTTACCATACTTACTGGAAAATAGAAACGATATGGAGCTCAAAAAAGACTTGGTTTAGCTTTTGGTCATTTTGAGTTAATACTCAAATGTGCCTTTTTCATAATTGTGATTCTCTAATAATGTCTGTAAACTAAATCTGCTTAATAATCAATACGGCTGAAGTGAAGGCAGTCTAATGATTGATGGCATGAACAAAAATATCATAACCACTGTGCCAAGTACAATCTGAAGAAACAATGCTTCTCTGGTTAAAAAAATCCGGGCTTCATGCCAGACACTATAAAATGACTAAAACTGAGTCATCAACGCATCATTTATGGAAGCAGGCTACAGTATTCCTATTAAAGTCTGCTGCAAGATTTAGTCGGAAACTTGCAACTTATCATCGTAAAACACCAGCTTGTGTTTGCTGCCAATATCCTGTTACTGGAGTGACACTGATTCACCCCAGCGAGGAGATGGACGTTTACAATAGTGACCCAAATCCATGTCATTGATTCATGCCTGAGAGCTTTCATCTGATTGATTTTTACTGTGGCTGTGGATTGACAGGAAACAAATATTACTATCCCGTCATATGATTCTAAAGCCACTGTTCTAATACACTTGAGTTGCTTAGGCAGGTTCATTTATAATGTTCATTTGACCTCTTTGTAATATTGACTCTCCGCCTCGGTCTGTCAAAATGACATTTATTTGACAACTGTACACACAATGCTGCGTGCAACACTTTATTTAATGAGTGCCGACCTTTTTATTTAATACAGATGGAAACTAAACTTTTTTAAAAGGCATGGCTGTAACCAGGGTTAGAAAATTAATGTAGTCTGAGGCAGCAGTCTCCAGAATATCTTTAGAAACACAAAGTAATATAATAAATAATAATAACTGAATGTGTTTTGACTGAACGTTTTGATGCGTTTTCTCTCTCTGTTTTGTCTGTTTTGGAGGTATGGACATTGTTAAATTAGACCATATTGACTGCATCACAGATTAAGATTAATTTATAGACTGGGGTGGTTAATTGTATTATTTAGGCCTACTTTTTGTTCATGCAACAATGTTTATTACTATAATCATTTTAATTAATAAGCATTGCAGCACGGTTGACGAGTAGCCTAATAAGAACATTGTCTAACGCTCTTATAATGTTTTTAGCAATGACTTTGTGAAACTAAATTAACAGCTGTGTTCGTGGCACATTTACATTTACATGTATGCATTTTATCCAGACAAGTCACAATGCAATTGAAAGCTATATATTTGATCAGTATGTATGTTCCCTGGGAATCGAATCGCCCATTCACAGTAATAGAATGGCGGTAGCTTGTTAATTTTATAATCTTTGTGTTCGATGGCTGAGTTTGTGGTTATGTCAGAGATGTCTGTTGTTATTGGGAGATAGCAAACTCTGCTAATCTACCATTGAAGAAAGCGTAATGTTCAACTTCGCTTACATGTGGAAAATCAGCCAATCAATAATGACGCTTTACAAAAGCAGTTTACTCTGTGTAGTGAAGCCTCGCCTCTCCCTGCATACCGCAGCATTATAGGTTTTCATGCTAAGATTGCAGGCTTGCTTTTAAACGGCTTTGGTTATGTCTTTTATTTTGTGTCATGCTTCATTTCCTGTTGTAGTTCTTTTCATGTGTCATTGTAGCTCTTTCATGATTTATTTTCATAGTCAGACAGGCCATTGGGAACACCAGGAATGTTCAGTAAATAATGATATACGTAATAATAATGATACAGCAATAAACAAGCATTGTTAGCTTACTACCACATTTGTACAGTTTTAAACATGTACATGTTATCAGTGGGAGTCAGAGCAGGAGAGTATGGAAGAATTCTCTGAGGTGCACCTGCCATATAATGAATTATGTCAGGTGGAAAAAAACGATTCATACTTAGTAATTTTAATTTATCACATCCACCTCAGCTGTATTTTCTATTATATTTTATTTCACTGTATTTTACTGGAACTGGCTGTCACATATTCACTATGCAAATAAGCGGAGAAGTGATACTCAGTTTGTTCCACTTTGAGTGCTGTTATCATCGCAATAAACAAAGGGCAAACAGTAAGAAAGGTGGTCAATATACAAACAAGAAGCAAATCAAATATAAAAATAGGACTTATACGTTTCCAAGGAAGCATTTGGAGTAAAAAGTCAGGAGAGAAAATACTGGTTGTATTTGAGTTTATTTGAGCTGATATTCTCCATCACTGTTTTACATTAGTTAACACATACATGATGTAGCCCAACCTTCACTATATTTCATTTAAAGAATAGAGTTTACTGAACTTAAAGAATCAGTTTCAACCAGACATTTCTAAAAGGTGATTACTGCAAAGCACACGAGAGGAAGGAACCCAAACCAGCAAACAAAGAAATTTCCCAACACACGTTACTATTGCAGTTATCAAAGGAATTTACACTCATGACAAATGTCATTTAGCTCTGATGTGAGCTCATGACCTTATAATATTTAAAAGGACTCTATGTAAATGTGATTCTAGCTGATCCGCTTGTTGAATTGATAAGGCAAAACTTGGTTACTGTTTACCTAAGAGCTGAAGCTTACGGTTATTGTAAGGGGTGGGATATTTCTGGAACATGCTGTAAGTAGGTAACCAATCACAACAGACGGGGCCAGCTTCACCAATCATATTTTTCGGAAGGTAAGGCTTCACAGAATCGGAAACTAAATGGAGCATTCAGCATAGAGTGCAAAAATGTTGTAATAATGTAAAATATGTGAAAAAATGGGTTTTTTTTGAACAATTAAGCATGAAAACCTCTAGTACACTCCGAACACTAAATCCTGACTCTGCCCTTTTACACAAGAAACAGAATTAAACAGTTCCACAAGCATAAAATGTCCCTTCTGATGAGTAAATATGATGAACTTTTGCCCTTTCTCAGGATATAATTAACAAATTTATTTCCAATAATTCAACAGTTACTAAAAGATAAATTGTGAAGAGAATTGTCTCAGTACACTGTTGATTACTACACATTTACCTCAGAAAATTGTTTTATACCAAAGTGACTTTAAAGGGTCCCTTTATGCCTTTTTTCTTACAAAGTCTTAATTTTGTTTTGGGGATGTTTACAGGCGGTGAACAGAAAAACGTACAAAAATGAAAAATGTAAGCCCACAGATAAAAACGATATCAACATTCATTCATCTTAGGAAGACCCAACAAAATGTATTTAGGATCTTGGTGAAAAAATGTCTCTTACATAGTGATGTCACACTACTAAAGCAGTTCAACCAGGCCGTGCCCTGATTTTTTGTGTATGGCCTTGGGAAAATGCAAGCTGTAGATATATAGCTGTATATCTCCCTTTGCAGTGAGCTTTGTAACTTTGTTTTAATATTCAAACTGCAACACTACATGCTAACTGAAATGTAAAAAGTAAAAAGGTTAAATTAGTTTGAGAAAGCACAATATATGTTGTATTTAATCAACTATAATATGTCTTTAAATTGACACATTGCTAAATATCAAATCAAAGCAGAAATGACTTAACAAAGGAACAAGAAGTTCACAGGAAGTGACAGACACAGATCCTTTAATTCTTATTCTTATCATATTTGGTGCAGATGAAGTTGAGTTTGTGAGTTTCAGGAAAGCTGATCCAGCGCTGCTGTCCTCTGGACTGGACTGCTCCGGATCTCACTGCGGTGTCACAGTACTCCTCTGCTGTCCCGTTTCCTGGAGCCCAACTGTTGTAGCACACAATCTCTCCATTTACCCAGAACCAAATGCCCACAGTGCAGGAGTGCCGTAAGCCCAGCCAGACCTCGGCAGTAGAGGCCTGTTTAACCACTTCTGTCACCCAGTGCTGAATCTCTTCTGAATCAACTGAAACCAGGTCCACATGATTCTCTCTGCAGTATCTCAGAGCTTCAGGCCAGCTCAGATTCTTCTTAATCAGTACCAGCATATCTGCACACAGAACAAACCACATGTAGAAACTGGACATGAAACCAATCAAAACAAACACGTGTTTGAGAGTTTCCATCACAAGGACAGTGGAGAGGTGACAGGAAATATGAGGAAGAGTCTGGGATGAGATTGGCAAGTGACCCATACCAGACTTAAAGCCGGATCATACATCTGAAAATATCTCTGACAACACAGGTAGCCCTCTAATGATATTGTAAGATGAAAAATTCTTTATGTTTTGTGAGAATCTACTCACCTTGACCATGACACACAAAGGTACGGGATGCTTGGCAACCTGCATCATTCCATTGTCCATGTTTCCCACTGATAGCATTGATGTTGACCTCTGTACATTGAGGTGCTGTTCCACCATTAGGTTCATTAGGCATCCAGTTTCTGAAGTTGTAGTTACTGCCATCTGACCACACCCACGAGTCACTGAACAGGCCAATCCACATTTTAGCATCATTTTCTATAAGGACCTTCTTAATCTCTTTATTCTCTGTCTTATTCCTCACACTGGCCAGATCACTATGATTCTGTCTGCAGAAGCTCTGAGCTTGTCTCCATGTTTTTTTAGAAGTTTCCTTGATGTACCTTTTGCTGCTTTCTGTTTAAAAAAACGTTTGGTTATTTTCATTAAAATAGTTTAATAAAGTGCTTTGAAATAAAGCGCAGAAAATGAACGGTTCTCTTAGACGTGAGAATGTGTCACACATAAAAAACGTGCACAATATTTCTGTTTCTTAACTGTGATGTTTATGGTTGTTGTCTTGTAAAGTTGACAGATGATCATGTTTTGTTAAGTGAAGGTCTGCTGAAATTTTAGGAAACAGCACTTACCATTGTAGCAGACAAAACTCAAGTTCTCTTTACAATTCTGATTATGCCATTTTCCATTTTTATGCATAGAAACACAATCAGTTGTATCAGTTGAATGTCCATTTTCCCCGTTCAGATATATCACAGGATTACCCAGAGACCACTTCCATGTATAGTTATTTGCCTGTTTCAGCCCAATCCAGACGTCCAGTGTCCGATTCACACTCTCTATCAGCTGTTCCATATCCTTCATGTTGGTGACTGTTGCCAGATCTTCGTAGTTTTCTCTGCAGTATTGCTGAGCTGCATCCCAATTCTTGGTCATGTTCACATAGTGATACCGGCGCCGAGTGCATTCAGATAATGAGCAGAGAGCTTTGAAAGAGAGTGTTTGATTCTTTCTTAAAACAGTCAATTCTAATGATATTATAAACAAAACATAAAACCAGAAACACATACTCACCAGTGAGAAGAAGTCTGAAATACAGAGTGCGATCCATTTCTGAGGAAGAAAGACTTTGAAAACCTTAATTTTCTTTTGCTTGTTTGCCACAGGTTTGCTCACCACAAAAAATTCAGCCCAATAGCTTGTAACAACATTCTGTTTGCAAAGGAACACAGTTTAGGACTAAGCAGATTTCTGTTTTAATTTGTAGCAAATAAATATGGAAATATTATATCAAAGCTGTTTTGTAACTTGTGACTTTATAAATGTCGCCAAAGCTTAAAATCAGTATTTCCATCACTTACTGTATCTCACCAGTAACTCTTTACCAATTCTTCACAAACTTTGATTAGAAGTTATTGAACACAACAGTGGCATAAATTCTCAATTCTTATAAAACAGTGTCATATCAAAAGTATCATTTTAATTGGAATGAGAATGTTCGTTGTTCTTACTTTTGCAGTTGTGTGTTTCTGTCTTGAATGTGATGATTCTCTGTTTGTACGTGTATGTGGTAATGTGGTAATACTATATTTGCTCTATAGCACCTCCCCTCGTTTGCATATTTGTTTAGTATAAATAAAACACAGTTCCTCTTTTGACAGGTGCTGAAAAACACCTCCGCAAATTTTCATAATATTTTACATAATATTTCACTTTTCCTTAAGGCTGTTGGTGACCTTTCATCACTTTGACTGTAAATAAATGTTATCAAGATTGTTGTTTTGCCATTTAAAGCATATATTTCATGCAAAGTGACTTTCAGTAGGTTTAGTTAAGATGGGTACCAACCTGAGGTTAAGTGGCTTGCTCAGGGGAGCAATGGTGACAACAGCAAAGCAACCCTCAAGGTTATGGGTCGCCCTTCCCGAAACCCCCTTAATCACTGTACTGCCATCACCCCATATTTCCTCAAAATCAATGTCACAGTCACTGTTCACTGAGTATAAAGCCGATGACAGGCCTAATACTGCTGGTATATCCAGGGATTTGAAGACCAATGCTGTAAAAAAAAGTGATAAATTAATTGGCCTTTTCCATATCTGATTATAGAAGTTCTCCAGAACTTTCTGGCACATATTATCTGACCAAACTGTTAAAACAGTACCTTGTCATTTTAAAATGAACCATAGATTTCCTCTTAAACTAGTCATTTTGAATCCCTTACTAATTAACTAATGATAGCATAGATTATTTTACAGCATTTCTGTTATAATTACACAACTACTGAGTAATGAGTGATGAAAAAAAAAAACTTAATATGCAATTCCCTTCTAGATAACAGCCTCAGATTACACATGCTGTTGTTAGCATGAAATAACACAACATATGCAATAATGTAAACTGTTGCCTGTCACTTAAACCACTTGTGAAACAGGGATGGGAAAGATATTCGAACAGGGCTGGACTTTTTATCTTACAAACTGAATTCCTGGAGATTTGATTTCCTTTCGAGCATTTATTTTCAGGGATAAGGGGAGACAGATTTATGGAATGGACACTGAAGCAGACAATGCAGGCTGAAGAGCGTCTTGATGTGGGTTGAACACACGATCCATCTGATTGAAACCATTGCCAGTTCATGATGGCTTATCAAAGCATGAAGCTTGAGCCAGCTAGCCGTTCTATGGAATGAGTCTCTTTTGTGAAGGTGGCTGGCAGGTAGATAGAGATTTAGCAATTCAATCTCACGGTGCAAGGACACGCTTTGGAAAAAATAAGTTTATGGGAGCTTGTGGGCCATTAATAGGACAGGCCTGTAACATACTTCATGTATGAAATATGAAAATAAAATGTGCAAATGTCATGTCTTTGAAAAAGGAAGTTGCTTATCCAATTACATGTTCTAGAGAAGAAGCTTTCCTAGTCAAATGAGGGCAGAACAGTGTTTGCTCTTGTGGCAAAAGTCCTCCTTAACCAGCCGCAGTGTGCTGCATGAACCTGCATGATGTGATGTCAGCCGTAGTGCAGTGAAACACCCACCAGCCATTAGTGGAGTGGACACACAGAGTGATGTGGTCAGACTTGTGTATCTCTCATAGGTACTGACCTAGCTGGGAAACTAGGTGAGACCTGCAGTAGTGACAATAACTGCTTGTGGACTATACTGAAGGTAGACTTACTTTGGTATAGTTTAATCTACAACCTATTCTCTCTCTCTCTCTCTCTCTCTCTCTCTATCTCTATCCCTCTTTCATCCTTCTCTCCTTTCTATCTTTCTTTCTTTCTCTTTTATCCATCCATCCATAATGCTTCATATGTGATATGGAAAAGGGGAGCAAATGATATAGGAAAGTTACTTTTCTGGTGATGTCAGAACACCTGTGTGGGATTTACAACAGAGTCACTAACCAATGAGCTAGCTTGGCAACACTACAGAATTAGACCCAATGCAGGTTATCTGTGGTCTGGTACTGAGCACCAGTTTGTGAATATAGTTTCTCACAGGAATGCTGAGGTTTGCAAACAAAGCAACAAAACCAGAATGAAAAGCACAGTCCTGTTGCCTCTGGTCATTCTTATGCCTTTTAAAAATACCACATTTGAATGTAAAAATGATATGATAATAGTATTTTAGCAATTTTTCCTCAATTAAGTAAATGTGGCACGCTATCACAATGCTAACTCAGTTTCATGTATGTTTTGAATTCACCAGCAAATATCTCTGACTCTGAGAGGTTTCCAATCTAAAACAGCAGCTCAGATCAGTTCTGCCGTCAGGAAGACCAAGGAGCTGTCTGTAAAGCTGTCGGGATGAAGTTGTTAAGAGGGGAAAAATCTAGGAAATGTTATAAAAAGACTGACAAGGCTTTGAACTTTCCAAGCAGTGTGGTGAGGTCCATTGTAACAAAATAAAGCACACAACCCAAACCCTGCTAAAATCAAGCTGTCCTGCTAAATTGAACAACTGTATAAGGAGGCCAGAAGGTCAGCTACAACAATGTAATGAAAACTTTCCAACAGTCTCTTCAGCATTTCAGAGACATGGTCTGTTTAGGAGTTTTCCATTCCTGGACTTTGCTTGAAGCCGTTTGCAAAACTTGAAACCTTCTGGAATAAAAATTTCTGATCTGATGAGACTAAAGTTGAGCTCTCTGGCTCAAAGTCTGCCAGAGTACATGGCTGGGACAGACTAACACACCATTGCTGAAAACATGGTCTAGGAAACATCAGGCTCTTGGGTTCTTCAACAGAAAAGCAACATTCAGGCAGTTCCTCGAGCAACACCTGTGTCAGTCCTGCAGAGATCTTTATTCAGGTAAAGATGCGTTTTCATGCAGGACAATGACCCAAAGCACAGAGGAAAACTAGAGAAATTGGTAAGAAAAGTTAGTATTTTGGAATGCATAGGTTTAAGAGCACAGGGCCTGTTGTGTTCTGTAGTGATGCAGAAACATCTGTTGCAGACACTTCGTACTTTCTGCTTCTAAGAACTGAAGAGGTAAGAATTGAAGCAAATTTACAATCTGAAAGTTTAAAGGTCAAGAGGACCTACAATAGCTGTTAAAAGGCAATTTAAGTTTTTAAATGTGGAAAATGAGATTTCTTTTTGTTGTGGAGAATATAATAAAATGAATCGATTTTAATCGAAGTATTAAAGGCACAGTATGGAAGATTTTTGCAATAAAATATCTGAATAAAACACTAGCACAGTGTTTACTATTTTGTTCCCAAAGGTTATCAACAGTATTTAAATCCAAAGAAATTCACAATTTTGACCAGTGGACCGTCCCGCATCACTGCATCATCTGTAAATGGTGTCATGTCCTCGCTTTCCGCTTTTGCTGCTGTAGAAACCATGGCAACACAGCTACAGCAGAAGTTGTAGCGTTAGTTGTAGCATCAAGCGTGCCACTCTGTTGGCTCCATGACAATATGTTGCTAATTCATAATTTATTTCAATAAATGAAATAAAATCAGATGAACAAATGTAATGTTGTAAATCTTTTTTTACTGCGTCATCCATTAACCAGATTTGTGAGACCTGTCAGATTGATTTTCATTGGCAGTGGAGGTGAAGATGATACCTCCCATCATGCAACACTCCTTCACAGCGTTATCGAGCTGTGGCTCAGCTATTATTTTGAAAATGTGACCTCTAGTGGCGAAAATTACACACAGTGCCTTTAACTATTTTACATTTTACGTTATTAAAGAGAGAAAACATATTTTGTAAGTGATTGAAGGTTAACAGAAAATATTTAATGTATATAGCGGCTAAATATCACCTGAGGGGACAGTGTTTTTTGGAACCATACAGAAGTTTGTGACACAGTGGATATTCATCAACAAAGACGTTTCGCGAATCTCCTTGCGTGCCGTCTGCCTCGTTAACCTCGCGATGCTCCTCGATTGCAAAATTGGCTAGCCTTAAAAAATCAATACGCTGGATGGAGGGGGTAAAAACTTTGGAATTTTTGAGAGCTTTACCACAGAACTGACAGCTACCATTTAGGAAATGGAGTAACTGTGCGACTCTTTGTCCTGAACTTCTTAATTACAGTAATCATGTGTAATTAGACAATGGTGTACTAAATATTCATGCAGCACTTAACTCTGACATCATGCCGATATCCTGATGCTTTTAATCACTGGCATATATTCAAAAGATGCTGAGTAATTTGTTATATTTTCTAAGAACGCACAGGGCTCTCCTTGAGCCCTGAATTTCAAATGCAGGAAATGCATATAAAAGTTAAAAGTCTCTTTACATCCTGATAGCAAACACTTAGTGATCTAAATAGATTTGCATCAATATACATCTTCCGTGGAAGGCATAGTAACATCAAATGCTCGTCCAAACATTCTGTCTGAATGCAATGATAGGATGTTCTGCTCGCCTGTCAAACTATGTATGCATTCATGTATTAAAGGAGGCGTGGTCTTGGAGATCACTCTGAAATAAGGGGGGATCTTATGCTTTTATAGCTAGCTTGCGATTTCTAGTCTCTCTGAAATTGCTATCCCTAACTTTAAGCTCTGAAAACACAAATGCCCTAAGCAATAGAACTATAACAGTAGCAAGAGGATGGTGTCTGAAATATTATGGGTAAATGTGTTCTTTTGAGTAACCGCAGCAGGACTCAGGCTCTTGCTTGTTGACTGGACCTTGCGACTTCATTGAATGACTTCATCTCTTTGATCACTGATCTGTGTGCCCTGATGCTCGGGTCACCGGTGCGAGAGAAGAGCTCTTAAGTGATCAAAGACAAACAATTTCTACATCATCTGAAGCTGTGGGCACAGAATTAAGCGAGTGGATTAACTTATCTTTCAGATGTGCGCTAGGCTGTCCCATAGCGAGTGACGTTTCATTGTCAGAGCGAGAACTTTGCCACTCGTGTAACATACTGTAAGCAGTTTTATTGCAGGCTTTATTGTCTTATGGTTTAAAATATACATTTTAAAGGAAATAAATTGTATTTCTATAGCAAGAAGACATGGGTCAGTCCTGGCGTGCATTATGTGTCAGATGTTTAGATCCATGCATGTCTGCATTGAGTTTAAGAATGTAATGCACATCATTTTATTTATATAAAGGATTTAAGGCAACAATTAAAACTCTGATTTACAGAGGAAAGTAATGAACATATGTCCTTCCTCCCTGCTGGCTTAGAGAGGTGACCCATGAGATCCACAGTTTGCTTTGGTGCGCTTTGTTAGCTGCAAGGAGAACATATTTGTTGTGTTGCAGCATTTGCAGAGGAGAAGCGGCAAATTTTGCTGTTATGACATCTTGATGATTTGTCGAGACGATTCGTGGCTTGATAGTTTCTGAGAGGAAACAGTTTGATGGGAGAAACATGAGATCTTGTGCCAATGTGTCAGACACAATCTTATCTCCCTCTGCAAGCTTTATAGAGCTGGTGTGCATGTCCTGGCATTTCTACACAGCTTTTAACTTGCGTCCAGTCAGTGAGGGATTTGTTAATTGTGCCGACCCCTGATTGTGAAGCCATCTGTTGTCAAGAGGAAAAGTGCTAGTGCTGGTTATGTAGTATTTTATTTTTCAGACTATTCCAAATATTTTCAGTTACTGTGTCTCTTTGACAGTCTTTGTCAGTTTACAAATCATCAAATCAGCTTGCCATATTGTAACTTACAGTATGTGTAATCCTATAAACTCTCTTCACATCCTGAAAAACTTTAATTCCTGTGATATTTGTAAACTGTTAAAAAAAGAACAAAAATCAGTTATTGAGCAAGTACATAACAGATCAATTTTCAAAACAATTTCCTTACTTTACCCTGATCCCCAACGTTCTCCTGCAGCTCAGTGGTAGAGCATTGCATTAGCAGCACAAGAGGTTGTGGGTTCAATTCCCAGGGAGTACGTGTTCTAAGAAAATGTATAACTTCAATGCACTGTAAGTTGCTTTGGATAAAAGTATGTAAACTGTACGTTTGTAATGCTTTACAATTTGGGCAGTCGGGTCTGATTTCCTGTGAAATGTCAGTATGGCTTCATTTGACGTCAACATATGTAAAGAAAAGTATGTAAAGTAACCTGCAATTTACTGTTTCAAACAGATGGTGATAGAGAGGCAAAAGTTACGGTTTGCAACACAGTTGTTAACACGGTGCACTTTAGGAAATGTATGTGAATTTATGTTTCCCAAGAAGATGGAGGATCTTCGTTAGACTTTCTGGGCCCATACTGTCCAAAAGACAATGTTCTTTGCCTTTTGCAGGACAATGCAGTTTCTGCACAGCATCTGTTTCTTCCTGGCTTTTCTTTGTAGACCTTACCTTTCTCTTGATGAGGCAATAATGGGGCAATTTTCCACATCAGAGTGTGATTTCTGTGCCTAATTGTGGTGTCTCGGGCTTCCACTGAAAGAAGAGATCAGACACGCTACAGAGAGATGCTGACCAAATGTTTAGCCACAACATTTTAAACAGTCAGGATATAACTTACATGGGACACCTTAATTATTTTAGTTTGCTTACCTACAACTGGAATAAAATAAAAGTTGATCCAAAAATGAAGATTCTTGTCTTTCTGTCTTCGAACGTTGAACATGTGTCCATGAAGGTAAAGGTGACAGACACGTTCAAGCTATAATTATTTACATAAATAATTTCAAACAATAATAATACATGCGATTAATACAAATGTCTATCAGCAGTTTTAAATGTCTCCTCTTATATTCTGTGGAAGAAAGGCATAAAGATTTAAAATGACAGGAGGGTGAGTAAACAATGACAGAACTGGGTGAACTATTGCTTTCGTTTTCTGTATTGTGGCATGATTGACACAGAAAAGCACAACACGAAAACACGCATGCTGTAGAAGAATTCATGTTTTCACTTCTCGGGGCTTAAAGTGAGAGCATAATAAATGATTAAGAACAAAATGCCTCCCTCATGCTTTAAACAGTGCGAGGCTCACAGTATGAGGCCCACCTCCTGGAGCGTGCTGAGGCTGGATGCTTCTCACAGACTTTTCATTGATATGTCTGCCATGTAGAAGGCACAGTTCACCAGGGGCAAGACTTGTCTGTCAGTGGTTATTATTCATCGAGGCTGTGGTTGCTCTTTATGACTACACTGCAGCGGTATGCACACACAACAGATGTTCATTCAGCATCTAAAAGGCACCTGGGAAAACCAATAACAAAATTCACGGAAGACGCTCCACAGGGGTCTATGAGCAAACAGCCTGCTATTGGAATGATAGAGGAACTAAGCAGAAAAGCCAGCCAATCATATTTAACAGGATTGATCTGATCTGTGTCCTGCATCCAACTGAGACCGACCCGAACCTTGTGCTGTGCTGATTTATGTCATAAAACTATTAGTTTTGTCTCGGATGTCTTTTCCAAAATTCCTTAAAAACAAAGAAATAACAATAAACAATTGTTGACATAATAGAGCTGTTGACAAAATGAGCACATTTTGAGACACTGTTGAGAACTTTAAGGAAAGCATGGGTTTTCTGTAGTCTTTCTCTCAGGAGAAGTCTGTATTTGCTTTCCATTCAGTCTCCTTGCTGTCTATGAGAAACAATTGAGATATAAAAGAGATGTCATTTGTGGTTCCCTGTGGTTTCTTATGGATACATTTTATCACCATTAGATCCATAAGTCCATTGCGTAAGTCCATAAGTTACTTATTTTATAAGACTTCCTATTTTATAAGAAGTTATTTTATTTTATAAGTTTGTTTGTTTTCAACTCTAAATAGAAAGCATGTTTTCCATAATTATAGACCGTGTTTGATTGTAATTAAATAATTCTGTCTCTATTTCCTTCTTTTTTATAAAGCACTATGCCAATTATATGGTCTGTACTCAGCGTGGAGTGTTTGGCTCTCTTTTGTTTTAATTGTAAGCACCAATAAGTTCTGAATGGAAATTTATACCAGTTCAATAAGGAATCATTTCCCATCTCTTTCACAGCCAAGCAAATGCCATTATTCATATAGTAAGTCCCATCTCTGTCAATGACCAGCGGAAGATAATGCTGGGTTCTGCAAGGTCTGCAAGATGTTCATCTATATCTAGTGAGGACCATTGAAAATGACATGGAAGGTGGTACTAATTTTAGTGGCCCACAGGTTCAGAGGGGCACAACCATTTTTAGGACCCCCCTCTATTCCCAACACCACATCACTTCATCTGTTAGATATAGTCCCTAACTCACCCACACTTAAAAATAAGGTTCTTAAAAGGTTCTTCAAAACGATCCCATAGATGAGTCATTTTTGGTCCCTCAAAGGTTTTTTGAAAGAACCATTTTGTTACTTTACCATTTCTTACTTTTTTATAATCTAAAGAACCTTTTTCCACTACAAAGTACCTTTTGTGAAAAAGAAATGTTCTGCATACGTTAAAAGTTCTCTGTGGAACCAAACAGTCAAAAATGGTTCTTCTATGGCATTGTGTACCTTTTTTGAAGTGCACCCCGAGTCTATTAATTCCATAATATTAGACAAGGCTATTCTGCATATCATAATACATAATAACTAGAAACTGTCTTCTGATATTGGGTGTAATTCTCTTAAGTCAAATGCAAATAAAAAATTGCTCTTTATTTATAGCTTCATCCTGAGCAAGCCTGAATGGTTTATGAAACTGTCTGACCTGATTTCTAATGTGAAAAGGAATATGACTACAGGAATAGCCCCCCCAATGGCCTTAAACTTCAGCATGATAAAGTGTCTACCTTCACATCCAGCCCAGTCGAGTCTCTCTCCATTTGGCCTTTAATAGCACAGCAAAATAAGTACTGCCACTAAAGTGTGAGCATGAATTAGACCCCATAACCAAGATAAATGAATGAACTGCCATTTACCATTGCCAGTGCTTGGAGTTTTCATATTCCACTTAAATTAAGCACACTGTGTTAATAAAACAGGTGGATGAAGCTATATAAAAGTCTCACCAGTTCAGCCATTCATTATTAACTAAAACTGATCAATCTTTCCAAAAAGTGATCAAAAATGACTTTTTTACATGCAAAGGTAGGTTGATAAGTCTTACCTAGATAATTTGTTCTGTTGCAGGCAGTGTTACGGTAACTTCCTGTTCAAACAGGAAGTTCCTCTCAAACTTCTGTGAAAATAAAAGCCCTCACACGTGATTATATGAAAGTGGACCCTTGAAAGGACTACAGGGTAATGAGTGAGATCACAGGTGACACAGAGCCGCTAATTCAACAGGGCTGCTGAATAATCAGCACCTGATGTTCATCCATAATAGGAAGGCATTTTCTTGTGCCCTCGACACCTACTGAAGACCTGAGCTGAATATCACACCAGTAAATGGCCTTAATCCCATGTTTAGCTGGAGTACTGTACACGTCTGGAAATCTGATGCATCCTTTGTCGACGCCTTGGGTAAGTCACAGCCTGAAAACCTTTTCTTCTATACATATTTTACTTTGGTTTTGTACAGAAAAGCATTTCATTTTCACCCTGTAATTCTTCACTGTAATGCAAGTCGATGAATACACTGACCGGCCATGCGCTGGCATTAATGCGACCGACTTATGCATTTACAATGTTGACATAATGTTCCTCGGGCAGTTCCATGAGGCGACATTAAGTGGGTTTTATGTATTTGGGTCATGTTTGAGTTCCCCTTAATTCCTAATAAATTACTGTGACTCTCTCTCAGTAGATTACATGATAAATGCCCTCTGTTGTGTGTACCTACAGGGATAAAGGCATTTGGACACATACTGTAGAGCGACATTTCTTTTGTCAGTAAACAGAATATTTAGTAGCGCTGACGATTTACGGTGTTTACCTAATTTTCTGGGAAGGCAATAGTGTGGCGTAGTGGTAAGGGAGTCGTTTGTGCAAAAATTCAGACATCATTTACTGTCCCGCATGCTGTTTATAAACTGTAGCACCTTCTTTTTGTTTTTTTTAAATGTCTTTAACACACATGCTGCATGGACAACTTTAAAGCTGCAATCTGTAGTTTCCGCCTCTCTACCGCTATCTTTGTTTGAAACATAAAATTGCAGGTTACTTTATGTACTTTTCATTACGTATGTTTAAGTCTAATGAAGGCAAACTGACATTTCTCTGTAAATCGGACTCGGTAGCAAATTTTAAATCAGAATTATAAATGTACTATTGCAAACTGAGGTAAGGTCAGGAATTTGTGTTGAATACTGATCTGTCATGTAACTGCACAATAAATGATTGTTCATTTTTAACCTAAAACAAGTTACCGATTGCAGCTTTAAGATACTTTTATGGTTCTTTTTTTAACTTAAAAATGGTAAGTGTTTTCTTTAGTGTCTGCTCAATAAAGAGTAAAATAAAACAAAGATCTTAAACATTTGATCATCAGTGAACCGTGAAAGTTTATGGCAGTCGTTTTAAATATAAATCAAAAGACAGATTTAGATCAGACAGACATTTACCATAATCAGGGTTGAGCGGGGGTGAATTGACCTGTCGAATGCATGTGCTCCAAAGCCAGATTGAAATGATTCTATGCCTAATGGCAGTGCTTGAAAAAGCGTCCCTGTGATAAATGCCATCCCCCTGTGAGAAATCCCATCAGGGCTATCATTAAATTTTTAAGGGCCACCACAGACTTCTTAAGGAGGAGGCTAGTAACGACAATGGCTGCCGCTCTCAACAGATTCACATCCCCTTGGAAACTAATTTGGTTGTGTGCAATTACAATTAAACGCGTCCCTAATGAAATGATCATGTTCACCATTCAAAAACAACCTCAGTGTGGCATTTAGTTTCTTTTTTCCTTTACTTTCGAAAGGAGACTCGTTATCCTCTCCAATTGTCATCATTTTTCAAAATGCTGGGAGAACATGGCTTTATTGAGCAGTAAAACAGCATGCAATTTTCTGTCTAATAATGACCTAAATAGACATAATATAATAATGATCTCTTATTGGTAATTGAGATTTATATCTAAACACAGTTATTTCTAACAAAAGTAATAAAAGCATATACTGTAGGCTAATATTTACGTTTAGGTAATGCTGCATTCATATTGTGTCAGAATTACTGTAATTATTATAGAGATTCCACTCCGAGCGGTTCACTAAATGCTGATTTGTTTCCATGGCAACACTCATAATACCAAAATGCATGTGTGTGGCTGTTATTGTGAAGATATTTAATTCCTACATTCATTCATTAGTTCTTGTAAATAATTTTGATGAAATGTCTACAAAGTGCACCAGGTAACAACAGCAATAAAATGACATTAAACAAAAATGTATGTAGAGACGCTTTTGGTTTCTGGTTACAATTTGGCACAACAGTCAGGTTATGGCATGAAGTTATAAGTGATAATGAAAATGTTTTTTTTTAATTTTTTTTTTTACTGTCTTCCAAAACAATTTTCGTATGTCATGAATGCAGAATCTTGACGAGAACTCTAAGTCCGGGTATGCGATTTTTATCAAAAACATTTTTTGTTATGCTGGTTGTAAGGCTGATAGTAATCACTACGTGATCTAAATTAAATGATATAAATATATATAATAAGAAACATAAAATGTTCGTCCAATCATTGCATTCGGACTGACAGGATGTCCTACTTGACTGTCAGACTGTATGCATTCACGTGTTGGAGGAGGCGTAGCTTTGTAAAGTACTCTGAAGGGAGAGTGGTATCTTATGCTAGCGTCAAAGCTAGCTTTACTATTGCTAGCCTTTCTGAAACTGCGTACTGTACCTTTAAGGACTTTATTTTCAAGTTAAAATGTGTCCCAGAAAAAAGCATATTGTTCTGTCCTTGTTGTGCCGGGGAAGGTGAAGGCTGGGCTGCATTGAGGTCTGGCAGGTCCTGAGGCACAGGGCCAGGTGGTCACAGTTTAAATGGCAGGCTGTATATATCATGCCAACCCTGGACCCGGAGGTGACCTTGTGCATGTCTCCTTTAGGAAACCTCTGTCTTTATGGCAGCGATGACAGGGCACCATTAACTTCAGGTGTGCCTCATTATTAGATGCTGCCAGCGTTTCCATGGAGAATTAATGTAAGGGATAATACAGTCAGCCAGTTGTTATCGCTAAATAAACCCTGACAGGGTGATCAGGACGCTGGCGCATTATTACTTTAACAGGACCCCAATGCGTTATTACTTTAACAGTGTTATGCTGTGATAAATGATTGAATAAACATGTTTATTGTGAAGAATAAAGCATAAGGCCAATATTTTTCAGCAGAGAACGGAGGACTAATCAACTCCCTATGTGAAATGTAATTGCACTATTGTCATGAATCTGCAAGTTGCCTGCTTTAGGAAATCAATCAGAAACTAACAACTGTAATTTCTGGTCCCCGACACAAAAACGACTTTTGCTGCTTGCTCAATTTACTGAAAATGAACCAATGCGACACAGTTCTTGAACATTACAACTTAATTTCATTGTGTGCAATCCATTTAAACTTGTAAAATAAAAGTTTACTGAATCCATTTGTGTTGGGGCTATACGAATAACTTTTGCTGCTGTGTATGTAGCATGTTTGAAACTGGGAAGGAGATATTTTTGTTTTGGAAATGATGTGGAGTTAATGTTAACATATTAAGCTTTTTTGATATTTTGGAGGGACAGAGTGAAGCTTGTACTTAGATTGAGGGCAGCTGTTCTCAAAAATCAATTATTGCTTAAATAAAAATAAAGATACATCTGTCGTGGTATTGCTTGCTGGTTATTAACTGCAAGAGATTCAGTTGGGTTACTTTGACCTGGTTTGTCTAATGTCATTATGTTTTAATCAGTCAGTTAGGTACTACACAAGGTATGTGAGTGTAGTTCACCCTTTAAAATAATCTTAAGAAAATGCCAAAGAGTTAGTTCAACCAAAAATCATTTACTTTGTAGCCTCATCTGCGTGTTGAACAGTAATGGCTAGCATGTTTTTCTAATCTCTCAAATCATACTTATTAACACAAAGCAAAAGTAGATCATAAAAACCATAAGGAATAAACTAACATCCACGATAAATTAAAGGTGAGAGGGTGACTAGTGAGAAACAAAAGGTTTTTCTAAAGAGACATGGTGATTTATGGTTGGCTTTAGAATGTAGCCCCTTGAGTTAAACTGTAGCAGAGGGGAATATAAATCACCACACACCTGAAATATAACAGTCCATTTGCCCTCAGAAGTCACCCATGCAAGCCTTGGTCCTCACGCTGTACTAAATCACAGTGGTCCTCAGCTGGCCAAGGGTTTGTTGGTACGCTGGTCAAATGAGCTTTGCACTGTGTTGAAATCGACTCTAGTTTGATGCAATCCATCAAGCTGAGTGTGTATCCTTATGCTGCTTCCTAACACGTCATGCAGTGTTGAATATATGGGATCCCAGCTAACAATTTCAGGTTGTAGGAACGTTTGCCTAACGTTTCCATTAAGCAACAAATGTTATTTTGACAGCTCTAGGAACATTCAAAACATCCAGTTTTTTGTGTATTAACATTATCGCTTGAACATTATTCAAATGTTTTTTTAATTCTGTAACCTTTTTAAAACGTTCCACTAATAACTTGTTTTTGATATGATATATAACATTAAAAATGTTCTATTAACATTACTGCAAAAAGTTTTTTGAGAGAACGATCAGAGAACGTTCTGAGATTGTCCCCTGTTAGCTGGATACTTCTGTTTACACCGGGCCGCAGTGTAAAACTGTTATGCCACAGTGAAAATGCATTCACACTCTAAACCGGTTTAATAACGGAGGTGTTTGCATGACTTTGAAGTTCGATATCTAATCGGCTTTTCCTTTGGAAGTTACCGTCAAATGCAGATAGAACTGAGGAAATACAATGCTCACCTTATAGTGTGTCAGGTTATCTTTACATTTCAGAGCAGAAGTGGTTAATGGCAGCAAGCATTTTGATTTTCCAGTCTCCCTTCTAATGATAAGAACTGGCCTAGATAAAATATGCTTTATTTGACATGTCTTTTAGTCACATTGTGAAATACAGTGAGGCTTATTCAAATAATGATTATGTCAAGTCAGTCTAAAATACGACACTTGGCAGTGAATGTGATCTAGTATTTTTTTATAACTGTCTGGACTAAACCCACTTTGTATCTGAGGAAAGTAGATGGCATTTCATCATGATTTATTGATGCGTTCTTTGTATAAACAGTGTGACAGGTTTCAACTCAAGACTGACATTGAAACTTGAGTCATACTTAATTCATTGAGATTTGACTTGGACTCCAAATTACAGACAAATTTGGACCTGTGACAAAAGACCTGACGTGCATTAGTGAACATTAATCTATGTGGACTGAAGGATTTTGCCTTTGTGTGACTTCTCTGAAGTGTAGCTTTTACAGAGTTCCCAAAAGCATCAAATTGACACATTTTGCTGGCTGATTTCTAATTTCATATGTTTGGGGGAGGGGGTTGTGCCAGCTAACATTTTAAGGTTCTAAGAATGTTTCCATTAAGTAACAAAAACATTAAAAATGTTATTTTGAAAGTTCTGACGTAATTGTTTGGTTATAAGAACGTTACGCAAACATGATTTAATTCTGTAACTTTATAAAGTTCTAATAACAGCTTAGAATAACATTTTTTGATATATAACATTATATATAACGTTACTGCAAGAATGCTATCAGCTTTCTTCAGGGATTATGGATTTCTGTATTCAAACTCTGATTCAACAGTGATAGAGCAGAGGCAGACTTCTGCAAAGACTCTCCAGTAGAAAGAAGATCAGGAAACAAGTAGCAAAACTCAACATAAATTCTGTTAGTGAGTTATCAGACAAGGGTAATTGTCTCTGTCCTCCTCTAATTGGTGAAGTGAGATCAGAGCTGCTTGTGTGCAGTAGGCTGAGGGAACAGGAGATTTGTTTGCCCGCAGCAATGAAGTGAAAACAACTTGAGAGCCCTGATCTCTTTTCTCTCAAAGTTATCAAAAAATGTTCTTGCGGTTACGCTGTAGTAGCAGTTTTTAAACATTATTGATCATATATATAAAAAAGTTACTTAAGTTGTTAGTGGAACATTGGATCATTAACAAAAATGTTATAGAATTAAAAAATGTTTAAATAACATATCCAAAAAACTGGACGTTTAGATGTTTCTAGAACTTTCCTAGAACTCAAAATAACATTCTGAACGTTTTACTTAACTGAAACGTTAGGTAAACATTCTTACAACCTGCAACTGTAAGCTGGGTTTCTGCTGTAATTCATGCCATGACGCAGGTGCACTCATGGGGAATAGTCTAATTATGTATGAGTACTAGGCCAGCAGCTTCAGTGGGTCGGTGGCTTGGCTCTTTTTAACAATTGTCTTCTTACAACAATCGTTACAAAAGCACTCTCAACAAGATGGGAACCGTGCTGTTCTTGATAACTCCAAGATCCCTCATAGTGTCACGTTGAGTGGCAACACAAACAGTTGACTGGTGATAGGAAACCCTATCAGGATTGTTTAGAAGCTTAAGGCTTCTCCTTTGAGGATGATAAATTGAAGCGTGCCAGCTGCGGTCGCACCCACAGCCCCTGAATCTCCAAAGTGGTGGGGTGGTGGCAAGCTGATATGTCACCCCTCCTATCCTCCCCTGCCCCTGTAAGAATAAACAGGGCGAGGCTAGGCTTCAGGGAGAGAGTTATTGCCCACCACAGAAGCTCTGCTGGAAATGGACCCCTGGTTCTAAACAATCGAACTGCATATTAATTCATATGTGGTTGGTTTCAAGTGATGGATCGTCCATGGATACGGGAGGCTGTGTGAAATTCACTTCAAGGTCCTTTTTCAACTTTTCCATTAATACAAACAACATCTCAGCCTTTTTTCTACTCATGGGGATCACAGGAAGAAAGCGTTATTTGTTTTAGTTTGCAGTCAGAAGCCGTGCACATGTATGCATCCATTTAATTCATTTTAGTGTGGCATTCATATTACTTTTTTGTTGTAGTTGTATAAATTGTGTAATATTGATATTACCAAAGACAAACATGCACCCATGTGGGCACCCCCAATTAACCTTATCAAGATAGAAATATCATTTTGCAGGATGATTCATGTATATACACGCTGAGAGAAAATCTGGCAACCGTCTCAAACAGACCGTATATTTGCAAATATTGTTCTGAAGTCTCTGAAACACATTTAACAATAAACAAAGACGCCACAGTTTGTTTCAGTCATTTCTGTGTTAAATATCTTGTCAACCTCAAAAAGGTGCCACAATTTACTTTATTTGGTAAAGTGTTTAATTTTGTTGAGTGTATTAAACACACAGTAGACCACGTTGTGTTGTTAGTTTATCTCCATGGTTCGGTCAATAACACAACATAAACAACTTCCAGGGCTACATGATTTGGATAAAAGCATCTGTCAAATTCACAGATATAATTTGTTTTACTGTAGTTTTACTGTAATTTGGTGAGGTGAGAATAAGTATAATAGCTGTCTACTGTATGGACTCCATTAGCTGTCAATGAAGTGAGAACTCATTAAATGCTTCAATTCTTAAATACTCTTTCAAAACATTTCATCTGGTGTCTGCTTGGCTCAGTATATAAATATAGGTTGATGCACAGAAGGATGTACGGTTAATGGGTTGTTCTGTCTGTAAGGCATTTTGTTGTTATAGCTCATTTAAAGAAACATAACATATGGGCCTGCCATATCATGTACAATTCACTTCCAAATAACTGGTAGCCTATATATAAATGATATAGTGTGACTGGTAGAGCATGGTGCTTGCAACAGCAAGGTTTCAAAGCCCATATAATAAAATGTATAGCCTAAATGCACTTGAAGTTGTCTTAGCTAAAGTCGTCTGCCAAATATGAGACTGTTAATCCAGACAGAATGTTAATCATAAATAAAGTAATTTGCATATGTTGTTCTCACAACAAACAGGTAATGTGTTAGAGGCATGTTTTAAATGCTCTTTAAATGACATTTCAGATAAAAAAATGCACATATAGAATAATGTCTCTGTATAGTCCGTGTAATACCACAGACGTCCACAATCAGGCTTTGTTTTCACCCACCTAGCAAGGGACGTAATCACAAATAACTCACAGGGAAGAGATTGGCCCCATACTAAGATTTATGGGTATAAATTGTTCCTGAAAATCAGCTTGTAAAGTGAATTAGCGTGAGGGTGCCTTTTTTGTTACCCGAAAAGTGAGCTGTTTGCGATTTTAAGAGCGTGCTTATTTTTGTTTTGCTCTCATAAAGCGTTTCTTGTGACATTTTCAGGAATGCACTTAGAAAATAATGTTATGCAAAATGCGCCTTCTCAAACAGCAAAAATGTGTGTGTTGGGGGCTGATAATAAAGGATAATAATTTATTTGTCATTTATATATCTCAACGTCTTTCCACTGAGCTCATTATGTTGTTTTGTCATTGTCTGTAATTAACTTTTAGCACAACAACAAACTCGGATGTCTTCCCTATTTTGTTTGATTGAACAACAATTAAAACTCCTTTTCCGATTTACCCAGTAAAGTGACCACTGCGAGCGTGTATTGTCAAACTCAGTTTATTGGATTTCCTGTTGGTTATGTTAGTGTAGGTAGTGAATTCTAAAGCAAGTTGTAAATCACAGACAGTCAGTTACACGAAAGGGCCGACATGCTAGCGGTGAGGGAGATGCAGAAATTCGATCCGTACGCTCAGCATGTCACACAAGCTTAGAAGAGCCATACCTCTGAAGATCATGTCACCAGAGATTAATTGAATCTCTGCTCTTCTGAGTATTAGTGATTGGTTTTCAGAAAACACAGGATTTTATCACAGTGACTCAGGCAGTGCTCCGGACACCTCAAAGACTGAAGCCTTATAATTATTCCTAGGTCTGACTTATTATCTTAAAGTGGCTCAACAAAAAAGATTTTATTGCCTTCCAGCACATTCGTACATATGGGCTACACGTTTGTCTTGCTGTATTGTTCCTACACACCAATCTATGACTTCTCTCATATCCACTGTATATTGCTTACTATACACTATATGCATCAGTATTGATCAGCATCACTCATCATAGATGGGTGATGTATGACCCAGCTAACAATTTTAGGTTTTAAGAACGTTTCCCTAATGTTTCTATTGAGTAACAAAAACATAAAACGTTATTTTGAATGTTTAAGGAACTTTCAAAAAAGTCCAAAAAAGTCAATGTTTTTAGGCGTTGTGTTAACATTATTGCTTGGTTATAAGATTTTATTCCAACTTAAGTTCTGTGATGTTTTTAAAACGTTCCACAAACAATTTAAGAATAACATTTTGAGATATGTGATGTATTAAAACGTTAAAAAACGTTAAAAAAACACTCTACTAACAAGCCTGGGTCCACATTTTATGCCAAATCGAAATAATTCATAGATGTGCTTAATTGTCAAACAACAAAACAAATGTAACACATTTATTGATTTTAATAGACATGTATTCACATAATCCTGTTTAGGGTCTGGTTAATTTGTTCTTCCTTTGTTGCTGGATGAACATTGGATGAATGCTATGCTAAAGCTGCTGTGGAGAGCCACACATTATGAAACTGTGTTTCTGTTGTATGAAAGACAGTTCTTTATTGATTGTCACACCAAAGGTTGATTAAATAGCTTTGTGAAATGGAACAGGTTATCGAGTATATTATTCTTTGGCCAGTTGGGTCTTGTGAGCTGTAGGTTAGAATCCATTTAACAGTGATTTATTTTTGTTGTATTCATTTAAACAGTTGAGGGACACTTCAGCCCTGTGTAACATCGGCCTTGCTGCACTTACAGTATATAAGTACATTGTGACAGCAGTTGATGATCTCTTATGGTATGTGCCAGCCCTTTGTGCAAACTCTCTGCGAGTTGAAATGATTTTTCTCTTTCGTTTTCTGCTGAAATTTCACAGCAACACAAAAAGTCCTTGAGACTGACATACACACATTTCTGGGAAAATCAAGCTATCTCATGGTAATAATAATGTAAAATGAAAAGAGAGAGAAGCACAGCGAACTCAAAGCTAATTATGCTCAAGAGGCAGGATTGAAATATTTAATTTTCTAAAAGCAAAGGTGTTGTGTATAAATTTCCCAGACATGGTGAACTGTGGCAACCCTGGTGTACATATGCACATTTAACTTTATTTATTAGGGCTTTGAGTACGTTTTTTAAACGTTTCACTAACAACTTAATTAAAACTTTTAATTTGTTTTTATAACATATATGATTTAACAACTTCTACTAACATTCATTGCAAGAACATTTTTGACAACTTTGACACAATTATTATACTATTGGGAAAACATTGGCCAACATTCAGAGAATGTTCCCTGTTTGCTGGGTAATTGCATTACCATTAGCTTGTAAAGATGCAGTGCAGTACAGCACAGAATATGAACAGCACTGGCACCATCCACAATTGCAGATAAGATGTGCCTGGAATGTCGAGTGGTAGCTGCCAGTTTAGCAGTTTTAATGAGGCATACTGTACATGCATTAAATGTGTGTGTTTTCATCTGGAATATACAATTTTTTGCAATGCATGACTTCAAAGCTGTAACTTGTAACTTGTTTTGGGTTAAAAATGAACAAAAATCAGTTACTGAGCAAGTACGTAACAGCAATTTTAAACACTGATCTAATTCACAACAGTACGTTTATAATAATCATCTCTAATTTAGTTGTCGATTTCCCTGGAAATGTCAGCCTTCAACATGATGAAAAGTAACTTGCAATTTTATGTTTCCAACAGAGATGGCGGTAGAGTTACAGCCTGCAGCTTCAGTGTTTACCATTTGGATGTTAGAATGCCATTAGGTTGATGTTTTGTGACATTTACTGTATAATTCATTGCAATTCATGTAAATTCCCTTTTATTTTTAGCATGTTTATCAGATGTTTGTACACAGATATGATGTTTTAATGGTGCAATGCATTTCAGGTACTGTGCTCTCCACCAAATTTTCTCCGTCTTTGACATTAAGTTACTGTACTAGGTATAAGGGTACTGTATCTGAAATGTCGTCACCAGTCTACATCCCAGAATGACCTCCAATATATCTTTTAAACTGCTGTCACAATTACTGTAGATTGTGGGCTCTGGTAATGCTCACAGAAAACCATGACTGTGACTGTGTCATTGTAAAAGCAATAAGTCAAACAGTGGCTCTTTTGAATTGCAAGTGACTATAATGTCTGTATTGTGGAATAATATTACTTGTTATAAGCTTTATTTGTTTGTTTCTACAACAGATCACACCAAGATTAAAATGACTTGACAATGTTACTTGACAATCATGTTTATTATTTTTGATTAATTATCAATGATCAAGCAGGGATGTGCTGTATGAAAAATTGAATGTTCTTTAATGTTTTATTATTTAATGGTCAGTATAATAATTCCAGGAGAAACGTGTGTGTGTACAGGGGTGAGTTGAAATGCAACACACTGATTTATTTTCTGCAGAGGTCTTTCCTCTCATTAGTTGACCTTTCTTTTGTAGCAAGAATGAAGAGAAATTTCTCGAGAGTGAAAATGCCCCGGAGAGCGATTTATTTGCCAAACTTTGTCACACTGAGGGGAGTACAGTGTCATCTGTGTTTTTACTCTTCTGGTGTGTTTGTGTGAACAGGTTTGGCTATAAGGCCACATTTTTGAAAATGCCTCAAATATAGTGAAATGGTTTTTGAGGACATTTTTAAGTGGCCCAGTTGTTTTTGTAGCATTTGAATAATGAATAATGGCAGGAGGTTTCTCTGAAGTGCAGGTTTAGGAGTAGGGCACAGTAAGCATCATTTTAAGTGTAGAGACCATGGTGTGTGTGGTGTGTGGTGTGTGGTGTGTGGTGTGTGGTGTGTGGGTGTGTGTGGTGTGTGGTGTGTGGTGTGTGGTGTGTGTGTGTGTGTGTGTGGTGTGTGTGTGTGTGTGTGTGTGTGTGTGTGTGTGGGGTGTGTGTGGGGTGTGTGTGTGTGTGTGTGTGTGTGTGTGTGTGTGTGTGTGTGTGTGTGTGTGTGTGTGTGTGGTGTTTTTTTTTTTTTTAATTAAGTGATCAATATCAACCCTAAATATGGCTGACAACATAAACACTGACATAATATTTATACAGGGATGTTGTGTATACTGACTCTCCTCAGATAGTCAGGGTAAACTAAAATGCACTTCAACACTACAACCAGTTCCATTTGCTTCAAAAAGTAGCTGACCCTTCAGTTTCCTGCAACAACTAAAGAAAATAATATTAGTATTGTTAACATGAGATCAAAATCGACCCAATTTACTTTCGTGTTCCTGGTCTTGTTGTGAAAGATTTACCAGGTTCATGTTATTCCAAAGGGAAACACTTTTTGTAACCTTTCATCGCTGCCTGTAAATGGACTTTTCTGCTAATGTCACTTAAATCATGTCTACAATAAAACTACAACTTCTAATTATAATAAATGAAGCTAGCCACATGCTTTTGCACCATGCCTTCAGCTGACAGACATCGTGTTTCATTCACTCATTATGAGCAGGGAAATTAATTTTAACCAATTATTACAAAGCTACTGTTATACCAATAAATATCAGTTATTCAATTTCTAGTTTCTAGTCATGTAAAGTTACAGATTTAGTGTTTCAGTCCTCCACAAACGAAAGTGATATACTGTAGCAATACTATTTGTATTTCATTCATTTAATTTGGATTCTCATGATATTTGTGATTGTTTGTGATATTTCTGGTAATTGGGTGTATTGATACAAGCGAGATGATGTCGAAGGTTAAAGCACACAATCATATAGATAATGGAGCATCTGAAGAAGCTTCCATAAGACCATGGTCTTCAGTATAGGTATCGCTTACACTAAAGGACAGAAAACCTTTATAAATGCATCTAACACTTACTGTTTGGACAAATGTAATGATGTGTCACTACTTTATGTCCAAGCACTACAAGAGGTAAAAAAAAAGCAAAATATAAAGAGGTACAAGGCCCTGAGACCCAGCGTTCACAATATGTAACATTTGTGCAAAACTGCTCTTGTGCATTTTCAATCCCTGTATCTCCCCACAACAGAATGATTCATAATTGAAGGATTGTATAATATTTATGTTATATAATAAGCCTTATGCATTATGCATTTTGTATATTGCATACTTTTTTGCATTTCATATTTTTAGTTTGATTATACAATAAATGTATAATGTTCTTTCTGTGTGAAATCATGAAGGTGTGAATTAGCATAATGAATCATTAAAAACCAGTCATGGAATATAGCGAGAGGATCAGGAATGTATGACGTAAGAGATCATACATCTAATGATTAATTCAGAATATGGATGTTATATACATTGAGCAGCGTGCATATATTTTCCAAGAAATGAGCAATCATTCCTTTTAAGGAAAGAAAATTGTCAGTTTGGTGTTCTCTGATTTTAATGCTGCTGAGGCAATTCTGAGTGCGAAAATAATCCATCTTCATACAAATTGTTTCTTGTAGCTCACAAACACACACAACCGATCCAGCTGGGGACAAAAACACCAGAAAAAGTTTTTTAGCAAGTGTTGTCCTTTTTTAATCTAATGAGTATTAGACATGAGAAAGTGTCTCCTGCCCCTAATGTGCTGGAGACAAGCAGAGCTTTGTGCTGATACACTAATTCCACAATCTAATTACTTTAATTCACTTAAGAGACACTGTAATTGATTGTAGGAGTCGGTTCAATCAGTGTAACACTGTTTTGCTGCCGTTTTAGAGCTTGTTTCACTTTTGGAAGAGTAATCTCCATATCAAGAGGAAGAAAAATGTTTATGGATTTCATTGACTGTAGCATCACTGTAGCAGTATTAGATTTACTGTAAATTTTAGAAATGGGATTTGTTTAAACGTTACATCAGTGTGAGGTTCTGACAGCCAGCATGAGAATCTACTGTATACATACATTAATTCACGTGTAGTGCCACAGGTTAGAATAGAATAAATTGGTTTCTGTGGTTACTTTACTGACCTACTGTACTCTCGGATCAAACAATGGAACAGAAATTGATGTGCGCTCCATGGCTTAACTATGTATAAGATTATAGTCGAAAATGACTGCCTTCATTGTGCACATGGCTAGAATTATGACCCTGGAAACGGCATGCACACTAAATCTAGAATCCAACGTGTGCATAACCAGCCCTGTTATGTGCTGATAATTTTACCCTGTCAAATTGAGTCACTCCGGTGTTTGAAAAAGCACGTATTGACACATAAATACTTAAATTGCCATTAACACCAATTGACACTAGCTTTCAAAATATAAATAAAAATAATAACACAGTCATTAGTCAGCGTTAGCCAATTTACTGGATCCAGTTCACCGTCTTTCCTGTAACAGTTGTTGTTCTGTATGTACAGTAAAGACCAAAGCAATTGACCCCGTGACTTTTAACAGCCAGTGAGAGCTGTTTACTAGAGGTTCGAGATTTTCTCTAGACCAGCGGTGTCAACTCAGCTCCTGGAGGGCCAGTGTCCTACAGAGTTCAGCTTCAACCCTAATTAAACACAGCTAATTCAGCTAATCAAGGTCTTTAGCATTACTAGAAACTTGGTTGGAGCGAAACTCTTCATGCCACTAGCTGTTCTGTTGTTTTCCTAGAGTATATGTATGTAAACAACCCCATTTTTATATCAATACTATTTCACAGCATTTCATATTGGTGTATACAACTCTGTATTTTACTGTATTAAAGGCAGGGTAGGCATTTTTGTTGCGCTGGTTGAAAGTCTTTTCACATACTGATAGCAACCATTAAAGGATCTAAATATATTTATATATTTTCTGTGGAAAGCACAGGATCATAAAATGTTCATCCAGTCTTTGCTTTCAGCCTGAATGCAATGATAGGATGTCCTATTTGTCAAACTATGTATTTGCGTACCTCCACTCCTGGAGGAGGCGTGGCTTTCGTTGCGAACGGAGGGATCTTATGCTTTTCCAAGCTCTTTTTACTTTTCCGAAATTGCCTACCCTACCTTTTAAATCTATATTAAATCTTTAACTCTCCTGATAAATGCAGGATTAAAGGATGTCATGTTTGTCTAGGGTTAGGAAAGGTTCTCCAGGCAACATTTGGGGTTCCTCAGAAGCCACTGTGGTGGAACCTGCTCTAGAACCTGGAGCTTAAACATTTTGCTGATTGGTTTGATTTTTTTGTATGAATTTAGGTTATTTAGCAATCACCATACTTTTACAATGTCATCAACACAAATGTGTTTACAATTATAACAAATGCAACGTTCCAAGGACACAAGCTCTGATTGTAGGTCATTCTGTCTGGTTTTGTTGATTTTGTCTGAAAATATACACTAAAGACCACTAAAATGTCCTTAGAGTGATGCCTATAGATAACAAAGCAGCAGATAACAGCCCACATATTGTTGGAGATAAGAGCGCCTGATTGCCCTGAAAGATAATTACTGTGTTTTCACCCTGCATTTCAAGCTGTACTCTCAGCTATGCATAAATATCAGCTCCTTGATGAAACTGAACAGAAGAGAATGTAAAACACTGCCACACAGACAGACTAGTGAAGGATAAAGAGATGAAACACAATGTAGAAGGACGGACCATTTTACTGTTTATAATAGAAGCACCTGAGTCATATACTGACATTCAAACCTAAACGTGAGGACAAATCTATTTGAAACGGATATAAGTAAATGGAGCTAAGAGCCAAATATTGTGAGTGATAGTTTACACATGAATTGATATTTTATCAATAAGATTAGCCTTGCAAATAAGGCAGATGTTTGTTTACACAAGCCAGTTCAAGTTATTGTAGCATTGAGGCACAATAAGCCACATTTGGTCTTGGTTCTACCTGGTCACATTTTAGCATTAGTTTTTTTTTTAGCTTGGGGCTGATTGTCATACATTTAGTGAACGTTTCTTTAGGTTTATTGACATTAAATTCCCTGTTATAGGTGGTTTTGATTTCTTTTTTCACAGATGTAAACAGTGAAACAGTACATTGGACGAAACGCAAAACAGCAGAAATGGAACATATCAAACACTTCTTTGACCAGCAGATATTATAAATAAAGAAGTAAACAAAATCAACACATTTAAAATATAGTTCGACAGTCTGACCTTGTGAAAAATGACTTGCCCAAATTGCACCAGTCCTGAGAACTGGTTAAAATTACATCCTGTTGACGCCTTGATGTAGCCCAGTGTTTTTTCACTTATTTACTCAACAGTTATTACAATTACTGGCACAGTCTTTGAGACAACTATCCCTGATCTCCCCTACACATTACCTCTAAAGCAATATTGAGTTTGTTCTCATTTTTGTCACGTGGGAACATGCACCTTGCCAACTAAAGTGCTGGTTGTAAAAAAAAAAGCAAACACAGGCTATTAATCAGTGTGTGCAATCTTTCTATCACTTACTGTACAAGCAGCACGCTGACAGTAAATCAAAGCCTCTTCACTTCACTGCGGTACAGAGAAAAACCACAGTGAGAAGGATACGGGGCATCTGCTGGGAACCTCCACGTTCGGCCAACTGAGTCTGAGCTCGCTGTGTTTTGATTAAAGAAGTTCAATTGTCAACAGTCAAATGGGCAAGGTAATTATGGATGTTAGCTGATGTTCTCGCTCGGCCTCTTGACAGAAGTGTTCTCTCAGAGTACCAGGCCTGATTGTGATAGAGATAACAGGTAGATGTGCTGTTAAAACACAACAGCATCTCACTGCATGTTTAAAATGTATTGATGAGCTGTGTGCTTGGAGACCATCAGCGGTTATTAAAACACGTTGTGTATTTTAGTTGTGATCACATACCTGTCTGCCTCTGAGCCAGATGTCACATCTAGGTAAATATGAAAGGATAAGAAGCCTAATATCCATTAATAACCAATGCCAATAATGTCAACTTAAAATAACATCTTGTTAGTATTACAATAAACCAATTTTTAGTTGTTATATACTGAAAAGCCACAAAACACACAAAGAATCTTACAGTCTTGCTTGTTTAAACCTTTATATGAGAATCTTACTAGAATATTTGAATGATTTATATCCTTGCAAAGATCTAAAGTCTCAGATCTTTGTCACTGTGTTCGGTTTTATCACTCTGATCCCTGCATGTACATTAGAATGTGTGGTGAGTTTATGGCATGACAACAGTGTGGATTTTGAAATTGTCCATCATACTTTTATTGATAACATTGGGTTTGTGCCATTGCAACATTCTTGTCTTGAGCTCCTATAACATTCATAATATTATTTCTATAGAGTGTTTTTGCAGGTTTGCTTAATGCATAAATTGCTTATGTGCGAATAATCTGTCAGTGAATTTTTGCCAGCGTCTTTAACTGTAAGCCTCTGTTATGCATTAGAAAAACGAATCCCCTGTCCTTAACAAATCTATATCAATAAAAGATTGATCCTTTTATTCATCTACACTGTGTTTAAATATGCATTTACAGCGTCATGTAAATTCATGCTGTAAATGCTCTAAAATATATTTAGTCTGGTCAAACTATGTATGCATTTATGTACTGGAGTAGGCGTGGCTTTGGAGAGTGGTCTGAAGGGAGGGTGGGATCATATGCTTTCACACCTAATTTGCTATTGCTGACCTCTCTGAAATTGCTTTCCCTATTTTTAAATCCATATTAAATCTCTCATACTGTTTAAATATGCATGTACAACATCAATATTGCTATCAGCAGCCAGTTTTCGATGAAGATTGTGAGAAAGTGCCAAAAGGTGATGATGATGATGGCGGCTATACCGTGAATATTAGGCATGTCATAAACATGTTTACACAAACCATCATCATAAGTCAAAATACACCAGGCTGTTCTGTCAGCCTGTGAAGAAAATCCTCTTGGAGTCGTTGTGTTCACTGACAGATGGTTCGAGTTTATAACGTCTCCCAGCTTACAGTCCAGAGCTCACAGTTGGGCATTTGTAACAGGTGAAGAGACAAATGACACGAAGCGCTGATTACACAAGCATATTATTTGCATGTTGTTGTGAGTCAGGTCACTGGAGTGTGAAGACATGATGCTTCTGCAGCTGCAGGTCGTCAGCTGGAAACAATCTGTTAACTGGTGTGAATCCTACACTGGCTGCTGGTGAATAAACATGGTGTTGCCCAATTCACCATGCACAATTTCTTCTTGTCTTCTGGGATGCAGTACTAACCTGTTATATATGTACTGTAAACTGTTTTTCGGCTTTTATTCTGGTTCTGTTAAAGGCCGTGTAAGAAGCATGTTTTATTATGCTGGTTGAAAGTCTCCACATTCTAAATATATTTCTATAAAAATATATCTCCTGTGGAAGGTGCAGGTCCATAAAATGTTCATGCAAACATGTTTTCTAAAAGGTGTGAAAATTATCAAAAAGTTCTTGCAGTAATGTTAATATTAAACATGTTTAATGTTACGTATCATGTATCAAAAACGTTATTATGTCTAAAAAACTGCACATTTTGAACGCTCTTAGAACTTTCAAAATAACATTTTTGTTACGTAATGGCGTTGTTAGGGAAACATTCTTACAACTTAAAATTGTTAGCTGGGGTAAAGCAGCAACTCCATGTAAATTTCAACAGCTGTTAATCTGTGGTGTACATCATTTTAAACACAATTTCTTTAGTAGTAAAACTGTAATGAGAAAAATTTCTTTGAAAGGAAGTCCTACATATTTTATTGTACATCTATATATTCCTTCAATTTGTTTTATAAGCCTGGTTTTGCAAACCACTTTTTATGGGCCTCATCTTTTAATACGTGAGATACTAACACTCAAAATAATGGTAATGATTTGCCATTTTGTCCAAATCTGCTGCTACTCCAAGAAAAATGTCACTGGATTTTATAATTGCTTGTGCAGACTTTGACACCAGTAAACTAAAAATGTGTCATTTTTTCATATTGTCGACTCCGAACTGCTCCTCCAGTATTCGCCTGTTTATTTGATCATCCTAACAGGGACTAATTGCTCTCCTCTAAACTCATGTTGCTTCCCCATTAGTTTGACGAAACATTCCCTCACTGTCAGACGAACGGCAGACTGAAGCACCTCCAGGATTTTGCCGTTCTCTCTATCCTTTTATTTTTCCACCTGCAGACATAGACCATTTCACCTTGACACGGATGAGTCGAGTCAGATGAGCAGGGAAAGCTTCTGTTCTACACGGTGAGCATTTTCCCTCAGTGCACTCGGGTTTTTACTGATGGGAGCTGAAATCACTCATCCTCAGCTTGAACTTGGAAAACAGCAGGATTCCTTCGAGTCTGCCTACCTTTCATCCAGCCCCTCCCCTCTCTTTTATCTGTTGTCAGATGGAGAGCTGGGTTATGACAATCTCTAATGTTTGCTGGCAGTTGTAAGCATCTGTAATTTGTCATTAGTGAAGGCATTTGCTGATAAGATATTTGCGACTCACTCCCAAATTATTTATGTGACTTTGTCATATTTTATTGCCATGGCTCATTGTCATATTTCATAACTTATGAAATTGTTGGCTTGTTTCTCTGGATGTCATTAATTCTCAGGTTTGTCTTCTATCCTTTGAGCATACAATTTTTCCTAACTTCGGAAATTTCAGGAGACAAATTTGATTTGAAGTGAATGATATTTGCCAATTGTCATGTGGGCTAATAAATGTTACATTTGTGAAATAAAATTACTAACATTAGAGTCTTCTGCTTTCTCAACTTTGCAAGACATATAATGCATTATTTCAGTGGATTTTCTTTGGATAACAGGATTTATTTTAAGGCTGCAAATATTGAAGTGCAACATAATTTTGGCAATTTTCATTCCATTTACCATTTTTTTTGTAGGAGTAACAGAGCAGACGTTTTAGAATATAATTTCATCAAGTGTTCAAAAAAAGCACTCGGCTCTGCTTTTAAAAAATCCTTTGAAAAAAGACAACAGTTGTGTCTGAGGTGGCTTCTTCCATCTGGGCCTCACACAGCGGCCTCATGCTGACTGTTCTGCTCCACCGGGCTGCTGAGGAAGAGGAAGATCCATCAAAATCAGTGGGAAGTGAAGCCACAGACAGGCCAAAGACAGATGAGTTTGCTAATCAGTGACACAGGCACATATAGAGTGTCCACTATTCTATAAGATTAATGGTGCTTCTGTTTAAAGTCACTACTGTCTAACTGTACAAGTGAATGCAATAAATAGCCAATGAAAAAACAGTTGTCTTAGAATCCTGTTTAATTCAGAAAAAGTAAAAATACTGTCTGTCCCATCTTAATATGCAGGGAGAACCAGAGGTAACTATAACTACTGAAAGCTTTTTACTGAAATTACAGAAAAAAGGTACAAAAACATCTTTGAATCAGAATTCACATTTCTACATAATTCACAAAGAGGGTATTCAGATGAAATGATACGTAATGTGGGCTGTAATAGTTATTTGGAAAGATGCAACAAACCCTCAATGCAGTCGGAAGTCTTTGTGCTCATGACACTATTGGTGAAGAGATTATATCCGTTTGTGTGTGTGTATGACATTTGCTTAAATCATCTTTGGAAATGGAAGAGGAAATGACTCTTAAAATGAAGGGCTTGTTATATTATATTGATAACCAAGGTGAAATGTTATATTCGGTTTTCAGGCATCATTGGCGAAGAAACAGTCTGTGCATCAGTTTACGGTGGATGAATGAGTTTTAATTTTACAGTATGTGATATTAATATTCTAAAGGTTATAAATAAACATCCCAGTGCTTGAAACGCTAGCATAGAAAGTAATAGAGAAAAACATTATTTGTAATACTTTCCCATGATCAAACCTATACACATACATAAACTGGAATGTGTTATGAAATAACATTTGATCCAATTACGGGGCAAAAACGATTTAATGTCTATTTTAAATTTGTTTGCAAAATGTATTACATAGTCAGTATTTTATACAGACTATGACGCCTACAACAAGCGCCCAAACTTCACATACTGTTAATATGTAATGTTTATCTTGTGCTATGCTAAGACGAAGACACGACCTTACCAACAATCTACACCTTATGCTCCTCCGCTGCCTTTGATTTACAATGTTACGACTTGGAAAAGTTTAGCATTTTTCCCATCATGCAAGTGGTGGCATTGGAATTGTTAAGTGGGCAAAAATTGCTTAAAAGGTGAAGTGTATAATTTCAAGCCCTAGCAATCACTGGAAATGATCACAGTTCAGCCACAACAAGCAAACATAAGGGTCCAGCCGCACTTATACCTCAAATCATAGCTGCTATTTTAGGCTGATCTCTACCTCACCAACCTCGCCTTCTGTAACATATAATTAATAGTTCCAGTATATGCGATAAAGCATAATTTGTTACGTTTAGGAAATAAAGTATAACCCAAATATAAAACCTACAAAAATCTTCCTCACAGAGACGTTTCACAATCTTCCAAGAGTCTTTAGATTTTATTCCACATTTACACTTTTCAGTGCCCCATCAATTTCATTTTTATAATTTGATGTTACACAAATTTTCTTGACAGCATTTATACAATATAACTGCACCTGCTGCCGAGTGGCTATAACCGCAATAAACAGCTCACAGAAAATACGTGTTTTCCTCCATGCTCTTACATATTTTCTACACCTCATCCTAGGTCATACCACAGATAAAGGTGGCAAAAATCTAAACCAGAAAACAACCTCAAGCTCCAACAACAGGCAGCTGTCAAGACAGCTAATCAGTGTTTTGCAGAATCCAGCCATGTGTTGCTGTAACAACCCGCACAGAAAACCAAGCAAGGCAATCTGGCAAAGAAAGACGAAGGGGAGGGTATAAATAACACTGAGGGTAATGAGAGACAGGTGAACTGATGAACGGATAATGACTTCAGGTGATGAATGTGGCAAAGGGCCTGGCTGACAAATCAGAAGCCAGAGCCGGTAAAGCACAAACAACACAAAACTAAAATTCATAAGAACAGAGGACTATATGTCACAAAACCGGTTGATGTGGCAAACCGGGTCAATTTGAGAGTACATTTACACATATGCAGTTGGCAGATGCTTTGATTCAAAGCAACTTACATTGGATTTAAGCTATATATTTTTATCAGTACACGTGTTCCCTGGAACTCGAACCTGTGACCTTTGTTTCATTGATTGAGCTTTAAGGAGAGTGGAGTGAATACAGAAATAATAGGCTTAAAAATCCAATAGCATACCTGTAGATTCACTCTGAAACCTCTTTAAAAACTTCAGAGTTTGAGCTATAAAAACTGGCCCTGAAATTCACCAGTCACATGTGTGTTTGAAGTGCTGATGATCAGAATAGAAATGTTTGAATGTGCCTTCTCTATCATCACCCCTGCTGTTTTATCTTACTGCCTGGGGTGAAGGAGATGACATGGCTCTTAACAGGAAGTCCCTCACACACTCGCACACTATGTGGTTCAGAATCACAGTGCTCTGCAGATCTGACTGCACTTTTCTGCCTGAGAGCCGTTTCTGTCAGAAGCCATCGCTGGATAGCAGTGTTGTGAAAAAGAGTCATTTGCATATCTAAATACATGTTTACAGAAATGACAGCTAAATTTATTTGAAACATCAGTTTTGAAGAGTGACAGTGTTTTGGCAAACAAATACTATTGATACGATTTCAAAACACCATGTTTAATTCTAGGGTTGCCATTACCTTGGTACTGGGCTATATTTAGTTAACAGCAAACAGCACCTTTCAGAATTGAACCAAGCTATGTTGAAACGCTGTAGATTTTTGTTGTTTGTACAATTTCTTTCATTTCAGCCAAAGAGCAGCTCAGGTGTTGTAGTTGCCTTTTTAGATTCTTCTCTGACAATGTCCTTTCTGTTCGCTCATTTTGGTAGAATGGACAAATTGTAGGTGTATGAGGCTTTGTCAGACTTTTTTGTTGCTGTTAAAATACAACTCACGACTTGAAGCATTTTTAAACTTTAAATGACTTTTTCCACTTTTTTACTGACAACTAACTTTAAAGTTCCATGCTCAGCGTTTTGGTCCTCGTGCCATCAGGATTGAACTGATCAGCCGAGTGTTTACACGACAACTGTACTAAAAATGAAAAAATGATTCTTCCTTCCTATTTCTCGCATACAGCCAACAACACTTTCAAAATGATCCGTTCACACGGATCTATGAGAACAACTAAAAATGGTGTATTGTGCATGCCAGGCCAATAGATGACATTGTCACTAAATATACTGTACATGTAATTCCCATGTGCATGCGCAAGTTACCATACTCACAAATTTGCATTTTTGTAGTTAACACAGAGTTAATAGTTTCTGTTTTTAGTTGACAATGGTCTTGACAATGGTAAACGAAAGCCCCTTTGTTACTGAGTAACAAACATGACTGATTATACTTTATAAAGGTGGAGCTGATAAAGTGTACATGAAAATAAATTAATGCATCACCCAATATAATGAATAGTTAGAAATTAACTATTGTTCTTAATAAATTCTTAAATATGAATACACACATAAACTCTGGTCAGGCATAATTACATTACATTATATGATGTAATAAAACATACAACATCTGCGTCGGTTCATATGCTGTGTACCCTGAAATGTTTTTTGTGCTATAGGGGCTTCTCTGACATATTTCTGCTATCATGCACTATAGAAAGTGTCATGGAAACCCTAAAAATATGCATGTGAAATATGTATCCGTTTCCACCAATGTACAGTGAAATATAAGACTTCTAAGTGAAACTCCAATCTTTCCTCTTCGTATCTAAAGCTTGTCATTACCAGTCTTAAAGCTCCCGCGTCTGTCATTTGTATCTGTGCGAAAAGAGGAGCGAAAGGTAGATGAAAGTGAATAATTTCAGAGACAGATACTCTTGTTATGAATCTTCCTTATCCTGCTCTTCATTTCCCAAGATATCTTTCATATGTAACTGAATAATGCAGGCAAACCGTGAATGTCACCAAGATATTATTAACTCGGACCACTAAACAATACATTTCGGCTGATATCACGTCTCCATTGGAACAGACACTGTAACATTTACACTTGAATTTATTTAGTGTCTGTAAAGAGGATCAGATGCTACAATGTCACTCTCTTCACACATCAAACGAGCATGTCAGTGTAGATGGTTTGTGTATTAACTCAAGGATAACAAAGCATGAATTTGTCATTCGATTTACCCGTTTCATTCTCTAGAACAATGAAAAAGGAAACATCTATTTCCACTTCTGTTCAGATGAATAGTGTCTCAGTTACTCCAGATAAGCAATGGATGGGTGAATATAGGAGAGTTGTTAAATGAGAAACATAAATCTGCGTGGCAGAGTGCGGAACAACGTTCATTGTTACTGTGTCTCTTCTTCCCAATATTGATTGTTATAATGAATGCTTAAATTCCAGCTTGCTTTTATTACACCAGAAGCAGATTTTGTGCTATGAATAAAACCAGCCAACTCCATTAAGAAATCGATGCGAGGCCTCACTTGATATCGTCATTAGTGAATTTTTATCATAAAAGCGGGAAGATAAAGTATGACACCATATTTCTTTCATCCTATTCAATACCATAGAAAACATTTCTCAAATATCACGCAATGTCCTCATTTTTTGATCACTATCATGTAAAATTCATTATCTTCAATAAAGCCCACAGGAAGTAGAAAGGTTGTAATAAAGATGTTAACCGTTTCATTTCCACCATGCTACTGAAAGTTCCTGAAGCTTACTTCATAGCGCACCAAGTTAGGAACGCAAAAAGTCATGGGTTCGAGTCCCAGGGAACAGATGCTGATAAATGTATATCTTGAATACAGTGTAGGTCTGTTAGAATAAAGTGTCCGCCAAATGCATGTAAGTGTAAGTGTCAGGCAAACCTCAATTCAAGCAAATCCAATCCAAATGCAGTATCATACAATTACTTTAGAGAGAATTTAGCTGATGCCTATTCTAGAGAATTGTGTACCAACAGTTTGGAGGGGGGGTACTTTTGGTTTCAGCATGACAATGTTCTTGTGCACAACAGATCCATTTAGAAATGTATCGCTAATGTGGAAAGACATGACTGGTCTGCACAAAGTCCAGATCTGAACCTCACTGATCACACTGCTATTAATCAGAATGCAGACTGTGAGCCCGACAGCAGTTCAGCTGAACCTCACTAATGTATGTATGGGAGAAAATCCCACAGCCATGTGTGGAAAGCCTCCACACAACACTGGAAGCTGTTAGGCAGGACCAATTCCCAAATAATTCCAATGGTTTTGGAATTAAGCGTTCAACAATAACACTTTTGGCCACACAGCGTATGGCATGCATTTAGTGTTTTAAGCACAAGCAAATACATTTTGAATAGTCGCTCAAACACCTGAATGAATTCAGCCTGCCTTGTCTGTCTTTATTTAATATGTCATACATAATCCAACGTTGCCTTTGCCGAATTGTCGGCAGATGGAAGATGTGCGGGAGGTCTTTCAAAACTTGTTTTCAAAAACACTTTCAAAGGGTCTCATTCATGAAACATGCATGAATGAATAAGCAGAGTGAACCTCTGTGTAAATTGTATGTAAAACACTCCCATGCTTTGCATTCAATGAGACAATTTACCTACAAATGGATTTTTGATTTACACAACATTCCCTTCTGTGGCTTTCCTGAATATCTCTGCAAGTTACAGAAACTATCCACTGAAAAACCAAACTAGCATTTTACAGATGTGACAAGGCGAGTATTTAAGGAAGTACGTTAAACCCACGAACATTATTGAACTTAATTCCAGAGGCACCCATGGGATATGAAGTAGCTTTGTACTGACTATGGAATCGTGCCTTCCGTTGGAATTGGCTTTGTTGCTTCATTAAAAGGATTTAAAGGATTTTACCCTGATAATGTCACACTGGTCTAAGACTTATTGTCTTAAACACAATCCTGTACGGAATGATTTGGGAATTATGCACAGCGTCAGTAGCTCATGCTTGTCAGATTAAATTAAGCATTTGAAGGTTAGTGTAGCGGTGGCCACCCCAAAAAACACGGTCTGTGTAAGTGCATCATCTACAATGCGACTAGATTTATAATTAATTGTGATGTTTTATTCCATGACTGCGGGTAATCCTGCCAGCAAAAGTAAATACTGTTCTAATCTATGAATGCACTGTAACTATACAGTGTAACTCACCTGCTTCCCAACTCAACCATGTACATTATTCATATTCAAATTTTGCTACAGCCACTTTAGAAACTAAGTAAAGCACATCAGTTTCAACCCAACAATGTACTGAAGGGGTCCTATTATGTCTTTATTCAAAACCTTCATTTTGTTTTTATCTTACTGTTGCACCTTTCTTCCCAGTCTGTTAAAAAACCGACTGTATACTTCCTGGTTCTAATGAAGCCCCGCCTTCTGAAATACAGAATGTTCTCTGATTGGTTAGCGTTAATATGAAGCGTGAATATGCAAAAAAGGATGCTTGTTATTGTCCACGTGAGCTGTTTGTTGTAGTTCTTGTGAAGTGATTTCTGTTAGAAAATCTCTCATTTGCAATGAACTTTGTGTACTGTAATTTCACGGATGTTTAAACGTTCAAACAACAAGATTAAAAACAAACCAAAGCTAAAAAGTGAAAACTCATAGGACTCTATTAACAATCTCTCAATATCTATAGTAAATTGTCTATATATGTTGTCTGCATACAGCGCAGAATTGTCTTTCCTGACCTCAGTCCAACCAGTATTGCGAGTTTAACATTTTAATTTACAGGCTGACGTTCGAATTGCAGACTTTTCTGACCAAGAACACAGCAGAATGTCACTCAAACCAAGCACTAGACGTTAATGAAGAACATTCAGGAAAAAAGGACTACTTTGTCTTGAAATGGAAATAAAATGTCTTTATTTTATACTGATTTGCTTTTTATATAAAAAGTACTTACATTTAATACATTTTTTCCAAAATACAAGCAGCCAAACAACATATAAATCAAATACAAAATTATAAAATCTGTTGTATCTTAGTAGCGTCCATTCTGAAAGTAACAGGTAACATGATTTAGTTTGTAGTATTCTAAAATTCCATGTGACAGTAAAGTTTAAGTCTCTGTTATTCATGACCTATACATGTTGTCTTGTCCTATGACTGTTGTCTAACAGTGATGGTGTCCATTTTTTTTTGATGAAGCTGGTGCACTGGAGCTGTATTGCTAAGCCCAAGGACAACTTTAAACAGGCAAAGAACCAGAAAAGTGGCGTGTCTTATGCACAAGATTTGATTAATGTCATCTTTCATACAACTAGTTTGTAGTTCAAGACCATAACACGCATATCAACTGTTTGTCCAGCTAAAAACCAGACTGCACTGCTGTTGAGCTATCCCAGCACGCCACATGGTTGGGGTAAATAAACATAATTCATAACTGCAGCATTATTCTGAGTGGGCAGAAACAAAATGCTTAAAGGCAGGGTAGACAAAGTTTTGCAGAAACATTTCTTGTTAAGCGGGTTGAAAGTCATCCTGATAGCAATTACTAAGTGGTATAAATGTATTTAGTTATTTATACATCTTCTGTAGAAGGTGCTGGACCATAAAATGTCCGTCCAATCATTGCATCCGGATGCAAATGACAGGATGCCCTACTTGCCTGTCAAACTATGTATTTGCATACCTCCGCCCAGTCCTGAAGGAGGCGTGGCTATGGAGATTGCTCTGAACGAGGGGTGGGATCTTATATTTTCAAAGCTAGGTTGCTATTGTTAGCCTCTCTGAAACTGCCTACCCTACCTTTAATGAAGCGAACTAAACCAAACCGGACAGATCTAAACACATTTCTCCAAGAAGATCAGACGAAAGTCATGTGGCTGACTTACTGTATGTAGCCCTATGTTGCGGACAGGAAGAGGTCGGGGTAACCAAGGTTACGTGAAATAAACATAAGCCTTTTAATGATGCACAGATGGAATTTCTAAAAATAAAATAAACGAGGTTAATATTAAAGTGAGAAAACGTTCAGTGTAATGTGAAGTAAACACAGAAAAAGAAGATAAAGCAACGAAAAACGCATTGTATGTTGTTAACGAATTAGCGAATTAACGGTTGTGTATCACATGTAGTGTGGTATATGCATGTTTACCAAGACAATAAAAAAGCCAAACAAAAATTTGATGATTCCAAATATCATCACAGACATAAAAGGCGTAATGCTGATGGCGGCAAGAAACCAATATAAACAAGATTTCTGAACCGGATAGGAAATAGAAATGTTTTTTTTTATTTTCCTTGTGTTTTATACATTTTGTACATTGAAGTAAATAAAAAAGGAGTACAAAGTGTAGTCAGGCTATGCGGCGGTTTCTCGAATCGTCCCCTCAAGTTTCTTTGGGAGTAGCTCTCTCCTTTCGTCAATGTTGATGACCGGTTTGCGACAATTTTGTCCGTCAAGGTACATCTTTGCGTACATCGGATTAGAGTAGTTCATTGGCTGTTTGGAGAGATAACAGTAAAAAATTTATATTTCCAAATTCTCTTACCATTTCTATGAATTTTACTTATTAGCAAACAAGCAAAACTTCACTTCACTAAAAACGTAAAAGAAAACACACGTACAATTTTAAAACAAAAGTAAAAAAATAAAAAATTCACATATGAAACTAATGTGGACAGGATTCAAGACAGAGAAAGTTGCTTCCACTGCAGCTTCAGTCAGACGTGGTTTCAGTCACATTATTTAAATACCATGTCTTAAAATGCGTGTGTATTTTAAACATGCGTGTGACATGGTCACGATCACAACCTCCTGCACAAATGACCAAATAAGAGGAACGAGAAAAACACCACTACCAAAAACTTCAACCACAAAGCCATGCACATATCATCATGACCACATGCTTTTAAAGACACGTCCATGCGCATGCAAAAATGTCACCCAGAATGATTGTGACTGGTTACTGTTAGGGAATAACAAGCTCAATAATTGGGACAAAGGAGCCCAAGGCATTCACCTGTCCAGGTATAACTTCCTTAGGGACAGAATGAATATTCAGCGTGCAAGGATCACTGGATTTAACACACCAGCCCTGGAACACACACAGTTTCCCAGCATGCGGCAGACATTTAGAACTTCATTGTCACTAGACAATGTCACTTTAATAGCCAGATTTAGACAGAATTAGGCAGGGCATTAAAGCAAACGTATGTTCAGAATGTACGATGTTCCATATGGAACAGAAGGACAGTACGAAGCAATAAAAAAAGCACATCCTGTTACTGCCACTGGAGCATTGCTTTTAAAAGGCACAGTTTTTTCTTTATTTTTTTAGAAAGGTGTCAGTTTTACAAAGGACGAAAATATAATGTTTGCAGCTTTAATACGGGAAATTCTCAGGATAAAAAGCAAAACACAGGATCAGTGGAAATTTGTATTGGTATGCTGAAAGCAAACCTCACCCAGGGTGTGAGGATGCGAGCGATAAACAAGGCAGTGTTGTTAAGCTCATGTTAATATCACATGTTTACTTCTGACATTTATTCAACATTCACAGGAGAGAACAGAAACGCTCTGTTTCACATTGTTAGTTCTGGATGTAGACCTTTGACCTTTCAGGTGTCTTGTTCCTGCGGTAACAAGTGTAAATGCAACACAAACCTTGTGGGGATCAAGTGTGAAATTTGGTTTGAGGAGGCTGCCGGCATCCGCGTGGTTGTCATGGTCCACCTCGTACATGTTGTAGGATGGATTGCCGATCTCCACATTGATGCCTCCGTTGGCTATGGGCTGCCGCTGTACATGTTTCCCTCTGCAACAGTGATGTGCAACAGAAATAGCTACAGTCATCTGGAGACGTGTTTTTTCTGTACTGTGCATGTCGGCACATTGAAATTAAAATACAGCACTTATTATGGTTTAATTAGTTGACAGCCATAACCCCTTTAATTAAAATGCATTACAATATTCTGATTAAAGCTGCAATCCATAACTTCTGCCTTTCTATCGCCATCTCTGTTTGAACCATAAAACTGCAGGTCACTTTACGCATGTTGAAGTCAATTGAGGTTAAACTGACATTTCCAGGGAAATCAGACCCAACAGCTCAAATTATAAATCATCATTATAAGCTTACAGTAGTAAAGGTAAGGTAAAGGTAAAGCTGTTTAGTTTTAACCAAAAAAGTTCTGTATTGCTGCTTTAAGAAATTAACATACTAAATAAGTCAAATCAGAAAACAATAAAAACGAAGAGCAATTATTAATGTATGTTAAAACGCCTCCAAATTAACAATAAAGACATTACATTATAATGGCATTACATAATAAAGTCATTAAAATGGCTTTAGGGGATATTACATATTAAACATGACTATCACTAGCCTACAGTCTACAGTAATGTTTTTTGCAACAAATTTTGTCAATCTGCCTGAGATAAACTTGAGGGTTGTTCATACAATGATTGTTCTTTTAGTGTCAATGAAAAATGTGGTTGGTTAAGGAACATGGTGTGGTACTTTTGTATCGTGTGGATCAGGAGCCATAACTAAACACATTTTTCTCTGCATGGGCTTTGTATAATTAATTGTGCCAAATTCACGCATTCATTCATTTGACAGCCACACTTGTTACCCATGACATCATCAGTCAGTACCTTTGGCGTCTTCTGCAGATGAAAACACCAGCGACCACCGTCGTTATCAGAATAACCAGCAGGACGAGCGGCACAATGATGGCGATACTTCCTATTTCACACAAGACAAGAACAAGCCAAAAGCAAAAAGCCACGATTAACTCAATTTCCCCAGGTGTCTACACAGGTGGAACAAGAAATTATTAGATACTCCATCACAGCAAGATTAAATAAACACTACTGCAGCTGCAGAGATATTAAACTAATATTTAACACGAAGCCCAGATGTACATTCAAATGCGTCGTTTGACTGATGAAATAACGCTTCTTTTCATTTGAATAATTCAAGATGTGATTCCTTATTGAATTAGTAGAGGAAGGCTCTTTATAAAGCTCACCTCCAGCTGTGTTATCTGAACGGCTGCTCTTGGGGGCTGGCCTCTCACACTGGGTCCCCGACCAATTAGCTGAGCATCTGATTTAAAGGAACACAAGACGGTAAAAAAATATATATGACAGAAAAGAGAGAAATTGCTGATAGTCCGTAAATTAAACAGAGGTCAGAACAAAATCTAATTTCAACCGCAGAGGGAACAAAAAAGTTATCGAAAAATTACAATTCCATCATCATTTACTCATTGCCCTCATGTCGTTACAAACCCATGTGACATTTTTTCTTTGTTTGTAAATGAATAAAAATATTCTACTAGAATGTCCAAAGTAGACTTACAGTACAGCACTCATTAGTACACACTCAAAAGGGAGACTGGGCCTTTAAAAATGACAAAACAGGAAAATAAAAGTGGCCTGCACAACAGCACTATTTCACTATATCGTATTTCACAAGCAATACAATAGCTACGTGAGAAACACATAGAGTTAAATATAGAGACATATACTAGGTTTGGTGTCATTGATGTATCATGTGGGAACCAATGACATTTAACATCATTGATTTTAGACCATCACGTTTGACACTCCGTATTAGAAATTCAATTGGTCAATCTATATTTCAGAAGTATTATCAGAAAGAGCACTCCATTTATTTTGCTAAATATCTTCGCTTGTGTTTAGTGCAAGGAGGAAAAACAAGCAGGTCTGTAATGACAAACGTGAGCAAATGATGACAGAATTAGCTTTTTTAGTGAACTATCCCTTTAAAGCTGAAGTGTTTAATTTCTGAATCACTAGCATCAATTGGAATTGAAAAAACACTCTGCCGCTGTCTGCCATTGGTCGGCTCAAACAGAGTATCCCGCCCTAAACTACCACTATTGGTTGAGCAACTGTTGCTCTGTGGGCTGATTGGGCCATTTAAACAAACAACGCAGTGTTTTAATAGCACCACAAATCAACAGCGTTTACAAATTGAATGGAAATCAACGTACAAATGGCTCATTTATAGTTTACTCTGCATATTAGGCAGAGATAGTTGAGAGTATTTTAACATCTAAAAAATGACACTTTAGCTTTAAGACAGAGTAGGCAAATGAACAGTGAAAACAAGCCCACAACACTCATTAGACGGTGAGCAGAGAAGCGGAAAAGAGAAGCCATGAATCATCTTATTTGTAAATGGAAGGTCCAATGGGGGTCATGGGCATGATAAAACAGATGCTTGAAGTTTGTTTATCAGTGGGTGATATGAGGGTGAAGATGATCTGTAGTCTGTAGCATATTGAATCATACACAGTGAACCCAACACCATATTAAACCTGAATACAGTCACATTTTTCAGCTGTTTGGCAGCACAATAATGTGATTCTTCCCAAATCAGATATTGTACAAGTTTAAAAATAGACAAACAGGAAATCTCATACAAATACAAAACAAAAGACAGAATGTCGAAGAGCTCAAGCAAGGACCAATGACTTTTACATAAACACAAACTGGGCACTATGGGATGTGTGTACGGCAGGATATTGGGCACAAGGGAAGCAGATGGTAGGAAAGACGGAAACCGCTCCAGGAAGAATAGGCAGGAGATACTAAGCCACTGATGGAACAATGTTGGCTGATGCATGGAGTTTGGTGAAGATGAGGCTTCTGAGTCAGGTGACGCAGGGGTGAGAGTGAAACCTACTTGCATCGAGGTTTGTTAAGGGCCGTTATTGTGCATATCCCTTCATTCTGACAGTAGTAATCGCAAGGATTGGCCAGCTCATCACAACGCTGGTTCTTGAACCCAGATGTGCAGCTGCAAGTGAGGACAGTAAACAGTGACATAAGGGTGCACAACTGAAAGAAAACATGCATGATTTGTACTGCAAATGCGAAACTGTCTGTTCTGAATGGCTTATCTTCAAGATCAAATTCTAGAAGACAGGTGTTTAATTACAGTTCCAAGAGGTCCAGTCTCTAAATCTCTTCACCAGCAAAGGACCGAACATTCATAACTTACTGTTACACTTTTATGTGCTATGAAATTAAACAGGATTATATGTTTGGCACCTTTGCTGGTCTGTGAGGTTACGGTTTGGATAGTTCAAATCCTGCTGGAGTGACCATCGTTTTTTTTGTGATTTTCTTCTTTGTGAGAGCGGGCCAAGACTGGCATACTGAGAACTGAGGTAATTCCAATTTGCAGCACAGAAAAAAAATACAATTTTTTGTACGTATTTAACATTATATTTGACAGCTTTTCTGTGATTGTGTAAATAAAAACGCTCCATCAAAACTTAGCTGTTCTTGTTTTCTGTTGCCTGTGTACTGAGATCAACATGCCGCAGACACGCCGAGCTAAATAACTTTCCTGCAAATGTCATTCTGTGTAAAAGGAGCTCCGCTGCTTCTGTGCCTCATTCAGGCCGAGTTGAAGCCTCTCCAAGAAAATATGACTTATCACTTTAATAAGTAATTTACATTGCTTTCATTTCAGGTCAAACATTGTGAGATCCATCATTCCACACATTTCATGAGACTAAAATATAAGTGAAACCGCACACACACAAAAGAGAAAGAAAAAATCCAGATGAGATCATTTGCATAGAAATCGATTTCATCCACTTGATTATGCCAGTCATTGCCACACAAATGCTGTTTAAACTACACTGAAAATTTGGCAAGAAAATAAAATGACAAGGCTTTTCAAAACGCCCATTTACAACCTGTTTATGTCTATAGACTGGTGACAGCGCAATGCTTGTGTTTCGAGAGCATCCCCTATACAGTACACGCCTTCTGTCCCAATCTGTGACTGAAGCAATAAAATCAGACTGGAAAGACCAACATAACCTCCAACAAAACATGTATTATACAGGACAAGATGATCGGGGGTGAAAAGCAGGTGTTCTCTTGAAGTGCTTTTTTCCCCACACACTGAATAATAGAAAATCATTATCCAGTGTGATGTCTTAAAGGGATAGTTCATCCAAATGAAACATTTTCCATCATTTACTCACCCTTATGTCATTCCAAACCTGTATGACTTCTGTGAAACACAAAGGAAGATATTTTGTGAAATGTCTCAGTGGTTTTGTAATGGAAGTCAATGGGTGCCACTCTTGTTTGGTAACCAACATACTTCAAAATATCTTCTTTTGTGTTCCTCAAAAGCAAAAAACTCAAACAGGTTTGGAATGACATGAGGCTGAGTAAACGATGGAAGGATTTTCAGTTTTAGGTGAACTGTCCCTTTAAAGATTCTACAACATTCTTACATGGAAGCGTTTTACTGGCATTTGTGGGTAAAAAAATATTGGTAACACTTTACAACAGAGGTTAAATTCTTTACCATTAGTTAATGCATTAGGTATTGTAAACAAACAATTGTTTCTCAGCATATCTTGATCTTGTTTTCAAAAAAAATTTAAGTAAATATTCCAATAATTTGAACAAAATAAAAAGCAAACATAACCCTGCAAAGCTAAGCATAAATGCACGACATAAACCCAAGATCTTGAAACACTTTATCATTTGACTGTTTCCAGCACACTGAAAGAAAAACCTCAATTATATGAAGGACAGATGAACAAATATATTTTCGCTGATCACAGCTGACAGCTTTGTGGCCCCACTGCCTCTGTTACCACATCATAAACACACAGTGTCCTGCAAGCTGTGCCTGCCTCCATCAGTTCCTGATCTTGCAATAGGAAAACAGATTTATTTTTGACAAAACAAATTGCGAGTCTCTCTCAATGTTTCAAATCCTTTTTGCCAATTCAAAGAGATCAGGACTCCAGCTGTCCTCAGGATGATGTTCCAATAAACACAAATCCACAGGGTAGACTTCCTGTCAGGATCATCTGCACAGTGTGAGCCTAACCTCATCTTTATCAAAAATAAAAAAATAAAACTAAAAAAACAACAGATAAATGTATGTAGATACAGTTTCAACCCTGTTCAGCTGTACAGTTTAAAAAAATGATCATACAATTTCCTACATCATACTGGCTGTTACATTCACTAATGCATTGACCCTTATGCAGTCTATGCCTCAAGTTACAGTGTTATCCCGGTGCTGCACTGCGCGCAAATAATGCGTTTCGTAAAGCAGTGCTCAGTTATGTCATTTGAAGTTGTTTTAAACTCAGTCAAAATTCAAACTGTTTCAACTTTGACACGTTTTTGCCACTGACCTTTCACCAATGAAAAGCAGCTGTTGATTTACGGACAACTTGCACAATTTATAATTTTGTAGATGGTGCCAGGGCAAAAAAAATCTAAATAAGGTAGTAGAGAGACAGATTCTCTGCAGATTTAGATACATTGAGTTGTACAACAAAATGAAGACATAACATGAAATTCAGAGGCAACAAAAATATGATGCACGGCATAAAGTCAGTTTCGCGCTTCATGTGGAGATCAAAGCGTCACAGGCTGTGGAGAGGTGTGCTGCAGCCCCAACATGAAACTTCTTACAGTGACATATTCAACAATTTCAGTTGCATTTTTGGGAGTTAGAATCTGATGGTTCAATCTAACAATCACACATATGTATATTGCGTTTAGCAGCAAGAGAAAACCTTATTACAAAAATCAGATTGGTTTAAAGCTCCATGTAATTTGACTTCTGGCTAAAAATAGGCGTTTAGGCATATACGCACCCGGCCTAATTATTCCTCAGTGCTTTTTAAGTCTTTCACATCGTGCGCCAGTGTAGGGCCCCCCACTGAGGTAATCTGGGGCCCCATTGATGGAAAACTTATGAGCCTTAGACATCTGTGCAACTTTTCAAAAATGAATGGCAAGCCTTCCAAGGTTCTGTGCCGTGTGAATCTAATAGCTGAGAATTGGAATTTGGACAAAAGAACGAGGCACTTAGTCATTACTTACTGGCAGAAGGGCAGGCTGGTGTCGGGGTCCAGATGACAGGTGCCTCCGTTATAGCAGTAGCCATCACACAACTGGCAGCTGGAGGCGATTCGACCACTAGTACAGCTGGCAGAAAGAACAAATTGGATGAGCCAAAAAAACGTGATTGTTACATAAAGTGAGGAGTCAATTCAGTGTGATTGCTTTAAACTTTACAAGCAAAAACCTATTTCTACATCATATACATACAGGCTTCGTACCATTACGAGTGACATAAAAGGTACCACAACTTTTATTTTGGACTAAATATATTTAGCTGAATGTGCAGAAAAAACAGCATGACATTGATTTTGTTTAGCTGAAGCACATCATTTGCTTCAGAGGGATGAAATACACAAACAGAAGAGTTTTGGACAAGCTGTTCTGAAGGGTGAAGTGTTTCATTTTTGCACCACTAGCATCACCAATAATCGCAATAATGAATGTGTTCAAACAAGTTTCCCAAACAATCCCCCTCGTCTTTTATTGGCCAAGCAAACAGACAGTCCCGCCCCAAACTCATGCCATTGGCTGATCCAATGTTGTTATGGGCAGGTCAAGATGCTGAAACAAACAGCAATAACTTGCAATGTTTTGACATTGCAACAGTGTTTAAACTATAAACAGAGGAATCCATGAATGAGAAAATGTTTAAAAAAGACACACAACCTTTAAGGTATCTGCTTGGCATTAAATCCTATAAACATGTACAAAATTGTTCAACTAACTTGCAGGCGACATCTCCGGTATCTCCATTTATGATGCATGGGGCTCCATGGCAACGCAGGCACTTGTCGATGTCACACTTGATACCCTCGTAGCGTGCCGGGCACACACACTCGACGTGCCCAGAGCTGGAGAGCGTGCATGCTTTGGAATGGACGCAGTAGTGATGACAGATGTCTGTCATGGAAAAAGAGAAGCAAGTAGGCACAAGAGATGCCCTTAATTAGGACACGGGGGCACATTTACTCCATAGTATGTGCAAGTTTAATTAGAAATTTACAAAGCTTTAATGAGACTTAATTATCCACATCAAATATCTACTGGTACCAAGATGAAAATGCGTCACCCCTTGGGTCCACGACACTGAAAATGCATTACTGGCGTGCAGATTAAATTGTTGTGCAACAAATTATAATAACAAAGACTTTATAACGGAGGAAATATTTTATCAGCAAAGCACAGAAACACCTCAAGGTTGTTACAGCAGAATTAAGACGTCCCTTTGGGCTCAGATCGTTCAAATGCTGCAAGATGCCCTTTCTGGTCAAATACAATATTTACTTTTATTGGCCTTTTTGATTACTGCCGCAAGTGTGGAGTAAACAACAATTGTTCCATTAACCACAAATTAATGATTGGTCTTATGTGTTAAATAAAAAACAAACTCAAAACAGCCTTTCTCTGGAGCCCTCATCATTTTCTCTATATTTCTAACTTCTTGTTTTCTTTTGTTCTGAAATAATTTGCACAAGCAGAATAGATTAGAAGGACAGGACAGACCAGAGTGTAACATTAATGATCCTCTATGGGAAACTGTGGCATTAGACCAAAAAATACAACAAATAAATACAATCAAACATAACACAAATACAGTGATAGAAAAATGTTGCGCGACAGTGAGACACTTTAGGGCTAATATTTTACTAAATAAGCAGGTAAATAGATATATACATAAATAAATGAAGAGACATCAGCAGATATATACATGAATGAATTGGAAACTGAGTGAAAATGTTTGTGAATTATAGTATTTACAGTAATTAGTCATTTAAAGCCCATTGGAATGGAATTCATTAGTCTGAGATTCACTGACCTAATCATTCTGCTGGTCAGTAAGAGAAAAGTTAACCTGTACAGTTGTACTTACGGTAGAGACAGCGGTCTCCAGTGTACTCTGCTAAACAGCGACACACGGGCTGATTTCCAGCGCTTACATCACAGGTGCCTCCATTCAGACAGTAATGATCACAGACACGCCTCTCACAGTTTGGACCACTGAAGCCTGCCGCACAGCGACAGGTGGGTTTGCCTAAAGAGGAAAATATTGTGAAGTTTTCCATATTGAATGAGTTGGATATATAACATGCATGTATGACTGTTTATAATGTAGATGTTTATAAGCAGAACAGAGGCTAATAGAGGCTTTCATCTTTATACACCAGTAGATCTCTTTTCAGACTGTATTATAGTGTACCAGCTCTGACTTTTTTTGACATTTTTGTTTTTGCTGCTGTGCCTTTAAAGAGATAGTTCACCCAAAAATGACAATTCCTCCAACATTTACTCACTCAACATGTCATTTCCAACCCTATGAGTTATTTACTTCTGGTGAACACAAGATGATCTTTTGAGCAAAGGTTCTGTGTCCATACAATGGAAGCCACTGTTTTTGGTTACCAGCATACTTCAAAATATCTTCTTTTGTGTTACTATGAAGCCTAAACAGTCATGACATGAGGGTGAGTAATTGTTGGAGGAATTGTCATTTCTGGGAAAACTCTTTAATACTTCCAGTGTAGTAAGTGAAGCCCACAGCGCAAGCTGAAGTTTGTGCTCAGGTCCAGTCTAGCTTTTTTACTCCCCGACAGCCTCTTCACAAAATCTGTGACAAGTTCACAAAACAATCTGTGCTGAAATGTGCCTCTCAGACTGCACAGATCAATAATAACCTCGTTCTAAAAAGATTTCAGGCACTTATGGGGATCTTTCAGAAGGATATGCATCAGACGCTGCACATTGTGAATATAAATGGTCATGTGTGTTGTCATTTGATGTCAATTGCATAAAATTGCAGAAGGACAGAATGAGGCATTTTTGCAGCTTAGTTTCAATAAATGGTCTTTTTGAGTGGGAAGGAAGTTTCGAGCTCTGAAAGTTACAGAATGTATTCACGGCACAATATAATCTCTGAAGACTCAGAAAATTTGTTTCCTCATGATGTGACCCCTTTAGGCCAACAAAACAGGCAGCTCAATTCACAGTTATGAGCATAGCAATCATTATGTCAGTTCATAGGTCTACTGGTGTACTCGCTGTCTAATATTGAAAAGTGGCGCCTCCCTCAACCATAACCAAATCACAAGAGAAAGTTATGAAATGTATCAAACTTCATTGGGTAAAAGATATTGGGGATAATTGCTTTCTCGCACGTCTCATCAGTCGTTTGATTGATCACGATAAATGAAGTCGTAATATGACACTCTTGACTAAATTTAATTGAGGCACAGATACAAACACTCCACTGATTTTGTCATCAGCAATCTTGTTTCTACATTTGGGACAAAAGTGCTCGGCTTCAAATTAATGCTTTATTAAAACAGATCAACGGTACCTTATCAAACACACCAGAGCTCACGTTCAGCCCCGAACAATTATAAATTATAACCATTATAATGAGCACAGACACAGCTCTCATTTCAGTAACAGATGTCTTCTTCCTTCAGAAGATTAAATTAAGAGCACTTGTAATGGAAGTTGATATGATTTCGCAGTTGTTGCGTGATGCACTCACTCGCAGGTGGGCTGCACTAACTAGGGACTCAAAAAACATGGTGGTGGTACTTAAGGAATTTTTCATCCATCAGAACAATTCAAGAACTACAGAGTTTTCTTATGGGTCAGGGACATTGTGTGTTTTATTTTCATTTCCAACGAAATTATCTTTTAAATTGATCTAGCATTTAATAATACCACCATTGCAATCCTAATCATGACAAAACGACTACTAATGATAAGAAAACGTTTTTTTGTACTGTATAACGAGTCCTGACTGGAGTAAATGATTCAGTCATGCAGTAGCTTGGCTAACAGGAAACGTTCTCAGAATGTTGGATAAACGTTCTCTAGAAGTTATTTACTTGAGTAAATACTTGAGTCTTCCTCAAGTAATTTGATAATTCAAGTTAGCAAAATGTTATTTTTAACATTTTACATCATATATCAAAAATGTTATTCTTAGGTTGATAGTGGAACGCTTTTAAAATGCTACAGAATTTTAAAAAAGGTTTGAATAACTTTGTTAATACGTCTCAAAAACTGATGTTGCTAGAAAACGTTCCTAGAACTTTCAAAATAACATTTATTTAATGAAAACATTAGGAAAACGTTCTTACAGCTTAAACTTGATTGCTGTGGGTATGCAAACACAATGCTGTGAGTTTCTTACCGAGAGGTGAGCCTGTGCACGTGCCTCCGTTTAAGCAGTAATCGGTGCAGTGGTTCACTTCACAGCGCTCCCCAGAGAAACTGGGCCAGCAGTAACAGCGCCAGTCTCCTTTCTCATTGGCCATGCAGCGTCCTCCATTCTCACAGGCCGGCCGGCACAGCTCACCTTTACCATTTTCAAATGAATTAAAACAGAGAGGTGTTTGTTTTCTCTGTCATTTGTAAGGCTGTAAATTTTCTTACTAGTTACATGATATGCCGGAAAATGAATGAATCGCATTTATCGATATTTGCCACTAAATGAGAATAATTCGAAGATTTTAAATGATTGACGTTAAATCTGTTCTATTCAAAGAGCATTACACTGTATTACTTCTGCATCATTGAGCACGAACATGTGCCATTGTAGCTCCACTGGTTGAGCATGTGGGTAGCAACATCTAGGTCATGTGTTAAATTTCCAAGAAATACATATTGATATTGATAAAATGTCAGCCTGAATTCACCCTAAATTACTTTGAATGTGTTACCGTTTTTGCTATTAATTCCACTAAATAAAATATTAAATTGACAGCCCTAGTGAGTTGTTTTCCCTGTTTTCCGCCTTGCAATTAACACGGTCTTCTAAAATGATAAGATAACAGCAGGAAAAAAGCACAGAAAAAGCAAATAAACAGCCCTTAAAATGAGGATTCAAACCTGAGATATTGGGATCAATACAGGAGCCGTTGACCAAGGTCTTCCCCTCTGGACAGATGCAGCTGGCTCCAGATGGATTGAGCAAGCACATAAAATCACACACCATCCGTAGGCAAGGATTGGCCACTGAAAACAAAGCAAACGGTTTTAACTTGAAATGCACAATCAAGGTTAAATAAACATACTTCAGCTACATTTCAATATGAGAATAAGAATGCTTTCTGTGTGTGTGCAGCTGTTTACAGTATTGTTTCCAACCTCTTTTCCCAACAACCTTTAGTCATGCCATGAAAACATGCCACAGTGATCTGACATCTAAACATTTTGCTTTCAATCTATTTGTTTATTTTCTCTGAAAGCAGCCAATCAAATCGCTGGCTCAAGAAATGAAAGCCGTGGTTCAAGGATGCTGGGAGTTTAAGGGAGAACATCTTTATCAATCGTCAGTGTTTTGCTTACGACATCAAACCACAAACTTCTAGCTTCTGCTGGCAATGCACAAGTTTCTCCACCAGGCCAGATCTGGACTTTAATGAGTCAGCTGGGAATGGTTCAGCTGCCCCTCACTACAAACCCACCAGAACAGAAAGATCTTTTGGAGATTGTGAGACCATTAACACAACCCGATAACAAACCAAGATCCATGGCCGAGAAGAGCAGTTTTCGAAAAATATAGTATACTGGTGATCTGTGTTTATGAGAAGCAAATTAAAGGCATGGTTGACAGTATATATATATATATATATATATATATATTTATCTATGCACAAGATGTCGAGAATACTAATGAATGAAAATCAATGCTTCTTTATGTGAAAAACAAATATATATATACACGTTTCATTGTTCCAGGAAAATGTAGCTGTAAATACAGCTCTGGGGTTTCATATCACAACTTCATTCAAAATACTGTGAATTGCACTGTTTGGATATTAAAATATATTACTTACTACTTCAAAACATTTTTATTTTAAAAGCAGCGAGCCTGAATTCACTATAAAATGTGTGATCAACAAATCCATAACCTAAATATGTATCTTTTATGATCCAATACCATAACCCATGATAAAAAACATTCTCTAGAGTGTAAAAAAGAAACAATACTATGCAGAAATGATTTGGAGTAAAACGTCTCTCATACCATCCTGCTGTTTGAAACGATGGGAGATCAGGACATTTGTCGTTTTTTCAATACCCAGATCAAGTGGTTCCGCAGCTTTTCTGCCGTATTTGTGTATTCTGAAAACGTCATTTTTCAGTCCTGTACCGTAAATATAATCCTCAAAAATATCTATTCTGTACGGCTGTGATATTCCTGTGCAGGGGTTAAGAGAGTGAAAGAAATTAGAAAAAAGTTAAACATTTTAATGATAAATTGCAATTCCAATGAACAAAACAAGCAGCATCAAATATGCATTAAAAACATGCCAGGGCTGTCATTTTAATAATTTTAATAATCAGAGAATTTAGCTATAAAAAATAATTATAAAAAATGCAATTACACATTCCACTGACCCATAGGTAAACAACTAAAAAAATATAACAAGTGGAATACAGTAATGTACAATGATGTATTTTTAAATGCCTAATACAAAGGAGAAGAAAATCTAAACCACAAGAACAAATCAATATATTATCAGTTTCACTTTCAACTGTACTTCTCACCTTGCTTGCCATCGATTACCACCAATGGGTCTGATCCGTCGAACCGGACACTGCCAATGACAGAGAGCTCGGCATCAGCCCAATACACACGCTGGCCGAAGTAATCAATGGCCAGCCCTACAGATAAACCACAGGAGGAGATTTATTCCCCTAATGAGAATGAGTCCTTGGAACAGAATGTTACAAAACTGGACTTTTTTCTGTCTTTTCTTAACATATCTGGATATGGACACCTGAACAACCGCAGCATTACATGAAAGCAACAGCTCACAATAAAATAATACAGAAAACAGGATGTCCATATTATCTGTCATAAAATGAAACACTACATTCTATGTAGAATGAGAATGAGTCCATCAAAAAATAAAAATTAAAAACACAAAACGCAGAATATTAAACGTAGGGTAGGCAATCCCACCCTCCATTCAGATCACTCTTCAAAGCCACGCGTTTGACAGGCAAGTAGGACATTTTTTATGGTCTTATGCCTTCCACAGAAGCTATTTATTATATAAACATATTTTAACCACTTTACATAGTAACTGCTATCAGACAATCAACCAGCCAAAATTTTATGGATAAAAATCGCCTACTTTTAAGGACTGACTGCTTCAGTCACCATGTACTTTTACTGTTAGTTATTTTTGAGGGTACTATTCCTTTAAGAAAAATGATTAGAAGCTTTAAATTAGGGTTCTTTATCTTACAATAACGAACACTTTGGGTGCTAAATAGAATACATGCTTTACACAGAATACATTAAGATGAATGGTTCAATGCAAAGAACCACTGCAGCACAAAAATGGTTCTTTGGCTAAATATGGTTCTCAAAGGAACTATTTATATCATTAAATAACCTTTAAAGAACCCATGGCGCAGTCTGGACATATTCAGCACAGAGGCGTCATATTCGTGTCCTTTTGCTCTTCCTGAAATAAACTCAGCAAAAGTCTGTCCCATATTTCTCAGAGTTTGCGTTACTCGACTCATTATATTTCCTCTCTTGATTAAAGACTCGGATGTTGCGTTTTTGTTCCTCTTCTAGATGATGGATTCCTAAAGCTGCGCTGAAGGCGTAATATTGGCCCCTATAAAGGAGGCCATAGTTAAATGTAGCGGTACTTAGTGTTTCCCGGAGGATTGTGCCTACAGGTTTTCCGAAGGGCACTGCATCGAAAACACTGCCTCTGTTTCCTCAAAACTCTTTTTACAGCCCCAAAACAGACAAAGTGCTGTGATTTACCCATCTTCCACAAAACAGGATATGAGACTCACAGGCTTCTATACAAACCCATTCAAACCTTGACCTTGTTTCTTTACATAGAAGCAAAACAACAATCTTCCATTTATCACACTTGGTACATTCACAGCTGAGTGCTCAGAGGAAAGAGACCCTGTTGAAATACAATATATGGCCATAACAGTATGAAGTATGGAAACGTACCTGTGGGTCTTCTAAGGTTCTTGTCCAAAAGCACTCGGCGCATGGAGCCGTCCATTGCGCTCTCTTCTATGTGTGAGTGATCGCCTATTACTGACCAATACATCATCCTGAAACATTACAAAAGTTTGTTTACTTCATAAAATTACGTTTACGTTACGTATCACCATGTATTCTATATGTCATACTTTTTATTTTCTGAGCTATCTTTATTATTTTCATATGGGCATCTGCTTTGCTACAATGCAACACTGTAAAATGATATATAAATAAAACTGAATTTAACTTCATAATTTTTTGTATTTTCATATTTTATTGGTTATATTTTCTTTGCCGTATACAACATGGTTACATAAAAAAGTAATCTGAAGTGAGTCATTGTCATAAATTATTTTATAATTTATGACAATTTATTTAATAAGGGACTCAGTCTTAAATATTGCCATCAAAATTTGACATATGAAATAACTCTTCTTTAAAACACTAAGAAAAATCAAAATACTAAAATGTTTTTTCCAGGTTTAAAGTGGATTTTAAACTTTTGAACACCACTGTATAATATGAATACTATTAATAATTGCTGAAAACAAAGCCTGGAAACATGCACCATGATCCTACCCTTTGATTGGATGGACAGCAATGGCGTAAGGTTCTCCTGCAATGTCAGTTATCAGCCGAGTGCAGTTGGGCCCCTTCAGCTGGCCCACATTAATAGAGTATCTGAGCTTGGTCCAGTGAGCTGTGTAATAACTGAACCAGTGCATCCTAGAGTGGTCTGTCCAGTAGATATTTCCAGTTACCCAGTCAGCTGATACGTCCCTGGGCCTGCGGAAGTCTGGGCACTGCAAAAGTCGCCCAGATAACAGGATGATTCCCATGTGGATCAAAGCATCACAAAATCATTAAAATCATGAGTCTGATCAAATGTTTGGGGTTGCGTCATAAAAACATGCGGTCCAGATTTCAGAGACTGTATAGTGGTGATCTGGATTTGATATACTGTAGGGTTAGAATTAAGTTAAATAAATATTAAGTTATACCCTAAATTAAATTGTCAATATTTACTAACCTTAATGTAATTTCAAACCCTGTGACATCCTTTCTTCCATGGAACAAAAGTGAATTATAATGTGTGTCTGTGTGTGTACAGTAAGTTTGGAAAACGATGTATTCTGTATGTTTTCTGTATTTTATGTTTTCTATATGATGCAGTCATTCAATTCACTAGATGCAAATGAAATGCACCTACATTTTTTTCTCACATCAAAGAAAAAACTCTTTGCAAAAAAACTGTTCAAAGAAAACATATACCAATAAGGAAAACAATAAGTCCAGAATATTCCTGAGAACATTCGACGACATGCTTCACAAAAGATTCGCGATACTTACTATGATGGCAACATTTGTTTTAGTTTGACTCCTGTTTAGGATTTCTTTGTAAAAAAGTCCACCCGGATTAAACTGAGTAGCCCAGATAAACTTTTGTTGTTGATACAGAGCATCCATCCCAATGATGCGGGCATTGTCCTCAATGCGAGCATGTACTTTGTGTCCATGGCTCTGGTTAAATGGATACACAAAACTTCGGATTTCAGTGTCATTAGCTATGTAGAGCACTCGATCTTCTGGTCCTGCCCGTTGAGTTATTAATATGCAAAAAAAATGAAAAGTGGCTAAATTCCATTTGGGGTTTAAGACAACAATTTGACAATTACAAATGCAGGTAAATTATTCACATCACAAAAAATGATTTCAATTTTAATGAATTTTTTAATGAATTGCTAATCAACAATTGATACTAGACTGTATATACTATTTAACAATACAATTTAAAGGTGCAGTAAGCGATTTCTGAAAACGCTCAAACAAACATTTTTGTGAATATTTGCTAGTTGTATGTTTTCTGTGTGTTTTTATTTGTTGTCTGTGTTGTATAGTGTGTTTTTTATTTTGAGGGCGAAGCAATGAAGGAAGGGGCGTGTGTGGGTGTCAATTTTACATATCACCAACGCATCTCAGAAATCATTTACTGCACCTTTAATTCTTGCAATGTAATCATAAATATAAACGTATCACAACACATACATATAGCCTAAGCATTGCTGACATTATTAGTATTGCATTATGACCAACATGCTGTATACAGTCATTTAAATACCAGTAATGGTATTACAACATGATGGCCATGATGCTACAGCAGAATCTTCCTCACATATGTGGACATACTGCATGAGCAAATAACAAGTCACTAACTTGAGGTTTTAAAGGTTTAAACATGTTAGTTATGTCTAGCCACTGCTTTCTGATGAGTTACTGGGTGATTCAATAACTAACATAAAATATCACCATAAGACTTGGGTCAAGTCAATAAAATATTTAGATCCTTACCTTTTGCTACGCAGCTACCATTCATATCCTTATAATTTTTGTCACATGTACATTTGTATGATCCTTTTGTGTTTGTGCAATAGTGAGAGCATGTGCCGAACTGAAGGCACTCATTTATCTCTGGAAAAGAGAAAGTGTCAGGTCAATGCTAATGCGGTGTAAACGTATAACATGTTCACCACCAGCCATTTATTAACATACTGAGTGCTTGGAAATACAAAGGCCTGCATCTCATTACTATTTATTCCCTTACAAACATTATATGAGCGTATGAGCGCATGATCCTTCTAGTGAAAATGTCCTGTTAAAAGCAAAACATTTTCAGTAGGTTAAGCATGATCAGGGTATCTTAAGCCTGGTCTCTGGTGTTGTCTTACCATATAAAGTAGGCTGGGTAAAAACAACACTGATTCTTGGCCAACTGTTGATCTAGGTACTTAGATATACATAAAACACACGTGAGAATTTGAACAGGGACTATGATTTGAATTACAAAATTCATTTTGTGTAGGAAAACCTCAACCTCAAAATGAAGTGACTGACTGACACATGGAAGACAGGCCAGGATTCTTAATCAAACCTTGGAGCCTGAATGTGTTTATTAAAAAAGCCACTAGTGGTACCAAACAGAATTGCCAAAATAATGAAAATTCTTTTCATCCTTCAGAAAATCCCATCCTATACTCATGTCATTTTGTTGACTCGTGTCAATATTATGTCCAACCCTCTCAGGCCAGCTGAGCAAACAATTTACAATGTTTTGTGCCACTGGTCAAGCAGAACCTAAATACATCACCTTTAAACAAATTCTAAATTAAGAAAAAAACGAATTTCCCCTTCAGAAAAAGCAATGAATCATTTTGGCAAAATCTAACAGAGTCATGGAAGACAGTCTGACGGTACCTTCACACTTTCTGGTTCTGAGATTTCTCTGAAATCCAGGTTTGCAGTGGCAGACTGCATTCATGTTTGTCTGATTGCACACTGCATCCTCTCCACATGGATTCAACCTCTTCCCGCATATGTCTCCATTTGAAGCTGGAATGAGAGAGAGCTTTGAAGTGACATACACGCACCCCATGGTCTCACTGCATGATGCTTTTGTTTGTTTGTGGTGATGTTTGGTCAAAAAAAAAACACATTCTCATCTGGAAGATATTTAAAGCCTGAATGATTTTCAGATTATGACTTCAGTTCCAGCCAGACACACACAGTACAGCATCTATCTGCATAATTCACCTCGGTAAGGCAGCACAGTTGATATTCCTCTAACGTTTCGGCATGGGGCCGCTTTAAACCCTTATCTCAAAGCATTAAATTCATTTAGACCGTACAGTCTCCTGTACAGACTCTCAAAACAAACATAGTTTTGATCATTTCAGCTTATGTTTGCTATCTAATTTGGTTTTATTGTATCTGAATTGAAGATCAGAAAACCTCCATCCTGCTTACATTAATGAAATGTTCAATATTCAAAATGTCATCCTGACCTTTGCCTACTTCATTGTGAGCAGTCTTCTTTATTACATCTATTTGCATACTGTATTGTGATTGGTCTTGTGTTCCTTGTATATATCCAACCATCTTTACACTGACTTTTGATTCTCATGCACATAAATCGTGCGCCGATTGTTATGACATCGGTTTAGTTGAGACAGAAAGCATTTCTGTTTAATTTACACAAGCAAAAGCCTAAAACATAAACCTAACCAAACCTTTAACACCACTGTTTTCTTCTCTGCCTCCGCTGGTATTTGTTTGGCATTTGATTCTGTTTTCCAGCAGATTTATCTGAAAGGTCTGGTAAAAAACATACAAGCCTTGCAGTCATGTTCATCTGATCCTCCATTTCCACAATCATCAAACAGGTCACACTGTAGCTGGGCAGGTATACATCTGCGGTTACTGCAGGTAAACTCCGTCTTCCCGCAGGGCTTGGGCCTGCTTGACACAGCTTCTGGTTTGGGCCCAAGATCAAAGAAAGAAACCAAAACATTCAAAACATTAGCAGAAACATTTTATGTGGCTCTGCTTAAAGAGTCCTCAATCAACATGACCGATTGTGAACATATGAATGCGGGTGAGTAATGAACACCATCTATCCGAAACCACTGATGAACTACTAGCCAAGCAATATCACATAATTCTAAGATGAAAACTTTATGGTAATTGTAAAAGTATGGCACAAATGATGGATTTCTCATTGTGCTGGGAAGGATAAAGGCCTGATCGGAGGCTTGTAAACGAGCGTACCACATTCATCTTCATCTGAGTTGTCCCCACAGTTATCCACACTGTTACAGATCTGATCAAGCCGTAGACACACTCTGTCATTTCTGCAGCGATATGGCCTTGCTGGAGGACAAGGCAGTTTGGCTGTAGAAATGAGAACAAAATGTCACCATAAGTTTTACAGTTGTTTTAGACTGCATGAGTGAAAGTGTGTGGACAGTGCAGGCCCCTTCTACTTAACAGGGTTATCTAGGCCCTTTAATTCCAAGGAAGGCAAATCTTAAAGCTATGGCATGCTTGCAAATTGTGTTGTGTTTATAAAGAAGTGTTTAATTGAGTGTGGTGTGAAGAACTTCACTGGCCTGCACACAGTCCAGACTCAACAGCTTTGGGATGGATTATAAAGCTGACTGCGAACCAAAACTCGTAACTGCCTGACCTCACTGGTGCTTTTGTCTAATTAGAAGCAAATCCTCACAGCCATGGTCCAACATCTAGCAGGAAGTCTTCTCAGAAGAGTGGAAGCCATTACGGAGAACCAACTCCTCATTAATACCAATCATTTTGAAAATTAAATACTAAACATTATTGCATGGTTATAAGAACGTTATTCAAACATTTGTTTATTCTGTAACTTTTTAAACCATTCTACCAATGATATATGATATATAGGATCGATTAGTAGAACAATTTAAAACGTGCAAGAACATTTTTTGAGAAACACTTTGAGAGAAATTTAGAGAACGCTATCCAATGTTCTGAGAATGTTTTCTGTTAGCTGGGACATCAGGAAACTGAAACAAGATGTTCCCCAAGTCTTTCAACTTTGGATCAAAGGTTAGCAGACAGAAAACAGACAGAGATAGTTAGCCTACCGCACATCTCAGGATCTTCATCTGAGTTATCTCCACAGTCATCCTCTCCATCACATACCCACACGTGCAGCTTACACAGGGTGTTGTTACAGATGAACTCATCGGGGCGACAGAAAAACGCTTCTGTATAATACACAGTCAGTTTGTCGTTAAGCTGTAATAGGTTGATATGAGCATTAAACAGAAGGATGCATACCGTATGACAACCTGAATGAGTATAATGGATAAACACAGTGTTTTTAAAACGACAGAATGTTAGAAAATGGCATCAAAAGCAAATCTGAAATGGATTTTTGCGTACACCTGGAAATGACTACATCTGGATGATTTTGAAGACAGTGTGTGTGTAGCTAGTGGTGGGAGAAAAATCGATTCAATCAACTCACTACCATTCATCAAACAATGCAGTGATCCACAAAATTCATAATTGGAATTTTAAATGACCTATTAATAATTCTGTTGATTGAAGAGGCATACAGAAGACAAAATGTACAGAGTTTTCTATTTTTCCCACTTTTCTGTTAACGGGTCATGTTTTAGTATGGATTTAGTATGTAATCTTTAAACAGAGTCTACAAATGAACCACTTTAACTTGCCATATTGGCTAACACCTTATACAGTCATCAAAAAATAAGAGGCATTGAGAATTGCTTGGGAAATGGGTTAGGAAAATGGATTATGAAATATATTTCTCACTCCTGATTCCATTTTTACTGGAAAATAAGTATTGCAGCCATTAAATATTTGCTTGGTTATCTCTAAAGTGCTCCTGTATTTCCTCTAGATCAATGATATGATGTAAGCAACTGACTCATAGTGCACTGACTCACTGTCACACATCCGCTATGTTGGACACTTGACATAATATCTCAGATGACATTCTTATGTGCTAATGTAAGACTGAACAAAATCGTTAATTGGAATCAGAATCATTCCATGCGAATTCCATCCCTATGGTTTTGCAAAGGGTTGCTGGGAAATGAACGTATTATGAAACATCTTCATACCATGACCGCAGTTCTCCTCATCGCTGTGGTCCACACAATCGAAGACATCATCGCAGCGCCATCGTTTGGGAATGCAGTGAGCGTGGTTTTTGCACAGAAACTCATCTTCTGCGCACTCCTTGACACAGTCCATCTGGTGAGAGCACAAGAAAAGCCTCAGACACCCACTATGAGGAGGAAGAGTGTGCTGCATTGAAGCAAAGACCTAACACATCTGTTTCCATGGCGCCAAACACCAGTCTGATATACAAGATGAATGTTTTCAATTTAATAATAAAAAAAATATATCGCACAGTTGTTATTCACAGGACGTGATATAAAAATAATCAAATCAGATCAAATCAAATCAAGGCTTCTAAAAACACCCACACATTATATTAAGACTACATGTTTTCAGCAAGGTTGCTCACCTTTGACGTAACTTAGCTCTCAGATTAAATTAATTAATCATTTCAGAGTGTCATACCAAAGCTCTGATAATTAAATCATTTTATTATAAACAAATTTTAAACAAATCATTTTGTTTGCTGAAAATCCAGCTGAAACCAGTTTCTCTAAGCTGGTCTAAATTGTTGATCAGATGGATTACCCTGGCCTCCATCCACACCTGGCTCTATTCTGATATATAACACCCACTTTTCACAATTTAAAGTCCTGCCCTGCTTTTTTCTTCATTAAATATCCATTTTTAATTAGAAACAGATCATAAAAGCTGATGTGACCTGTTTATTTTTTCCAGCAAGCTATAAAAGTTAAGAATTTCTGCTTCAAATCTGTATCCAATCTATCTACATCTTTTTTCCCCCACTAATGCCTGTTTTCTGAGAGTGGTGTGTTTGATGTAAGGTGAGGAGGTCTTGCTGGAGAACTGACCTCATCAGAGCTGTCCACACAGTTGTCATGTCCATCACACCTGAGAGCGGCAGACACGCAACCTCCACTGGCACACACATACTCGTTCAGAGAGCAGGAGGGGAGAACTGCCGGACACATGAGAAAGAAACACAAACACACGAGCAAAGCGTCAAAGATTTTTGCAACTGATGATAAATTAGAATGTCTGTCCGTCCGTCCATCCATATATATATATCACTTCTGTCTTTTTCTGCCCACCCATCCCTATCCATCCGTTTCCATACATCTATCCATCATTGCACTAATTTCATGATCCTTTATTGCCTTGTAACTTGAGGGTATGTAAGCATTTTAATAGCCTCTCTGATTTAAAACCGCAAAAACTGTGCAGAAAACAGGCCTTTATTATTTAAACCAGCATGACTTCTTGCATTAATGACTACCTGCGTAAAATGTTGCTTCATTAATAACCCTTTTTAGTTCCTTCAAAGCAAATATATAAATATCAAGATATACACAGAAAATCCTTGTAGTGAAAAACACTCATTTTTATTAGTATATAATGCAATTTCAGCTACATCAGCCAATGCGAAAAACTTCTCCTTAATTCATAAAGCAAAATGCACTCCTCAATAAACTATTGAGGCCTCTAAATAAATTCTTAGGTTGAATTAAAAATTAACCAAAGACTAAATTCCCCGGAGTGCTGACTAAGGCTGTTGTGTTGATTATATACACACATAAACACAAAGAGACCTGAACTGAACGAACCAAAATATCCATAAAACATTTCAAGACCTCAGGACATGTTAAAGATATACCTGTTCCGAGGCAATTTCTTTCATCTTCTCCTGTTTTACAGTCTTCCTGTCCATCACACAGCCACTTCCGGGAGATGCAGAGGCTGTTGTGACACTGGAACTGGTCGTCTGCGCAGTGAGTCTCACAGTCCTTCTAAAAACGAATCGCAAATTAGCTTCAGGGTTGTGTCATAATTTAACATGCACATCTCTTTTTATATGGGAGGTTCTTTTTGTCATTTTTTATTGATAGACAGTGGAGAAAGAACAGAAAATAATTGGGCAGAGCGAGACAGCACATGACAGACCAGATGGTGTGTGTTAAATTAAACCTCTGTTTCCTGCACGAGCATCATGGCTTAACGTGTCTAGAGCATTTGTGCTAATGTACTGCTATTCTAATCATTTTTACAAATGAGTTAGCTTCATATTTATCCTCTGTTTTACAGTTGCTGAACTGTAGCGGAGATGATTGTTTGGTGTTAGTAAACAATGCTTCCAGTGTGTAAACAAACATGTGTGACGCTCGCAGTGTAGCCAAAGGGTAAACATTTCGTTTCGCCGTTCTGTTCATCAAAGACATGCACTGTATCTTCAGAACCTGCTCATAAATCCCCATAAGCATAAGAGGCACATTCGCTCAAAGAACTGAGATTCCAGCCCATGTTAGGTTGTAAAAACATTTCTGTAAAGTTTTTATAAATTAACAAAAACATAAAAAATGTTATTTTCAAAGTTTTACGAATGCTCAAAGCGTCCAGTTTTTTTAGATGTTGTAACGTTATTGCTTGGTTACAAGAACGTTACTCAAACATTTTGTTAATTCTGTAACATTTTTGAAACACAACTGCAAAATGTTTTTTGTTCATTTTGAGACAACTTTCAGAGAACATTAGCCTTTTTCTTAGACAATTTCGTTATCTGGGATTACACAGCTTTGAAATCTTCTCGTCAAATGACATGCAGCATTCACTGACCTCGTCTGAATTATCAACGCAGTCATAGTCACCATCGCAACGGAAGCGTGCTGAGATGCATTCCCCATTGGCGCAGGCAAAATCCTTGTGATTACAGGTCACTGGCTCTGCAGAGAGGAGAGCATGATAAGACAGCTAAAACCGCACGGCTAACCTAACCATGCCCTGTGAAGCTGCTCACAACCAAACCGGTGAAGTACAATTTTGCAAAGGATAAAAGACAGACAGCGAGATCATATCAAAAGTGTAAAAATGGCCCACACTTCAACGTGAATTGGCAACGTACCATCTGTTTTCAAGGTTCTTGCAAGTATGCCAAGAACTTAAGAGCAGCACTTTGCAGACTAATCAGCAATTAGAATTTATAAAAGGCCTTTTTTCCTCCAAGAGCGCGTGCAGCGTGCAACGGCCAGAAAACATGTTGGTTGATTAGAAAACACGTTAATACGAACTGCTCAAAATTGCTTGTTGATTTAACGACATAATGTAGGAAAGCGTGGCATGAAAGTGAAGGCGTGATGGACAACATACAATGTCATGCAAATGGTACAATGGCAAGTATAAACAGATTTAAATTCATAGCCATCTGCTTGACTAAACGCTAGATGCCAGACTCTTGACTTAAAGGCTCCAACAGGACACAGCGAGCCATAAAAACGGCATAAAACACACTTGAATGGCTGATGTTTCTTTGTGGAAACTTGGGCAAAGATCAGAAATTAACAGATAAATGGTAAACAAACAGATAGCAAGCAAGAAAACATCAAGCAGTCTGTGAAAGTGGCCTCTGAAGATCCCACACGACGTGTCTTGACAGTTAAAACAATTTAGTACAAACACAAGTCTGGAAAACGCATTATTGTGCTGAAGATGATGAGAGAAACTCACTACAATGTTCTTCATCTGAGTTGTCTCCACAGTCATTCTGGCTGTCGCATCTCCAGTGGTCCGGGATGCAGTTGTTATTCTCGCACCGAAATTCATGAGGTCCACAGGTCTTTTCATCTTTTCATCAGACACAAACAAACAAACAGATGAAAATGGCTTCAAAAGCGCATGAATATTAATGCGGCGCTACCGTGTTTCGACACGTAATCATCATTTCCTCAGGGTTCTTGGGTGCGGATCTGACACCAAGTTCAAAACACGCCCGTTCTCAGGAGGTTAACGCACCATAAGATGAGATACAGGACTGTGCTGCTGATAACTTCCATCCTCAATAACATTAACACTGGACACTTAACATCAAACAGTTTGTCACCTGGGTAAAATCTCCTGCCATGAATCTTTCTGAAGGAGCTTCTCTTACCTTTTTAAACAGAACTTCTAGTGTTTACATTATATAAAACTTTTTCAAGTGTTAAATTGTTAATCAAGAAACAGATCGGTGCTGGATATCGCCAAAACGTTATGAAACAACACACAATTTATGTTCTAGGAAAAAGAACCGCGATCGATACCGATATGTGATTTTATCCCAATACTGTAGCTCTGACAGTTGGCTACAGCAGACATTTTTTCCAACATGTACACCAGTAAGAGTACGAATAGCAAACTTCAGGTACCTGTCACAGTTTTCATTACTGTGGATAAAGGAGATATTCTAAGATATTTCTCTTGACAGATTTTTCTGCTTAAATATCAACTAATAGGTTGCAAGCATCCTGCTCTTTCACACTGTCGACTCCTGAAAGAACATTAAGAGATACTGTACTATCATCTAGAAAAAACACGGCATATTTTTCTGACAATATTTGAGATGTTTCTCAGTTACAATAAAAATAATTGCCTTTCACAGACACTAAAGCATGTCACTACATTGAATCCGCTGCCTGTGATGACTTATTACATATAATAACTATGATAACCACAAACGCCTAAGAAAACACATGAACTATCATTCCAGCATATTGCTTTGAAGATATACTGATAACACTTCACGCAATGACGTCCCATTTGTTAACATTAGCTAACACTGACTAATACTTAAACACCATTTATTAATCTTAGCTAATGTTATTTAGATATTTACTAACGCTAATCTTCAAAATCAGAAGTTTACTGGATCAGAAGAACATTAGTTGATGCACTAACATGAGCAAACAATGAATAATTGCATTTGAATTAAGTAACATTTTAATAAATGCTGTAAAATGTATTGTTAGTTCATGTTAGCTTACTAATGCATTAACTAATGTAACTTTATTGTGTTAACATTATTAAATGTTGCCTTATTAAGTGTTACAGATATCCTGTTTTAAACATTCCTACTGGCTTGTTTATCGAATCCTTATAAATAAGTATTTCTAATAAGCTTGTTATAGTACCAAGAGTAACCTGGTTGGTATGAATAAAGCCAGTCGTTTATTGTAGGTTAATGGCACCATTTCACTTCAATTGGTGAGATAAAGATCTACAATGACCGGCAGGCCGATGCAGATAGTGTCACATCTGGAGGATCAATGGGGACACCCGAGGAGCCCAACATGCCTCAATTACAGCGTGACCAACAATACTCCACTGATGTGTCACTCATTTAGAAGATGTTTTTTTCTCTCCCGAAACCTCGCGTTATGGATAATCCATAAAAAACATCAGATACGTTCAGCCAAGGCAATCAAACCAATTTTCCCCATCAAATTCGGACAAAATGTAATTTGTTTCCAACAGACAGGATATTGATTTCATTTCTTTTGTCAACTGATATGGTAAATCCAGGCTCATCATTGCTGGTAGGAAATGTCACATGTTTGATATAAAAATGTACACTAGAGATGATTACAATTTAAAACATCCACAGAGAGATCTTCATTTTAGTGCATGAAGAAATCACTGATAGGAATCATCAGCTCTGTTCCAAAACCTTGGAGCTGCCTACATAGGCAACATTTTAAGGCATCATGGATGTGCTTGATGTGAAAGCTATTTAAGCAATTTCTTTTGGCAAAAATCTAAGGCAGCATCTCATGTGTCATTCGTGGAGACGGCAATCCCATAATGCATTGTGACAAACGATGGTGTGGACGAAGTGAAAGTAAGTAAAAAACAATTCATTCAATTCTGCAAAGCATTGATAAAAAAAGTTAAAAAATACTATTTTATCCCATATTCTAGTCCTATATATTTTATGCATATTAGTCCATCACATAAATAGCTTGGCAACATGCTAAACTCTGAATCTTTTTTAGAAGCGTTATTTGTATGACACACAGAGCTGCTGCCCACGTCTGCAGTGTGCAGCAGTACAAATCTCACTACATTTTATCTCTCACTGTACTGTACCACACTAAACAGGTTAGAACAACCAAGCATCACACTTGTGTTACCTACAATAATATAATACAAAAAAAATGAGAGCTTCTTTTAATGAAACGAGGTACACAAGCTCACCGGTCCAATACAGTCTATATAAAATTATTTGTAGCAAAACACGGCCAATGCAGAATTGTTTTGGTGCATCAGCATTCTAAATGTCTGAAACACATAGCCGGGGAGGAATGCAATATGTGAGGCCATCGTTGATGTGCCACTGTCAAACTAAATCAAGCGTTCAAGGCAACAAAACAGGCCCAGGGGAATTGTTACAAGCCACAGCTAATAAAAGCCGAGTGGTTCATGATTAAAGCTGGCCTGACTCCATCAGAGAGAGAGAAGACTCTACGAGCATACAGAACTGACATTAGCCCCAATCAGACTTTCAGATGGGTCTGTACAGGCGGCCGATTGAGGCTCTGATTTGTGAATAATAACTGTGGCTCGCTTACCACAATTGGCCTCGTCCGAGCCGTCGGCACAGTCGGGGTCTTCGTCACACACCCACAGTTTGGAGATGCAATGCATGGTGGTCTTGCACTGGAACTGGTCTGGAGAACATGTGCTCTCAGCTGGAACATGAAGATAAAGACAATAGGAGGATATTTAGGAGGCCATCAAGACGTCATTTCAAGAGTTTGAGAGAGATTTGGGAAGGACAGGCATACATATAGTGAGGCAATACATCAAATATCTGAAATTTTCTAAACATTATGACAATTATGTCTTTTGCAATTTAGCTCCCAAACCAGCTAACCAGTTTGGTGTGATAAAAGCCACATCTGAGATCTGTCGGTCTGGATCATTACATTCACAGAGATTCTGTCACAGCACGCTTTAGTTTAGAAGAATATGGTCTATTATAGTCAGTTTTAATGGAGGGAGCAGAAAGTGTTTCTTACGACAGTCTGTCTCATCTTCACCATCCCCACAGTCGTCCTGTCCATTGCAGCGAAGATTTAATGGTATACACTTCTGCTTTCTGGTGCACTTGAATTGGCCTGATAGACAGATGTATGTATCTGCAAACAAGAAGAGACATTACAGGAGAAGTGAAGAACCAGTGTGTATCCTCTGTGTGGGAAAACGTTATATACAATGTCATCTACAATTAGAAAGTTACATACCTAGATTCGATTTACATTTATGCAATTGGTGACAAGTTTATCTGAAGCGACTTACAGTACATTTAAACCTTACATTATCAATGTGGGAATCGAACCCATGACCTTGGCATTATTAGCACCATGCTCTACTAGTCTGGGTACAGGAACACAAAACGTGTTGCTGATGGAGGCTCTGGTTTATAAATAATAACTTGCAGTAAATTCAAGATACACATTTTATCAACATGGGATTTGAACCCATGACCTTAGTGATAATACCCAGCTAACAATTTTAGATTGTTTCCTTAACATTTCCTTCAAGTAACAAAAACAGTTTTAGAAAACGTTAGCCAGCGCTCTGAGAACGTTCTGTGTTAGCTCGGTAGCACCATCCTCTACAAGTTGTGCTACAGGACATCAGCAAAACTGTAGCTTTAGTTGTTTCCCAGAAGTATCTTTGCAGAATAAAACTGAGACAATTACAGAAACAATATTATTTATGTTAAAAGAGCTAAACATCTAGAATCTTAAATCCGTGTTGTTCCAAAAAAATCCCAGTTATAATCGCTGAATGACAAAACACCCTGTACTCTCTTCTAATACTCTTAAAGTGGATATTGATCGTTTGATAGCAGCGAGAGTCTGTATAATTGAACATTCAGAGACAGCTGTGCTAAAGAAGATTTGTGGCTGATGAAAATTCCAGTCAGATTTTTCGGCGTCTGCATGCCGCATACTTCACAGGAAGTGAATTCTACAAGGGGGCCCTATAGCCTCACACAGAGAAAATAAAGCACTGGATCTGTCGATAAGAACATGGCATTTAAGTCGAGTCTTCGTATGTATTATTCTGCTCACCACAGTTGGCTTCATCTGAGTTGTCCCCACAGTCATTTTCTCCATCGCAAATGAAGGGAGGTAAAGCACAAAGGCCAGTGCCACACTGAAAACGCCCCGGCTGGCATTTGAATTCCGCTGCAAAAATAATGATTAACAGTGAACTCCTGAGGATTCAAAGCAATTTGTGCATAGGTGTGTGTTTTTAAACCCGACTTGTGTGAGGTCTCTTGAAATGGGCGAGTCAACCCACGTTCCATTATTCCTCTAAAAGCACTTCTGTGATATTTAATGCCCCCTGCCCTTTATCGAACAACACAGGTTCCACCTATTAACAACAGCCATCGGCAGCCTGTCATTTTCGGTTCGTTCCGGGTGTTCTGCTCGTGTGAATCACCAAGCCATAAAGTGAAATTTAAAAACAAGCCCACTGGGAAATAAAAATGAGAGAACAGAAGTTCATTCTTACTTCAGACTTACAGGTCATTCTAGTTTGTAGCTGTGAACTAGTTCATCTTTGTACACAGAAAGCACTCACTGGGTGATATATTGAATATTCACAATGCATTGGTAATGAGTTCACTGGCACAGAGTTTGAGAGAGTTGCTCTAATAGTATTTTTTATGTATTAAAACATCGGTCCTCATTATCATGTATTATATTGACATGCCTTGAGTGTTTTTAACTATATTTATATTTACAATTTACATGGGAACAATAACTGATTTTTTGATTAATTTTATCATTTAGCTACATCGTTAACCCAAGGTAAAACAAAACACGAATGTTATCAAGCAATTGGTCTTAGCAATTAACAACAGTAAACCGCATTCAGTCTTGGCTGAGAACTTCAGCACTTACGACAATCTGCAGGCTCATCCGACCCATCGCCGCAGTCGTCTACCGTATCGCATTTCCACCAGAATGGGATGCACTCGTCTGTTCCACAGCGGAACTGCGAAAACGTTCAGCACATTCAGAAAGTTCAATCAATCGTGCACAACACAAACTGGAAAAAGCCTTGCTGTTTCTACTAATAGTGTGCAATCATCATTTGAGTTCACTGACCTGGCTTGCTGTGCAGTTGGACAGGCAGGTTTTGTTATCAGATGCCAGGTAGAAGTTTGTTGGGCAGGCACATTTATGACCTCCACCGGGAGACAGTAAACATAAATGGCTGCAACCTCCATTGGCCACCTGACACTGGTGCTTGGGGACTAAGTAAAAGAGGGTTGTATTAATGTGGTGCATATTAAGTCTAAAATAAATACAATGTTTAGTTCAAAAGGTCTCTACCTTCAGGTTGGCGCAGAGGGTGGTAGACTTTGACTGACTTTATGGCCTGCCATGAGTTTAGAAGCTCGACAGCATTGGCACCGGTGGTCTTGTGAGCTCGTCGGAGAGATTTGGACTTTCCGTCAGTCCAGTAAATGAAGTCTTCGAAAAGCGAGAGCCCCATCACGCCTTGGATGTGGTCATAGGGAACTGAGGTGGAAAGCATCGTACCAGGTATGTCAGTAAAGTTGCGCTACTATATGTACAATCAATTCAAAGCAAAGTCTTCACACACAGCGGCCATCTTTGCAACCTCCGGGCAGCTGTTTCAGTCATACAAGAACAAGTCCTACCTATCTGAATGGGGGAAGACATATCTCTAAAATTGCTAGTTATTGCTATGAGCTACTGCTAAGGTCACAAGAAAAGAAAATATTTTCCAATAAAGGCTGGTGAGTACCTCCCAACACTGTGTACAGAGCCCCACCCCCAGAGAATCATTAGTGTTTTAGCCACTGATGATTGGCTTTTTCTACTTGAAGGCGGGGCTTCCTTTGCTAAAGCCGCCTTACTGAGCATTGCAGTTTCCCCATTCAAATGAAGAGTATTGCAGCATTGTGTCAAATCTATAATCTTTGATCCAAGCCTGTATCCTGCACCTTTCAGATTTCAAAAAGAAACATTTCAAGAGACTTCAAGTTTTTTTAAATATGATGCTTTATCTTTAATTTTCCACATGCTGTGAATATCTGCTGCTCTTTGTGGATATCAGTCTTGCTTTATCTTTCATATCACATTATTGTTTCTTTTTTAGCCTGATCCTGCATAGCTATGGTCTGCTAATAACGTGAAAAGAAAAAGGACTAAAATTACGTCTAATTTCGTACCCCGACGCCTCTGAGAACCATCCATGTTGGCGAAAAGGATGTGATTATCATCGGCCCAGTAGATTCTCTTGTTTGTGTAGTCGATAGTTAAAGCTGAGGGGCTGTAGATCTCTTTGTTCACGATAACTGTGTGGCCTTGACCATCCATGCCGACTCGACCGACGTGTGGGTTTTCACAGCAGTCGATCCAGAACACGTATCTGAGACAGAGAATAAAAACCTCATTTAGGAAGTTCACTCAACACGAGACGTCCTTGTCACAGTTGTGTAGAGATTAGCCATTCCCATTGATCTGTTGAATCTACTCACTCTTTCACTGGTGACAAAGTAAAATCTCCCCAAACTGATGGTTAAAAGTACAAAAGTTATTGTGGAAATGTGAAAAGAAGCAGCTGGTGGAAATGTACCCAGTTTGAGCATCCAGGGCCAGATCTGTAGGGTTCTTCAGCCCGGAGCTGACTAAAACAGTGGGGTATAAACCGTTGGATTTGGACACCTCCAGAGTCTTTCTCTCTACATCACACCAGTACAAGTTCTTTCCAATCCAGTCCACCGCCAGCGCACTCGGCACGGCTGTTCGGTGAACAACCTATGAAAACAAACAAAATACAATGAGATCTGTCAATCACTGTAGGCTAATATTTGCTTAGTCACGTATCACTGAAATGAGCATGCAGGATTATGGGAGTGCTTGTATAAAGAAAATTAGAATAAAAATTGTCACAGGCATACAAAACATCACCGATAAACAAAAATGACCAAAAATAGCCAAACTGGTTTAGATGTCTTCCACCCTGGCCAAGATGGTCTTTAGATGGTCTAGCCGGTCTATCTGTATGGCCAAGCTGGTCCTCAGCTGGTCTTCGTGTTCTCCTGTCTTGACTAGCTATGACCTTTTAAACAAGACCAGCTGGACCAGGCTGAGAAACCAGCTAAGACTTTCAAGCTATGATTGGTTGTTTGTATTTTAGTCGGGATGCTAAACCAAAGCTGCAAGTAATAAATAAAGGGATCTTTAAACAAGTTATTCTGTCTCTGTTTGATGCAGTGCCTGATGCAAATATTGCACAGCATACTAAAGAGAAGCAAACTTTGGGGTACAGACTAAGGCGACTTTTACAAGCCTTCATTACAAGACATGATATGCTTTGAGATCTTCTCCATCATCATCTGACGGGGATGTGTAGTCGTGCCAATTGACAAGATCGTCCCTTCAGCAGTAATTTCAGCTGAGCCGAGCTTGAAATATTCTCTGAAATGTCAATGATTGGGGAACATTTTCCCAATCAGAAGAGTGCCTCCAGATGAGAGGAAACATTAATATTCCAAGTGGGAAAGAAAGAGCTTCTGGTTTCCTAGTGATCTCGTCTGGCACTGATTTGAAAGATTGCCTCGTGTGGAAATGGCTAACTCATTTAAAATGTCAACATTTGAATATATCAGCACTGAACGCATGTGGGGCATCAAAATCATATCAGATCCTCTCAGCAGCTGTCACTTTAGGAGTGAATGGTTGATAAACATTGCAGGAGTTTCCCAGCTAACAAGGAACATTCTCAGAACACTGGGTAACATTGTCTAATGTTCAACGTTCTCTCAAAGGTCTCAAAAGTGTTCTTGTAGTAACGTTACTAGAACAGCTTTTTAATATTTTATATCACATATATCAAAAATGTTTTAAAAACGTTACAGAATTTAAAAAGTTGAAAAAACATTCCTATAACCAAGCAATAACATCAGAATAACGTCTGGATGTTATGAATGTTCCTAAACCTTTAAAATATCATTTTAATGTTTTTGTTACTTAATGAAAATTTTACTACCTAAAACGGTTACCTGGGTTATTGTCATGTCTGCATGTCATGAATCATAAATGACAGCTACCAACTTAAATTTTATATTCACATAACATACACATCCAACTTTGGTCCATTTTATATTAGATAAATTCCCTTATTAAACCACCCTAAAGGCACTGCCTACGGCATCACGTCACATGGTGACCTTCTCCAGTATAACACAGTTAATGAATCATTATATTACAGTATTACAGTGAACAAGCCCATGGTGCATTGTTCACGAATCCCAACCTTTGGGAATTGCTGTTAGAGACTGTCTTAAAAATTATGCCTTGAAAATCTGTAAAAAAAATGAACTAAATATGTAGGCTTTACCCTTAGCATCAAAACACATTTGTAATCTGATAACTCTTTACCCGACCCAAAATGATGAAATCAGGAGTTTGCAATACATAATTATTATTCCATTAAACATGAAATGTCAATGCAGCAGGGGAGACCAGGGGCAACTGTAACATTTTCCTTTTTAACACACAGATTACTACAAATTTACTTGCTATCTTTTGATATAAGTAACATTTATAAGTGATAACATTTATATATGTAAAATTCATGTGTGGTTTATACGGTATTAATTATTTTAGCTGGCAGAAATAAAGTGTGTTTAAAGCTACAATATAAGGGGTACCTACATTCTAATTATCTAAAACTGCAAACTGAATTATTTACAAATGCCTGAACATCACGTATGATGTAATCTTGTATGCTAGCTACCAGCAACACTATAACCATCTGTAATTCATGTAATTTCACTTTAAACCAACAAGAGATAAAACTGATATTAGTTTGTATTTCTCTCTAGCATGGTAAGATAAGAAACACAATTCTGTGTCCTTGTTGTTAAAGCTGCAAACCATAACCTTTTTTGAACAAAATAGGGCATGTATTGGGCATGTACATAACTGACTGATGTTCAGACTCTCCTTACTATACCCCAGTTTACAACGGTATGTCTGTAATAATGATTTATATTTGAGCTGTCAGGTCCGATTTCCTAGGAAATTGTAATTTGGCTTCATTTGTTCTATAAATACGTAGAAAAGTATGCAAAGTAACCTACAATTGTATGTTTCAAACAGAGATGGAGACAGAGAGGCAAACGTTCTGGATTGCAGATTTGAACAGAAATGGTGATGGCGTCATTATAGCTCCAGCTAATGATGGGTAAAGGTCTCTTAACCAACTAAACATATTGTACCAGTCTGCATTGTCTCTATTTCCAATGTTTTAAAGATTACATCCAAAAATGCTAATGAATTTCAAATGGCTTTAGCTTGTGCTGAGCAGGGGTGATAAATCAGGAGGGGGCAACGCTGTGTAATGAAGCCAAATGATGCTCTTGGCCCCTGCAATGAAGCTAATGAGATGGGGAAAAGTGTTGCTCAGCAGGTACGAGGCAGAGATGTGTATCTGAGCCTTAACCATGTGACCTTAATGAGTCCCTCAAACGATGCTAAAATGAGCATTTAAATCTACAGCTGTGGAACCACATAACAGTCGTCTAATATTCAGATATTGAAGCTCTCCTTTGCATCCCATGTTAAAACATTATTTGTCCAAACCACCTAGCATTACGATAATGATTGCGACAGATGAAAAACTGGTTGGCACCTTGAGATCACTTCCGTTCAGACGAATTCTGTTTATCCTCCGGCCGCTGGGTCTGCTGGAGTCAATCCAGTAGATGAACTCCTTCTTGTAGTCAAAATCTAAACTGACGATGTTGTTAAGACCCTGGAGAAGAAGAGAGACACAACCCGGAGGTAAATTAAGTCACGAACGTTCCAACATGCACAACAAGTAATCAGCCTGATGTATTAGCTGTTTAAGGACCGCAGTCAGAGATCACAGATAAACTATGCAGAAACAAAAAAGAGTGAGATGTTTATGTCTTGTTGTGCTATTCAATTAGCTAGAGGGCTTAATTTGCCACTTTAACTATTGCTTATCTCTTGACAGCATCTGGCAGGAATGTTCTTCAGACATGAAACATACAGAGAATACATTTCCTTTTGATGTCTATTAACTGTATTGATTTTGGAACAGGGCGGAATGCCTGGTGGATGCTTATGGTTGGCTTCTGGATCCAGGGAAGGAGTTCAAACAGCCTTTGGAGAGAATTCTGACGGTACATTCGTTACTGTCATGTTCACGTCTTCCTGCTGTCAATCAAACTACCACAAACACCCCCCCTCCCAACCCTTGCCCACTTCAGTACGGGTGCTGAGATCAGGAGACAGGCGCGATGACGGATGAAAACAGTCCTGATACCCTCATCAGATCATTGGCACTCCTGAAGATAGGGTCACTAAGCCTTCAGGAAGATCCTTAAAGACCTTTAGCCTTGCCTTGGAGCTCAAATCTCCAGCCTTATCTTAGGGCCAAGACCAAAACAAAGTACCTGTATTCTGTGTTTGACACAGAGGAAAACGAAGAATTAATTCATACTGGACAATAGGTCCAGAGAATTTACAGCAGGGCAGCAAAGTGCTATTTTCGGAGATTATAGAATACTTCACTCTGATTGGTCAGGGGTGGCACTGTGAGGTCACATATTTTTGTATATTGCAAAAGCCTTGCAGAACTTCACAAACAAAGCAAGACGAGTAACATTGTAGCTGAATCTGTCAATAGACAAAGCTATTAATAATACAGGACAGTAATAAATATTGTAATATTGTTGCAGTGTACATACATTTTGTGGCTAGGCCAATTGTGTTCTACTGTAATGGACTATTATTCTTAGTGAAAGCTTTAAATAAATGCATAAGCGAGGCCATTTTAATAATTTATAATCAGTATATCTCAATATTTCATGTCCATCTACTTATTTATTCAGTGAGCAGCCAGATAATAAGCAGCATAATGTACAGTCAGCCTGTCATTATTTCAGAATCAACCCCTACAGTGTTATAAATACAGGATAAGAAAGATACAGCTGTACATTAGGTCCTACTTACTGCTTCAAACTGAAAGCACTTGCAATGCTTTAATTATGGATACTCTATGGGAGCTAATAAAAAGCTAGCTAGCCTTACGCATAGTACACAAGATCATAGTTTCACACTACACTAGCATGAGGTCAAATCAGACCTTAGGGTATCAGATAGGGGCCGTAGGGGCCACTCATATTCAAGTGCAAAGGCTGTCCTCCCTTCACTCTCATTAAACAAAACTGAATAAATGAAATTGAATGATTGCTGTTGAGAACACTCTATAAAGGGGAGAATTTTCTGAGGGCTTTATACACATTCCCCTGGATGACAGTTTGAATTGGTATGAATAATGTAAGGAGCGCAGAATTGAGGAAACTCGCATTTCACTAAGAATCATCATTTAGATGGTAATGACTAGGCCTCTAATGACACCAGCTGTGGATAACAGCACAGAGGAACCCAACAAACCACAGCTGGCCAATCAGAAGACGCGGGTACATCTAAAGTCAAAAAGACGCCTCACAGAGCCATTCAAAGCCTCGCGGGTGTGGAACTTTTGTCGCATGAGATTATGAAAATGTGAAGAAAAAATTACTTCACATCACATGCAGTACTTGTTGTTTAGAGCTGGGAAATCTGTAATACATTTCATTAGTGGTAAACCAATATTGGTTTTTCACTGGCTGATATGCTGCCGATAATGCAGAAATATAAATACGGTAAACTAGAAGTTGGTGACAGCAAATTTGGATAAAGTTGCTAAAATGCAGTGAACACTTATTTTACACAAAACAAAAGAATAACAAAAGTTAACAAAAAAGTGTAAAAATGAATTTATTAATGATTCTGCAGCAATATTTTTGGAACTGAATAAAGGGAGAGCTAACACTTATGTGAATTACCTAACTCGATAGTAAAACATACTTAAACCTTATAAATAATAGTTAACCAACTTTGTTAATTTATCACCCTATCTGCTTAGTAATTAAACAACACCTGCATTAGGAAAGAGGAAACCCATGGGAAAAAAATCCGTAAATTGCTAAATAAACAAACCAGCATTATATGTAAAATCTGTGCTGCTCACATTTAAGACAAGCAACTTTTCTTTCATGTGAAGCTCCATTCAGTGAGAGACTACCTAATGACTACAATTAGTTTAAGGACTTTGGAGGCCAAAACAGTGTGCTGTTATCACAGCACTGTCACCACGACTCTTAATTGGTCCTCTATTAGGTTTTTATGAAGCTGGCTGGCTAGCACTATTTCTTCTGTTCTGGTCTCTGAAGCCCAGTAACAATTTTATGCAAAAGTACAGCAGCCCTGGCTAGGCAAACTGCATGTACGCATGTATTTCAATAAAGTGTGATATGATAATAAAAAAACAAATGAGAGAATGACATGAGAATAACAGCAGGACAGAGAGATTTACCTGTTTCAGAAGCGTGTAGTTGGATCCATCAACACTTAATTTTCTGATTTCATGTAGATCGGCCAGTATAAGAAAAGGCTCTTCAGCTGAAGGAAAAACAAAAAGTTTTTTCTTATACAAGCGGTAATTGTGTAGGCTCTAATTAAGCATTAATTAGGTTGCCCTCTCTTTAAAGACCTCATTAAAATGGCTTGGATGAGCAGTTTTTCCCCCTCTGTTGACACATTTCCTTTTAAAACAGGAAGTTAATATGGAACATACTGAAGTCTCCTTTTTTCTTATGAATAGCTAAGAGCCTTTAATTTACATCAAAGCTGTGAACAATACTCACTGGTAGTGTGCCATTTTAAAAACATTTTATGCGACAAAAATATTTTTATGTGTGAATTTTTACTTCGTTTGAGGAATACACTGACTTTAAGGGATACACTAGCATTAGATGGCCACAAAAGCTAATATACATAAACTAAAAACCAAACCCTTCAAAAATACAGTTGACAGATAATGTTTATTAAGCAGGTTAGTCGCCATGTTAAACAATACCAGAAACTTACCAGCAAGCTAGTGGCAAATCACAGAGATGTGGACACATCTGTGATCCTTCCAGAACTAAACTATAAAAAGAGCTTTAGAAAGCAACACGTATATCCAGCATCTGCCTGGAGGTAAACAGTAACTGCAGAATTACCTGAAAGAGACTTGCAGCTGTTGGAGTCTTTTCTGGGCGCTTCATAGCCGTCCACACACAGACACTTATAGGAACCGTACGTGTTGATGCAGTTTTGACTGCAGGGTAGAGTGGTGGCGCATTCGTCAACGTCAACGCATGTTTTCCCATCGTTCTTCAGGTGAAATCCTGGCCAGCACTTACACTAGACACATTGGTGAGAATTAATGTAGATATTTTTAATTACAAACCAGGAAATCGCAATGAATTTGAAATTGAACAGACACCTCTGTTTAATTCTGTTTAATAGCCACTTTCAGTCAAAACTGTTTCTTGTCTCTTATACGAAGTTGTTGTATAACTAAGAAACTGTTAAAATATATAGTACAGCACAAGACGTATGGACTACTTCTAAGAAACTTTATGATGCCCATTTCAATTTCATTATCTTATTATATTAAGATCAGAGTGATCGAGGGTGAACACTGAAAAACCATCAATCAGATCTCTTTAATATCGCAATTATTTCTCCTAGACAGCATTTTTTTATTTTAACAATTGACTCATTTATTTCCATCGTATTTCTCCTAAGCAATTTTAAGAGAAACATCTGAGACGAAGTTGATACATAAAACACAACTGAGATCTCCATCAAATCTCCTGAGCTATGAAAGGGCAACCTTTCATAGAAATAAAATTTTCCTTTGGGTGAGCATGGTTTAGAAAAATGTTTGCCGTTTAAAAAAAGTTCTGAATTCATTGCACCTGAAGCTGAAAAGCCTAACTTTGTGTTGAGGTCTTTTGAAAGTTTCTTGACATTTTTCCTCTCACTCAGCTTGTATTTGTATTGCAGCTAGACAGAATCGGTGCTGCACTCTGTTCAGTCTGTAACCTCTGAGCTCTCGTGATGATCCCTCCATTTATACCACACTGAACAGAGTGAGAGTCGTCACCTACAGTCTCCTGGCTGATGCGTACATGTGATGTTTACAGGATAACCTCAAGTGGCCTTTCTATTGATTTTGAGAGGGAGATTCAGGGTATAAATGTAATGGTACCCCTCACCACCTAACAGTGAACATTCTCAGAATGTTGGCCGACTCTCAGAGTTATCAAACAACGTTCTTGCAGTAACACTAGTAGTACTTTTTTAATATTATTTGGATCACATATCCAAAACTTTATTTTTTTATGAATAACATGGAATAACAACAAGCAATAACGTTATATAACATCTAAAAAGCTGTTCTTAGAACTTTTAAAATAACATACTTATGTTTTTGTTACTTAATGAAAATGAAAGGGAAATGTAAAATTGTTAGCTGGGTGTCTGCATACAAACAGTTTGGATGATCAGAGGTCACATCAGAAACTTTGCAGAAACTCCTGTAACTAGCAAAAATTAGCTGTAGAATTATTTCCCCCATAAGGCATCCCCTCTAAACAGCTCCTGAAGGCACTGCTTTCTGTTTAAACCTCATCTGAGTTTTTGCCAATTTAGTACCAATGAAACATAACTGGGACAAACTGTTCCTCCAACTTTTTCACTTTGTTTTTTGAGTGTTTGCTTTAGTAATTCAGTGAAAGGACGTTGATGAAATAAACAGTCTAATGTTGATTCTCTGCAAATCAATTCATCACAGCTAAATTCGTGGAAAACGTTTAAAGAAGTCACATGAAAGAAATGATACGGATGTAAAATGTGGCCACATCTGGAATTTCAGATAATGAAATAAACAAGCTTCAATGCATCTGGCTACTGGCTAAGATTATCAGTGCAGGAATACAGAATGCTCACATAAATCCAGATGTTATATTCGGAAAGACAGACGGATTTGTGAATGCTGTTCTGACAAACGTGAATGTTATTAAAGTTTTCCTCCTGTGGCAATTTATTGAAAAGTCACTTCTGAAGCAGAATTTGGTCTTGAGGGATGCAAGAAGCACAAATATAAATTGAAATGAATAACAGCCTCTGAACTGATTATGCATACGTGTGTAAACAAAGAATAATAAAGAAAGGACATGATGAAGGGCAGGATTACGACAAGATTCCACAAAGCCTCTAAGTTTAGCATATCTCTGACAGAACTTTATCTTTTATTTACAACAGCAGACCGTGGAAGAGATGCCACAGGTTTATGTGTGCGATCTCAGCATGATTAAAAAGTATCTTGTGTGCATTACTGGTAGCAAGGAAATCTTACCTTTTGTACATAAATTTTAAACATTTTTTATATTACATTTACATTAATGCATATGGCAGATGCTTTTATCCAAAGCTTACATTTAAGGTATACAATTAATCAGTATGTGTTACCCAGGAATCAACCCCACAACCTTTGTGCTGTGAACACAATGGTCTATCAATTGGACTTTATGTACTAATGTTTCTTTGTTTTACTATTTTTTACAGTTCCAGTTTTAAATTAGATTTGAAAACCCAGATTTTTAATGTCAATTCAGACTTTTGACCCTCACTGAACTTTTCTGATGCTGTGTTAAAACAATAGATTACACAATTATTGACCAACCTTGTATCCCACTGGTAAATCGTGACAGTCCTGCGTACAGCCACTGACACGCCGGTTGAGACATTCATTAACGTTGCAGTTTTTCTCATCGGAGCGATCGCCACAATCGTCTTTCAGGTCACACAGACTCTTCTCAGAAATACAGCGGCCATTGGTGCACATGAAAAACGAACTGTTGCACAAGCTCTCTAGAAAAACCAAACAAAAGTGAAAATAGCAAACAAATTAAAGAAACACCAAAACGAAAACACAGTTTTGTTATAAAACAAATCGAAAAAATAAAAAAGTTTTGGTAAAACAGGAATTTGATTGGACCCCTCGAAGCTATAAGGCATAAAGGTTGAATTTCAACAGAAAGCAAATGTTATTTCAAGCTTTCCATCACTGGCAGTAAAAGCAAAGCCTTTTTATACATTCCTGGTGCGCTCAGCTTAAAAAACACGCTATCCCTGCAGGTCAAAGTTATCCACTTCAGCCCGCCGCTTTTATTCCATGATGTTCCTTGGCCACTTGTGGTCTCAGATGTTCAGTAAAGCCCCACATCCATCAAGTCACACATATTTCAGGTAGAGCTTTACGGGGTCATTACCAGCAGCCAGGCATTTGAGGTTGAGAGGGAGCTCATCAGAGCGGTCAGGGCAGTCTGGGTAACCATCACACTCCCACTGGGCACTGAGAAGACATCGGCCATCAGCACAGCGGAACTCATCCGGCCCACACGAGCGGTACACTGCGGAGAAAGTGAGGACTGTAACCATAACATCACACTACACACTTCTAACATTGCTTGAGAAGAGTTATCTCATCCATAAACGAATCAAAATATTGTTTAGTTACAGAATAATCTGTGGATTTCTTGGACAACATACATTCTAACAACAGGTAAGATGACCATTCTGTTTCATAGTTTACATTTTCGTCCAGAAAATTCAGAAGTCTCAGTTTCGAGATGTAAAAAATTTTAAAGATACTTTGGAAACCCCCAGTAATTAAAGCCCAACACTGACTATACTTGAAACTGTTCTGTCATAATTAAGAATGTATCGTGCAACTGATCTGAGCTCAGAACAGCCCAAGGCTTACTGGAGAATTTTAATTAACAGAAAAATGTGTCACTATTTCAATATAAATACGGCAGATTTTTACTACTTCAATGTTGAATTTTGGTGGTATTCAGTTTATTTTCATATATAAATAGTATTTATGTGTGTGACTGAGTTACTCTCAAATAGAACTGCATAATACTTTTCAACAGGTTAGGTTGAACACTCCATCTATTTGCAACTGGTTAACAAACAGTCCAGCCTTTAATTATGCTAATGTTGCTGGGCACGATTCTCAAATAATAAATTAATTAAAGCAATATTTTGCCCCAGAATCAAAATGCAAATCAGCCTGTATGACTTAACATAGAAGTATTTTAACAAAAAAATATTACATCAGTTTCAAAAGAAAAGCAGGTAATTAAAGTGACATAATATAAAAATGTAAAGACTTTGTGCTTTTGAGTATTATGCATTATCATAGACCAACAGAAACATATTTGTGTAACGTGAGAATTCGGAAACTTTGAGTGAGATGCTTACCACATTCGACCGATTCATCTGAACCATCTCCGCAGTCGTTGTCATGGTCACATACAAAGCGTTTGGGAACACAGCCTTTGTTTGAACATCGGAATGAATTCTCATCGCAGGTATTATTTGGAGCTGTGGGGTGAATATGAAAACTTTGAGCTTAATTAATTACTGGTAATATATTGACCTTGGGGTACTAGATATATCAGTCAAACCCATCTTTATTAATGCCTGGACATTACAAACACATTATAACACACATTACAAATGAAGGGGCTGTGATGAGCTGTATCTTATTCGTTGTCACTGAATTTATAAATCCAGGCCTAAGCACATATCAAAAAGCCAATTATAATGAATGCTCAACACAGCTCCTAGAACAACACCTGAAGGGAGCATTCATCAATAGCGCATTGGCATGCAGAAGAGATTTTAAACAGATCAATGGGAATATTTACCGCAGCCGGCCGCCGCAAGCTCATCGCTTCCATCGGGGCAGTCTCTCTCCCTGTCACACAACCAGCGTTTGGGAACACATGCGTACGAACCCGGACAACTGAATAACCCAGGAGCGCAGGTCACAGAGCCTGGACAAAATGATGTTAGTAATGCAACATTAATTGTTCCTCAAGGCCATTATTTATAAATGATGGACTTTCACTCATTGCTTACTTGAGCACCTAGAGAGAAAACACAGTGGAGCAAAAATTCAGACAGTAGCTCACATCAGAAGTTCAGTGTAGACCTGGATCAACTTTTGAAAAGTATTTTTTCTTTTGATTTAATTGCAATTGCCGTTATTAGGCCGAGGCCAATACCATTAATATCTCGCTGACATTTCATTACAATCCAATTAGACAAATGTTTACCACAAACATTTATGAATAAATTGCAACATGATTGCATTTTTATAATTGGGTAATTAATAATACTTGCATCTGATTTAGCTTGTATATAAACTGAAATCGTTCAAAATGAACTAACTTAATTGATGAAAAATTTACAGTTATGAGCAGAGGTGTAGAAGGCCTTTGGTGGGCGGTTGGGGGGGTGGTATAGTGGACATAACAGAGTGCACTCGTTTTTTCCCATAATGCACCACAATAACGAGTGTATAATCAATGTACCCTCATCGGCTCAACGTTATTCATTCACTGTGGGGGTTTACGACAAATGAGTTCCCATGTGGCTGGGTAAATTAACAGTTAAATCTTAAAAGTAAAATTATGTATTGCTAAACAGACTATTCATAAGCTCTGCTGCAAGTTGTCTTCTATGCCAGCATCCACTTGCCTTACTTTCAGCACGTACCGGCCAAACATTACAGCGTCTAATTAATATTCATGAGCCAAGCTGATCAATGTTCCCACCCCCTACACTTTTCAGACTTTTCCCTATGCCCTGTTTGTAATAAATGGAAACGGAGGTCACATACGTACCACAGAGATCCACACTCTCATCCACCCCGTCGCCACAGTCGTCTTCACCGTCACACAGCCACTGCTTTGCGATGCACTTGTTCTTCGAACACGCAAACTGGTTCCACAGACAAGAGGAGTCTATCAAAGGAATTTGAAAGCCACAAATAACAGTGCTTAGAAAAATGGCAAGCACCATTTATGACTCATCTGTAGGCGAATGCTTTTAGAAATGGTTACTTTATTTCTAAACTCAACAGAACTGGCTGCGGATCTCTGAATTACACTTATATTGTTTGTGTTTCTATTGCTCCCCAAAGTACAAACAAAAATGACAAAACTGACAAACCAAAACACATGCTAAAAACCATGCCATAAAAATGTCAGTCTCGGAGTGGCTTTAACATGATGTGGCAATAAAGCAGAATAATTGTGTTTTCTGCAATGTTGTTGTATAATTATATTTTTACCCTGTCATCCATCACAGACGTACAGTACAAGCAAATACATCTAACACTGGGTTCTTTGTGCATAAACCCATGTGTGTTTCATTCCATGTCCGTCAGCTTTGAGGTGGTCTAGGGTATTTCTAAAGTACTCTTAAACATTGACAATAAACGTATTAGGAAAACAGGAAAACAGATGAAAAACACCAATGATGTAATCTAGCACTAACAGGCGTACATTTCTGTCCAATAAAATGCTTAGAATGAGACTGACCCCTCCCCCAATACTGCTAACTAGTAAGAGCAAGCAACAAATTATTGTTTGGAGCTGTGATGTAAACTAAAGGCTATTGGCTATTAAAAAAAACATGTAAATGTTCTAAACTTTCTGTTTTAAATATGTCAACACAGGAAAAAAACATGGTGAAGGCATTTCAATGAGTCTTTAATAACTGTAGCGAATTTTCCACATCTTTATCTCTATATGTAAATTTAATTCAATAGTATGTCTCTGCATGTGACATCCAATCCAACAGTAGGAAGGCAGATGAAAAAGGAGATGACACATGGTGAATATCTAAGTCATGTGTTTTTTCAATTCTATTCTAGACAGACCCTGTCTGCCCAAAAAGTCAGAGTCATCCACTCCTGGGGTTAGAGCATGGAGAATGAAATTAAGGGTCACAGCAGGATAGATTGGTCTCAAATTCCCACAATTCTCCTGGACTGCCTGATGCTTTCTCACTGTATCTGCAGACATCCTATCTCTCTTCAGAGTGCTGACGGCAAGCAAAGTTGTTATGTCACGGAGTGGAGAAAAACCTCCTTTCAATTCCCAAAATCTGTACAAGACAGAATGGGAGAGTAACATCAGGTACAGAGAGTGCTTTACAAAGACACTGACTGTGGTTTAGAGTCAATTCAGTGTCTGTCTGTCTGTCTATAAAAATAATTGCAGGGATCCAGATTTATACATATGTAGGTATACAAAACTGTATATATCTGTCCACCCTATAGTCTATTGTCCACTTTTTATAGTTAAATTATGTTTTGTGCACTGTGGGTACTATTTTCTTCTTGTATTGCTGCAAATGCAGCTCAAATCCCCACAAGGGATCACCTGTCTGTCTGTTTATCTGTTTTTCACTCCATCTATCACTCCGTCTATCCATCTTTCATACAGATTATATATCCATACAGATTGTATAAAGATTTAAAAAAGACAGTGTAAATACACTATGCTACCATCATAAAACCCTCGCTGAAATGGCTTGACCGTGGCATGTTTATTTCCTGTGTTGAACTTCCTATTAAAACAAAGTTCAAAATATATATATTTTTTTTAAATAGCCAGTGTATGAAATGCATGAAGATTTTATACAATCTGGATCTGCTTGTATACATACACTCAGATCTCTAGCGATAATTTACAGCAGATAATCTGATCTAACCAATCTAACCATCCATCTACACCTAATGTCCTACAACCCTTTTGTGAACTAAATATGATTACAAAAATCTAATTATTTACATACACAAGCCTCCAGGGGCACAAGTGCAGGTCAAGAAGGTTTTTTATTTATCACCTGAAAATGCTTCTCTTGACCTCTGTATTAGCAGCCGAATTGGCTTCTGCATTCAAAGCCCATCTCAAGAGGTGGGCCGTAATCTCTCGCTCCGCATGAGAAATCAAGCTGAGTGAAAGCGATGGGAGGCTAATACCAGTCATGCTTACCGCACTGGAACTCATCTGCACCGTCTTCACAATCCTTCTGCCCATCACACAGCCACACACTGGAGATGCAGTTCCCGCTGGGGCAGGCGAAGTGGCCTTCTGCACATTTCTGCCCGTGGGAGACTGCGGCAGTCAGACACAGTGGGGAACATATGCGTTTGATTATGGAGAGCGTAAATAAGTCCAAGATTTGCTTAGCGTAGTGAGAATTCAGTCCAGTCCTTGTTTGCTTCATTATTCCCTGCCTAAAAAGCGCTTCTAGGCAGATGAAATCTTTATGACGCAATTCTCTGTGGAACTATAAGAGTGTTAAAATGTTTTAGCTTCATTAAAAGTACATCTGCATTCAAACAAGTCTGCTCAGATAAATTCTGCATATTCTTTCTATTTGAAACCACTGACACGCTAATTAGTAATAAGTCAAAACCTGCCAGGACTAATTTTCAAGCCACCTTTTCATCAGCGGGTTTGAAGGGGCTGCGGTCTACGGGAGTGTTTCAACGTTGTCTGCCCCTCACAAGTCACAAATAATTATTCATCCGCCTTCAGTGTCTTTAGAGACTCTTCAGGCATGAAGAAACAGACAGGGGCTTGACTCTGCTTCATTACACACTTCATAAATAGTGTTTCGACAAAATTAATTCGATTTTAATGGAAGCTGGCTTCCTCAAGCTGCAAAGTTAACACAAACTGAGAGTCATGTTGAATGATACCCTGACAATTCGTTTCATCGGCGTAATCTCCGCAGTCGTTGGCCCCGTCACAGAGCCAGGATTGGTGAACGCAGAGTGACGTTGTGTTGCAGCTGATGAAGGACTTTTCTGTCACGCCCATTCTGTAAAAGTCTGTACAATCCGTGTGATCTGGGGGAAATATGAAGACTTCTTTACTTACAGAGTTGGGGAAACTGTAGCTTGATAAATTTAAATGCGCTAAAATTATATTATACCCAAAAGCAGCAAAAAGTGTGATGCAGATTAAAGAAAAACATGCAAGAAAAAGACTGCAATATGATAAACACATTATTGCAATATTATCATATTACACTCCCATACTACTAAACTATCATACTGCCACGTCTACTTTTAGTTAGTAGCTCCCCAAAACAACAGGTATGATTATTCCAACTTATGTGATCATCTATCTTTATTGATTTAGCTGCAATGAAGTCTAGAAATGCATTATGTTTGCAGTCTACAATAATCTAATGCATCAAAATAAGAATGTGTGTTGCTGCTAAAACACGGGCAACAGTCTTACTGCAGTTTTTCTCATCAGAAGCATCGGCGCAGTCGATGACCTGGTTGCACCAGGAGGATATTGGTATGCAAGTTCCGTCTTGACAGGATGACTCAGACGCAGCACACGTGACATCTGCATCAGAGACACTTCATTTAGGAAACTGAAACACCTCGAGACGAGTTTAAATGAACAAAATATTGTGTATGACATGCACTGCAATTGACCGATGATAACAGGGTCTTCCATATTGCACCAAAGAAAATGACTTGTGAAATGCTTTCACGGCTTGAAAAATGGGTGTCATTTGGAGGTGGTCTAACATGCCCCAAAACGAACCTTTGCTGCTTGTTTTCTCTTTCAGACAGCAACAAATAAATAACTTCACTAAGTGAAATTCACGTGCAATTGAAGTCAAAATAACAGTAGCGACAAACGCAAGACACCCACTGTTACAAAACGCCTCGTCCGAGTTGTCCCCGCAGTCATCGATTCCATCACAAAAGCGACCGTTAGCCACGCAACGGCGGTTGTAGCATGGACGATGACCCTTCCTGCAGCTCCTGTTGTCTAGCGACACAGAAAGCAGAGACCCAGCTAACAATGTCAAGTTGTAAAAACATTTCCCTAACAATAGCCACCGTTCTGAGAACATTCCCTGTTAGCTGGGGACAAAGCAAATCTTTCAGGGTGAGAAAAGGGCTTCAATATCTTTTCTCTTATTTACTCTTTCTGCTGCTCTGGGTTTATTCCCATTTGCTTTTCTGTTTGAAAGCGGTAAGGAGAACTGGCTCATTTTTATTGGGTTGAGGCTCATGGGAATGGAACTGCCACCTTAAACCAATTCTGCGTGCTTACAGCTTTCATGATGTGGGAGCAAAGAGTACAAACAGAAAAGGGTTGTGATCGCCTACTTACCACAATATTGCATTTTCTCATCTGACTTGTCTTTGCAGTGGGCGATTCCATCACATGTAAGCTGGTAGTCTATACATTCTCCATTTCCACACTCAAACTCTGTGTAGATGTTGCAGGAGGATGTTTGGGCTATGAAAGCGAACAGAAAGGAACATTTACAAATCTCTTCCCCAAATTTGTATCCCTCCTCTGCAAACAAAACTAATTAAACTTAAGTAAAGGTGTGGCAATTATTAAAAGTCATGTGAAAGTAATACTATGAAGCATCTAAAGAGAATGTGAGGTGCTGCCACTTTTTAGGGTGTTTTGGGTGGTTGCTAAGGAGTCGTTGCTAAGTGGTTGTTTACTGAACCAAGTTTCTATGACATTCTGGCCCCAGAATATGGTTTGGGACCCTTTCAAATGTAAATGTATGGGATGTTAGGTAAGTTTAGGTTTTTGCCTATTTTATCATCCACCATGCATAAATTCAACAGTTAAGATAGCATTATCTAATGATAATAACAATATTAACTGAAGTATCACTCATATCCTAGCCCGAAACTGTGGGAAGAGTTTATAAACCCTAACATAAATATAAACAACATAATTCCATAACTTCCAAGTGCATTGTGGGATAGAGGGACTCCCTGACAGCCTGAGGAAGCACAGCCCTATGGCAATGAAGGCGACACTTACACACACATCTGTTGTCATCGAGCAATATCCGCTCTCCTCGGCAGCTGCAGTTGACTGTGCCATCTGGAGTAAGGAGACACAGGTCACCACATCCACCATTCTGAATCCTGCATGGAGAGAGCTCACCTGTGAAACAGAGGGACACGGGACATCACGTACCTGCAGCACAGGAGTCTTTTGGGTAAAGAAAACCAAGCTAGAAAACCATGTTAAACAACAAACAAACAAACAAGAACTCAGGGAAGAGTCATTGCAAAGTCTTTGAAGTGCACTCTCTCATAAACTTAGAGATAAAACCTGATTTGGTTTCTTTAAAAGAGCTGACTAACAAAATGCACTAAAACACACTGACAATGCAGAGGTCCATTAGGGGATTATTCATTGAATCTCCTGGAGTTTCTATAAAACGCAATTCCTAAGCAAAAAAAGTTGTTAATAATGTAGAAACTGCATTATTTCTTCCCTGGAAATTACAGCAATACTGCATTAATTACAGCAAAACAAAAATAAATACAGCAATATTTAAATGCATACAGCAGTGCTGACCACTTACAATACACATACTTAAAAAAATTGATATTTACTAACAAACACAACAAATCAACATCCTGACTGTCTGGAAATCGTATGAATTCACACATTGGCAGCTCCGGGGGCCGTACAAAAAACCAAAACCTACGAAGAGCCTTCAGCAAGTCTAATTCACTGAGTTATTATGACTCAGCGAGAATATGGAAATGATGAAGCACGACAGCAAAGGTCGCGTGTTAACTTGGCAAAGGGTGAGATAAGAGGGAAGCTAAGAAGGATTTGTGTTTTTAAGAAGTTCACACATTGTTGATCACAACAGCAGTGGACCGCAAACATGTCTTTGAAGGAAAACACATCTTGTGTTGCGGGCTGATAATGTTCTCTCTGTGAACACGGTTAAGGGCAGTCGGCTGCAATCATACGGCATGATCAAACAAATCCAAGGCGAGAATCCCTCACAGCAGGCGCACAAACACAAACAGTCGGCAGTCTCTTAAACCAATTTCCCCATGTCCTACTTTTCACATTTGCAACAGTTCAGCGAACCCTCTGTGAATCGAGGACACTTTTTTTTAATTAATTACGTCTCTGAATTTGATGGTTGGTTACAAAATAAGACTGTAATTGATCATTCCTACTTTTTATCAGTCAGTTAAAACTTAGCTGTGAATATACTGTATGAAAAACATACAGAAGTCCAAAATACTTACAATTATTAGTGTCTTTGGCAACCGCAATGATTCCCATTGGCTGGTGAGGAATATCAGCTCTGAGAACTTTAGTATCTCCTCCGGTGAATTTGTTGGTCCGTAGCACAGCCCGCCGGGTCCAGTCAGACCAAAAGATGTAGTTTCCATGAATAGCAAGTCCAAAGTATGTGCCAGGTCCTGACCGCACAATAACCTAAAAACAAATAATACAGATATCAGTTTATGAAGAACTGATGGTGTCAGATTATTTAATTTCAATGAAATACATGTAATATTAAAAAATTATATCATCCAACCACTAGTTTAAAGTCCCTTTAAGGCAAGTCAGTTTACCCAGTGAAATCACTGGTTATGCCCCCAGGCAGCTGTTTTTTATGTATGCAATATGCATGCAAATATAGCTCCTATCTGTTTGAATGAGCCATGAAAATAACAAAACACCCTGACAAGATTATGTTTTAAAGGATAGTTCACCCAAAAATGAAAAATCTTCCATCATTTACTCATGTTGAATTGATTCATGTTATTGTAAACCTGTATGACTTTTTTGTTTCTAAGGAACACAAAAGAAGATATTGTAAATTAGAAACCAAACAACACCATTGACTTCCATTGTATGGATACAACACTACTGAGACATTTCTTGAAATATCTTCTTTTGTGTTCCACTGAGGTGAAAAAGTCATATGGAGAGTAAATGATTTTTGGGGTGAACTATCCCTTTAAAAACATTTGTAACCAATCAGCAAATATCTGACAACAATGAAATAAATTGTGCATCATTAGTTTAAATCATGTTAAAAAACAGTTACTGTTCCTAAGTCTGCGACTCTGGCTGTTGTTATTTTACTCATTAATTTCTTTACTCAAAAGTGATTCATCTCCTCCTTATATACTCTCTTTGTTTTAAACCACCTGCTCCAACAAATGTGCATATCCAACACAAACTGTGAACCAGCGACTTACAATTAAAAACGAGGGATAAAAACACACTCTGAAGACCACTGGAAAGTCTCTTTGAGGGGCTTAAAACTAATGTGTAGTTAGAGGACACGTGCTCTAAAGAATCCCCCAGCAACCAGTTTAGCCCAGATCCTGTGAGTGTTAATGTACGTGTCACAGTGACCGACACAGATATATATCATGCGACTCCTTCGGGGAGTTACCGGGCTGTGGGGTGGGGAGATGTCCCACAGCTCTGGAGACCCAACCATTAACAGGTACACGTATGTAGCCGTGATCACATTAGCCCTGCCACCATGGTGGGAAAAATAGGACAGGTGTTGATTAAGAGAGCCCAGCTTGAGCAAACAACAACTGGAGATCTCCGAGTGGGTAGCGATGAAGAACGCGCCAGATGGTTTTTGATGGAGCATATTGATTCTGAATTAAATTTAGGGGTGTAAGCATTCGGCTCCAACACTAATTATCTCTGTTTATCTGATCAAATAGATGTTGAATAGAGTTTTGGGCTAACAACTATAGCCTCATGTATTTGTCCACAGTTGAGATGAGCTATTAACATCCATTATGAACTGTGAAAACCTGTTCATAGAACATCCAGTAACAATTATCTCCGTGCAGACAGTTTAATATAAATGATGGTGCCGACAGCGCAACAGATTGCCTTCCATAAGTTCAGTGATGTAACTCTGCAAGACAGACCGACCATGCGTACTGTTAAGCGTTGACTCTGCGTCACACAAACCCGTCGACAACACCGGTTGGGAGATTCCAACAGCAAGGCAATTTGCCAACAGTCATGTTGATTTAGTTTTGCTTAATTCTTCACAGTTTAATTGGCTAGTTGATACGCAGCCCAGTAGGAGCCTCAAAATAAGCCTTCATTACCACTAGTGCTCTTAATTGGGGGGTTGAAGAACTCTCCAGAACTTTGTCGTGAGGCTTTGAAGTGGATAATTCATTAGAATTAAATTGATCTTGAGAAGGGTCAACACATTCTGCACGAGTGGGTGCTAATAACTCCAAAGGGTGGCCCGTCCTCTGGGTGGTCATCAAGTCATTATCGTCAAGATTATGTGACCCGTTTCAACGCCCAATTGAGGTTTACATTTCAGAAAATATGTAGGAAGTACTTCAACTGGTGGCTGTTAATTCCAGCACTGAGCGCTACAGTAAGCAAAAGCACTTCGCTAAATACATCAGATAAATAAAAACAAACAAACAACATCATAGAGAAATTAAGCATGGAAGAAACATTTTCTTAATCAATACTGTTGTCTGTTTTCCAGTGAAGTATTTTTATCCTTGCTTTCATTTTCTAAATCTAGCACAATTTAGCTAGGTTTATGCCTAAAACAATAATAGAGAAAATGTAAAACCTAATTCAAGATATATTAACTGAAAACAAACTTTTTGCAATTTTACTTTTTAAGTAAATGTATTTTGTTTTAGACACGTTTGGATATTTTAACTGGAAAGCAAGACAAAAACACTGACGTGTGATAAACATAATCACAGTTGAGTTGAGAATGTGGTCAGTAAAATGGCTTCAGTAAAATGATTCTTCACAGCTGATACTCACGTGTCGTTGGGAGCCATCATATTCACATCGTTCAATTTTGCCCAGGCTGCCATCAGAGAAATACAGCTTCTCTGCTTTATGGTCAATGGTGAGTCCGTTAGGAGTAAACACATCCGTGCTAATGATGACTTTCAGATTGTTCCCTGCAAGAGTGGAGCGCATGATACTGGGGCGATGCTCGTTCCAATTGGTCCAGAACATGAGGCTACAAAACACATCAGATCAAGAGAATAAAACGGCTTTACAAGCAACACTGCAGAGGCAAACAAATTCAATGCCATCACCTGTTTTAATAAACCCGCGGTATGGCATGAGGGAGTATCATTGATTTCATAAATAACAGCAGACAGACCCTCAGGACCTCTTTGACGTTTCCTTTTAAAAATTCCTTTCACAGTCCACTTCCATGAGCTAATTGAAAATTAGTGATACATGCTGACATTCCATGCCAATTAATCATTTCGGGTTAGATTGTAATTAACAGCAGTCTGTAGTCCATTTGAAAAAGTGCCAGATTACCAAGTAAGCATATTCTCTCCAAGGTTGAGGGTTTAATGTGGTCAGTGAACTCAAGGTTGGCACATCTTTCTGAATACCAATATCTCACACAGGGAAATATAAGTGCATATGCTTCGTCTGGAGAGCTGCCTCACTGCTGGGTCGGGAATAAAGATATTCTGTCCACAACAAATTTCTCCTGGTGCCCTGCTCATCTGAAGAGGTCAAACTAATTAAAATGTTTTCCTTTTTGTTTGATTGACATATACTTCAAGATTTCCGGTGTGTGATGAATCAATTTGCTCTCGATTTTAAACGTCAATACATTTCCTCCTGACATAAAAATCTATTCTGCTTTACATTTCATGTCAACATAAAGATTTCTCTACAGGTACGGTCCACGCCATGTTGCATGCTGGAGGGGCGGTACAGCGCGGGGAAAACAAATTCCGGTTTCCATAGTTACTTATTCGTTCCTATGGGGAAGGAAAACGTCTGTGCAGTAAGTGACTACTGCCTTGTGTTCCTGAGCTTATATAAACATATAAGAAATGTATTGCATATATATTAAAGCTGCAATCTCTAAGTAAATGTTCCAATATGGCTTCTCTCTGCAGAGAGAAAAGCAAGCAGCGATGACATCATATCCACCCAACCAATGACATTGACTCACTTTTGGCATTCATCTAGGGCCAGGACATGAGGGTGGTCATCTTCAGACATAGTGACAACAGCTTGTCTGGTGAAGGCTCCATGTCGGCTCTGGTCTACTGTCTGCCTGCTGATACTGGAGGTGGTGGAGCTGGTCCAGTAGATCGTATCCCAGGCACGATGATAAGCCAGGCCCTCGACTGAACCCACACCTAGAAAAACCACACACTACATTGTGAATCTGTACAGTAGAGAATCAGCGCAAGCACAAGACTACAAATACTACGAGTTCTACACGTCCCCCAACCCTAGTGTGTTTGCCTCTCTGCCACCATCTCTGCTTAAAACATAAAATTGCAGGTTACTTTACATACTTTTATCTACATGTTGAAGTCAAACTAAGCCAAACTGACATTCCCCAGTAATTTAGACCCAACAGCTTAAATTACATTTACATTTAATCAGTTAGCAGACACTTTTTTATCAAAAAGCAACTTACACAGAGAGAGAGGATTTAACATTTTGCCCCTAAGAACCAAGAACCAAATTATAAATCATTACTATAAACTTACCATGGGGAACTGGAGTGAGCTAAGCAGATCGTGTAAACTGATTTTTCATGTACTTGCTCAATAATTGATTTTTGATTGCAGCTTTAATGTTTTGGCTAATTTTATAACTACAGTGCCAATCACAGCTATTAACCAACAGCGCAACACTCATAGATCATACTGTATTTAAAACAGTTCAGCAGAATGCCCCATAATCAGTACAGAGAATGTATGTGGAGTCACCAACTGCAGCAGCACAATGTATTTGTAATGCTGGATTCACATGACAATACAATGATAATGGTGTTTTTGACACATTTTCTGTGGAAGTGTTCATCCAATCATTACATTCGGTCTGATTGCAATGATAGGATGTACTACTTGCCTGTCAAACTATGCATGTGTTATGTGTTGGAGAAGGCATGGCTTTGTAGAGTTCTCTGAAGGGAGAGCTTTCAAAGCTAGCTTGCTATTGCTAGCCTCTCCAAAATCGCCTACTGTACCTTTAGTGTAAAATCAATAAACGTTTTCATGCAAAAGCCTTTAATAACCAAAGCAACATCTCACTAAGCTTTATAATAAGGTTACCCTGTCATGTCTAAAAATTCATCAGTGAATCACCAATTGTTTAAATGCGCAGTTCAGAATGTAGGTCTGAGGCTAGACTCCGTGAAAAATTCGAGAGAATGCTTCGGTCTGTGGGAGTCCATCACTAATTAATCATTCACGATAAAAAGTGCCTGACAGCTTGCCTTTGCAGAAACTGTTGGAGAGGCCAGGGAGTAATTAACAGGGGATGTATGACTTAATTAGGGAAATATGGATTATTAACGTCCTCACCCTCTCCTGGTGACAGAACGGTGTGTGCATGTGTGTGTTTGTGTGTAGTGGAGGTGTCTGAGATTGCCTTTCATCTCTGGAAAAGCGAGAGTGCACCTCAAGTGTAGAGATGCCATCAAAAATGCCAACTCATTTCAACCGGTAGTTGAAACATCTCTGCCTCACTTGGAAGAGGTTTTTGTGTTTAGATGGATAGAGGTGGAGGAGAACTGTGTGAAAGTGACGCTGTGGTAGACGCGTCAAAAGTACATGTGACAGTCGCTTGAGTGTCAGGGAATGTAAACAAGCTGAAGGAAAACGTTAAAAATGCGTCAAACATCTGACTGATGCATTACGCATTCAAAAAAAACCAGCTAATTTTTTAGCTACTATTTAATTGCATTAAATTGCATTAAATAGTAGATACATCACATACATTGTGCATTAATGTATATGATGTATGTACTATTTAATGCAACTTAACATTAATCATATAGTGTCACCAGTTACTTCTTTTTCAATTTGCCGGGATATGAATACTTAAGAATTGAAATATTATTGGGATTGTATCAATTATCAATACAAATACAACATCAATATTAAAGGTAACAACCCTGCGATGACCCACGCTGCATAACAAAGGAACGGTAACACACTAGCATGTACATGCTGTGATCATTTATCTTCATCTGTTATCTATGGCTGTCTGAAGCTTTAAAATAATTCATCAGGCAGCGTCTGGAGCTGGGAATGATTATTTATATATGTATTTTTGTTGTTGACTGATTTCAGCTCTTTCTACTGAGAATTATGCATTGACGTTATTAAATATTTGCTTGGTTTTCTCTAAAGCTCACTTTAATTAGTTCTAGATTACAAGACGTGACGCTACAGTGGCTTGGAAGCCAGAAGGTACCTTCATACCAAAACAACTGCCTGTTAATGCATGGACTAGACAGCCCCATGTCTCTAATCTAATCTATATCAGGTTCAATCCATACATAAACATATAGACTGAACCTAAATAATGACGGTATAGATTTTGAATTTAAAATTACAATGCAAATCATGAAGCTCTAGGACATTACTGGACATGCGTATTTTGTGCATGCAGCTACAACGAGAAGTACATGAGTCGTCGGAGGGAAAAAACTGCCACAATTGGCTCATTACATTGTAAATGGAAAATGCGCAGTCGTTAGTCATATTAGGTTTTCATTGTGGACGACCACCAGACGCGGTTATCGATCGAAGCCGAAGTGCCTGCCGCATGCAGCGCACGCAGAGAAATCAATAATCATATTCTGAACTTTCCAGCAACAGTGACAGGCAGCATCTTGAAAAATATCACCCCCTCTCCATTCTTATTTCTGTTACAGTTTGCAGACGGCGGAAATGAGATGAGCGATTTTAATCCATCAAAGGTGGGGACACGACAAAAGATGCACTGCTTTAAACATCTTCTTTGACAGTTAAATTGGTCCCATTTAGTTGAAGAAAAATGGAGGTGGCTATTATAACACTTTTACTAGATGTTGGATGCACTGAAGGTTTGCTGTACATCACGAGCATCGCCACTTAAGGTTTCCAACAAATGGCCTTTTACAAATAGCTGCTAAGAGACTGGAATGGTTTTAGCAGCAGAACGTTTAACAACATGTGGGTGACTGCAATGAGTCTGTATCAGGACGCCGACAGGCCTGAAAACAGATGGCCATGTTTGTGGAAGCAAAGCATTCTAGGACATTTTTCATGATAGAGAAAGATCATCGAAAGGCTGCGAACTTCCAACGTCCCCTAGAAACCACTTGGATGAAACCAGCTAACAGGGAATGTTCTCAGAATGTTGGCGACTTTTCTCTAAAAGTTCTCTCAGTTATCAAAAATGTTTTTGGAGTAACATTAGTGGAACTTTTTTAAAGTAATATAAACATTATTTTTAAGTACTTATTGGGACGTTTTTAAGAATAATTTAAAAATAAGTTCGAAAAACATTCTTACAACCAAACAATAATGTTAAAACGTCTTAAAAGCAGGACAATTTTTAATACTTGTTACTTAATGGAAGCATTTCTACAACCTAAAATTGTTCGCTGGGAAAGTACCTACAACAGAGATGAAAAACTCAAGCTAGACTCACTGTCAACTATGACTTGTCTTCCCGACCAGTCGTCATTGATCATCTGAATATTCCCAAAGTGGATGTCGCTGAAGAAAATGCGGTTGTGATGCGAGGTGTCCTGCCGATAATCGAAGGCCAGCGCAATGACATTCTTGAAGTACTCCGGGTTCTCAAAGGGTTGGAGAGGGGAGTTGAGATCGCTCTCATCTGACAGGTGGATGCTTTTCAAGATGGTTCTTTCAGAGTAAAGAAGATAGCCCTCGTATCTTTGGCAAGCAAAGCCATCTTCAGCCAAGAAGCCATGAGCGCAGGCGCATGTCCTCCTTCCACTTCCCAGGTGAAAACAGAGCTGCTGACAGCCTCCGTTACTCCTGGCGCAGGGGTTAGTTCCTGCATGACAATCAGACAAAACATCACACTGATACTGACATTCTGCAGTAACTCAACAAAAAAGTTTGGCTAAGCAGAAAAAGGCAAAAGGTCTCATTCACTAACTAAAAAAGTTGTTTTTCTTATTTAGGATATTTAGGATACAACTAAATTTAAGAAACCAACTCACATGTGCACAATAATCACAAACTCCTGGTGGTCTTACAAACAGAATTCGTTTTAGCATTAGACACTCTCTTGGCTTTACTCTAAGATCTTGCAGTGTGTTTAAACACTGTAAGCACCTTTTTGTGCTCACATTTAAGAATTGGTCGCTCCGAACAGTAAATGACAACCAAAGAAACAAAGCTTGTTTTGTACAAAACACTATGGTTTCATGCAAACAAATGACATGAAACAAAGAATTCATTAAGTTGAAACCTCAACCTTTCTCCCGGCCTCTGTTAAACACTTTCACATCCTTCAGGTTGACACCCAGACCACTTCTCATCGTGACTGCGTCTGTGGCATCGTGCTTGAACCCGCGCCGGATGGAACCGTTGGCGTGAGCTCTGCCAAAAACAACGCTGTGAGAAACTCTGACATCATCTGCATGATTGTGCCAGTTAGCTCATTAAAACCAGCAAGGCTCATTAAAATACACAGGGAAGCTGCTTTTGCCCCAAAGCTGGGAAACCGTCACCTTGCCAATGGCTTACAGGACACCCTATTTACATGAGGTCGACGGAATCTTCCAGGGGAACAACAGAACCATACAGCAGTTCTGGTAATAACCTTGCTCGCAAGGGGTTAATCCTTCGAGACTGGAGCAGCTGGCTCTGTGGGCCACTTTGTAGAGTGTAGCACTTAGTAAAATAATAAATTACCTGTCAGACCAGTAGATGTAAGCCCCAAACACAGCCACAGAGAACAGGTCCACATTGGCGGCTGACAGTACAATCTCTCGGCCCTCCCCGGTTTCAAGGTTGATTCTCTCTATCTTGTCGGTCCTGGCATCGCACCAGTATAATCTATTTTCCTAGAAAGCAATTTGAAAATGCACATCAGCGCCTCTTCCTTTGAGCAGGTCCATTTTATCAGCATCAGAAGAAGAGAAATGGCAAGCACAGAGACTGCTCGGAGAGAACAGAAGAACAGGAAGTGGAATCGCATCACCTCAGCTGGGAGCTTGTCAACTCAGGTCCTGCAGGGTCACCGTCCTGGCAGGGTTTGGCTAAATCGCTAGTCAAACACACCTGAAAGAGCTAATCAATGTTTTCAGGGTCACTTGAAAAAGACATGCAGGTGTGTTTGACTAGGGTTAGAGGTAAACTCTGCAGGACAGTGGCCTCTAGGATCGGAGCAGAAAGGCCCTGCATTACCTCATAGTCAATGGTGATTCCATTCGGCCAGGCGATGCCAGAGCTGACCAGCGTCACTTGGTCTGAACCGTCCAGTCGTGCACGACCTATGCAAGGATTTTTCCCCCACTCGGTCCAGAATAAGTAACTGTTAATTAGAAAATAGCAGCTCTAGATTATCATCACCCACTTAATCTGGCCCCTCCATTTTTCTCAGCGGTCTTAAAAGTGTATAAGGGCGATTCTTCAATTAGGGGACTATTTCTAGGATGATTTTTTATTTTTTATTAATCTAGTTTTAAAGAATACATTATAATAGACTTTTTTACATTATCTCTCTCTAATTGCTCGAGTGTTGAAAGGTTCAATCAGATATTTAACTTCCCCTCTGTAATAAATTCATAGAAAGTCTTAAAATCATGAAAAATTTACTTTGCACTTCACATTGCAAAGTGCCAGTTTAAAGATGATGAAAGTTTAATTAATTGAAAGTGAAGTTTCAGATCATGATCTGAGAGGAGCTGTATTAAGCATTTGAATACTTTTTTTTAATTCAGAGCCAATTGATCAACTGATCCATCACCTAAATTAACCGGCTGTTAGCTAACATGCTGGTAAAAAAGTCCAAAGCTTATCCAATTTTTCTCCAAAGAGTAAAAAATGTCACAACACAACCATCACACACAATATGTAGCCAGTATTATACCACCTGATGGCTGATCAAAGATAAATAAAAATGACTTGATGAAAATGTTAAACACGGAAGAAAAAATGTCAGAAGTTGTTTAAACCTTTTAAGAATTCAAGTCAAAAGTGACACTAATTCACCCATAACATTTGTTCCACCACCAGAGAAACATCATCGGATGTTTGACTGGACTGAGGAGAAGACTCAGTTTCTATAGCTTCAGGCTCGAATGGAGAAATGCTGTTCTGGAGAGCTGAATTCAGAGGATACACACTCCTGATGCTGTCTGCTGTTATCTGCTAGATGGAATAAAACATCTCGCATGGTCAAAGCGTCTTCTGGCAGAAGGATTCTAATTCCAGGGTGTAAACATCAAATTGATGCCAAATACAGGCAAATATGTCAAGAACCGAGACACTGAAGTTTGACCCCATTTACAGAAACAATCCCATAACGGAGCAAAAAACTACAAAATGGCTCTGTGCTTTAATGGGGATGCAGATCTGCTAGTCTTAAATTCTTAATTTGGCTCATTAGTGGTGGCAAAGACATTTTAAAAGGCAATTTTGTCAGTGAAACCGCTACAGTCAGATCACGAAATGTATTTGACCTTCAAGGGTTGAAGCTACATTCTCGTCTCTCTCCCTGGAGCTCATTGTATTATCTGCTTTAATGCATGTGTCTAGTTCTCTAAAATTTACTCAGTAATTTGCGAAATTACTGATATTTCCAAGGATCTATATTGAGTACAGAAGAGCAGACGCGGCTGAAATTGATCTGTTGCCTCTGAGGTCTCAGAGGAGACGTGACGTACCCTCTCTGTGGATGCACTGCGATGGCTCGGGGCTGATCCAAGCCCTCTGATATCACCACCGACCGGTAGAGGCCATTCAGACGAGCGATTTCAATCAGGTTGAGGCCGTGATCTGTCCAGTAAAGGTTACCTGGTGAAATGGGCAGAAATTGCAAATCTTAATCATACACAAATTTGATTTGCTGAAAACTTATGACATCATATGTACTGGGCCATATTATTTATTAAGGCAGTACAGAGTAATTGGCAAAAGGCGAATTAGATGTTTCACAATGGAAAATATTTTATATGTTGTGCCCTGCAACAGATGGTCTGGCCCCCACAAAGCCCTGATCTCAACATCATGGAGTGAGGTTACATGAACAGACAGAAGCAATTCAGGCAGGCTAACAATAAATGAACTGTCAACCACTTTAAAACTGTGTACATGTGACAGCTTGCTAAAGGTAAAAGGTGCATGCCAAATATGAAATTATTTTTGTTTACTGCATGTTTATCCTCACTTTACAGGTCCTAAACATTGCTTTAAACTTCTGCACAGTATTGTACACAGTATTTTTGTGTCTAACCAGCAATCCAATCTACGGCGATGCCCTCCACTCTGTTGATTCCAGTGGTGATAACGTCCTCTCTCCAGGTCTGATCTCTCTTGGCTCTGGAGATGCGGTTTAAACCCATATCTGTCCAGTAAACTGTGTCATTGCCTGTGTAAAGGAGAGAATTTCATAAACAGCAATGTTTATAACACCAACATCGTATATTAAAAGTTAAAATCAAGCATACCAGACTTAATAACTCTACAATGTGTCACAATAACAATAATGCCTGCAAAACTATCGTTACTACAATACAACCGTGGTTATAAAATAATAAATAAAAATAATAATAATAATAACATGAAACAATTAGATTTACTTAGATTTTACTATAGTAAAAATATTCATTCTAACTTCTTTAATATTTTACTAATAACAACACTCATGCAAAAAAACCCCGAATAATATTTGTGTAGAAAACAAATCAAAGATGATTAACATAATCACTGAATGAAGGACTGTTTTGACAGAAGCACATTCTAAATTTAACTAGTATTGTTCCCAACACATAAATGTGGCAAGGCTAGTTATGTTTATTTGCACCCTCCTGTTAACACCGGATTCACACTCGGCTAACGGATCTTCCGTGTGACAGCAGCCAGCTGGAAGGCCCTCATCTTTTTTATGCTCCAACAAGCTGCCTCCTAATAACATGCAAATGGTATGCGTGTGTAATCAGCTGTCATAGGCTGAGGAGGGCTGAGGTTTTCTTCACCTGAGACGAGCTGACGGTGGATGTGGGCGGATGTGTGCACAGAAACTCTGACCATCTGCCTCTAAAGCTCCACTGCTTAGGTCAGCAGTTTTACCATGTTTCCCCAGCCACACAGTGCGTAAAACATGACCTGTCCAGCTAATGAATTTCAGTTACTGCCAGAGTAATATTTCATTCGTTTGAGCACTTTTATTTCTTTATTTTAACGTTATAATATCCAGTTAAAAATAAAAAAAGTATTATTATTATTATGAGTGTTATTATTTCTATAATTATTATTATCAATTACCTATAAAAATTACTACGACAAATATTACTATTAGTGATAGTAAACATTATTTTAAACACCATTATTATTATTATTATTATTATTATATTAATTATTAATACAAACGAATAATAAAAATGTCATTAATATTAATTTAATAACTGTGAAGTAGCATTAATAAAAGACTGACCCACAGACAGACAGACAGACAGGAGACAGGTAATACATTCAATTTAGAATGGCTAAATGGACTGAATATAGATGAAGGAAAGATCAGCTCAGGTCACATTTGAATGACTGAAGTAAGAAGACATGCTTATGTGTTTGCATATGAACATGTTTATGGAAATGTCTCATATCATTGAATGTTAGAATGATAATTTGGTGCCACCACACGTGGACGGCCCCCCTTGACGCTCACTTTATTTATGCCACTTGTCCCCATGAAACACTTCTCTCCAAACTGGCTGGATAATGTGCATCAAATCTCTGTCAAATTAACCTGTTTTGCAGCATGAATAATGCACGGCCTGAAAAATACCCCCAAACACCGTCTGACTGGCGATTATCTACAGTACAACACTGCATTAGGTCTCTCAGGGTTTTAGCAGCTTAAAGAGATTTAAGAAAATCTCTTGTTTGTGTTACTGTTTTTTAAACTGATCAGACCAATCAGAGCTTTTTATCTCTACCATACATGATATGTCAGTCTAGTCCTGTTTAATCAGGAAAGAGATTGTGCTGCTAATACGTAGATGTGACAGCAAACAACACTTAAAAAGCATAATGCAGAAAAAGTGTGTATTCCTTATCTTTGTTGCGAACACACAGTGAATTCCAAGAGAGTCTTTATGCTTCTGGGAACACAGGAAAAGATAGCAAAGTGCAGTGCAGTGTGTACCTGCGTGAAAGTCCACACCAACAGCAAACAAAGCGCCGCTGATGGGCATCAAGGTCTCAGTGTGGTCGCTGGGATCCAGAGCGATTCCTCGTATCCCCTCATGAAAAGAGTACATCAGAAAGGAGCTCAGGCCTGTGACAGAACCGACAGCAAGCAAGAGATGTTAGACACAGGTCAAAAAAAGTCAAGCCGCTTTCTCTGGGAACCTCTCACAAAACACAGTATCTAAACGAGAAGTGACGTGAACTCTTGCATTGTTCAAAGAGATGAAATAAATTGTGACATCGGAACAACAGGACACAAGGACATGGCTCTGAGGCAGTAGCCTACCCTCACAAGAAAGCCGGTCGCTACGCAGGTTGTAGCCGATGGTGCAGGCGCAGGTTCGAGTGTTTTCTGATGTGGGCAGACAGAGCTGTGAACAACCGCCGTTGTTTAGCTGACAGGCGTTTCTGCCTGAGAGAGAACGCAAGAGAGGGTAGAATATGTTGATGAATTCAAGTTAGATGTGATAACATCTAATTGCAGTGCTAACCGTTGATGTAACTAATAACCTCTCTAATGACTGTGCAATACTGCAATATGAGTACTCAATATGAGTAAATGGTTTAAAAATATTAGAGGTTACTAAATATAAGAGTTCACATAGAATATAAATCTGCAGGATTATCCTTAAAAATGTCAACACTGGGGCAGTATCAAACATTGACCTGTTTGTCTGAGTAGCCCAACCAGCCTAACACAGCAACACTGCCTAAACCAATAGCATGAGTCTGGGGTGGAGCTATCTGTTTAGTAAAGCCTATGGAGGACGGTGAACGTTTTGGGTAAAAACGGTTAAAAAAATAAGTCATTATTGTTACACAAAATCACACACTTCACCTTTAAATAAAGTACAAACATAAGACATCAGAATGATTATGGAATTTCGGGAACAAACTTTAATACTAGTTTGTAATTTGTACTTCTCATAATCTCTATTAATTACATTTCACAATGGGCAACAAAAGTTTACAGTGTATTTTGCAAAACTCAGTCTGTTGTATAACAATATCTAAGGCAGATATTATATAAACCATATTAAAAACTGTCACAGATGCTAGAAAACAACAGGAAACAAAACACTGGGGTGCAATGTAACTGATTACATTCAATATAAAAACATTTTCTTATAATACAACATCCCACTTTATGCTCAGTATAGATATGTTCCTTTATACCAAATCTGAGTGAGGAAATTGGCAATTATCTCATAAGCAAACCAACATGGAATATAAAAAAAACGTCAGTATGTTTCCATCTGGGCCAGCTTATGAGTCATATAAGAGTCATATAATCTTTTTGGCAAAACTAATGCAGGAGAATCTACATTCGATGGTGTATATGAGAAATGTTATTTACATGTTACATATAAAAGCAATACATTAAGGTGCTTTGGCCACAGTAGTATGGAGGTGTAATGGAGACCTCTCTGCTCATGATGAAAGCTTTGCTGTCAAGTCTAAATGACTTCACATTATACTAGAACTCCAGTCTTACTCTCGTCTTAATTGTATAAATGAAAGTGGAGGGAAACTGCCTCACTGTGGATTAGCACGAGCTCTCAGGGACAGCGCAGCTTGCCCATCTATGACAGTAATAAGACAGGTCTGCATTATGAATGGAGATGCTAATTGCTGCTGGAGAAATTCAGAGGCTGGATGGATTTACATTTGAGGTCGTTTAATGGTCATTCCTTATTCCAGCATGTCGTTAATGGATCTGCCATTAGTGTGAATTATTTGCCAAAATAACTCGCAAAATTGAAAACTCAATATCTGAATATATTTATGTTAAGCGACAGGGAAGATATGTCTGCGATATTATGTAAAACACAAAGCTAGAGATCAGCATAACCAACTTAGTTTTAATAAGCTACCATATTTAAAGGCAGGGTAGGTGATCTTTTCCCCAAACATTTTTTGTTATGCTGGTTGAATGTCTCTTCACATCCTGATAAGAATCACTAAGTGAACTTTTTTTAGCATGCTTGAAAGCAAGCTTTGACAGAATATCAAAAAATGAGACAATTGTATGGAGTATGGAGCAGTAAATTGTAGATTGCAGCTAAAAAAATCTGTATTTGGGTAAATTTGATGAGCAAAATTTAAGTTCATATTGAAGCCTTTACTCATATTGACTTGATCGCAGACTCTGCAAATCTGAGCTCAGTTTGAGATGCTGTTGAGATCTCTTCTGAAACTAATGGGGACATTTGTGAGATTTTCTTCTTTTTCTCAAGAGAAATATCTGAGACACGTGAGCCTTACGCAAAAACTTTTATTTCCATGTCATTGCTGTGTAGGAGAAGTAATTGAGAAAATAAAGAGATCTCATCTGTGTTTGTGCTGATCCAAAGACCCCCCCCACTGGCCGATCGATTCACTTTGTGATTTTGATCACACCTTTCTGTCCGTCCCTGTCGTACACCTTCATATGCACCACTCCGCTGGTCTTGTTGCGCAGCACTGCTGGATTACGGCCATCCCGTTTGGCGACGGTCCCCAGCTGAGCCAGATCCTCATCTGCCCACCACAGCTTGCCACCTGGAAAAACAGATGAATTATTCATTTCCCAAAGTCACAGAACCAGCAGGTCGGCCTGCCAACGGAGACACGTGCCATTATCATTTGTTTGTCCTTTTTGTACCACATGTACATAATCCGCCGGTGCTGCGCTCTTATTTGCTGCCAAAACTACGCTGCGGTGGGCGAGGGAGGGAAGGAGAGGGAAAAGTAAAGAGATAGGACTTGAGCATTATGCATGTTCTCTTCCCAGTGTGAGTCAATGAGGCAGAGCTCAGGGCAGCCTGGCTCCGTGCCCTGGCCGAAGACAAGGGCTCTTCATTCAGAAAGCCATCAGAGTGCATCTACTCTCGCTGCCCCGCTGCAACTAGCAAACCCCCTTGTGTTTTCTCTGCTCTGCAAGACCGAGTGTGCCACAAAAGGCCTCAGAGATTGTCCTTGGCACGGCGCCTAGACTATATCTACGTACTGCAGAACTACAGGGTAGCTGGAGACAGCGGTAGCCGTGACAACCATAAATGAACACACATTTATATTTGTTAGACGTAAAAATGATTGGAATGAATAGAATGGCACTGAATGAAATGACTGGATCAAAGTGTAACATGATCGTAGTTACTACATTACTAGAAATACAGCAGGAACTGTACATTTTACTGTAGTTACAATGGTTTTTAATCAGAAAACAGGGTTGCCAAGTTATATTAAGCCATACTAAGGATATATATTAAGGTTATATTAAGACTTAGATTATGCCTTAGCTTCTGCAATCAGGTTTCGTTTACATTTAAAACTACAATCCATAACCAAGTTAAAAATGCATAAAAATTTTACCACTCTCTTTACCACCTTACCCCGATTCTCAATGGTAAGTTTATAATAATGATTTATAATTTGAGCTGCTGGGTCCGATTTCCCATGAAATGTCAGTTTGGCTTCATCTGATTTTAACATTTGTAATGAAAAGTACGTAAAGTAACCTGCAATTTTATGTTTCAAACAAAGATGGCGACAGACAGGCAAAAGTTATGAATTGCAGCTTTAACAAAGATCACAAGCACAAATCATTTCCAAAACGACATTGAAACTTCATCTATAAAGCAAAGACTAAAGCCAGTGTTATTTGCTACCCTCCACACTGTAGATATTTGCTTTTTGTGTTCAGGCCAGCTGTGCATAAATGACATCCCACCCCGAGCCACCAGAAGAGTATTTGACATTCCAGATTGCTTGCTTAGGTCATCACCGCAGTCAATATTAATCTTTACCCATCCAGTTTGAGACACATCAGTGATTGCCTTTAGGTGTAATGACCACCTAAACTGTTTGATCACAGCCAAGCGTGGGTCGTAGGGTGCCAAACTCCAGCTAAACAACATCCTGTACATCCCTGGGTGGTCACATCCTATTACAGATTGTACATGAGACTTCCCATCAGAGAAACTGCGTACATTAGAGTCATCACTTTGGCTTTCCAATGACCATTTCACGCTCTAATAAGGAATGTGACTTTGATGTGAGGCAGCCATTGTATTTTTTTCAATAACATTACTTTACATTTATGCATTTGGCAGATGCTTTTATCCAAAGAGACAGCACATTAAAGCTACACGTGTTATCAGTATGCGTGTTCCCTGGGAATCGAGCCCACGAACTTCTGTGCTGCTAACGCACCGCTCTAACAGCTGAGCACTGCATTTAAGAGGCTGCAGTTATCAATTAGTCATGTCATTATAGATTGCCTGGTCACTTGTTTCTGCCGAGTATGTTTCCATACATACTGCATATATCTGTAGTGATAATTCTGTGGATTCTGTTGATGAAATCATAAAGCATTTCCATTACAGAAAGGCCAAAGTGAATTTAAAGCAAAATAAACAGATTTAACCTCTTTACTTCCTCAACACCCTGTAATGAGACGACCACATCCACACACACACACAAATCCACATGCACTAATCAGCATACACAAATTCACAATTTCCTTAATGTTGTGAAAGTTGTTGCATATTTCCAAATGTTTGCAATCATGAACTTTGTAGTCTGTGTACACTGTTTTAAGTTTAACATTAGTTAGCTGTTAGTTAGCTGGTTTGTTAGTTAGTTAGCTGGTTAATTTGTTGGTTGGTTGGACAGTTAGTTAGACAGTCCAAGTTAGACAGTGGACAGTCCAAATCAAATCATTTGATACAGGAAATGACATGGCCAAATATAAGTGTTTGTTTCCTTTAGGTTCCATAATTTTAATACAATTACACTGTAAGTAAAGTTCTACCTATAAGCTGAGAACAAACAGGCAAGAGTTTATACATCCGACTGAATGTTTGTATCTCTCGTGATCTGAAAATCTTTTGATCTGAAGGATTATGCTTAAATGCCTGAAATTGTGTCCATTTATTAATTTCCAAAAAATATTTTTTCCATTTTTTAATTAACAGGTTAGACCAGATAGTAAATGAAATCATCCAACAGGAGCCCAGTGTACATGGAAACCTCTTCAGTACTGTTTAAACAGAATCTCAGGTTGATATTTCATGAATATTATTAGGCAAGTTTGAGAGAATGACCTGTGTGTGCAGAGCTGTAGGCAAAGGCTGCTAAAACAACATTTGATGCCCTCAAATCTTAGTTCTGGTTTACAAACTAAAAAGGGCTGAAAAACAGCATATATTGAAATAGTTTCTGTTTCTATGCTGAATCAAACTCTTTGATTACCTTTGATTTAATCAAACTCTTTGATATGATTTGATATCATATTGCATATTAATACATATTATTCTTTTAGAAGCTGGCAGGCAACCTGCATGGCAATGAACCGTATGCATGATAAAAACACACACTGCCCATATTTGAAAGAACGGTGCTGTTTTTTGTACTTAGAGGGGATGGCAGTCTTATCATAAAGAGTATACATGCAGAACCGAGTCCGCCTTACTTATCAGAGAGATAACATCAATCACAGAGACTTTCATCTTCCTGCTCTGCTTTCAATCACTATTTACATTGAGGATGGAAGCTTGCTCTTCCTTTATAATCAACTGTGTTAGCTGGGCTAAAGTAAATGTGCAGAATAAAGGGGTGGTCTTATGGCATCGTTCATTTGGTTCACGTTCAAAGCGGGAAACATGGAATGCTAAATGAAATTCCGATCGTCGCCCACTCGCACGCCAACTCAAAGATCTGCAGAGCCATCCGCCCACCTGCATGCATATCCAATCAGCCCTGGTCAAGCAGACTCTGGGGTGGTCTTACTTTATAGAGGGGAGTGCTACAACCTTAAAACTGCTGAACTGATTCACAGTACTGGTGTTAGACAGACAGACAGGCAGACAGACAGGTGGGGAGATGCACAGACAGCTAGACAGATCCTTTACCAACTAAAATAGCCAACCGAGGACTGCATTTCTGTATTGATTTGTTGTACATGGAAGTATTTCATATTCCAGCTGACAGGGAACATTCTCAGAACGTTGGCTAATGTTCTCTAAAAGTTCTCTTCAAGTTATCATAAAAGTTCTTGCAGTAATGTTAGTAGATCTCTTTTTAATGTTATAAATCATATATTAAAAAATTATTTCAAAACATTAAGTAGTTAGTGTAATGTTTTAAAAACGTTACAGAATTAAAATGTTTGAATAAAGCTCCTAAAACCAGGCAATAACATCCTAGAGAAAAGTTCCTAGAACTTTCAAAATAACATTTTTAGCACCTAATGGAAATGTTAGGGAAATGTTCTTCCAACCTAAAATTGTTAGCTGAGATGCCATTACACACCCCCAAGTAGAAGACGCAGCAAGCGTGTTGTGTCTCAAAACAAATCTTAATTTGATCTTGTCTGTTGGTTATAATATAAATGAAAAACGCAACTGTCCACCAGACAGACTCAGATATTCTTGCAGACATAATGGAAAGCTGTCCCTCTATGCAACAAAAGCTTATTAATTATGACAGATAGCACCTACTGAATGCATCATTTTGCTGTTTTGCTGTACCGTGCTACTTCTTTGAACATAACCCATTAGTCTTTGTGGCAGTCTGCGTTCTTCTCCCAATTTAATAATGACTCAAACGTTGTTTAATTAAAAGAGTGTGTCACCACTATGTACAAACTGCATTTGTTTTTCCGCTCATCATAGCTGCTCTAAAATAGAACGTGACTTCAGAGGCGTTGCAAAGATTTAACACCTTTGCAGCACAAAACAGTGCAATCAGTTAAAAACTAGGGGCTGAGGAAATAAATACTTGCTAATGAATGATTTAGGGGCATTACATCTCTGGACAGGCAGAGAGTAATTTTACCCAATGGATTTCAATGTGAGAAAACGTCAGATGCAATCGAAAACAACAGAAATACATACATTTAGGCGAAACCTGGGGCACAGGCAGAGAAATCGACTAATACAGAAAGTTAACACACAAAATGACAGACTTTACTGCATTTACTGTTTTTGTTTGCTTTAGGGTAAAAAAAAAAAGGTTATGCAACTCTTTCCCCCCTCAGATGCTGCCAAAATGACTGTGTTTTTCTGCAAAAATACTTCCTAATCCCTAGAATTACAGCTTTTGGGCAACAGTTAGAACTGTAATTTGAGTCCTAAAGCACGACTAAAGAGGGTGATTAAAAATTGTGTTGTATCAAATGGATGTCTTCCCACACAGCCCTCTTTATTTTGGCCTATCTCTGTGAATCAATCATGCCAACTTTTACGCTTTTTAACACTGAGATGTATGTTTACGCTCCTTGGGGGCGCCTAAATTTGGTCCTGGTTCCCATTGCATGATGGGAAGAAAGCTGTTTCCTGGGGCTAAATGGAAATGGTTAAATCCATTCTGACATAATGGATTGAGTTTGCCTCTGTTCCAAACTGTTGAAGCAATGTAGCAGAAATCTCCCAGTGCCAGGGCTGAATACTGGCACAAAGTCTGGTCTACAGCGGGGTGGTGTGAGAGTATATAATGCACAACAGTAAAAACGTGTCAACTGATTTTTGCGATGCTGTTTATACTGTAGCTTATACTGTAGCTTAAACATGCTCTCTGCTCCTCACTGTGTCTGTTACCATAGCAACAAAGTCCCTACAAAGTGCTTACATGAATGTTAATACGCAAACAAAAACATTTTAAAAGATTTATGCAGACCAAACATAGGCCGTATGCAAGAGAACGTTTCTTTAAATGGTTAATGTTGAAACAGTTAACCCTTGACCTAAGCCTCACTTATAAAGGGGTAATTAGACACTGGGTCACTTACCCATGACTGCTAGAGCTGTGGCTTTAGTTAAGTCCTTCTTCATGCTCTCAATGACCTCGAAGCCACTGCCGTCCAGATTACACCTGTTGATAGTGCCATTAGAAGAGCTGATCCAATACATCTTCCCTGCTGGAAAGTCAATGGAGAGCCCTGGAAAACAAAGAAACCTTAATCAGTCATTAGAAGTTGTGTGCAGTGCTAGTATGAGATGGTGTTATTGCTCAGAGGTTGCTCCTTCATAGCTCAGGAGACTTAATGGAGATCTCAGTTGGGTCTCGTGTAGACGTTGCTTTTGATGTTTCTTTTAAATTGTCTTAAAAGCTATTAAACGAAAATAAATCAATTCATGAATCAATGGTTGAGGGACAGTAAGAGTATGTTGATCTTTTCTGAGGAAAAACATCTGAGAACAGAAGACCTCCAAAACGATTTTCACAATGTAATATATATTATTATTGTATGTATGCATGCATGTATGTATGTGTATATATTATATATTAATATTATTATTTAATAATATTAAACAGTTTATTATATTTGTATGTATTATTTTATTTTATTTCATTTCTTTGATTTTTTTATAAAGACATTATTGCAGGTGCGCCTCCGCGAGATGGTTTTGCACAGCTTGAAATATACTTGCGACCCCTTTGTGACACTCCAAATCACTTAACCAAAAGGTATCTCTGTCTAAAGCCCATTTCAACAGTGGGCATGGTGAGAGTTTGACAGAGTGGGAAAATTGATTGTGACAAGTGAAGGATATTTCAATTGAGGCTCAGGACAGCTCTGACTGAGAGAGGCCAGCGCATGATAAACTCCCAACAGCAACCCTCGAGACTTTTAACTCACACACATCATCTCCAAGACAGCCTTTAAAACAAAAGGTGGAGGCCTATGTGCTTCGCTTATCAATGAATGCATGCAGGGTAAAAAAGAAATTATACTACAGCAGCAGTACTTTAACATACTACACAAAAGTCAAATGAGGAATTTCACTAAGAATGAACTTGGTTCACTAATCGTGTCATTTATTTTCATGCTCTGTCTGCGGTGCTGCAGCATCAGATTCACTAAAGGAATTATGCAAATCAGGCAACAGAACAAACACGACTAAAAAATATGTGCAGAATGCAATTTGCATGGCGCAATTCTCCATCCTGCAGGCAGCTTTGAGTGCTAGGTTGTGGAAACATTTAAAAGTACACTGTTTCATTTTCAATAGTACCCATGTACAAATCTGACAGAAATACTGCAGAAAATAAATGAAGTATAAATACTCAAGTACTCTACAACCCCTGTAAAGTTAGTGAGAGAGAGAGACAGAGAGACATAGAGAATGATCACGTTAAAATCAAACATACCGACTGGTTCTCTCTGGTTCTGATGAAGAACCTTCCTGTTACTTCCATCCATATTGGCTACATTTATTGTATTACCATCAGTCCAGTAGATTTTTCTAGAACATGAAATACAGCAAATTTCAGAGGGAAACATATGACTCATCGGTTTCTAATAGGTTTTTATTGTATTTGAAGTAGACATGACATGTTCATAAAGTCAGCATGACCCGTTTAACTTCTATCCCTGGATATTTTTGAGTCTGATGATTGTATGAAAGGGGTTATGAAGTAAAAGGGTTTTGTGACATCACAAAAAGTAAAGTTGTTTATATGACGTATGTGATGATAGATTAAAAATAAACACATTTTTTCTTTCTAATAATGCGTCAATACGTTGTTTACAACAAGACATAAATATGCATCAAACAAGAACGGTCAATATCGATTTCATCTTGACTTTAAGTACATATTTATTGCTCGCCTCCAAATAACCTATGAATGAATAAGAAACTAAAATCTACACGAGTAAATAAACCCAACTTTTACCACATAGGCAATTATTTTGTTTAGATAGACTGCTTACCCTTTGGCTGGGTGCACGGTCAGACACTTTGGTTTGTCGATCCCATGGATCACTGAGGTTTTTAGAGATCCGTCTAGTCGGGCAACATTGATCTGTGTCTCCTCATTTTCAGAGCTCAGCCAGTACATGTTCCTTGAGAGCCAATCTACTGCCAGCCCACGGCAATTCTGAATATCTGCACGTACCAGAGATGGTCATTACCATAGAGGTGCCCATCACAACAAACCTGCAATATTACCTGCACACACTGTAACAAAACGACTCTGCTTATGGTGAAGACTTTTTAACGACGTGCAAATAACTTCAAATGGCACGTGATTTGCATTTTGAACGCACAAGAAGGTTTAAGGAATGCATCGTGCTTGATAACAGTGTTCGGGAAATCTGCGACAATCTCACACTTTTTTTAATGCAGTTTGGAGAAGCAATCCCCTGAGATACCTCCGATCAAACAAGCTTTCCTATCACGCAAGATATTATTTATGTTCTCCTGCCTACTACTTGAACCGTCTTTTTTTTTCATGCAGGCCTCCTGTGAACATAATCTTTTTGCTATTGAAGAAAACAAAATTTAAGACCGAGTGTCAACAAAAGCAAAAAACAAACAAACACATTTTAGTCCAAATGCACAATCAGACAGAACTCAAACTGAAAGAAAAATAAAACACAACTTATTAACACCTCAGAAGTATGAAAACAGTTATTTAGGCTGCTTATAAAAAAAAATACCATCAAATGCAAAGAACGCGACAACAAAGAGACACAGAACCCCAATGAATGAATTTATTCCTTTTTTTTAAATACATTTCTGAGTTGAGAAAGCCGACTCACCTCCAGAAATGACCGTTTGGAGGCCTGTTCCGTTAATGAATGCTCGCTTTATGGTTTGGGTCTTAACATCAGCCCAGTATAACCGTTCCTCAAGAGCATCGTAATCCACCACTGTGACATCATCAATGTCAGGGACCGTCAGAGCAGTCATAACGTTCATGTATGGGTTGTCCATGTCCACTCCACGGATCTCCGACCTCCTCACATACAGCAGGAACTTCTTCAGTGCTGAAGTATGAGCCAAAAAAAACATTTATCATACAGATTTATCATATACTTCCTCTATGAATCTATAAATTAATTCAATTATAAACTCTATCTATCATCAGTCCATCCATCCATCTCTCTCTATGACAATATGTACACATTTACACATAGAAAGATATGTGAAAATAAATGAGGACAATCACATGACCAGTTCTTTTCCGAGTATTGTAACACCATCAACTAAACCAATCACCAATGAGTTCAGAGGTGACATCACTATCATATTGTACATCATTACCACTCTCCAGAGATGAGAGTAAAAGTTTTAAATGGATTAAAATGGCCGAAACCAATTTAAAAAGGAAAATATAATGTCTGGTTTAAAATTTGATTTGCAAAGTTAATGAATGTTAAATGACAGAACTTGTATGATTTAAATCAGCAGGATCTCTTGTTTAATAAAGCAATATCACAGAAACATCAGCGGGTTCTGGCTCGATATCAGCATGGCTGTGATTCGGCCGCAGGCATGAGGGGACCTGCAGATCGCACACAAGTCTACATTTGTCACAATAGTGAAAGTGCCTAACACATGCACACAAAACTATTAGCCTGTTTGTGTGTGTTTTCTAGGGTTTCCAATTTTATTTGCCGTTTCAATTTTAAATGTTTCCTATAGGTTTATCTTTATTGCTAAAAGAGTAACTTTTGTAATGAAATGGGGGGTAGGGGCAGGGTGATGACCTGTCAAGTTCTTGAAAATAATGGTTTACCACATCTAATATCTAAGTTTCCAACACACAGCATAAGGCAAACTGAATTACAGACACATAAACACAATTTCCCACAGCACTCCCCATTTAGCCCTATATGATCTGTCTGTCAAACGGGACACTATAGACAAAGATTTAACACATAACAGAATTTATGGTACAGTTCATTACAGTCAGACATTCTCCAAAGGGAACATTCTCCGAACACTGGCTAACAACTCAAAGTTATCAAAAATGTGCAGAATAAAGAAGTTTGAATAACGTTCTTATAACCAAACAATAATAAAACATCAAATAAACAAATAAATACAAATTTTGAATGTTCCTAGAACTTTCAAAATAACATTTTTAAGGTTTTTGTTAATGGAAACGTTAGGGAAATGTTCTTACAACCTAAAATTGTTATCTGGGTTCATAGTTTGGTAGAAATATATTGTTTCATTTTAACCTTAGACAGCAATTTTAGAGACATCCATTTCCCCTCCAGTAGATAGGGCTGAAATAGCTGCCTGGAGGCGTTACAGATGTGGGAAGACTTACCTGAAAGGGGCTTTGCTCTAGATCTGCATACTCACCCACACAAGAGCGGTTGTTGAGCGAGAGCTTCATGAGGTGCGGGCAGGAGCAAGAAGCTGTGCGGTTGTAATCAATCAGACAAAGGTGAGAGCAAGGACCTCTTCCATCGTTTCCCTCACACGGGTTGGAGGCTGAAAAACACAGGGTGATGCGCATATAAACCAGGACAAGACAACACTCCAAGAAGAACAATCAATATCACATCCTATGAATTGTTTAAGGAGAGTAGCTCTCTTGAAAGAAAAAGGCAACAACCGCTGCCGACATCTATTGAACAAGCCGTGCTCAAGCTTAATGTCTCACACCTCTCTGAAAGATGGTTCACTCCAGCCCAACAAATGCCAACAAACACCAACGCAATAGTTGCTGATTTCCGATTGGTTTGTTTACTTTGTTGATACTGAGGCAAAATCAAACTGACAGCTTAGTTTTCCAACATTCTAAAACCCACAGCCAGCTTTATAATGTTGACATATGTTGTAGCAGTATGGTGTAATGTATGGTTATTTAATGAGTTACTATAGTTTGCCAAGACAAGTTTATTTATATGGCATACAGTGCACAAAATCTAAATGCGTCACACAGGCATGCAAATCATATTTATAAACAAGCTTGGAAAATCGAATCTTTCATAATAATGGTATGATGTGCCTTTATAAATGCACATGTTGCGAATCACACTCATCACACAAATTATCGTATTTCTATTGCTAGAGCATGTATTTCATTAAACAGTGCTCAGATATCACAGTTAAACCCTTTGAACATTTTAAATTATATATAGTATGGTTTAATACATTTTTTGGACAACAACAAAAAACAGTAAATGTATAAAGTGGCAAACAAACACGTCGGGACCACGTGGATCGGTCTGCTTAAGAGGTTAAAATAACAGAAAACAGTTAAGAAATGCAATGCAGTGCACACAATGCAATGAAACTATTCAAAGAAGGACAATATGACGCATTGAGGTTTAAACCTGATCCTCCCACACAAGCATCAAAACTCTGAAATGTATTTCTAACCACTAGGTCAGAACTCCAATATATTCAATGCATGTTTGACTTTTTCCAACAATTCTTATTCCATAACAGTGACTGGAAGACAGGTTTGGCTGCTGTACTTCTGAAATGGTCCTTCTTTAGGGATTTCCTATTACAAGAAACATACCCTTAGAAATCTAATCTGGAAAAGCATAGCATTTCTCCATTTCCTTCCGTCATTGCACAAGACTACCGCCTGCTGTCGAGAGATTTTAACCCCTTCATGAACTCAGAGCAACTAGATGCAATTAACTTCAAAAGTAATTGCATCTTGTAAATAATTATTCCAGTGGGACTCTGAAAATAGGAACATTATTTATTTCCAATGTTGAACTCTATTCATTTATGTAGCCAGCATATATTTGCAAGCAATTGCAAATATACAAATAAATGACTAAATTATGGGTTAGAATCTCATAGAATTAATTATACATTCAGTGGATCTGCAGGGGAATATGGCGGTTTGAATAAATTCAGTATAAACAGTGCTGGTGTGCTCGACTCATGATAGATACGCATGATTTGGACGGACTGACTCGTTTGTACTCATAAATCAGCTACAGATTTCATAAAACACTCCATCAATCTAGGTTTGCTTCACAAATAACATTGCTATATGTAAAGTAGACTCAGAATTATAATCAGAAGTTTCGCTTTTGTCTCAATAAGAAACGATACACCCTGCTAGCAAACACCAATAGTCATCTGAAGTAGCTGATTGTGAGCACTGCACTAGAAAAGTGCTAACAACAATGTGTCGCACAGGCACTAAAAATGGGGGCCCTTGAAACTGGTGTCGATCTCTTAAAACTCAATCCTCAGGCCTTTCATTGTACGTAATACATTACCAACACCATGCCGACTGACACCTGCAGTCTTACCCCATTAGGCTAGTTAGTGAAGCCCATTTTAAATCCCTACAGCCCTTCCGAGGCCCTCACCTCTCTTGCCAGAACTTCCGGGACCAAACATAAACACAATGGCCATGGACTGTTGGGGGCCAGAGTCTAGATTTTGGACACCCTTAATAGCCAGACATTCCCATGGGCTCTTTAAAATTGGATTAGCCGTACTTATTGGCCTCGTTGGCTAGGCAGCACAATTTGTTGACACTTATCGGTGTAAAACAGCTTCTCGGCTTCGGGTGCCGTGGCAGGGTGACATGAGTTATTTTGGCAGGGCTCCCTGCAGATTTGGGCTGCTTGAAATGATGTAAATACGATTATTTCAGCTGATGAACATTCGCCGAGTGCTACATTTCTTGGACATCTGGACACCTGGCACACTTTAAAAATCACAATAACTTGAGCTAAAATTTAGTTCTGCAAATCACAAAATCAAATTTTTGCAATAAGCATCGAGTACAAGGAAAGAAAACGTGTTACATAAGCGTTGCATCATAATGACAATATTTTAGTGTTTGTAAGAGTCAATGTTTTCTTCTAGTCCACATGGTGCATTTAATGCGCCTTCTGCTAACATGAGTAAAGTAGATAAATTCAAAAATAATCATTTTCAAAATCATAATATTTGTCTGTTAAAATACTCTTTGCACATACTTTTTGCACTTTTTATTGGTTTGTCCTCAAAGATGCAAGCAGTCACTCCAGTGTACTGTGTGTTAATAAACCAGACTGGCTACAGAACAGAGGAAACCCTGTTTGACACTGTACCATAATACTATTAAAATTAATTTGGGTTGAGGATAAAAAAAACACATCTTGAGCTCACGTCAGGCCTGCTTATTCTCTGCATGACCCCCTTTTTCAATTATTCAGCTGCTCTCGTTTGGCCTTCCAGATTGGCAGTGGAAATGAATGATCAGCAGGACCGAGCTAAACTGAATCCTCACCACAGAGCACGAGCAGGGAAATTTCACCCTGTGTCTGCCCAACTAAAACTGGACATGGGTGGATCATATCATTTCTACAATAACATGCAGTTTGCCGTGTTAATGGGCATCAGGAAAATTTAGAGGGTGATCGTGATGTGGTTTGCTTGTAGAATGAGATCATGCAGTACGAACAGCTACCGGAAGACCGAGCCAAAAAAAGAGCTTTAGACACCAAACCTTAAAATCTCACGAAAGATGCCAATTTTACCGTTTCGTTTCAGGTTTTGTGCCCATACACCTTCAGAAATTAAATTTATGAGAACCGTGATGCCTGCTATTTGTTTAATAAACAGAACTTATTGCTATGGCAACTGGTTTGTGTTTGTCTTTGGTTCAAGTAAAACACACAGCTTGATAGTTAGAATATACAACAGTGTAATTACTCTCAGCTATCAGGTGATTTTATTATTATCCTCCATGTTTTGGATGGTTTAATAACCAATTTGTCCACTGTGCGGTACATTATTTATGCACTTGGTTATCAGGCGGACAACAGGGCAGTTGACATGTAATTTTACTGTCTTTAAAAACAGTAAGCCAATTAAAACAGTAAGACTTTTTTGTTTTATATTTTCATCATTTGGCTGGACAGCACAAAAACAAAATAGTACTTTCTGTAAAAGAACAAAAAACACTGTCAATTCAACACGATAACAGTAAACTATTGACATCAGTCCAGTACAAAACCTAAACATTACCAGTTACAGCATTTAAAAGCATACACTTAAAATACACGTGTCAATTTAATCCTAAAATCCTGCACAGATATGTCATGTCTATTTCAAACCAGTCAACGAAGTTTGATTTATTCCTTCAGCTATTCAACTCAAGCCATGTTTTAATATATAGCAGATACATATGTTTACATGTTTATAAGTCACATACATTTCATTCAAAACCCAAAGGTTGCTCTTGTATGATCAATAATCTGTCATATGCTGCCATGTGTATAGTCAACACAAAGCTTGCTTTGAGATACAAACTCAGGAAAGGGGAAAAAACTCAGGTGTTTTTTACATCTTAAAGTTTTTTTAAATAGCTTTATACGTTTTGGTTTAAAATTAACCTTTAAAGGTGCAATGCATAACATTGCCTCTATATTGCCATCTCTGGTCGAAACATACAATTTCAAGTTATTTGCAGAGACTATTTAAATTCTAGACTGCTGTAAGAACAAGCTACAAACACTCTGGCATTCCAGCACCCACAATTTAGTAGCCGTCCATTTTTAATCCAAAAAATTACAGATTGCAGCTTTATTTTAATGATTAAAATTTTACCAAACAATCTGTGCAAATTAGATTTAGCTAAATTCACTTTTTTCTAAAGGTGAATGGTTTGTCTCTGTACATAGCATTAAGATTGATCTTACATCACTTCAGCATAGTAATGAGACTCACCTTGAGGCTGTCTGCTGGGATGGTAAATCTCCAGATCAAACGGCTGGGCACTTGTCTTCTGGATCACTGTTACATTCCGACCTGTCCATTTATTAGCTCTGGCTAAAGTGTTAGTCCTCCAGTCCGTCCAGTAAACACTTCCTCCGAAGAGAGACACGGCGAAAGGGTGCGACAGGTACTCGTGGCCCCTCAGGATCTCTATCACCCCAGAGCCGTCGTACAGAGCTGAGTATATTGCATCTGAGCTGAAGAGACACAGAAATATGAGGTGATACTGGCACTGTGTGTCTATATCAACAAGGTGTTACAATGATGACAGCTTTCTGCGGGAACAAGACGGGATAAAAGACACTCCGTTTAAAACTGCAAGCTGCATTTGTATAGGAAAGTTTCTGTACAAAATGACTAAAGCAAATCATCATGTTTTAACAAATTCGATTACATTTAATGGATTCAAAATTTGCAGTTAATGTATCATTGCAGAACACAACAATGGTATCGCTTTGTTATAATTTAAGGCAGCAAATAAATGAATTGAATTACAGTAGGCAAACGTAAACAATCCAATACCATCACCTTTTAGCATTTTAAATTCTTTAACATGTAATCTATCAAATAATCTATCTTTACAAACATCTACCCTAAACACCTTCACTTACATTCATATACACATTTATATAAAGTGACTTTCAGCACATTCAGGCTATACATTTTCTCCCTGGAAAACGAACCCACCACAACCATTTGCACTGCAAATGCAATGCTCTACCCATTGAGCTACAGAAACACTTAAATGCGATGTTTTCTGTAGCATTCACCTACTGTACAATATAACCCATCTTTTGTATTCTGTTCACGTGTCCCTACCGAGCATCTGTCCACACTATTCTCCTCTCCTGATGATCTAGAGTGAGTCCGTTAGGCCAGGCTCCGATCTCCATGTCTTTAAACACAACATGTCTTCCACTTCCGCTCATTGATGTTGCTTCAATCCGAGGAAAAGTAGCATCCCAGTCGGTCCAGAAGAGAATTCTACACACAGAATAACGGATTAGAAACTGGGCATCTCGACACCTTATCAAACCCAGTGTAAACATTACAAAGGTCAGAATAATATTTCTCCAAATAAAGCACCAATAACCACATCTAAACATTTAACACAGCTAATTTAGCTCGTGTTTAGTGTAATTATAATCTGCTTATGGTCGTAGAGACCTAAAGGCCATTATAATAGCTTAAAAAACTTTCATTTCTATTAAAATTAATTGTAAATTACAACTTCATAATATGCTTTTAAAGTCATGAAAAATGTTACATTATTCTGTTTGGAGTTTCGAGTATAAAACAATAAATCTATCACATGCATGCTTGTTTTATGAGTAAATGTAAAATAGTAAATTCATTTCATAATTACCATCATTTATTATACACACAGGGTTCTCCGGCACCCTAAACAACCAGGAAGTTAAATCAATCATATATAAGATGAGTTATTTTTACTGACAGCACAGTTCTCTGGGGTGGCATGAAAACAAAGGGCACATTCTAATGGGTGTATTACAGGGATTATAAAATGCTAAATACTGGCATCAAGCTCGTACGCTAATGAAATGTGTGATCGTGTTCTTGCATCAGGCATTAATGCTATCAAAAATAATTAAACTGACAGCCAAATGTTTACAAAGGACGGAAGGTAAGCACAGAATATACAAAAAGCATGAATATTGCTACAAGCATGTAGCGTTCTCCTTTCAGCAGGCCAAACCGCTGGTCCGTGGTCTACAATCATTAATTCAAGCTTTCAATGAATAAAAGACCCGCTAATTACAACAACTAATCCCCATTTATTTTCAACACACCGCTCTGTGACACACTCGTGTGGGGCATTTTCTGAGAAACTCTGGGTGTATTTTAATACATGTCACACTGCTGGAGTGTGAAATCAGACTTTGAACGTTTTTGCTAATTGTTCTTTTCAGGTTTCAGTAAAATGGCTCTTTGCATGCCATCCAACTGAGCGCAGACACATGAGCCCCACTCAAAGCAAAGAAACACCATTTCTGCTCTAGGGGTTGCACAACAAGTTTGGCAAAAAAAAAAAATCTGCAGTATGAAACAAAACAAAAGCAACAACAGGCCTGTTTTTGCTTTTTTGTTTGTTATTTGTTATTTGTTTTGTTTTCACAATGTCAGTAACAATAATTCATATGCCACAAAACAAAAGCAACAACAGGCCTGTTTTTGCTTTTTTGTTTGTTATTTGTTTTGTTTTCACAATGTCAGTAACAATAATTCATATGCCACAAAACAAAAGCAACAACAGGCCTGTTTTTGCTTTTTTGTTTGTTATTTGTTTTGTTTTCACAATGTCAGTAACAATAATTCATATGCCACAAAACAAAAGCAACAACAAGCATGTTTTTGCTTTTTTGTTTGTTATTTGTTTTGTTTTCACAATGTCAGTAACAATAATTCATATGCCACAAAACAAAAGCAACAACAGGCCTGTTTTTGCTTTTTTGTTTGTTATTTGTTTTGTTTATTACAATGTCAGTAACAATAATTCATATGCCACAAAACAAAAGCAACAACAGGCCTGTTTTTGCTTTTTTGTTTGTTATTTGTTATTTGTTTTGTTTTCACAATGTCAGTAACAATAATTCATGTGCCACAAAACAAAAGCAACAACAAGCATGTTTTTGCCTTTTGGTTTGTTATTTGTTTTTTTTTTTTAACAATGCCAATAACAACAATTCCTGTGCCACAAAACAAAAGCAACAAACCTGTTTAAGCTTTTTCATTTGTTATTTGTTTAGTTTTCTTTTTACAATGCCAATAACAATAATTCATGTGCCACAATTCATGTGACTGTTCTGATCTTATGTTGTCATATATGAGACTTCCTCTTTCAAATGTGCTTTTATGAGAAATGCAGAGCTGAGAGTAAGAGTACAGCTGAGAGCAATAAAGCAATGTAAAACAGCGAATACACAGCACGCTGCCGTGCATTATCCTAGAACTATCATTAGTAATAGATGACAAACAAGTGCACTGAAATATGATTGCTCTGTTATGTACCCAAGATAGTCTCTAGGAGGACGAATTAGGATATAAAAATGAACTTCTTCCTGTTTGCTCTTTGAAGCTGTGTATGTTACCGACGAGGCTAAAAGGAAAGTAGAAAACGAGAACAAAGGAGTTTAGAGTGTAGTATATTTCATGAGATGAATACACACCCTTGTCCTGGGTCTACGGCCAGCGCTCGAGGATGCTCCATACCACCGGCTATCAAAGTGGTCCTCATCTGACCATTCAGCTTGGCTACCTCGATCTGATCCAAGTTGCTGTCTATCCAGTAAAGGTTTCCTGCAATCCAATCCACTGCAAGTCCCTCTGGGGTGGCCAAGCCGTGCTGAATCACAACTTCGACCCCGGTTACACCTACAAAAACAAACCACTCAGGCTAGTTCATAGGGCGGACAGGATATCAAATTTAGCAGAGCGAGGCATTGTGGTTGGTTTGAGATTTCTTTTTGAGCTCTTCAAAATGCTGAAAAGCCAGAATAGACTAGCATGAATTTCCATGATGGTTTAGATGGTGGACCAGCGTTGCCATGTTGGTCAACCAGCAGCAAATGTTGGTCAACCAGCATGGTCTTTCAGATGAAGCTGGTTAAGTTAGTTAGGAAGCCTGGAAGACTGAGCTTGTGACCAGAATAAGATTGCACCAGCAATCTTGAAGACTAGCACCACTGTATTTAATCTGGGTACATCAGCTTTTAAAGCAAGGGTTGGCCAGTAAAGCATAAGCTCTCATAATTCAGTGTTTATTTAATACAGTAAGTAGCTAAATGGGTAAACAGAGGTGGTATTGAGCAGATGTTTCATATAAAATTCACACAAAATAAAATATACAGCAGGCATAAAAGTACTAAGGAATTAAAAAAGTAAAAAAGTATCTTTAAAATGTATAAATAACAAATGTTCGGAAACTGCATAAAAATAAGGGGCAATAAATTAAAACTAATACAATAACAATACAATACATGCGACAAGTAGTGGTAGTGACATGGGTGGATGTACATTTGTGATGTGCGTGAATTAGATTCATGTCATGCTGGAGAGTTGCTAACAATTTAGCTAACCACAGTGTTCCATTAAATTTAAATGTCAAACCAAACACGTCTAAAGGATTGCCATTTGATTTCAACTGTTCTAAATGGAGGCTTCCATAAATGCTTACTTTGTAATGATGTGCCGTTCATTTACACAGTAGTGCATAAACTATGACTTACTAACGCCAAGTTATTTTTACGCATTTCGCCCATGCATGTGAAACATGACATACCGTATGCTGGTGACTAACAATGCTGGTCTTTTCAATAAAATAAACTCGTCTGACATTGAAGGAGAGGAGGTTTTCCCTCAGTGTTTCAGAAAACATTAAAGACCTTCTCAGCTGTCTATAATCCAGCTGTTGGCAATTATCCTCAGCTATGGAGGGCTTTTGGAAACGCTAACAAAAGGAGAGCAATAGCTGCAACGGGAGCCTGGCCCTATAGGAGAAAAACTGGGGAGTGCAGCGTCAAAATAGTCTTCAAAACAATACAAGGGTATTCATCAACTGCTGCAGAGGTTTTACCCATAATTCCAAGGGGCAGCTCATACACAATGCATACTGCAATGCATTACTCTTCAGGGGATGTGGCTTGTGTATTAGAAACAGGGAAATGGAATTTCTACGCAAACTAGAGCTCAGATTAAACAAAGACCAAGCGGGACCGGAGCGTGAATGCTGTGTTTTTATTACCTCCGGTATCAGAGAGCTTTCCTCGATAGATCTTATCCTCCACCACATCGGTCCAGTACAGCAAACTGCGGTTGAAGTGGAAGTCAAGGGCGATGGTGTTCCGCAGGCCCGGTACGAGCAGGCTGTAGTCACGTTTATGAAGGTCAATTCGTCTGATCTCGTGCCGAATAGAGAAGATAACGAAGGCCTCAAAGGGATCTGAGATGGAAGAAACAAACTGGTCATTAACACTCCACACCTGTGCATCAGAAGATTCAGGAGCACCGGGCTTTGTGCAGAATCGTCAACCGCACGCATTTTCTGCGCGTGCACATGCTAATGAGGCTTTTAGCTGATGCTTTTATCCCAAACGACTTACAGTACACTCATTACACGGACAATCCACCTGGAGCAATCTAAGATTAAAGGCGCTTTCACCCTTGAGTACTCTTGAAGACCAAGACCCTTTTAAATGGACCAAAAAGAGAAGCAAGCAAAAAAACGACAACAGCTCCGATGGCACATGTCGTGATGTATCTAGCCCTAAAAGAGGTCTCAGTCCACTCTGTGTTTATTTACGTTACATTTATGCATTTGGCAGAATCTTTTAGCCACAGGGACTTGCATTACAGTGCATTAAAGGTATACAACGTATCATTACATGTGTTCCTTGGGAATCGAACCCACAACCGTTGCGCTGCTAAGGCAAAGCTCTACCTATTGAGCTACAGGAACACAGACAGCAGCCACACTTTGTTTTTAGAAACCCAGATCATTGTGTTAATTAAAATGTGCATTTTGTTATGTTGACTATTACCAAATTATTCTACGGTACTTGGTAACACTTTCTTTACTTTGATAAAGAAATAAAAGAATGATTAAAGAATGTCAGTTTTAGTTATTCTACTAATTATACTGTAAGTAATTTCACAACTACTAGTCAACTATCAGTCACTTAAGTATTAGCATACTATCTGCTTAATATCTGCTAACATTTTATTTTAAAGGTCCAGACTTATACTGTCTATAAGTAACTTTGCAATCATGTCCACTTCAATTCTACTAACATTAACCCTTAACCCTAACCTAACAGTCAACTAACACTCTAATAAGAGTTAGCTGATATGAAGTTGAAAAAGTTACTATTAGCTAGTAAAATGTTTAACGTGGACTATCTAAAAGTGTAACCCTAGTACATTTTTGGTTTAATTTCTTCAATTCACAGCCCATCTCTTTACCCACCAGGCCACAGTCTCCACCACCCTAACCAATGAGAAATGATTTTCTCGTAGCATGCAGATAACCTGCTGAGAGCTATAAATGTGGCAATCTACTAAAACAAGAGCGTACTCTCAAGAGCTATATGTGTCACTTAAGCTAAATCTATAAAACACCACACAGATGCTCATTGTCATATTCTGACTAATGACCCAAATTCAGATACCCTGAGACAATTCTGAAGCATTTGGCAGGCTTGCTGCTGTACGACATTAGCTTCTCAATGGGAAGCTCCTGCCGGCGTATCCTGCTGTCATTCTATTACTGTTACTCTTATTGCTGTGCACCGTGGACAGATTACAGACCAAGTCTATATGAATATTGAATAAACGTGTGGCTTAAGTGAAGTTATCTCATGGTTGTTAAATTTGCATGAGCCATTTTCACCGTTTTTCAATGTAACAATACCATAAAAACATGCATCACTGCTGGTGCGGTAATTATCATAATTTATTTATTTACTTTGGTACTGTTGATTTTCATGGGGGGAGAAAGCATTTTGTGAGACTAGGTTACCCCAAAAAAAAAAAGAGTCATTATTCACCCTCATGTCATTTTAAAACTGCATGCTGTTATTTTTCCTTTAAACACAGAAGTTGCCATACAATGACAGTTCATATTGACCAAAGCTGTCATTCTCCAGAAATGCATTTTTTTCTATTCTTTAATTAATAATTTCACTGTGCTTTTTAGGCATTTTTGTAGCTTAACAGTGTCTGGTCCCAATGACCTGTCATACAGCAAGAAAATCTGTTCCAGGGTAATGACAACAGAATTTTCATTTTTGGGTAACTGTTTCTTTAAATTGCAGATATAGACAGTGGTAAGCTCAGGAATTTAAGTACCGGTGCTACTGCAGCTCTCTCCATCTGGATCGAGGGTCCAGCCAGGATAACAGGAGCACTTGACTGTAGTTTTATGTTGCTCACATATCTGACTACACTTAAGGTGCGTGGTGCAGTAGTCCACTGTCTCGCATGTGCGGTTGTCAGAGCTTAGATTAAGTCCAGTGGGGCAGGAACACACAACCCCTTTGCTGGGGATCACTGCGCACTGGTGGCTGCAACCTCCGTTCCCCTGCAAACATTTCTCTGGAAGAGACAAGAACAGTGTGAGAGAGGAAAAACTGGATTACATAAAAAAGCTGGTGATAGAAAGCCATGTTTGCTGGCATATGAGACTCAAAGCATGAAACAGAGAAGCCACAGATGAGTAAAAACCAACCAAGCCAGAGTTTGTTCTGAACATTTGCACAAGACAAGAAAATTCAAGCTAGCTATCGTTCCGTAAAAGTTATGCCATGTCTTTGTTGACTAGACCTGTTATGCCACTGACCTAATCAACATGACCAGCCAAGTATGATAACAAAAAAGCAGTAATGCAAAGAATTGCATTATGTATTCGATGGAAAAACCACAGGACTGAATTATGGAGACAGACTGAAGCCACTGCGCTGGCCAAACAAAGTCATTCGATGTGGAAAATGGCTTTTTCTTTAGTTTAAAAGAAATGAAAACTGGGTCTCGGATACATCATCTTCTTTTCGAATGGATCAGACAAACTCAGGTTTCTCTTAGTCTCTCATCTCTAATGGATAAGCTTTTTTTCTTTCATTGAAGCACCTGGTCCTTTTTTATTTATTTATTTTAGAGGAAGGCATATCACGAGAAAGACAAAAGGGAGGGAAACAGCCTAGTGAAAATGACACTTTCCAAGGTCTCGTTGCCTCTGCTGATTAAGTTGATCCCCTCTGCGCCCGTGAGAGAGAATTGAATTTTCCTCACAGGGGGCCCAAAGTCTATATAGAGGCAGAGAATAGCTGCTTCCCAGTGGTTACAAATGGTATTGAGTCTCACTGCACTGGCTTGAACCAGTCGGCCCTTTAAGGTCCACTGGCATGATCTAATTGGCAATGAGAGGCCCATGCCAAAAGCAGGTCCAGTCAGTCAAATAATGGACTTTGTCCTCAGTACCTGAAGCTGTGAGCTCCCGTGGGCATCTGCCGACAACCAAAAACCTCTCAAAGAGCTGTCTACATGCATTCTGGAAGAATTATACATCTCTGAGTCTCTGGAGACTCTTTTTCTGTCCCCGGTGAGAGCTTCACAAGCAAACAGATCCTCATGTTTAGCTCTGATTCAAGCTGGTTTCATGTTTTCCCTGCATACAAAGCATGTGTTGGTTTTCCATTACACTTGCTCAAGGACACAACACAAAGAGAATCAAGCAGCCCTGAGGGACACGCAGTGTGGACACAAACAAAGTATCATCGGGGTCTGTGCACCTACAGAGAGGTAAACAATACATATCGATTCGCTCAAGTGTATGAATCCAATTCTATACCGTTCAAGTGAAGTGCATTATCTTATGCATTAGTCGCCTGTTATGGTTTGGTTTCCTGTGTATTGTTGTGACTATTCCATGTGATCAATTCTCAGTCAACCCAACAGACATTTCTCCCAGAATGCACTAGACCTCACATAATACAATGGTGGATTTAATGTGTGTTATTCACAAGACAATGATCTACATTGAATACAACAATGAGGTGGTGAGCACAAGCATTATAGACTTAGTGTTAAATATCACTGCCAACACTTGTATTGATTTAAGACCACATGAAATCAAAATCGAAGTTTTGTGGCTTTTAGTCCATGTCTGTTAGCTCTGAGGCCATAATAAACTTTTATCAGATATACTCATTCAAACATACAGTGTTTTACTTGCAGGAACACAGACCAGAAATATTGATGACCCATCTTGTGTGCAGGGCCGTACACAAATTGATGGTCAATAAAATGCTCTGCTGAGTAAGAATGCCACAGCTGTGTGCTTATCAGCCAATAACAACAGCTCAAAATGTGGCTCATCCAATCAGACTTTGTCCATTTCATGCAGTCTTTACATTTTTATTCTTCCTTCAAGATGTCCCACAGACTAGGTTCTAATTAGATCCATGCATGTACTCACCGCAGAAAGGGCCCTCATCTGATTGGTCGGCACAGTCGTTTCTCCCATCACAGATCTTGTGGGGGGGCAGGCAAGTGTTGGAGTCATTAGCACAAGGCTGAGTGGGGGGCTTACAGACAGAGGTCTCGCAGGACTCTTCATCAGAGCGGTCTTCGCAGTCATCGTCGCCATCGCACACCCAGCTCTTACTGATGCACTTCCCTAGAGACACACAGCATTCTGTCAGACCTCCCAATGCATCAAGCTGTCAGGCCTAATTTGCTGTCTGCAGGTACTGCAAGTATGTGCTAAAGCTGAAACGTGTTGGAATATCAAACAGGGATGATGTCATACTGACAGTTCTGGCCAGACTTTCAGAGAACTTTGAATTTGTTCAGAGTCTGTTTGCCAGGCAGGGTTCCTGGGGTTCGATGTAAGTTTGCGATCAAATAAACAGGCGAACAGACTTGAACCTGATACAGAACCAGTCAAAAGGGTATGAGGTTTAGTATTCTGACTGCAGTGCAGTGGTCTGGAAAGGGTGAATGTTACATTTTAGCACAGTTTTAACATCAAAAGGACTAAAAATTGTTGGTCTCTTTTATGGTCTGCCTATTCATGTCTTTTTACAAGGCAATCGATTACAATTAGGGCGACTGTAACATCAAACAACCCCCTGTTGATTGATTTCACTACACTCAGAGTAAAGCACAAACTGTGATAGATACAAATTACAGCAAAATACCTTCACAAAGAAACATGGACAGTTTAATTGTTATAAAATCTGTTTACTTCTTTGTATTTAATGGGGAAGTGTGCATTTTTTACGCTAAAATTATTTTCCTGAGTAACATACAGAAACCAAGCTATTGAACACAGTCATGCTATCAAAATATCCCTGTTTGTTTCAGTCTCCTAATGAGCCCAACACAGCAATATTGGCTCAACCAATAGTGTGAGTGTAGGGCGGGACTAATTCCTCAGCAGACCAATGACAGACAGGGGAGGGTTTTCGAAGCATTTCTCTCCAGTTGTGTCTGGTGATTTTATTTGTGCCGGTGTTACACTCATCACTTTCGTACTAATCTGAAGAATGGCATGTGCCTGTCTAACCGCAGTACTTTTTAAGAGCAGTGCTACCAAAAATATATATCTCTGTGAAGTAAAACATTTTCAAGACCAGAAATTATACCATGATCCCAACAGTGCCGCATAAACATGAACATACGAGGTTATTGCAGTGGATTGCACCATGCAAAGTTAAAGGCCTGGATTTATCATCCAATTCAATTTGCAAGAGGCAAAGATAACTCAAACTCAAGGATGGCATCAGGGTACCAGATAACACCCACTGCTCCACAGAATTTAGCAGTTACACTGTAAGTACAGTGCCAAATATAGCACAGCGTCAGACTGTGGAAATGACATGGAAATGTGCGAGGTCAGAACGGACTAGCTGCTATAGAGGGACATTTGTTGAACTTACCTGAACTTTTGCAGGTAAACTTGGCCTGAGGGTCACACATTCTCTTGACCCCCTTGCAGCTGACTTCATCACTGCCGTCTTCGCAGTCTTTGTCTCCATCGCAGCGCCAGCGCTCTGGGATGCAGGTGCCGTCCGCGCGACAGTGAAACTCGTCTCCGCTGCATTCCACGGGAGGCAAGGCTGGACGTGACAAAAACAGACATAACTCAGGATAATACTGGAATCACTCTGTTCGGCACAAGCATGCCTCCTTTGGATATAAATTAAAGAAACTTTAAAATCTCGGGCACTATTCACTGCCATTATAAAGCTGGGAAGAGTCAGGATATTATTCAGTGTAATTCTGATTGTGTTCGCCTGAAAGAAGAGTCTTAAATACTGGCTTGAGGGTGAGTAAATTGTGGGTTAATTTTCATTTCTGGATTAACTATTCTGGCACTTTATTTACCGATCAAACAAAGGTACATTTCCAGGCATAAAACCAGGCATACAGTCTATAAAGCAAGACAGAGCACAGAAGTCTGCTGAATCCTTCTAATCTCACACTCAGAACCGGTCTGAAAGATGTGTTGCATTCAGTTTTTGTGCTGGAACCTGTGCGTTACTCCTTTAGTGAATCGGGTGCTATGAAACGCAGACTGCATACAAATAAACAATGCAGAAGGCCTAAATCATTCTTAGTTCATCCCTCCTAAGATTCTAGATTTGAATTTTTCATTGCTGGATATCGTCTCATTGCATCACAAAAAGGAAAAGTAAAAGCTTTCATAATGAGCTTTAAAGCTTTGAATCACTGACCTCTCATTTTCAACTACTTCAGCTAGTCTTGACAATGTTTTATCAAGTGTACTTTAAGATGTTTTTTGTTCACATTTTAATACATTCAAATATACTCATGGACACTGGAAAAGGCTCAAAGTGTCTGTTTGCGTTCAGCACAAAGGACAGAGGCAGATTTTCTTAGACAGACTGGCAAAATAGAGGAGTCTTTTTTTTTAACACTAGCCTGCTGCAATTTTCAGCTTCTGGTACGTTCCGAATTCCCAGACATTGAAAAGGATGTACACAATCACTTCAAAACGTGTTTTCACACCAAACCTGCCACAACTGCCAGCCTGTCCTTAAAAAGAAGAAAAGGAAATGGCCTTCCAAAACAGACAGCTGCTAACACAATGAACGGCTAATGCTGTCTCCTCCACTTTACACACACACAGAGTGTGCACTGATGATCCGAGACCTGCGCTGGGGGGGACACAGGTTGGACAACCCCTGAGAGACAGAGGAGAGCTGAGAACCTCCATCAGGAGCTGTTTTGATGAATGGCTCCTTCATTTCTATGACAAGGCGGTGAGCTGAAAGCATTGTAGAATTTGGCCTGAGCTTTCAGAGGTAATTACAGCAGATTAAAAGATTCCGATCTGTAAGGTGGTTCCCCAGCGAGCGCCGATAAGATTACATCTGCCGAGTGTGGAAGGAGAAAGTTTTCAAGCTTCCTAAATTACAGACATTTCACTAATGCAATTACAAGCAACTCTAACTTGATCGTTATCACGCGGCTCTTTGTTACTCTGATAATTAGTTGCGTTAAGCAGACGCTCCCGAAAACGTTTCGTTGGTTAACAACACAAAGGCGATTTTAATCAATGCAACGGAAATTTGTCCTCCCTCCACTTTATTTTAATACTTGGATGCTGTTATTGATCACACAACACTGTAACTGTGGATAGGCACGAGCATCGTAGTATTTAGATATGACAGTGAAAATCATTTATGAAAACACAATAATTGTGTGTTAATTCTAGGCTGTACGGTATTAAGGAAAAATGCGATAACTTGCTAAGTAATGTGATTATATTCGCTGCAATAATGCTATGATTTTGTAAAATCAACTTAAATTTGATCAGATATATATTTAAAAACTTAAAATGATATAACCAACATACATGTTTCACATTCTTTCTGGGAAACATACTCCAACATTAACATGTGTATATCAGTCTCAGCATCAACCTAAAGCTCTGACGCATTTGATACATAAATTTGAAGTATTAAAATCATTTTGTTATTGTAAAACATTGTGAAATGCATATTGCACAATTGCAGTTTTTTGATCATTTTGATACATCTTGATACATCTGTATATTGGGCAGAACCTTGATCAAACTACACTAACCCACTAACACTGCTCAAAGCAACATATCCCATAATGTGGGCAATGAGAAGTGATGTCTTACCGGGGGCAACACCAGAACATGTGACATTTTCATCACTGAAGTCTCCGCAGTCATTGTCCCCATCACAGGCCCAGTGCTCTGGGATACACCTGCCACTGGTGCACTGATACTGGCCATTAGCACAGGCGTGAACACAGCCCATCTCATCACTGTTGTCTCCACAGTCATCATCTACAACAACAAATAGAATTTAATACACTACCAGTCAAAAGTTTGGAAACACTTTTTCTTAGTTGATATTTTTTTTTAAATTTATGAATAATAGTAAACTTATCAAAACTATGAAATAACACAAATGTAACTTTAGGAATTATGTTGTGACTAAAGAAAATAAAAAATAAGGTAAAATAGGATATATTCTAGCATATTCCATATAGTCACCCTTTGTCTAGAATTTACTAAACTTTTCTAGACATTTTCCATCACCAGGTTTCTTGAGAATCATCCTGAGAAGATTTTTTAAAGAGTTTTGAAGGAGCTCCCCTCTATCCTGCACTCTTATTGGCTGCTTTTTTTCTTCATTATTTGGTCCAAATCATCTATTTCAAAAACATTTTTTATTGTAGTTTTCTAATAACAAAACTTAAATTGAAATGTTGGCACAATTATATTTTTATTTTTACATTTTTAACGTTTAATCAAATGTCTTCAGATTAAAAGGTTTTTAAGATAAGAAACATTTTAAGTCAAGTGTTTCCAGACATTTGACTGGTAGTGTATACATACTGTTTAGTATATAATTCAAATCATAAAACAGACAGCACTAGACTCTGTAGGGCACTGAATAGCCCAGCCAACCGTGAATGTTTTCTGAACGTTGGCTCACATTCTCTAAAAGTTCTCTAAAGTTATCAATAATGTTCTTGCAGTAACATTTGTAGATTGTTTTTTTAACGTTACATATCATAAATCAAAACCAGTATTCTTAAGTTGTTAGTGAAAAATTTTAAAAACATTACAGAATTTAGTTATTACTTATATGCAAGCAATAACGTTAATACAATATCCAAAAAATGGATGCTTTGAACGTACCTAAAACTTTCTAAACATTTTTAATGTTTTTTGGTTACCTAATGGAAACATTAGGGAAATGTTCTTACAGCCTAAACTTGTTAGCTGGGAATGCTGGACCTTGTTTTCTGCCCCAACAAGAGAAAAAAAGGCAGTATTTACTGTAGTCGCGGCAGTGTTGCATGCTGGGAAAACAAATATTTCAGACCGTGAGGACTTGTAATAAATTACAGGGTTTGCTATATCGCCCTCACCTTGATCTGAAATGGAGATATTTCAGATAAAATAATCTGTGAATATTTAATGGTTATTAATGTGATGAATTGCTTGTGCGACAAAAAGATTGGACAGTGGATCAATGGGCTTAATTGAATTAAAGAGCCGGGCTCTATTTTATCAGCTGCAGAGAAAATAGGCTAATACATCATCACACAAAATGGAAGAGCAAGTTAAAGCAAACGGTAAAGTATTTTTTAGCTTCTGAATACACTCACCTGAGTCACAATGCCACTTCATGCTAATGCATCTCCCATTAGCACAGCTGAACTGTGTAAGAACTTCACAGGTAGGGAACGCTACGAGCAGAGAGAAAGATTGTGAGAAACGTTCACCACAAAAACCCTGACGCCTGAACCTCCGTCCAATACATCACTGTCTCTTTGATACACTAAAGGAGAAAACCCATTTTTCATTTAGCTTTTAGCTTTGAAATATTGCAAAAGAAGTTTGTCCTGGCACAGATTGCTCTGTCATGCTAATAGATTAAATTTGGAGTCTCTTTTGTCCTCAGCGAATTTAGTAGTTTCTTGCACACGTTTGGGAGAAAATATGGAATGGTAAACATTCCCTTGCACTGTACCGCATTTTTACGCATGTTGGGAGGAATACGCAGCCACACCGTAGGGCTTTATTGCTAGTATTGTGGAAACTGAAACAGCCTGAAGGTCATGCGAAATGTCACAGTGAATTATGGCTATTTTCAAGCTAAGGTTAATGAAAAGAAAACAAACAAAGGGAAAATGAGACCTCACAGACGCAGAGAGAAACAGTCAGAGGCAATAAGCGCTCACCAAGAAACAATAACACACACCGGCGATGAGATATCATTGTTTATAAGTTTCAGAAAGCATTGATTTATGGATGCAGAATGGTTATGGTTTCAACATTGTGAATAGCTGTTTTCGTTTTTTTTGGTTTTGCTATTGACCTGTGAATCATCACGCATTTGGGGACAACAGAATATTTTTAAAGATAAAAGAATGGATCATAATAAAGGCATATATAAGCTTTTTGATGAATTGAAAAGTGAGTCCTGATCAAACCGGTAACTCTGTTATCAGCCCTGTATGTGTACCCAACAGACGTTCATATGATTACGTATGTTGCGGCTAATGCTGTTTACATCATGTTGCAGTTAACCTAACAGTTTCTACTCGAGTATGTTCATGTTCATGATCTACGTGTGACGTTGTCGACAGTAGAGAAATATTTTGTTGATGCATCAGTTAATTGACCTCTGCATGTTCTTGGAAAATGAATGTGCCGGTAACAGGTAGCGACATATTAAAACATACAAAAACATGTAGAGCTGCTTAACATCTTTAAAAACAGTTTTTACCTGGTAACAACAGACACCATGAATAATTTACCTCATCATTTTTTATTTTATATTTAAGAGCACAGCCCCATTAGGAACAAAATGTGAAATTTGGCTTTTGTGCTTAGGAAACAAAACATTGCGAATTAGCTTATTTGTTACAAAATAATGAAACAGTCGACAGATGAGGACCATAATGCAGCAATTTGGGTATAACCAGGTACAATGAATATTAAATTAAACGACAATTGGAAAGTCAATGACTGTGCAAGCGTACCGGCATTATTCACTGTTTTTAGATGCTGTTCTGCTCCACTGGGTGACATCTCCAAAACACACACAACTATAAACTGAGAATGTAAGATTTTAGAAATAACAGATCCCAGAGGCTTCCCTGAGAAAATTAGTTTTAAGGAATTGTTTTTTTAAACCTCTGCCGGCACAAATACGATTCCGGTGAAAGAACTCTAAAAAGGCAGAGGAAAGCACATCATGAAGTGTTGCTAATCTAAAACTGTTACAAGTCAAGATTACAGTTGAGTCAACAAATAAAAAAGAAGTGAACATTTATTCCCAGAAGGAGTAGCTGTTATTGTTGACAGCAGTAAATCCCACATCCAAGTTTCACAACAGAATGTTTCAGTAGCCTGACTCTGGCAATTACTCCTTTCAGAAATCCAGGCTTCACAATAGTTCAGGCTCAGCTATGAACAGAAAGAATGCAGGCGTAATAACTCTGGCCAGTGAAATCTGTTTGAAGGGGAAAAATCACTTATATGAATGTGTATGTGCACTAGAAAGTGTCAGTTTAAGTTCCTATCTCTTGGATTATTATATAACCCTGTTTGGAAGAATTATCAATATTGCTTAAAATTTCATTAAAGGGACAGTTCACCACAAAATGAAAATTCTTCCATCATTTACCTGTTTTACTTTCTTGCTTCTGAGGAACACAAAAGAAGATATTTTGAAGTGCCAAATAACAGTGGCACCCAATGACGTCCATTGTAGAGACAAAAACAGAGGTTTCTCAAAATATCTTTTGTACAGAACACAAAAGGCATACAGGTTTGGAAACAACCAAAAATCTTTACATAGTACATGATAATCCCTCTTCCTCTGCAATTTTGATCATTTAAAATTTTGCTACTTTAATAAATACAGTATTTTAGGAAAACTGAGTTTACCATGGTCGTTATCCCACAATTTTGTTCTGGAACATCCTAGAGCAGATTCATTAAAGAGAATACTTAGGAATAGTGAGTTCATTAGACAGCTTGGAGGAACTGTGTTTTAGGTTCCTCGTGTGAAGTGTAGTTATGGAAGGCAGTGGAGCTCCACGTCTTTCTGCCCAGCTTCATTACGATTAAGTGAAGTCAAGCATGCGGTCTAATTGCTGCTTACACTGCTAGTGTTTGTGCTGGAGTATGCTGAAGCAGTCTAAGACACAGCAGAGGTAACCGAGACAATGGCACCCAGAACATGACCTTGTTACCGCATAGAATGATACAGAAATGGCAGCACTGACAGAGCTGTACTTTTGAAAGCTGCATATATATATACAGTAACATACAGTAAAGATGCATTTACACATACCTTTAAATGCACACTATTGACACAGGTACTCAGACATTAAACACAATCATGAGAAGCTATGTATCACACACTCTAAAGCTGACTGTTGATTCTCATATACAGTCAGAGATCAGGATAAAAGCTGATTGTAATGATGCAAATCTACAATAGAAGGATAGACTGAGGTAACAAAAGACTTGTTACAATACAATATTCAAAAGACTGTTTACAATAAAGGCTTAAAGATTTCTATAGGTGGCCCCTGGCTGTATATTTTATATAATGAAAGAAGATTTGTGTGTTCTGTAAACAGACATATTGTATAGACACATACAGAATAAAGACACATACAAAACCTGAACATACAGTATTCTTGGCCAGAATCTTTGAAAAATATGATTCTGGCTTTTTTCAAGAATATCTAGGTAAACTGCTCTTCAATGTGCAAGTTTAAGAAGATATGAAAGGGAGACAATGAAAAACAACATAGCCATGACATGAGCAAAAGCCAAAAGCTGTTTCCTCTCAACGCTACTAAAAAATGCTGCTTTAAAAAAAAGCGTTCCTCTATTGGACATTTAACAGCCCCGCCCCAAACTCACGCCATTGGTTAAACCAACATTACTAAATTGGGCTAGCTGATATGCTGCACCAAATAAAGCCCTCATTGTTTTCTTGCATGAATACATACGAGAAACAGCGTTTTGCTAAAATTCCTTGTGCATGCAGGGCCCCTTCAGAGGAATAACCGTCTTACCATTCAATGCCAGCATTTACATTCTGTTTTGAATCGTCGATTCGCTGTGGGAGTTCACAGTGGTAACTTTTCTGAGCCATTTCCTCTCAACGCCCTGTGTCATTACCTTTAGTCTGCTTTCAGGGCTTGGAAAGTGGTTATGGAGAGCTTTTAACATCAGAGAATCTCTGACTCTTAAAAGCTCCTGCATCCAAGTTTAATTCCCATTTCCTTTCTGCATCTACAAGCACAGACCTGGAGGCTGGAGGTATGTACTTGGGTAAAATGCTCTGAACATTGAAATGCGACAGAATAATCTAAGAGTGGGCTGCAAAGATACACCGCTTCCACTGAAATGATCCCAGTGCTTTGAGCCAGTGCTTGGACAGGTGTAAACAGCATGCATTTTTTCTGATTTATGAGCCAAACAAAGCCTTAGACTATATTTATATAACCTGACCACAAACAAACATGCCATATTGAGCCGTCTTACTACTTCTGTATAAATTTATTTCAATTTGTTTCCAGTTTGGTCCATTATACAACTATAACTGCATTTTCTATTTCATGCTTATTTCCTTTACATTTTTCATTCATTGAAACCGTCCTAAATCTCCACTGAGTACCATTTTGCAGGAAGCCATTTTGCAGGATATATATATATATATACATGGTCTTTACATAGCATTTTTCTGCATCTAGCCCCTAATGTAAGTGGTCGCTGGTTTAAGAGCAAAGGTTTAAACCAGAACAGACAATATTTCTTTAGGCACATTACTTAGAACCAACCCACATGACACTGACTCACCACAGGAAGTAGACTCGTCCGACATGTCTCCACAGTCATCATCTTGATCACAGCGCCATGCCTCTGGTACACAGCGACCGTTACCACAGCTGAACTGACCAGCCCGGCACGGCTGAGCTAAAAATAACACAGTAATGGCAAAATGAGGGAAAATAGAAAATAATCAGACTATTTATGAAATGTACAGTCTTAACGTTCCCCTGTAGTTTATAATTGTATCCCTTACAACTCATCTTTGATCATCAAAATTACATATTTAAAGAGTTTTCTGTGAAAATATTTTTGTGCCCTAAAATAGCTTGAATGTAACTCTACACCCTTGCTTATTTTGTATATGCATATTCATGAATATGCACATTAGTGGCTTAGTGACATGACTGGTCATATGTTTGTGACACAGGTAAGCTGTTCCTGCTTGGATATAGGAACGTTGTTCAAACATTTTGTTAATTCTGTAACATTCTTAAAACATTCTACTAACAACTTAAATTTTTTTTTATATATATGATATACAACATTAAACGATCTACAAATTATACTGCAAAAACATTTTTGATAAGTTTTTGATAACTTTTTTACTTCCTGTTAGCTGAGTTGATTCTCAACCATAGAGGTCATACTATCAACACACTAATCAGAAGTCCTCCATTTCAGTCTAAGGATTATACTGTATTTCTAGTCTATTGACCTGGTCTAAAGTATGACACTAGGAACCCGCAATATTCCAGCAGCAGACAGCCACCGACTTTCTTAAGTGCTTACTGTTCAAACTGTTACTGATACACCAGGGACTCTTTATAGCCAGTTCAACAGCTTCAAATCATCTTGAATCATCAAATATTAAACACATGAATCTGCTGTTAAGTTGAGCTCCGCGCTGATTCAGTATAATGACTTGTGTCCCACATCGCTTCGCTCTAACAGCTTCTGCTAAGTCAACAAAGACCCGATCTCTCACCGGCTGGAGGGTCAGCTTTATCAGAGCCATGTCAGACCACTGACAGCATTTATCACATCCGCGCTTCCTCTCCATTGATCTTACAGCACTTAAAACAGACACTGAGTGTTACTCCTGGAAGCAGGCCAGGTGTTACTCTAGTATGTAAAGTTGTGAATCTATAGTGAGAAAATTCTGTTCGCCACACACACATGCTTACAGTACAAGCAGAAAACATCGATTATTATGCTCTCGCCCGAAAGTGTGCACTACTAACTTCTGTAATATGAAAAAGAGAAGCTAAATTGAATTTATATCAGACTTGGTGTATAGCAAAATTAAAAACACTTCAATGGGATGTGAAACAGACTAATTTTTTGTAAATGGTAGGTGCGTGCGAGTATTAGGAAAGGGGTGTCTTTAATATGTATGAGGGCATGGAACTACCTGAGCATGTTTTATTAGATTCGTCCTCGTTATCTCCACAGTCATTGGTTCCATCACAAAGCCACCTCTTGGGTATGCAGCGGTTATTGGGGCACTTGAACTGATCAACCGGGCAACTGTGGTTGGCTGGAAGAACAATGGAGGAAAAACTTTTAGTGCATATTAAACAGGGACTGAACGAGGAGGCAACTGTAACATTTTTACACATTGAAATTCAAAGTGCCATCTTTTGGGATAAGAAACGCGCACACACACACACACACACATAATGACATGGCAAACATAATGGCTATAAGAGAATAGATACAATATTGAATTTAAAGCATTCTCAGATAAGACCAATAGCATCATTGCTTTAATATTGATTAATAACAATGATTAGTTGTCACTTTTATGTGGTACTAATATGATTCAAATGTTTTAGCTGAAAAGAATAACGTTTTTAAAAGAAAAATTATAAATGGTACGTTATAGTTGGCCGAAATTAAACTTTTTCACTAAATCTTATTTGTGTTTTGCTAATATATTGTATATCAACCAATACATCAGTCTGATTGTTCAACCAGAAATCTGTATTTTTTCAAGAGACGTGTAATATATTGTGATATATTGTGATGTATGATGAATATAGTGTGGTAGCCACCAGCAAGTGTTAGCATCAGTCATTTATGTTACCTTAGCGAAAACGCTGGAGGCTAACTGAAACAAATGTCCCTTTTTCAAACTAAAACCTTATTAAACACATGGTGAATAAGACTGCAGACACTAAATTTATCACACACAATTACCATTGCTACAACTGACCTCAGTCCCCACACACAGTATCTAGAAACGAAACAAAACCTGTGCAAGCTCAAAACACCTTCCTGTATTATTCCGTTTGTTTGCATGTTTTGTTATATTGCCGACAGCCTGCTATACATATAAGTGAGTTCATATGCATAATGCTCCACGTTTGTTTTGACACAGCACTTTTCAGAGTGCTATTCATCTATTCTCCTGAGCTGGCTTCACATTTATCTCAAAATACGTGTTTGCCCTCAGGCTTTTGAGTTTATTTAAAGTAGTGCATGCGCTCTCCTCCACTATTTGCTCTATTTAATAATAGAACCTGCTATTACTCATAGCCCGGGATACTCGACGCATCCCCAGCAGACGGTGAGTAACAGATGAAATGGAAAACCGGATTCAAGTGGGATCAAGCAGTAAAGTTTCAGGCGTATTAAACTGTAGGACATCCCAACATAGCAGAAAATTGATTTTGCAATTCTGATAATCCTGGCAGAACATCACATTAAAGTATTCTTCTAGTGAAAAATGACTTCCAACGGTTTAACATGGTGTTTATCTTATCGATTAGTTCATGAGCTGGCTGTGCGGTGGGACGCAGCGCGTGGGAGAACATACTGAGAATCTGGCATTCTGTCATGTGATGCTGCAGTGTTTATTTCACATAGATATCAGTAACTTGTTACGTCAACAAATTACAATATAAACTGCGACTACATTCCGTAATGTAGTTTGGTATACTCGATTCTGACTGGTCGATCGTGACAATGAGCAGTCAAATATTTTTGCTATTTTGAGCCAATGACAATACACAGTACCAGTGCAAGGTTTATGTTTTTCGTATCACTCCACTGCCTCGCTTTTATGCAAATGCAATTACCGCCATCGTGCACCAAACTCTGCTACTGGCTGTAATAAAAATGGCTTTGAGAAATATTGTAATATATATGGGAAGCGTAGTTTTGATGGATGGCTACAAGCTCAGGAGTCACCAGTTAAAGCAAGATAATGAAAATACGGCTCTGGAGTCTCAGAAGTAACTAACTGGTCCATAGAAAAATAATAAGTGCGGAATATTAATAATAATAATACATAAAAATATAAAAATTGTAATAGTTCATGTAATACAGTCCTGTTCTTTTTGTTAGATTGTTGGATTCTAATGGATTATTTTTATTAGTAGATGTTTCGAGGTAATCTAAAAAGCAATTTCAACTCAAATTAATATTTCATGTCCATTTTTATCATGTGTATAAGCAAGATGTCTAGTCATGTGATAAGCAAGATAATATACACTCAGTCAGTCACTGTCACAAAATATTCCCTTACAAACATTGCCTGGGATTCAAACTCTTAACCTTGGTGCTCAGTTGAGCTGCTGTAAAGAAAGCGACAGAACTGTTAAAATACTTTTGTATTTATTGACTCCAATATGTGTAAATGACACACTGAACATGCTAGGCCATACGAATGGTGTCAGGGATTAAAGAAAATGAGGTACGTACAGCATATGTGTGGCTCCTCATCACTGCCATCTAAACAGTCATCATCTCCATCACAAATCCAACTGGCTCGAACGCAGCGCCAGTTTCTGCACTGAAATTCATCACTTCTGCACCGCTTGGGCTCCTCTAGGCCTGCAGAGTCTACAGTTGAAAATGAATTAAGCCAAATTAATAACAGTGTTGGGAGAAATACTAAAACATGTCACGTAATCATATTCCTTTATTAATGTTAAAGTAGTCTTGTGCAGTCTGGCTCACTTCGCAGCTAATTCTGGCCAAGAACTGCCAACTTAGACAGGAGGACACCATCTGATTGATATGTAAAGTCTCCAAAAACAATTAGTTCTGTTTTTATTTAGCATTTAGAGGGTAAACTACATAGAGTCATAGTACACACAACAAACAAACAAAACAAAATGCATTTTCTAAAACATGGCATCCTAGCTAACAATTTTAGGTTGTATGGACGTTTCTCTAATGTTTCTGTTAGCATCAAAAATGTTTCAAAAGTTATTTTAAAAGTAGGCACATTGAAAATGTTGCATTAACATTTCTGTTTGGTTCAAAGAAGGTTATTCAAACATTTTAATTCTGGAAGTTCTACTCCAGCTCCTTAAGAATAACGTTTCTAAAATATAACGTACATTTTTTTTTACTAATGTTACTGGGAACTTTTAGAGAACATCAGCCAACGTTCTGAGGACATTCCCTGTTAGCTGGGATGGCTTTGCAAACAGTTGTACAAACAACATAGAGAAACAGAGCACAGTTTTAACAGAAACTAACCATATAGTGCAACCATTATGCATGCTCCAGTCATATGACATGAAAACATCAGTAATATAACTCATCAGCTGGTTAATTATACAGTACATGCTGAATATCTTATCTGTGTTAAACCAAAACGTGTTATGAATGAACATTTCTAAGGTTTTAATGATTTAGTCCAATTTATTGAAGGCCTTTTATGTTTAACCATGTGAGTGCCTTGGAATATATTGTTGTTTCATTTATCCTTGTCTTTATTGGACAGACCAATAAGAAACGGGATTTAAAGGGCCTACCAGAGCATGTGACATTATTTTTGTCCAGGCGCTGGTTGTCGGCACATGCGCACACTCTGCCTCCCGGAACAGCCAAACAGAGGGTACCGCAGCCTCCATAATTCACCCTGCAGGCGTTGTCACCTAAAAACAAACATAGAACTAAACAACAGATATCTACAAATCTTCTTTCTCACCACCACTGTCGTTTATGTGTTCATCCCTTTATGGCTTTTAGCAACATCTCTCCTTGAAGCACAGAACATAAAGTTCTTCTCCACTGCCCACTCAGAACCAATTTCCTGCTCTTGGGGGATTGCCGCCGGTACACGGAGCATTATTTTTAATCACATGTCAAGTAAATTATAGCAAACATTGGAGAGGAGAGCCATTTGACACTCTTTTCCTTTCACTGACATAATTCATTGTGTGGGCAATGACACCAGCGATGGGCCAGGGAAGAGAAAAACACTGTTTTGTGAGAAAACTGTCACTTATTAAGTTGAAGCATGGGACAATAATAAGGTTTCATTTAGAGGGAGGTTGAAAGGCATTGCCTGAACCAATGAGATAAAAACGGTTCTGTAACGGCCAATCCGAGGAACTCCAAAAAGGGGCAACGCAATTAATCTTTCTCACGACAAGCACTCTGGAGAAATTTCTGTCTGCTCGGCTATGAACGTGGATCGTCAAAAAGCCCATATTTTTGAGGCAGGAACATGTCAGCAACGTCATGGAGGAAACGTACGTGACATAACTGGAGTCCTCCCCCTGTGGCGAATCCAGCAGATCTTGATGTTCAAACTCTTGTAAGCTCGAGACGAACGCATTTAAAATAGGATATGAATCTGCCTGCATCATCTCTCTCTGAGTCTCTGACAAGTGGAGTACTGCCTGCTTTTCCCTCAGGTGAGTCAGAGATGAAGCGTGTGGGAACCGTGCACACGAGGGCCCCGCTGAGCGCCGTCCCTCCCTCTGTCGTGTTGTGACTGGCACTTATGAGTGAAGATGACAGTAATCTTCCGCCTGCCTCAGACATCCATGCAGAGTTAAACATTCTAAACAGAGCGTTAGCCTCGACTTCACCCGATTAAACCTTCCCACTCAACAGTATCAGCTCTGGAGTCGAGTCCTCACTAATTAAAGTTAAAACCGTGAACATCTGTAATTGCTGTGCTGTGTAACAAACATAATTTATCAAGATTTTTTTAAAAGAATGCACTTGTCCATGTAATAATACGTAAATTGCAACATTTTATTCCTGCAGATTTTTAATGTATTATTTGTCTGAGTTATTTAACGTCACCGTTAAACCGTTATGCATTTAAATCAAGCGCCTTTAGGAACTGAATTTAAAAAAGCAAAAAATAAACTAATACAATTACAAGGAATCCATATTACCGCTGTAAATGTTTATTTTTTTAATAATGCGCTTTCCAAAACTCTATTTTATTACATACTGAAAAGTATGTTTAATAAAGTCACATCAAAGTTTTCATGATGGATGAAAACTTCATTTCCCAGAATGCTCTCAAGTTTACCAAATGAAGCTGAAGAACACTAAGTCTGATTAGATGGAAACCTCAGAACAGAATTTATCTGAATGTTTTTACAGCGATATTCAATAAACTTCTCATCATATGGCTAATTCAATTCTGATTCCAATTCCTGAACTGAAAGTAAGCCAATTCTTTATTTTTTTAATTTGCTCAGCCGTGTTACGTACAGGAAACAGAAGAATATGGCAAATGTTCTTGTCAAATAAAACGATAAATAATGCGTCATTCTGCAATCTTACCCAGCTGGCTTTGCGCATCATACACTCTGAGCCCAAACAGAGGGGGGCGTTCGCTCCTCAGCAGAGCGACTTCACCAGACGTCAGATCCAGCTGGAAGATGGACGCGTTCATGTACTCCGTCCAGAAGATGGAATTCTGGTACTGAGCAATCCCAAAAGGATGATTAAGTTCCCTGCCACTGTACACAACCTAGATGGCAAAAACACATTACCATACACTGTTATGACAATTGTAGGAGTAAATAAACAATTTTTATTGCATTTCCTGCCTCGTAATGGTTCCCCATAGGAGAGAAAAATCACAAAGGAAAACTCTTTAACATGTCATAGACAGCATTGTGATTAATTGGCTAAGGGAAAATGTGTAATTTCTGCACCATTAGCATCACCAGACGGAATTGCAAAATAAGGATTTTGCATTTCCTGGACACTCCCCTCATCTTCCACTGATAGGATAAACAGATAGTCCCGCCCACTGGTTGAGCTCTTAGGCTAATTGGGATTCACAAACAAACAGAGCAATGTTTTGATAGTGCCACAGTGTTTATACTGTACTTAACGGGGGACGAGCCTACAAATGGCTCCCTTTGCATGTTAATCTGGGATAGGAGAAATCCTTTTTACAAAAACAAATTACACACATCAATTTCAAGTCTCCTGCTTCACTGATTTTTCTCTTGAGAAAAGGCCCTGAGTCATCTCACATGTGATTCTGCTAGAAGTTCAGATAAGATTCCAGCTAGAACTTCTGCTGGAGGTTCAGAAGAGATTTCAACACAAATGCTGCTTACATTTGCCAAGACGCTAAAGCCTGAAATCAAAAGTCAGAGATATCAACATATCAACTGAAACATTTTTCCAAAGTGTTTAATTCATTTAAAAGGTTTTTTTTTTTGCTGGTCGAAAGTCTCTTCACATCCTGATACTAATCACTAAAGTGTAAAGTAAAGTGGTCCATGTATTGCATTTGGTCCTTGCCTGTCAAACTATGTATTTGCATACCTGCAGGCACTTTTGGAGGGGGCGTGGCTTGGGAGATTGTTCTAAATGGAGGGCGGGATCTAATGTTTTCAAAGCTAGGTTGCTATTGCTAGCCCCTCTGAAACTGCCTACCCTTCATCTAGTTAACTCTGAGTGAGATTGGGGCAATATACAGTCTCTGTGGTCCGGAAACGTACCATTCTACCAGTACCATTGAGGTGGATTCTCTCAATGTGATCATAGTAAGCATCACACCAGTACATAGTACTCGTCCCGTGATCCAGAGTGAGTCCATTGGGCCAGAGCATGTTAGATGTGACAAATATTTTCCGGTTGGATCCATCCATCCATGCTTTTTCTATCCTCCCAATGCTGTCGTTTACCTCATCTTCTTCCCAATCAGTCCAGTACATCCAACTGCAAACACAAGCACAAAACAGTCAGTCTATAACATGAATACGGTGCTTGCATTTTCATCTAAACTCAGCTTGCTGGGTAAGACAGGTAGCGTACTGTTACAGCAGATAGACTGTAACAGGAAATCGCCTCTTACAGTACAGCTATAGAAGCTTAACCAAACCAAATACATTTAATACGCTTAAAGCAGCAACACCAACCTAAAGAACACTTTCTAGTGAACATGGAAGTAGTAATACTGGCTAGACAGATAGTGCTTGTATTTGTGTGTGTGGTGTGGATCTGGTAACAAAGCATATACATTGTGGGGCATGGTAAAATACGCTTTTTTTAAACATTTACAAACTGGGTATATAATAAGCACATGGCCCAATTTTGTGGGAGTATTTGTGCCACTTCCTGATTTGCAAAATACTTTCAGTGAATCAGGTGCTGAAAGCACAAAGACGGCACAGGCAAATAAACAACACTGTCAGAAAGCACAATTCATTTCTAGTGAATTCTCATTGGCTAACTGATCACAACAATGGAGCATTTTAACTTTTTCTTTTAACTTTTGCTTTTCAATGTTGGTGATCTGGAGAAGCAGATTTGTGCGTCAACATGAGCTGTTACTCTCAGTGGGTTAGTGATATTTTAAAAGTGATTGGGTCAACGTTCTGACATGATCCGTTCTCTTGTAAGTGCGCTTAAGGGATTTGTTGCCTCAGAGTACGACTCGGCGGAGAATGCGGGCTTTTCTGTCTCATTAATGATAGAAGCCTTGCTTCATGTGCGCAACATAAAACAGAATGGGTGAGAGGGCGAACCAAGCGCTCTCTGTCCCGATGTGTTAGCTGCATGACCCTATGAATTATTCAGAAGGCAAACAGTATGCTCCTGCACAACAGAGTCTCATCCTGGCCTGTTCAAATCGTAACAACACGCAGGGTCTAATGAAAACGAGCGAAGATTACATAAGCTCTGTTCCAAAACCCAGTGAGCCGTCTTGCTGCCTATGTAGATAGTAGGCAGTTGCCTTTAAAAGAAGCATCTTAAGACATAAAAATACACAGTGCACACAAATATTGGGTAACAGAATTTAATATTTTTTCAATATACTTATATCTCTCACCTCATCCGCCTCTCACTGAGGTCACCGCAGTGCATTCTGGGATGGTCATAAAAAATCCACAAAGCAAACAGACAATGTGGCCTTTGATTTTGGCCAAAATGAGGCGTCTCTAATTAAGTCGCCTACCTTTTGGAAAAGACTTGGTGTTGGGATGGCACCTATAATGCTTTAAAATGCTGCCTGTGTAGGCGGCTTGCTAGGTTTCGGAACAAAGCAATGGATTTTATGTCCCGAAAGTGAAAACGAGAAGAATGAGACAGCTAGAACAAACAAAGAACAAAACAACAAATTGAAAGAGAGAGAAAGAGGGGGAGAGAGACAAAAGAAAAAGTAAGAGAGAAATGAAAAAGAGCAAGCGGGTGAGAGCAGAAGTAAGAGAGCGAGAGGGAGGGAGAGAGAGAGAGAGAGAGAGAGAGAGAGAGAGAGAGAGAGAGAGAGAGAGAGAGAGGGAGAAAAAAGAAAGATGGAGAGAGAGAGCAATTGAGAGCATGAGCAAGAGAGCAAGCGAGAGAGAGAGAAAGAGAGAGAAGGGAGAAAAAAAAAAGATGGAAAGAGAGAACATGAGCAAGAGAGCGAGCGAGACAGCGAGAGAGAGAAAAAAGAAAGACGGAAAGAGAGAGAGGGAGCAAGAGAGAGAGAAAGAGAGAGAGAGAGAGAGAGAGAGAGAGAGAGAGAAAGAAAGAAAGAAAGAGAGAGATTGAAGGCTTCATTAATTCGGTAAACTGGAAAATCTTAGCTAGAACAATAAGGAGTTTATTACACTGTGGCGTTTATGCACTATGAACCAGTGGGAGTTCACAAAATCAGTTTTAACCCGCTGAAAATCCCACAGAGTTCAGAGTCAGACAATCTGCTCCCGGGATGGAACACAGGACACAATGAAGCGAGCGTGAAGATAAGCAACACGAAACAAATGGAGAGACACAGACGTAGACTGTGAAAGTTCAAATGACAGAACGTGAGATACAGATGGAGAGAAAAGAGTTATTGAGGCAGGCAAGTTCACTCTTATCATGTTAACACAGGCTGCTTGTGGCATGAACACAGACATGTACTGTATATGGTTAAAGATAAAGAAATGGGGATGGGTGAGTATTATTTCAGCAAGGGAATCCCATCCAGAAAACCAGATAAAGATCAACATGCCACCTGCTCACCTGACAGACAGCCAAACCCCTAATGATGGGCTCTAACCCCATTTCTATAAATAAGCGCACATAGACAGTCATAACCACACAGCATCTCTACATACAAATCTGTATTAAAGAAATGTCAAATAATAGAAAAAAGCTAGCACTGAGTTTTAAAGCAAAGCAATTTAAAAACTGATTTTTAGAATTGTTGTTCCGATTGGTCCAAAAGCAGGACTTGCCTTTTATGTATTAAACCATATTTTTAAATATTTGAATATCACTGATCTTCAAACTAATATTAAAAAAGCTTGTTACGCTCTCAAAAAACATCTAGTTATAAAAAGAGGAGGCTAATGTGTTTACACAAAACAGAATTTTGGTTTTCCGCTTCTAATTTTTCCTTGTTTGTTGGTAAATAAACAACATGAGGGGAAAAAAGCTTTCTTGGTACATTTTTAGATATGTCAAAAAGGCAAACATGGAAATTTCTCACTGGGGTGTCATGCTGAGTTTCTAAACTTTTTTATTCCGACGACTCTACTGCTCTCACTAATAGGACTACTTGACTTAAAAGCTGTTCACTGTCATGGTAACACTGATAGCACAGGCCAATCGTAGCAAGTGCAAGTGTAAACAGAAATCTGAACTGCAGTGACATGTCACATAGAAACACTGAATGTAAACATAATGAGTCCAGACAAAGTAAAATTCTACATTCACATTCATTAGATTATCCGTCTCACACTATATTTAAAAAAAGAACCATAAATATAGAGCTTTACTTGAAGCATGATATACTGCAGATTTATATTGAACAAAAGTTACTCTATATTAGACAAAAGTGAAGTCTCTCTATACTGGACAAAAGTGAAGTCTCCCTATATTGGACAAAAGTGAAGTCACTCTATATTGAACAAAACTGAAGTCTCTCTATACTGGACAAAAGTGAAGTCACTCTGTATAGGACAAAAGTAAAGTCACTCTCATGTTGGACAAAAGTGAAGTCACTCTGTATAGGACAAAAGTAAAGTCACTCTCATGTTGGACAAAACTGAAGTCACTCTCTATTGGTCAAAGTTCATGGACTTGATCCTCTTATGCCCTGTTAAACAGGTCAACAATTTACATCTGTTCCAAATTTCCACCCTCCACCTCAGTCATTTTCTTTAGAGTCTTTTTTTTACTTTTTTGACTAGCTGTCAGAAGAGGACACGTAAATAACATGTCTGAAGAGGAAGACGCTATGCCTTTCATTTCCTGTCAGGGTGTCTGACGCACAACGCTTTAGCTTTCAACTACCGAAAAATACAGTGTCAAGCAGCCTGTGTGACATCTTCTGAGCTGGCAGCTGAGTGGAGGATGTTTTTAATGCAGATTTTAATCTTTTCCACACCACTGAAGTTATCCCATCGGGAATGACATGCCGTTCTGACTGGGAGATGAGTTGGCACTTTTGTGTGTTACTCACGCAAATGTTCGCCATTTGGGACTGCCTGTCGATGAACTCACAAAAGGACCATTTCTAGCTTTCTGTCCCTATCCCTTGCTTATTTTATTTCCACGACTGCCATTTAAGATACATTAGCTTCATTAAATGCAAGAGAGAGTTGCATAAATTGTACAAGCATGAGGTCTGAGCAATGAATATAATTATGGCTCTGAGCTAATGAACCCATTGTGTCTGAAAATAATGAAACTATTCCACACATGCTTTTTCTCTCTTTGAATGATTCGGTAATCAACACCTCTTTGGTTCCCCAAAGATGGCAAAATCTATTCCGACATGTATTAATTACTTAATGATAAGTGCGTACTTTCAAACTACGCATTTATTTACAGAGATTAAAAAATACAGAAGAACACCCTTAAGACACACGTCGTAGTCTGAAAGATCCGACGAAAGATCGTCGACCAATCAGCGTCTCTTTTCCGCTGATTAAAAACTAGTGAAGTACTGAGAGCGAGCAGGAACTGTGATTGCATCAGAGAGGCAGTGAGTGGTTGTTTTCTTATTGCAGTGTCTCCAGTCCTTCAGTTCCCAGGCTGGCTGCAGCTCCTCAGGATTCATGACTTACTCTCACATCCAGGGAGGGTGATAATGAGATTGGCTGCAGGCCATCAAACTCACCTTTTACTGCCTCTGCCATGTCAGCTTACCGCTACACACACAGACGGAGGCACGCTCGGGCGTGCGGGCGGGCGCAAACATGGTTCGCTACTTTGTGTGTACGGCAGCAATCGCCCAAATCCTGTCTGAGGCGAAGTGCAATGTAAACAAATTTTAGTAAATAAATTGTATTAAAGATCGTTCCTTCAGGCCAAGTGGGCAGTGAGTAGAGCTCAGCATTTTGTTGAAGACTGTTTACTGTAGCTTCATACCCACACAAGTGAGAAGATGCTAGTTACTGTATATTATGTAATAGATTAAAATGTGAGCAGGGATTTAGCAAAGGGTTTCCCCCAACTCCAACCCTGATCTTGGAGCCATGGCCAATGTTTCCTTTATAAGATAACCAATTTTAGGACCTTTTACTATACCTATTGATAGGATCCACCACTATGGCTCTGGGGTGAGACATGTCACCCTCCAGAAGAGTTTTCCTGGTTTCAGATGCCCTCTCCAGCCTGGCCACGCTGATGGTTTTCCTGTAGCCGTCATTTGTCCAGTACAGATTATTCCCAATCCAGTCCACTGAAATGCCCTCCACATTATCAAGATCTGCACATAAAAGCAAACCATTGAAAAGCATGTCATTATATAGTGATTTAATGTTTGTGATTATCTGCAACAATCAATTCAGATGTGCAGTTGTCATTGAACGATGCCATTGTCACTTTGGCCCTGTGAACACCTGGTATAAATATCCATCTCTGGTGATTGATCATGATTGTTATTTAAACCTGATATTAACATGCAGGTCAAAATGTCTTGGCTTTCTGAATTACTCAAATATGATTGGTCAGTCTGCCATCCAGCAGTCTGATATTCCAAAATAAAATTCATATTAAATTCATATATCAACTAATACTGTACATAATACTGAATTCACCAAGAACATGATCTTGTGAAGAACAAAGAACAAATATGTAAATAATCACCATCTTTCAGAATAGTTTCCCGGCTACTTCCATCGATTTTTTGCCGTCCAATCAGAAAACTGGTAGTGTCAGCGAAGTAAATGTTTCCGGTTTCTGCATGATAGTCGAGAGCTCTTGGGTTCACCAAGTCCTCGATCGGAATCATATGCTCATTGGTAGACTTCACATTCATATCCAGCCCTCGGATTATCCCAGGTCTTCCCTTTCCATAGAAGAGGAAAAGATCTTTCTTGGGTTCTGCAAAGGTACAGATAGGAAATGTCTCTAAGTCATTCCAGGCCATATCTAATGCTTTGAGTTAGATTAGGCTATGTTCACATTTTTATTTGAAATATAAATCATTCACATACTGTAATCCCCTTTATATAACTTACCCCCTGACATGGCAGTTTACCACTTACGGTGTGACATGTTTTTATAGAACCCATAGTTATGTGGCCCTGTGTTATACACCCTTTCTTCTAAGATCAGCTGAAAACAGACATCCTTAAAGTGGCAATCCATACCTTTTGCCTCTGTACCGTCATCTCTGTTTGAACCATAAAATTGCAGGTTACTTTACATACTTTTCATTACGCATGTTGAAGTCAACTGAAGCCAAACTGACACTTCCAAGCAAATCAAATCCAGCTGCTCAAATTATAAATCATTATCGTAAGCTTACCATTCAGTGTTCACTTACCGAATCAGTGTAAGATAAGAAGATTGTTGAACACTGATCTGTACACAATAATATGCTCAATAACTCTTTGTTGTTTAAGTATATTTGTGTGTATTATGTCTACCTCACATTTCTCCTTGTCTACAGGATGACTTTGTTAAATTGTGACACATATTACCACACTCGCCACTCTTTGATTTTATGGGTGTTAAGGTTAATCCTAAAAACTACCCTAAAAGTGTTTGTAATGATCTACAAAGCCAAATCTTGGCAACTCGCTAACTTACAGAAATGAACGGAGCAATCAACCCCACTTAGCATCCCCAGGCAAAAATTATCTTGATTGAGAGGATTCATTTGTCAGGCTCCAGCAATGATATTTTGTTCATAGGGACTTTGTTTAACCAATAAATCTCCTGTTGTCAGATTAACAAAGAAGCACAACAGAAGTCGAGGTTATCCGTGGGCTTGCACCAGGCTCATATAAATTAGCCTGTACTCACAGTGGGAATAACACAAAGGAGGGCTCAGGCTGTCTGTTAAGCGGTAGGCCGAATGCAGGGGAGGGGGATTATGGGTAAAGAGAGGGACCTCAGCTCAACCACACAAGTATCACTTCAATTTATCATCCTGAGTGGGAGAGTTCCATTACCTTGAAGACAATTAAGAGCTTTGAGACCTAGATATCAAACAACACAAAGACTGCTGGATGAAGCCAGCCAGAGTCATTTAGCATAGCTTCTCATCAGACAAAAAAAAACAGCTGAAGGAGGACGGAGTAGAAGCGGCGAAAAAGCGAGATGGAGTCACAGTCACAAACAGCATTCAAATTGAGTCGTTGTTTTCGCCCTTCGAAGAAAAATTCATCTAAAGGAACCATTCACTCATAAGTGAAAATGAAGTTGACATTTACACACTGTCATATTGATCAACTTTCGTTCTTCAATAAAATAATCTTTTGATGGATGATAAAACAATTTTTATAAAACAGAGCAGATTCGGACTGAGCGTGATTGAGTCTATAACATTCTCTAATATTTTTTGTGTTTGAAAGTTACGCAAGTGTAGAATAACATTGGATCAAGGAAAAAAATTGCGTTGTTGAGTTTGACATTGAGCTACTGTACATATGGTGTGTTGTCATGGCAACAGTGCCCTAGCTTCAGCATCAGTGCAAATTTAAATAAATAAATTTTATAAATAAATCCATCCCTCCATCCATATGGACATATGGATGGACATACATATATATATATATATATATATATATATATATATATATATATATGTGCCCCTCACTATATATATAGCGAGGGGCACAAAGAGAGAGAGAGATGTGTAGGATTACAGTACGAAAATAAACTCCTTGGTGAAAGGGTTCGGTTTACCAGCGTTCAGCTGTTTCAGCTCAAGCACTGATGAGATTACCAGCAGCAGGACAGGGCAGAACATCTGGGTTGAGGTTAAACCATCTCTGTTCATTCCCTCCATTACTTGATGCCTAACTCAGTACTGTCATTAATTGACCCTCAGCTTTCATTGTCAACTAAGTAAAATGTCCATTGATCAGGAGGCTTGTATAGGGAAATGGCAGTAATGGTAGTAATAAATCATCTTATAGGCAGTCAATAAAATAACATCCTGACCAAGTGAGCCAATCTCTTTAAGAGTTGATCTCCATCTCTGTCCATCTGAATCAATGCCAAGTTCACCGAAAATGCAGGACCGCTCAATCTTACCGTAATAGTGTAACAACACATACATTTCAATTTCCAGCCCCAGATAGCTGACGAGAATCAAATAAACCCAACACGTATTCCATCATCATTTCCGCAGGGATGCCATGACCTTAACTGTCATAAAATCATCGTCTGCGTTTTCTTCCACTTCGGCGGCAGAGAACAAACATGTTTTGATGAATATTTTAAACAACCGACTCTTTGAGAACAACACGCTGGAATGTGTGACATCTGTCACCCCAACTGCAATGCACGATGGAAAAAGAGGCTGAGAAAGAAAGTTTCACTGACTTTTGCATGACTGGCCGTCGCTCCCCAGACTGAATCCGGTTCGACAGCGACAGCTTCGGGATTTGTAGCTTCCGCTGAGCAGGCAGATGTGCGAGCATCCTCCGGGCTTACCGTATGGGTCGACCTCACATGCGTGGCCCTTGACTGAAGAGAGGAAACTCACAGTTTATATCTTATATATTAAAGGGATAGTTCATCCAAAATTCTTCCACCCATGTCATTCTAAACCTGTATAACTTTTCATCTGTGGAACACAACAGAAGCTATTTTAAGAAATGTCTCAAAATGTGGTTTTGTGTTCATACAACAGAAGTCAATGGATACCAATGTTGATTGGTTACATATGTTCTTCAGTGTCCTCTTCTCTTCAAAATATCTTTTGTGTTGCAGATAAACAAAAAAGCCATACGGGTTGGGAATGACATGAGGGTGAGTAAATTGTGGGAAAATATTCATTTTTGGGACAACTGTCGCTTAAAGTAGGACATGTTCCTGGATTAATATCCTTGTTGGTGTTGGAACAACATTCCCATCAGAATTAGGGTTAAATATACTAGATTAGATACAGGTCAATCTATCATTTCCCTATTTTTAGAGGGTATTGGAATATTTAAGGAAGGTTGATTAAGCATACTGCTTTCTTCATAGGAATGGTTCTCTTGGCCAGAAACATGTTTGATTTTTGCTAAATCTTAAGAATTATGCATTATTTGTACCCTATATTAAAATTATTTTAACATTTTTCAGTAGTAATGTATTTCTGTCTGGCATTGCTCACTTTCACATGCTATTAAAAGTGAAAACCATTAAATGTATTTTACATTATTTTACAGGAGGATCTTTGACTTTCTGCATGTGTTTGATAATACTTAAAATATTTTTCATGAACTCCTTTTAATACACATTGAAGAGAATTAGGCAGGTATGTAATTCTATCTGTATTCCAGGCATAACCAGTGCCTGAAACAAAATCCTGTAAAATATTTGATACTGCACATAAGCTTATAAAGCTTAACAACCCAGCTAATTCTCAGGATGTTGGCTAATGTTCTCTAGTTTTCTAGTATCACAAATCTATCGTATGTATAAAAATACTTATTCTTTAGAAGTTAGTGGAACGTTTTAAAAACATTACAGAATTAAAAATGATTGAATAACGTTCTTATAACTAAGCATTAACGATAATACAATATGGCAATACGATAATACTTTTTGAATGTCCCTGGAACTTTTAAAACATCATTTTTTATGTCTTTCATCCTTAGTGGAAATGTTAGGGAATTGTTCCCACAACCTAAAACTGTTAGCTGGTAAGGAACTTCCTAAGATAAGATAACTTCACAAAAGAGTGATGCAGAATAAAATCAGACATCTTCTACAAGCCTAACATAAACTTTACCTTTTGGTTGACTGAGCCTGTGGTAAACCCGTATTGTTTTTGCATTTCCTACGCTAGTTAGCGTCTCCGGGTCTGTGACATTAAAGCGATTTATCCGCAAGACGTCCACCAATGCTTCACTGGAGGGCTCCGAGCGAATTGCGTACAAGTAGTCCTCAAAGACAGCTAATCCATGCAGGTGGGCCGCCTGGAAAAAGAAACATTGACCACTTCAGGTTGATTAGAAGGCTGGAACATACCCAGGCAAATAAAAATCACCTTTTTAGTTCAGGAAAAAGCAGAATGGTACAGATACACTCAAACTGTTGTGAGCCCTAATTTAACCTGGCACCATATCCTCAATGTTGTGCAGTAAATCACGTTGGCTTAACTAGCATTTACAAACATAAAACTGGTAATGGGTTCTTTAAATCTGAAGGGAAGGCACAGATTTCTGGATAACTGAAGCCTGTTGGTATGCATTCAGGAGCTCAGGCAGGGTCAGCCAGAGTGCAGGTCGCCCTGGGGACACCGTTGACTGTAGCATACATGCTATAATTCTGCTGGTGATGCCCATGTGACAGGAGCAAACCGCAACCACTGAACCCTGGCCATAAATACATGCGCAATAAAATGCATTGCTTTTCACCTAAACCACGGGGAGATACAGCCTTTCTTTTTTGCAAGAGATAAGACAGAAGCCAAGACAATACAGTTCACAATACTATTGCCATTAAAATTTATACTAAGGCATCCAACCATTTCCCCACTGCACAACTGGAAACTTTCAATGTACAGTGGCTCCCCAAAACATATTCAGACACCTTTTTTATTGAATAAGATAACAAATAATGTTAAGCTCAAATATAATATTAATCTTAAAACAAATTATATGATATAAAGTCAGCTCCACCAAACAATCTGACAACCAGTCTTCCAATACTTAAATTAAACGGTATATGTGTGTTTTATGTTTTGTTTCATGTTTTTTTATTTTGAAATTTACCATTTGTCTCTTGTTTTCCTGTTCCCTCATGTGCTATGTTTTTATTGGTTTTCCTGTCCTGTGTGTCATGTTCTGATTGGTTCCCTTGTCTGACGTGTCCTGCACTGATTGGTCCATTGTCATTAGCGTCCGTGTATATATAGCCTTAATGTTCCCATAGTCTTGGTCTAGCTTTGTTGTGTCATTATCTATTGCTGGTGAGTTTCACGTTTCAGGTCAACTCAAGTCTATGTTCATGGTTAAGTACTGGTTTAATAAAGCTGCACATAGGTTCTCAATTTGCCCTCAGTGGATTATGTGACAGTTTATCTATGATGTTTATAAAAAATATTTGTGTGCAATGTTTGGCTTCAAGTCGCTCTTTAAAATGAAGAAACTTGGTTTCTACTCAGTGTACTTTCTTATTAGTGTCTATTTAAACTAATGCAATGTCATCTGAGCATTCTTAGGTGTTCAAATACTCGAAGGGGTCACTGTATATCTTTGGGGTCACATATGATTACTTACACAGTTGAGCATATATCATCAAATACAGGTGCACTGAGCTACTGTGGTTTGTGTAAGTTATGAACATGCTTTGAATACAAATGAGAGTTCACCTGGAAGGGAGCCTAAATAGGAAGGTGTCATCACATAATAAGAAACCGGTTAGAAAAATAATGAAGACAAAAAAAGATGATACCGTTTTCATGCACAGCAGAAGCTTGCCTTAATTTTCCATGGAAATTAAATGTGTTAGCAACCTCTCAACAATACGGCGTGGCTTGCATTTATGAACACTATTAAACGGAGCACCTGCATGCATGCGATGATCCCCTGCATGCATGCGATGATCCCCTACGCTTTGTACGTGGCCTTCTATAACGAGACGATCTTTGGGTTGCTTAGCTGAGGTGTACTTTTGAATAATAATGATGCCTAATTACTGTTCTCTTAAGTGCACTTCAGGTAAAATATTCGAATGGTAAATTTGTTTCACAGAGCCTCATCTCTAGTCTGTGTATTCATTTAGACTAATTAAGAGTCTGAGAAATCACAGCGCAGATGAAATCTCACACAAATGATAGCTGGTGGACATAAATGCCATAAGCGATTAATACCTGAAATCAATCTGTGTACAATTGTGTAGGTTTCTGGTATTCTCCAGCAGAGTAAGGTTTTATTAATGTTTAATCAGACAGACAAACAAGTGCTTGCTTACCTGCATGTTTTTAGTAAGCAAACGTATAGAAGGGTAGCTGTGTCTAATTTTAAATTTACTTGACATTGTAGATTGTTATACAGACTTAAGCTAACTAAAATAAATAGTATATAGTTATATACTTTTTGGTATATTAGTAATACTAGGTTATGTAAAAATGACCATATTTTATGCTAAATTGCTGCATAGCAACTACATAATTTAAGCAACCCACATGCACTAGTTGTGTAGCCGGGATTTTGACCTGCAGCAAAATGTCTGGTTCTCATTGCAGCTTACTCTGGCCAAGAACCTCCCACTTAGACAGGAAAAGACTCACATGTAAGGTATTTGATTGACATCTAACACAGCCAAACACAGTTTCTGTTTCATTTAGGGGTGGGGTTTTCTGAAACACGTTATACCATATTAAATCCTGTGATTAGCTCCTGAAACGTTTTTATTGTATCAATCCAGAACCACTTTAAAATGGCTTCAAAAACACCCTGCGTGTCTCTGCTACCAGAAGCTGCATAACGCCAGCCAATAAGAGCGATTTCAGCCAGCTCTTGCCATTTTCGCATCCAATATGCATCAGACAGTCAGCGTGGGCGAACAGTAAGTGTGCCGTCTCGAAAAGCCAACCATTTATTAAAAAAGAACTTACTTGATATCCCTGGATGATAGTGTATCTGTTTTTGCCATTGTAATCCACCATCTCAATGTAATCCAGATACGCGTCTGCCCAGTACACCAACTTCTTCACCAGGTCCAGAGCCACTGCGGTCGGCCGCTCAACCTTATAATCCACAAGCCGAGTTCTGTTGGTGCCGTCCATGTTGCAACGTTCCAGTTTGGCTACATTTCCATAATCAGTGAAGAACAGTATGCTGCAAGAGTTAAGACAGACAACTGTAACTTCCATGAAAACATGCTGTGTTATGATACATTAAAATGCCGCATTACTGATACTGATACTGAATAGATATGCATTTTTTCAGTGTTATTATCTGATACATTTCATTGTTACTCATAGTTTAGTTACTTTTAGTGTATCTACACACAGAACACAAGTTTCAAACCAAATGAAGATAACTTTACTAACATTCATAAATACATTTATGAAATGCTGTCTCATTTAAAGTATTTCAATGACAGTGACTTTATCTTTGTTCTTCCTCATACATTCAAAGTAGAAGGTGACCAGGGACTGTCAGGCTCCAAAAATGACAGAAAAACGCCATGAAAGTCATCCATGAGGCTTTGACAGCCTGCAGTTACTCGTTCATTTTATGGAAAAGAGCGACATGTCAACCTAAACAACATCTCAGTTTGTGAACTACAAATAAAAGAAACTCATACAAGTTTGGAACAACATAAGGGTGCGTAAACGATGACAGACTTTTCATCTTTCTGTGAGCAATCGTTTTATAGATGACAAAGGGTCATTTGGCTACAAAACATCTACCAGCGAAAGCAACGTGTGGTTGTACAAGAAATCTAATGGCTGATACTGCAAACCCATAATTTAATTAGCTACTCGAAATCTAACAAGAAAGAGTTTGCATGGAGTCAGCAGTCCCAAAGTGCTTAATTGCTCCAGAGAAGCAAACAAAAAACAAAAGAAATGAACAATTTTACCATAAAGAGCTTTTTTTAATCATTGAAGAACCATCTTGTTTTCTGTTGTTAAACAGAATTCCTCATAGTATTAACCTTCCCTCCAAAGTCATTTCATGTGTCCCTATGGGACTAAAGTTGTGGAGCTCATTAAACGTTACACACAGTAAGCCTGACTTTTAGTTGATTAGAATATTAGGAAAAGATGAAAATTAAAAAACAATTCTCTCTACCCAAGGGCTCCGCTTCCTGACCATCTTCCATTTGAGCATCTTTAGTTTGTTTGAAGGGTACAAATAATTGAACGTTGTATTAGTGATGCCTTCCAGCTTGCCAACACTAAAACTAATTGGCTTTTGTAGCATGTACAAAGTTCCAGTACACTGCAGTGAGTTTTTCTCTGTGTTCCGCAGATAGATTTTTTTCCCAGCAGATCTGGATCAGTGCAGACAATACTGCAATACAGAAAATGATTCGAGATTGAATTTTTCTTTTCCTCAAGTAACAAAGCAAAAATAAAATACCAACCTTACTCCTGTCTTAAAGCTGCGATCAGTAACTACTTTTTGGTTAAGGAAAATGAACAAATATCATTTACTGAGCAAGTACCTGACGGATCAGTGTTCAACACAATCTCCTTATATAAGTTAAGAATAGTGACTCATAATTTGAGCAGGTTGGTCGGATATCACAGGAAATGCTCATCTGTTAGCATAAAGAAGAAAATCAAGCTACTATATCACAAGTCTGGGTACTGTCGATGGTGCAGGGCTTGTAGCTTGTTCTTACAGCAGTTATTTAGAATTTATACTTGTAACCAATGTTAAGAAAGTAACTCCACAAGTAACCTGCAATTTTATGTTTCAAACAGAGATGGCAGTAATGTATGTACACACTGCAAAACAGTCACGTTCCAAAAAGAGTCTGTTTTAATTTACAATATTCCACAATGACTATCACTTTACTTTGCATTCCAGAATTTCATATATTTTCATATACTGTGCTGGTAACAAGGGACAACTAGGTTTCATAACATGTTTAGTCAGTGCAGCTGAAAACCAGGCAGAGATTTGGTGGTTCATAGCAGACAGTATCTGTCCCTTTGAGCGTGCCCACCGTCACCCATCATGCCACTGCCACAAATCAGATTCAGGAGCTGCTGGATCAAAATATTGATGTCAAATATACCACCAAAATATAACAACATCCAAACGGATAAAAGCTGACATCTGCAAGTTCAGGGTCTTCTTTCTGCTGCGATATGTAAAGCAACCCACAAAAATATCCACAGAGCCACGTTTCCTCTAAAAGTTGTTTTTGAATCGTTCGACAAAATTGAGAATAGCTTGATGATAATGTCAAAGTGTCTTAAATGTAGATGTTATAGAGTTTAAACTTCATTGAGCTTACCCCATAAATACAAACATCAGCAAACAGAACAATCCCATAAGTCATTAGGAAAGTGTATCAAGTCAAATGTATTAACTTCCCCTAATGCTAGTCAAATGTGTGTAAAGTTCTGTTTAGGTGGCTAAGATCAAAGACACCGAAGTTATAGAAACATAAATGCATTAATAATTGGAATAAACAATTTCTTTGTTTTGTTTGTTTGTTTGTTTTCATATATATTCAATACATATTTCAAAATGGCTTCAAATGTAGCACATGCAATCAGAATTTAAAAGCTTGTTATTCTATCAAAACTCAGTATGTCCACAACATCAGCTCAGGGTGAATCGCAGTCATGAGGGTGCGGTAATGAGAACACCAGCGAGGCACAATAATATAATAAAGCAAAAGCAATTAAAGTCATAAATAACTCATATATGTATTTTTTTTTACTGACATTCATCTGTGCTCTGCCTTGGGGTGTGACTGTTTGAGCTAACCAAACATTTATTTTTTTATCATTGTTCACACTTTATATATTTTCTGTATCTGAATCTAATAATAAATACAGATGAGGCCAAAGGAGGCCGAAATAGGAAAAAGGCGGAAAAAAGTTACATTGTAATACATCATCACGACGGCCACGGGATGATAAATCAACAATACTTTATTTGTTTGGTGGTTTGATAACAAACTCAATAAGCACAAACCAACAACATATTCACAAACCACAACACAAAACACAATAGGGAAAAATGTGAAGCAGTCATACATCTCATCAACTGCTTGAGACCTTTAGACCCCAGCTTTAAGTAATCACTGCAAGGTGACACAATGGTCGAACCCGAGCCCAGACCGCTGGGGAGTTTCATTACTGTGGAGAATAAGCGAGTAGAAAACACCTCTCTTTCTTTCACCAAGACAGATTACCAAACAAGAGAGGGAAAATAGCCAACGAACAAAGATTAGCACACGGCTCCATTTCATTTTGCTCTAAATCAAATCCAAGTTTCCCACCCCACACTGACTAAACAACATCTCTCAACCTGCTGTTTTTTTTCCAAATTGATTTGGGGAATCGAAGTTATGCTTTGAAAAGTGAGGTTAAACCAAGTTCAGTCACATTCCCCGCCTGGGATTTTTGTTTTAAATTAGCAGGCAAAATTTTACATAAAGCCTCTCCAGAAGCAGAGGACGAAAGCAGGCGAGAAAATATACACACAAAAACGGGGCCGGGAAAATATATCAAAACCGCAAATGAAACCGCCAGCGTTTCGTGAACTCTTTCCATAACTAGCGTGCCTCATGCAGAGCCACTATCACAAACAGCCCTGATCTCTTTTGTTTTCCCTCCATGGCTGCGGGGGACGGACCTCCTGCTCTCTCAGCCTCCCGCGCACCAGCAGCTCCCACCTCATCTCACCAATTAGAGGAGGAGGACCAAAGAAAGCAGTGCGGATAAGTAATGTAGTAAACTGCGTTTACTCTGCATGGAGCCTGGAGGTTTGACCAGAGTAGTTCTCTCCCACATGCCCGGCCCTCAGCTGGAGCACATGAAGGAAACTGGCTACTGTAGCTGCACTGAAGGCCAAGTACAAATGCTAGAATGGCATCCCTGTGGGTAACGTTCATGTAAACTCACCAATACTGAGTTACAAAAGCAAGCACTTAAGTTGGTAAAATTACACGCTCATAATAATCCATAAAAAGCCTCAAAGAAGCAAGTGGCAGTAAAAGGAACAGTGCTGAGCTTGTTTAACAAGAATAGAAACTGCACGATTTCTTCCAAATAGGATTTTCTGCTTAAGTTAAATAAGGAGAAAACAGTTAAATAAGGAGATCTTTCATAAATGTATGTGAGGCCAAAAGTAGTTTAAAACCAGAAGCATGTGCTAAAGACACTGATAGCTTCATTAAAGGCACGTGATCTTTTTTAGAAACATTTTTGGTTGTGCTGGTTGAAAGTTTCTTAGCAATTTCTGAGTTCTGTGGAAGGTGCAGGAATAATGTTAGTCCAATCATTGCATTCAGCCGAAATTGCCTACTCGAGGTGTGGCTTTGGAGAGCGCTTTGAAGGGGGGGGTGGGATTTTATGCTTTTAAATGCCTTTCTGAAATTGCCTGCCCTACCTTTAAGGGTAACTACAGTAAACACTTGTGCCATTTTTGGCACTATATTTCAGCGTGAAAACCTGCAGTTGGACACAGCATAGAATAAATACATCTCCCATCATCTCCAAATTTAAAAAAGTGGTGTTGACATCTGTGTACAAGGCATAATCCTTAATAAACCTAATTTTAAAAAGACAATGACATAATTTAAACATGACATGGACAGCAGCTGCTTATACTTGAATGCAGGTGGATGCAGGTTTTGCAATAAAGCATTGCAACAACTCACTGTTTATTGTTACAACTGTTTAATAAATTCCCGCTGTGCGCTTTCCAAACCCTCTTGAATGTCTTGGAAGACTCTCAAGGATTTGTTGATGATCACAGAAATGAACATAGCAATTAGACCTGAAGAGAAAACAGCTGTCATTTCTTTTAAAATTCAGATTCTGAATTGTCAGGATTCAGTTTTGGAGTCCTGGAATGAAACAAAAGGATGACAACAGCCCGCTGAAGAACGCAAGCGGATTTGATGGCCTGGGCCGTCCCTGCAGTCTTTAGACCTGCTGAACAGTGGTGCTACAATTTAGCTTCAGTGGGCGCAGGGCGTCTCATTAAAAATCCTGGAACAGTGTGCACTGCCTGTCCTTGCAATCTCATGAATAAATGGGACCGACTCTCTGCTGAATTCCTATTCTAAGCTCGCCGGGAATATTACCATGGAGCTCCTTTTAGCAGCTAATAACTAGCATAATCATTCTGCCCTTCTCTTCTGAAGACTCTTTGTGTTCTTTACTTTTCCCAAAACATTTCAACGGTCACCATGTCGACGTGAGGGGTCCGCCGACACCACAAAGCCGCAGCAAAACAAAACTCCTGTGAAGCAGATTTCGGCAAGGGCGTTCTAGACTGTGGGATGCTGGATAAACTGCAGAATACTAATGACTATCCTGACTGTAGGTGCTGCAACATAATTACGAAATGAAAAACAATCAGAAACAACTGCAGATATTCTGCTAAAGGGTTAATAGGGTTCTACTAAAAAGGGTCACGTGAAATACCAATGCGCAACAAAAATGAATCTTAGCATGTAAAAATCTTGAGATATAAACTATTAAAAAGGGACTTGATGATGCCATAGAAGGACCATTTTTGGCTGTAGAGCTCCATAAAGAACCTTTAACATCTGTAGAACCATTCAGTTTCACAAAAGCTTTTTGTAGTGGAAAAGGGTTCTTTACACCATAGAAAGGCAAGAAAAAAATGGTTTTTGGGGAACCAAAATGGTTCTTCTATGGCATCGCTATGAGGAAACTTTATTTTAAAGAGGGTATGCAAGATTAGAAATGTAATTATCCAAGGTTTTATCAAAGTTGACCTCTTAAAGACAATCAAGGATGTGAATTTTGAACTCACCCCATCAGAGGATCCAAAGCAATCGCTTTAGGGTTGAGCAGGTCTAGGTCTATGACTGTGACGCAGGTGTCTCCATACTGGGTGCAAACAAATATCCTGTCGCTCGCTCGATCCACAAAGTAAAAGTTTCCCGTGAGCCAGTCAAAAGCTAATTGGTCAACATCTAGAGGATATAAAAACACTGTACATGAAACAACCAAATATTACATACCTACAATACTTACATTTGACTTAAACGTTTTAAATAAATGTGAGACATTTACCGGATGCATGCCTGCATAAGAGAATAAAGAGGCATTTACAATGAATCACATACCAGGTGAAGTAGTTATCACATCATTTATCAGGCATATGTTTGTTACCAGTGATTGTGAGTTCTTGCAAAAAGGTGCTAATTACTCAATCATGTTCATGATAGAACAACATGTTCATTAAAATCTCATTCTCAGTTGAGTTACAAGAGCTACTTTTATCAAGGCTTTCATCAAGGCATCAACGGATCTTTGAACAAACCATGCAAGCTAACAACTTTAGGTTGTAAGAACGTTTCCCTAACATTTCTTTAAGTGAAAGAAACATTAGAAATGTTGTTTTGAAAGTTCTAGGAACATTAAAAATGTCCGTTTTTTTAGATGTTGTATTAACGCATGGACGTTTGGATAACGTTGAGAGATCTTTTAGAGAACGTTAGCCAATGTTCTAAGAACGTTCCCTTGTTAGCTGGGAATTGTACTCTGCATATTAGGTGGAATATTATATATGGAGATATATGTAATGACAAGATCCTAGTTTAGAACAAAAAGGAAAATGTGCAACATGTCAATAAATAAACAAAGAAAAGTAGATAAAGTTCCTTATAAAGTAAGTCATATTAGCAAAATCTATCATTTTGTACAAGGACTGGTAGATGATAAACTCTAGGTCCATTAGAGGCCCTTAATGCACAGCACTGGGTTTGAAATATGCCACGACTGAAAAGCTTTGCTTTGCTTTATTCATAAGTCATAAAGAAAAGTGTGGTTTAGAGGCCATTATTTGAATCAATATCTCAAAATGAGAACATGCTTTTATTCTCTGATTCAAATCTGAGAAAACGAAATAGCTCATTATTAAATGTGAAATAAATCATTCACATTTAGGATCCATCAACTGTGACCACAGTGGTTGAGCTACACAAACATGATTTTTACTGAAAGGTGTATAAACCAGTTTATGCAGAGGTGAACGAATGATGAACTCAGTTTTACAATACATAGGGTAAACAAACTGGTTCCAAATTCAGATTCCTTCTTTTGATGAAACAGACTGCTTTCACACTTGGCGCAAATGCTGGCCTAAACCCCAAACCAGAGTTCGATAACACCCCCCAGCCCCCACAGGCTTCAGTTTACATTGTACTGTTTAGTTTGCACGTGAGTTTGGAAAGCAACAATCACATCATTAAAAAAATATGGGAGTGCACCAAACTGCAAGTGTGAAAACAACTTGTTTATGCAGTATATAACTAATATTCATTTATCCACAGCGACTCAAGTGCATTCAAGCTGTACATTTTACATGTGTTCCCTGGGAATCAAACCCACAACTTTTGCGCTGCTGACGCAATTCTCTACCAATTAAGCTACAGGAACGTTGTAATGTTGTCAAACTACTTTAAATTCAAAGGTGCAAAATGTCGCTGGATGACATCACTGCATTATATTTGCATACTGTCTAGTGCGATAACTTTGTCTGTTTCGCTTCTCCAGTTCCTAAGTTTCCTGTTTTGTACGTATGGCCATCTCTCTATGGCTGTCTTATCACCCACCAAAACATTGCATCAGTTTTGTTTCACTGCAACCTCATTTAGCAGCTGTGTGTAGCTGGAATCCTACCGTGAAGACTCTGGACCGTCTTTACTTCCTGTTCCTTAGTGAAGCCGCTTGCTTTCCTCATTCTGGCACATCGAAGGTGTCCGGTTGACTCCGAAGATGTGACCCAGCACACCGATTCCTCTTTATGGTTGAAATCCAAGCCGTGGGTTCCATTTAGGTCCAGTTGTTTGAGGGTTTGAAGGCGAGATCCATTCAAGGTTGTGATTACAATATTATCCGAGCCTCCGATCAGTAGAGCTGCAGGGTTTTCACCGGACTCTGGAACACACGGATAGGAAAACGGTGACAAAGACAGCTTGAGGCCAGGAATTTCCTAGCCATTCCGTGCTTTCAGTGGAGCAGTATAATATAGGCTTGTGCAGAGGGCACGGGTAATTGAGAAACATGTCTCTTAGGAGAAAAACTCATTTTCAAACAGCAGCCTTCAGCTGCCCATTTCTGTTCATATTCAGTTCTCATTGTGTTTTAAAAGTGATAGTAGACATTATATCCAGGTCTGAAAAGTTACCAACAAAAACGATTGTGCATCATATGGTATTAATCATTTAATGTCTGGTATAGCAGGGCCATGCTACTATATATAACAGACATTATATTCTACACTGTGTGTATCACTGAAAGCTACTATTTCGCAAAATATATGAAACAAATGACTATTCTAACATGCAAGTAAAGCATGAAATTAAATCCAATATAATATACAGGTATTTATGTCAAAAACTCACATCAGGGACTAAATGGAAAACTGGAGATTTAAAATGAATACAGAAGAGGTGATTAAAACTAATACAGACATGATTTGACTGTTAAATGTCAACCAACAAAATATCTTTATTCTTACGCAACATTCACCTTTCTAATGGTTATGTCACACTCTGGTGAGGCTCATCAGATGGCGAGGGAAGACAGATGCTCTGAAATTTATATGCATGAGCTTCTACATCTAATGGAAACCTCACAGCTACCCTTGTGCAACAACCTCTTTCTGCTAAATTAATATTAATGTGGGTGAGCACTGAGTTCAGTTAAGTTTATGGGTAATGATATTCAGTTTATTCCTCATAGGAAAGCAGTCACATTGATTAAAAGCAGGACAGAATCAGCATCCAACGGTAAGGTGCGCAGCTGCCTGCTAGCTATTTCCCACTGTACAGCGTACAGCGTAATCCCCATTCAATTTAAAGCATGTGCACACTGGTTCCAGTGCAATGCACCCGTATATATATTTACAAGGACACATCATATTATTAGGTCACAAACTGCTTTGCCCAAGGTAACCTTTAAGGGCTTCACACTCATACTGTAACACACATTACACATGAGATTTGTGAGCCTAACATTATTCATTTTGCAGGAACGGGTCCACAACAGCAAAATGTGAAATTTCCTGATGGGAACGTATCTTAAAAATGATGCAAAGGGTAACCATGGCAACAATAATTGGTATATAGCACACGTAGTATGGGAGTGGAAGGGTCTATCTGACGTGTGCATCTTTATCTGGAACATATATCTTTAGCTTTTACAGTGTTTTAATCTATAATATGTGGCAGAAATGTTTTAATGCGCAATATTCGGCTGCTCCTTTCACAGCGTTTAGGATGTTAATCATATGTTTGTACATGAGAATGATCATTTCTGTAAGTGATCTTTGCTAACTTATATCATTTTGCTATCTTTAGCCACGCATTAGCCTCTCTCTAAAGCCCCACTTTCTGAAGACACACCAGCCAACCCAATGTCCGCATGCATAATGATTCCCAAGCAAAGGGTGTTTCTAATTGGCTAGTTTTCTAATTGAAGACCCGCCCCCTGACGTTTCTGACATATATAATCTCTCAGGACACCATTTCAGTAACCTTTTTTAAGCAGTAGTGACTTTTAAATGACACATTATCTGTACTTACTGCTCTAACCTGTACACAGATGTACTGCTAATACTGTAAGCAAGTGAGAGTCAACAACATTCAGCTTCATTTACTCTAATATTACAACAATACTCACGGCCAAAGAAAAACTAGTTATTGCAGAGCCTGGAACTGAATCAAGTGCTTTATTAAAACGACTACAATTACCTGATCCAAAACCAATCTTCAAAAGGGATTAGAATCCATTTAGGATTGTAGTGAATGTTTTCCCTACGAAACCCCCTTATTACAAGGCTGCAGATTCAATGATAAACCTGATTGGATTTCTGGCTGGTGGAAAAGGCACTCTCACAGGCAGGTGCCATTAGGCAAGCAATCATTGACAGGGCCCGATAAAGACAGAGAATAGCTGTCCTTCAGGCCACGTTCTTCATAAAATTCAGCCTCTACTTAATCCTCTGTGTCTGCCTTATCTTCCACCAATAGCTCCATTATTTTTGTCCCTTGACGCAGAAAAGGCTGATACCAGGACTGTGGAGGAATCTCCAATGCAAACCCAACGCGTCTCAATCTTTAGGTCCTTGTGGAAATGGAGGGCTGGAACGGACGGACAGTTGAGTCTGGATTCACAAATAATGCGCGAAAACCTTTTAAACAAATATCTTATTTGGTGAGACAATCCTGTGACCTTCGCAAAAAATAAATGGGTTACCCAGCTAACAATTTTAGGTTGCAAGAACATTTCCCTAATGTTTCTATTGAATAACAAAAACCTTAAAAATGTTGTTTAGACATAGTATTAACATTACTGCTTGGTGATAATGTTATTCAAACATTTTGTTTAATTTAGTAACTTTTTGAAACATTCCACTAACAATTTAAGAATAATGTATGATATGCATGATATGTAACGTTAATAAAGTTCGTTAATAAACTAACATTACTGCACAAACTGTTATGATAACAATGAGAGACCTTTTAGAGAACGTTAACCAATGTTCTGAGAACGTTCTCTGTTATCCAGGTCACAGGTTGCAGAAATCAGCCTTTGGTGTGAAATGAGAAAAATTTCCAGTGAGAAAGTGCCACCTCCAAAGTTCATTAGTTTGTAAAGTTTGTACTTGATTATTCAACAACAGGCTATACGACATAGTCATTAAGGTTGTAAATTAGTTTCCTAACACAATAAAAGATTTTACAGATCAGATTTTAAGATGTGACCTGAACAAGAACTGCTCATTAGCTGCTACCTAGTTTAGCATGCAACATGTGCGCGCAACATTCATTTCACATCAAATACACAAACCTCTCATTCATCAAGTTCACAGCCCAGTAGCATTTCATATTTCTCAACCGTACATTAGAGCAGGTTATTTTTCTCAAGGTCAGAAAATTACCATCTCCACAGGCTGCTTACAGCCCGGTTGCGCTCCTGTAAGTTAATTTCATTCGCATCACACCAACTAACAATCCACCTTGTCTCAACCCAGTGCATTTTGAAGAAGAACAGTACCGGAACACGCGGCTTATGCAGATCCCCGCTCATTAATTTAGCACACGCTTACCTTGTTTGGCTGCGCAGGAGCGTCTGTTGGACTGCAGGCTGTACCCTTCTGCACAACTGCAGCGGTATGACCCATAGGTGTTCATGCAGGTCTGGCTGCACGTCCCATACTCGACGCATTCATCATGATCTGTACACAGAGGAAGAGTCATTTATGACAAATTAGGTGTGCTCAAACATGACCTAAATACATAAAATCCACTTAATGCTGTCTTTCCCAGTGCCACCTCACGTCTGCAGGCCAGCCCTGTCCTGCGCTGGTCTCCAGAGCTTTGCCTGTTTAGACTGCAGCATGGTGTGATGTTTCAATGGTGATTTACTGATTAGTTCTGCTTGACTTACAAGACGTCTGAAGCAAATTCAGTGGAAATGGCTCTCCGCTGCAAGGAGAAATCTATTGCGCATTAACGGCTTGCTGTTCCGGACTGATTTCTGCTATTTAGACAAATGGCGTGTGTGTGTGAGCAATGCTTGTACAGTGCTTGAGCAGTGATATTGTACAACAACCGGCTGTGATGGGATATTAACAGGATACCATTTAGGCCAGCGAAATGCCGTAGGTAGTGCGCAAGACGACGTGGAAATTTTTTGTAGTAAAAAATATTGATGTGTTATTTAAATTGGTATTTCCATTTTTTTCAGGTTTTATTTCTCATTTTTGACCAGTATAGGATTTAAATATGGCTTTTTACAGCAAATATTTGAACGCATTACCGACGTTTTAACTCCTGCGTGGTGGAACGTAAATTGAAAAGAGAGAGTGAATAAAGGCGAGATATTTTCCTGTTCCCCTTAAAGCATCTAATGTAAGATTTTATTAAAGTAATCTTCAATTCTGAGCAAGTTCTAACAAAGCAATTTTAAACAGGCGAGAAGTTAACATTAAGAATCAAGTAGGCCCCTTCCACAGATCCTCTAAATAGCCAGTCAAAGGACTGACCTGGGGGTCTGACAGCAAAACCATTTATCTTAAAGACACAATTATAGATGTTAAGGAACATTTGTTCAATGTTATAAAACATTAAAAGGGAAAATCGTGCAAAAGACACTCAGTCTGAGCAGTTTGAGAACCGCTGACTGAGGCCAAACCAGGGCAAGAAATCATTCTGTAATGTCAATGCAACATGTCAAATAAAGCAGGATAAAGATCCACCCCCTCCAAACAAAGCCAATCATCTGAGAGGAGCAGCCCTGGAGCGCCTACCTCTGCAGCTCCGGCCGTCATCTCCCACCTCGAACCCATCCGCACAGAAGCAAAAAGTTCCGTTTCTGGTCATGATGCAGCCATACCGGCAATGCAGCTCGTGACAGGCTGACAGGAGCTCTGTGGGAGGAGAGAGAGGGAAAGAGTCAGAGAAGTTGAGAAAAACATGTAAATTGCTTTTTGATTTCACTCCTCTAAAAGCTCTTCCTTCCCATCAGCATGAGGGCGTGTCAGCGCGCACTGACAGTTGCGAGCCAGAGGCGGGGATCAATAGCTCTCCGTGCGTGTGGAATCAGAGAGGTGCTCCGCGCCGGCAGAATGTGGTGAAATGAGAAGAAATACCTAACTATTTTGTTGGAAACTGTAAGAGAAAGGTTTTTGTGCAGGGACTGGCGAAAGCTTTTAGCAATTCTTATCTTCGCTGCTCAAAATTCAATCAAGTTGCCACAAAAGAGTTGTGCGCAAGTAGTTATTAGGTTCGTGATTAATGGTTCCCACAGTGGATGTACACTGAACTCAAAATTGTTTGTGTTTGGAAAACGAAAAGATAGAAATGGAATCTGCTGGTCACCCCAGATGAACGAGAGAAGCAAATCTGTGGTGCTTTTGTGCACTCAGTTTTACAGTCTAATATGTTGCTGCACTCAATACCTTTTCTTATAATGTAATTAGGTCAGTCAATCAAATAAAAATGATGTATTACAATAATGTTAAAATAATATGCTGAATAAATCAAACTGATCAGGTATATACATACAGTACATATATACATACACACACACACACACACACACACATATATATATATATATATACGCACATACATTCATACATACACATACCAATATATAGTTACACTTTATTTAGTCCATTTTAGACATTCTAATAAATAAAAGTAACTTTGCAACTACGTTAACTCTGTTTGCAACTATATGTCCACAAAATCTCATTAGCGCATTAGTAGACTGTTAGGTTACGGTTAGTAGAACAAGTTGATATATTTGCTAGTTCCCTATATACAGCGCAAGTCGGTTGAGGAACTATCAAAATTGGGTTAGCAGACAGTCTACTAATACTCTGATGTCCAATTGCAAAGTTACTTATAGTTACTACAATGTCTAAATGGAAGACTATAGATATATAGATCCATATCTATCTATCCATCCATCTGTGTAAATATATGTAGCCTAATTCAAAGATAAGACTGTGGCAGGCAAGTAATGCATTGACCATTGACTACACATTACAAAAAGTCAATTCACTCAATAAGGCTGTAACTGGTGCACAGTCCACAGCAACGCATTTTGCAATTGAGTTGCAATCTGTCAGAGGATCATTTTGAGGTTTAGTGGTCTATCATCAATTACAATTTAACCGTACATACGCACACGTCGCTGGCCGCAAGCCACATTAAGTTATAAACATTTCAACATTTAAAAAACACATCACTTGTGTTCTGTTCTGATTCTTTACCCTCCATCTGGCTGTTTATTGATGCAACATCCTGCGTTTTTACATTCAATCAGCAGATGCTTTCATCCAAAGAGATTTACAAAGCGTTTAAAGAACACATTTAATCAGTGCGTATTCCTTAGGAATCAAACCCATAACCTTGCTGTTGCTAGCATTGTTCCCCTAAGGTGCCAATTCATGTTTATTTATAAGCAGAAGTTTATGACCCCAGAATACATGCAGTCTAATAGAGCAAAGATTGATTTGTAAAGAAATATGCCATGAAGCTTACAGACAAACATTACTAAACAGAATTTGTGTACCGCAATACGGACGCAAAAACACTTAAAACAATTCAAAAAATTTTTAAATGTAGTTCATAATTTCAGTGTCTGTTAAAGTTTGTTTCGCTCTATTCGTTCTGTGATGTGAGACACAATACAGGCTGTAATGCAAACTGCAAAAATATACTGCATACTGTGTGCGGAATATCTGACAAAATGAACATAACATGACAATTTTCTACTAAGACGACCCTTAAATTCACTTTCGAGTTGTTTTTTGTCTCCCTTCCTCGCTGTACTGCCTGTCATTCTCTCTGTAAGGTCTCAGTGGAATACTACTGCAACAACCTAAAATTATTTTCACACAGTACAGACAACAAAGGCCAAATCAGCATGTCTCTGAAAGCCCCTGTCTGCCTGTCACGTATTAAATCATGTGGCAGTTACCGAGAAATGCAGCAGACCCAAGCAGCTATTGTTCACTGCTCTTTACTGACGTTTGTGGGTGTGGATTCAACTGCGCAATTACAATTAGTACAAAGGCTGCCAATTTACCAGCTTCAAAAATCTGTAAGACACTATGTGAATCTGAAATGACGAGCTTTTCCTTCAACTATTTAAAGACATACAGTTGCTAAACATCAATTATAGTCATAAGCTTGTATGAGAAGCTGGTCCTTGATTCTTTACGTATTGTGTCTGCTTACCATAGTTAACTGAAGACTAATTTGTAGAATCAAGGCATATATAAAACAACATATGTCCAAAATGAAAGTTGTTATATAATTAAAATTTATATTACTATTGTTTGTTATTAACAATAATGCTGCAATCTGCAACTTTTGACTCTCTATCGCCATCTCTATCTGAAACATAAAATTGCAGGTTACTTTAAGTAATTTACGTTTATTCAAGTCAAATGAAGCCAAACATTTGCCAGAAAATTGGACCCGGCAGCTGAAATAATAAATCATTATTATAAACTTAACACTGGGAATTGAGGTAAGGTTGTGAACACTGATCTGTTATGTACTTGCTCATTAACTATTACAACTTAAAAAGCAGATGTTTCATTGCACATTCCCACTTTTCAGAGCTGTTTTAAAGCTGAAAGCTGGCATGCTCACGCAGGTACGAGGGATTTATGGAAAATCATCAGCATGATTCTCATTTTTCATGAGGCATCTTGCAGCAACACCAGTGACACACTTAAGTAAAGCTGCTTTTGTGCAACACAGACGGTGCTGGTGGAACCGAGAGCATCAATGGATAATGTTCAGCGTGCTTCTTCAAAGCAAGAAGGTAAATAGCATTTTTATACAGAAAGTAACGTTCCACTAAAGTATGCATGAACCGGAAGTTGCAACCAACTGTCTTCAGTGTTCTGACGTAATTGTAAGTGAAACGTAAAAATGGAGGGCGGGGCTTGTTTTTTCACTGGGAATTGATTGGCTCTAGAATAGTAGGTGTTTCAAACCTCACAGCAGACTACTGATGAAGAGGAGTGGTTAACAGCTTTGGCCCCACCCAAACCACCAGATTGACATCATTAGATAAGGTCTGCCATTCCAGAAGGGAAGTACATTTTCATATTTTGATTAATTATGAGGGAACATACATTTTAAAACAAATAATAATATGCACGAATAAGCAGTTTATAATAAACACTGCAACATTCCATTACAAAAGAATAGCATATTTTAATTTCATGGTGAAGAATAAAAACTGAGAATACTACGACTTAGCATCAGAGATATGATCAGTAATTGTGCTGCAAACATTGACTGACTTTTTAACAGTGCCTAAAAAAAATAATTGCTGACTGACGTAGTATTCCTGCTAACTTTTCAGTGGCATCAGTCTATTAAGGGCTTACTTCTGTTTCTTTACTTTTTAGTCTCTGCATAATATGCTGGGGGATAAAGTAACTTAACACTGAACAATACTTAGTGGTCAGCAGTGTACTTGTTTGGGGGGGATTTTTTGACTAGCATGCATAAAATGTCCTCACAGCTGACAGATATCAGTGAAACAGGTGTCCTGAGAAATCACACGTGTCTTCGTAAAGGCCCCAGTATCAGTGCCAGGATTAATTACTTGAGGGGACATCTGAAATTTCAGAGGGGGCTCGCATTTGTCACTCGCATTTGTTGCATTCATTATAGTCACAACTATAATGAATGCAACACTGCTAAAATATGCAGTTGTATTCTACCAGGTGTTAAAAAATTATATTCTTTTCTGCATTTCTTGAAAACTAAAAAACAACAATTTCTTGAAAAAACTCAAAAACTTAAATTCATAACTTTTTGATTAAAATGAAACAAAAATCTCTTATTGAGCAAGTACATAACAGATCAGTGTTGATAACACTTTCACCTTACCCCGATTCACAATGGTACGTTTTTAATATTGATTTATAAACTAAGCTGTCAGGTCCAGTTTTCCTGGGAAACCTCAGTCCAACTTCATTTAACTTCAACATGCCTAAAAAATGTTTTATGTTTCAAACAGAGATGGTGACAGAGTGGCATAAGCTACGGATTGCAGCTGTAACAGATTTAAAAGCTGAATTAAGAAGATACAGACGAAAGATTATCCATAAAATTACCTGGCTGCCCGCTAGTAAATATTGCTGACGAATGATAAGGGTCTTGAGTTCAAATCCCAGAGGAGTAAGCACAGGCAGCTGCTTAGAAAAAATTCTGCTAGTTCACAATTCATTTTCAATGACACATGGGAAATATATAATAATAATGTGGTGAAATGTAACATTTTGGCTACCGAGGACACAGTGGTCTGAGGGGAGAGGGCCCCCGCAGATCCCCTGATGAGACGGCCCTAGACAGTCCTAAGGTTCAGTAAAATCATAACTGTAAAACTAACCAGTGAAAAAATACGCCTGTCAATCATTTTGCAATCATTGCTTACATCAGATTGGCTGACATATCTTTGGAGGCGGGGTTTTGGAGAGAGAGTGCATGTTAACAAACAGGTTCAAATAGCCTGCAGCATTTCAGGGCATATTCCTCTTTGAGAATCCTGATGAGAAATGTCAGTTTAAGCTCTGATCTTGCTATTCATATGCCTTTAACATTGAGTAGATGCATTCTTGAACGTTTAATTGGACGCATTCTGCTTTGTGAAGACAAAAAGCCCAAACAAAGCCATGAGACGGCAGAGCGACGGATATCCAGGACTAATCCTTGTATCTGCTTTCAGACACTGGCGCTCTCGTGACCTGAAGCTGATCCAGACTGAGAAATATTCACAACAATCTGTCTGCCAGTAATGTGGAAAATGTCATGGCTTGTGAGGCAGAGTTACCACCACAGTACAAAACACAACATGCAGAAATCACAAGAGAGGAAGATCAAAATTTAAATATCGCGACATCTGTACGGTACATGACTGAAGAACCTAGAGATGTTCTTTATTTAAATGGTACACAAAGTTCTTCAATGGAATGACTAACAAAGTGTTTGTTTATGAAGGTTTTGTTTTCATTAACAATGAAATCTATTTAAAAAGTGCCTCGTGGGAATTAAACCAATTAATTTTAATTATAAAACCACCCTCACATACTGTGAACATAAAAATACTACATATTAGCAAGGCATACTTATATGGTTTAAGGAAGAAAAGAAAGAAAGAAGAAAAAAGAAAGAATATGGTTTTGAAATAATCCAGTTATAGTATGTTAGAGACTGTCCTGTCTGAACTCCAAGAGCTAATCTCTGGTTAAAAGCAGCTAATACTAACAATAGCACTAAAATGTAGCTCTAGAGAGGTCACACTGAAGAAAAGAGGTAAGCCATTGAAAACTCGAAGCTTAGTCTGATGGACTGAACCTCTGTTGTCCAGAAAGGCAAAGAAACAGCAGAATAAGAGGAGATCCCACATCATGACCTTATCCTTTACTTGATCATGTGACTAAACCCAACCTGAGACAATCAGATTGACCAATCAGAAGACCACATTTAGCCACCACTATACTGGACAATTGACTCCATATATACCACATATCTTTTAGCTCTTAGCAAAACAGTCATTTAACAGCACCACTCTGTATTTAATAATGCAAAATGTCCCTTCTGGGAAGTAGATGAGGGCTGTAACAAAAATACATTTTCTTTTAGAAAATGTGTTACAGTTTGACACAAGTTTTGTCATTTTCTCTTTCATTTTAAAATGTTTAGTCTAAAAAGTCCTCTAAAATGTTGTATTCGTTGACTAAAAATAGTCAAAATTTCATGACATTTCAGTCAAAGATGAAAACTACATCTAAACACTGATAACAACACACCTCAGTTCCCTGTGATGTGGTCTGCCTCTCGTCCAATCACTGTCACCTCTGCCCGCATCAGACACGCCACAGGAGAGCCCTGATAACGGACGGCTGCGGGCAGCGTGTGACGCAGGGCACTTGATGCTTATACTGTCCTGTCATAAATCCAGCATCACGTCTTCTCCTGTGCATCACACAGTGTCCTTGAGGCAAGGTACACTGTCGTTGACTCCCCCGCTCTGCTGGATCCCTATCCTCTCTGGACCCTTCCTGTCCAAGACTGTAACATCTTTTGAAGAATATTCACACTGCTCTTATGCAGTACATGCTCTTTTTATAAGCTTTACAATGAAAGCACATGGTGCCCAAGACTACAAATCTGCAAAATAACTCAGCTGGTAAAGCATAGCGCTCGCAACACCAGTCATTGGTTTGCTTCCTAAGGAAGGCACTGTGAGAGATACTGGAATATCTTGTGTTGATTTGTGTATGAAAGCTACAGTAGTTTTATAAAGTAAAAAAATAAAGGTTCTTAAAAGGTTCCTCACAGCGATGCCATAGAAAAAACATTTTTGGTTCCTCAAAGAACCATTCAGTCAACCGTTCCTAAAAGAAGAATTTCTTTCTTAACTTTCTATAATCTAAAGAACATTTTCCACTACAAAAAACCTTTTGTGAAACAAAAGACCTATGGATGTTAAGGGTTCTTTATGGAACCATACAGCCACAAATGGTTCTTCTATGGCATTGTGAACCTTTTTTAAGAGTGTATAGAGAACATTCTGTAAACACTGAACATTGTCAATATGTTAATATCCCTCTATACTTTATCACAGAAAGTTGATATCAAGTTCATACAGTTATCAATAACTTTCAAGCATGATTTTTTATACTGTTTAAGTGAAGTCGGGTGATACACAGATGGTCTGGAGTCTGAACGCTCTTGACTGAAAACTCCACCCACACAAAAATGAGTGAAAAAGAGAAACAAGCAGAAGTTTGTATTTTACTTTCCCATATGGACTAATTACAGTCCAGCTCTAGAGACCTTCATGGCCTTTGTTTCTCCAAGGCCTGACTTAATCCAATCACTTGCCTGGTTCTAGAGCCCCCTAATTAATGTGGGACCAAATTAAGATGCTGATCTTAGCACAAGCCATGGTCATTGGAGAAGTCGTGTTTAATAAGCATGCCATAGGTCTGCTTCCCCGAGAAGAAGCTGATTTAATTCACGAGCATTGTTACAAATTAAAGTTCACATGTAGCAAAGTTCATGTACTTCTGTTGTTGAAGTAAATGCCATATACATCAAAATGATTTTATGCGAAGTGCACAAATAATTCCCATAATTACAATAGTGAACATCATGTAGTATAGGCATCCAAAGACATTTGAAAATATGTGTGGTTTGATTTATAAATAAAAATCACTCCTGAAGACCAAAAAAGGAAGAGTCTGCTCAAAAATAAATTATACACATTAAAGGTAGAGTCAGCAATTTTGGAGAGGCTTGCAATAGCAAGCTAGCTTTGAAAGCCCTCCTGGACCAAATGCAATGATAGGACAAACATTTTATGGTCCTGTGCCTTTCACACAAGATATACATTTATATATATATAAATATATAAGACCAATTTAGACCACTTTATTTATTGATTGCTATTAGGATGTGAAGAGGCTTTCAAAAAGCATAAAAATGTTTCTGGAAAAAAATTGCTTACCCTGCCTTTAAAATGCCCCTCATGTCAATGAAACCTGTATGATTCTCTTTCTTCTGTTGAATGCAAAACAGGATTGTTCAGTTGTGTACACTGTATACACTGTATACACTGTAAGCATCTGGGATCCAGGAGATAGTCACAGAGGTTTTGAATGAAATGAGGGTTAATTAATGAGACAATTATTTTGGGTGAACTGCTGGTTTAATGAACTTTCATCTCAAGCCAAAGTGCAATTCACAATAAAAAGCATTGGTGTAAATCATTTAAGATCAATACATTTTTAAACATTTCCATCCTGCAAAGAAAAACAACCCTGTAATTGGATCCGATGTCAGCAGATTGTAATGTGTTACATCAAAACATTACAAGAGGTGATGATCTGACAGACGATTCAGGCAATACAGAACAAACAGAAAGAAAAATCAAATATTGATACAGAGAAATTCACTTCTAAAACTCACAAAGGTCAGTAAGAAATGCCTGAGGAAACCAAACTTAAACCAGTCCCTTAAATACTTCAAACACTGCTCTATGAATCCTCACACGTTTGTTACATACTAAACTTCAGTTGGATCATTATTCTGTAAATAAGACATTACTGGATATTATGTGGGAGGGGCACAGAACACTCTGATAAACTTGCTCTTCACCACTAAGTCTTGTGTGCAAAGCAAATGTTCAGCAAGCCAGCTATACCGAGATCACCAGCCAAACTACTCCTACTCCTCCAGATAATCCTATTAGTAAAAATAATCACACTATGTGACTAAACACTGACCAAAGGATCCTGGATTAAGAGACACTGGATTGCTTTAATTCACAGGAAGCCATTCAGGGGTAAGCCTGGGCCTTTATGAGCTCAAATGGGTCAAAAAGTGAACCTTGAGTGCTTGTTTTTGCTCCACCCTACAGCATGACTTGGGAGTGTTACCGAACAAGCTCAGTGGAAGGCGCTTAGTGTTACCCCTTCATTATCTTATTTAAATGAGGTGCTTTACTGGCACATTTTCTGGTGACCCACTGAGACTAACCAGCCGCATCTTCTCAGCTACCGATCTTAGGTTGTAAGAACGTTTCCTTAACATTTCTATTAAGTAACCAAACATTCTAGGAACATTCAAAACGTCCATTTTTTTAGATGTTGTATTAACCGTATTGCTTGGTTCCTATTCAAACGTTTGATTCAATTCTGTAACTTTAAAAACAATTCACTAACAACTTAAGAATAACGTTTTTGATATATATGATAAAACGTTCTAATAATGATACTGCAAGAATGTTTTTGATCACTTAAGAGAACTTTTAGGGAATGATAACAAACGTTAGAGATTGTTTCCCATTAGCTGGATTCAAACAACAGTAAGTGCCTAATGACGCAAAATTACTACCGCCAGATACTGTATCACTGAACATATTCGTTTTCTTTAGAAAATGACCAGCAGCTAGTGAGTACTGCATATGATTATACACAATAAATTCAATAAATATGCTAATATCTCATGTGTAGGTGAATGCACTCCAGTTTTCTTAAATAGAAAAGAGAAAACAGGAAATGGCTTGCACTGTATTTGTGAATATTCGTATGCGTGCCATTGTTAACACTGGTGCCCTGGCCCTGGGGGATACTGTTTGTTTGTTTGTTTGAATTGTTGGAAATTAAAAGTTAATCAAGTGAAATAATTGAATGCTGTTGAGAGGCAAAGCGAGGGAGGGAAGGTACATCAGTGACATGGTTTTTTATTACTTCGCAAAAGCACCGTTATCTATTAACAATGTCATCTTCCCTAAATTCATACGACTATGTGAATGACTGTTCCACTCATGACCAGTTAATGGCTGCTGATGCGTATATTTATTCATTTACTTCCAAACATGTTTTTCTTTGGTGACAAAACAAACACAGTTGTCTTTGTAGGGCATACATCAACAAATATGACTCTGAAAAGAATATGAGTAGATACAAAAAAATTCTAAATATTAATCAAATAAACTAGGCATAGAATGTCTATCCAAACAAACTATGAATGTTGGCTAGTTGATAAAGCTTTGCCTGAAACATCGACATAATGCCAAATTTGTGAATAATAATGGACCACAAGAACCTCTTGTAACAATCCAGCGGGCTGAAGTGATATGTGAGTGAATGATTTTGAATGATAGTTTATGAAAACTAAAGCAATTCACTCTTTTCGAAAACACAATTTGTCCTTGTTTTAAATAAGGAGGATCTCAATGGATCAAATGCTGGCACTTAACAGTAAATAGGCACTTTTGTTGTATAAATGCATATAAAGAATTATTCCTAAAATCATATTTCAGGGCTGCAAAGAGACTTTTTTATATGCAAAGAGACCTTCTCTAAGCCGTCTTCATTTTTTATTTTTCTACTTCTGTAATTATTCTAATTAGTATGTAATCGCTTCTGAGAGAAGGAATGAGGTACATTTTAATAACTGAACCGACACGCAATACAAGCACGTTACTGCCATAATCAATTCAATTACCTGAAGGTGATCAATTCTTATTGAATTGCGGCATAAAGCTATGAAAATACAATAAAATTTGTTCCAATATTATCACTTTCTCTAACCTGACCTGTTTGAGGCCTTTCACAAGGCATAAAAACAAACTGACTGTCATTTACAGGAAAATAACACATTTGCGGTATCAAATATTAATTTTTATAAACCGTTTTTTCACAGTTTATTGTGCTGCATTACATTAGCAACACTGTTGTTTACACAGAGTAACCATCAAATATGAAACCGCTCATATTCATAATGCACAGCCAGCCGACCATTATTACAAAATAAACTCAGACAGGGAGATCAAGACCCTGATGGCCAATGGGTCTAGAATCATCCAGAAGGTGTTTATTTTTGTGATTACGCCTAGCCGACTGTTCATTACCCCACTTACTGCCCAGCAACTCACCATATAAATCAATAAATGGCCATGAAATATTGATTTGCGAAGAGACCACTGAGTGAAAAACAAAAACAAACTCAGTGTAGCAGATTGGTTGCCAGAAACAATGATCAAATATATTGTTTAGCTATCGTTAAGGAAACATATTTGGGGATTGACCAATCAAAAACAAGTATTCCAGAGTGACATGTAATAAAAAAATACTAATTACACCCCTTGACAGCCCTTAGGGGGCAGTTGTGGCCTACTGGTAAGTGAGTCTGGCGTGTATGCTTAATCCTCACAAGTGATGGGTTAAATGCAGAGGTCACATTTTGGGTATGGGTTACCTTATCTGACAAATATGTCACTTTCACTTGACCTGTCCTTATAAAGTATTAATTCTGTATATCTAGGCTATAGTTAGTTGGTTAAAACTATAGATATTACAAACAATAAAAAGCAATTTTGATTTGATGTCAAATTAAACAATTAACATGCACATTATAATGTATTTGCCGGTTTCCTAAACGGACGATAAAGTTGGGAAGATTAAACTCACATACCCACACACAATGCTTTGACCAAACCCTCAGGGCACAGAGACTCTCTCACAGCTTGTGAGGAACTTCTGACAAGTCAACCTGAGAGCTTTTCTGCGGTCCTAAATTCAAATGTGCCCTGCTTTCTTCTCCACCTGTCAGGACTCAGCACTGGCTGAGAGGAGTGAGATTCTGCACAATGAAATACAGGCAGCCAGGTGGTTGAAAGGGAAAAACGTTTTTTCATGCCATCTCTGAAAATCTCCTTCCGCTGAAGGACAATCATTAAAATAAAGCATTGCTGAAGTCTATGAAGGTGAAACAGAAAGCCGTCTCAGTCTTCCATATGGGCACGGTTTTCCGTAAGGCTCTCCCGGGATTCATTATGTATATTCATTATGAGGGGCGGAGGGAAAGTTTCAGCTGAGACCCAGCTGCTACGCTTCAACTTCTCCACGGTGACCTCATTTCCTCCCGTCTGCAGGTGTATGAGTGGAAACACATGCCGAATGTCCTGGCTCGAACTCCTCAGTGGCCAACACTTACTCATTCAATTAGCCTCTTTGATGAAGTATGGTCTGTTGCTTACTTCAGCACACGGTTAAATCACCAACAAAAACAAACCAGCCTTTCAAAACCTCACACGCCTGCCTGTGTCTAGACGTTCCACATCAGTCGGCCTGTAAATCTCTATGTCTTGCTTGTGTTCGCAAATCGCTAGATGTGGTGTAACAGCTAATGTAATTTTCCTTCTGCACAAGCTGCAAAAACATTCATTTAAAGGTGAAGTAGTGTTTTTGATTTTTTTGATGTAAAAATATTTTCTCAAATCTCAGTTTGATGTGCAGACACATTTGACGGCTGACTTTCCAAAGAGTGTAAACAGTGTGTCACTTTCAAAACATTTTTCTTTTTGTCTGTTTTGTAAGTCGACAAATTCTGGTTCGATTTTCTGATTCTGATTTTTTCACAGTTCCACCTGGTACCACTAGAGGCACAGAAATTGCACATCTTTAAAAGCGAATTTAGGTGCTACTAGCAACACTAACAGAACTGCAAAAATAATGATCGTCTCCAAACAACTCTGACTGCAATACCATTTAGTGTCACTAATGGCGCTGAATTTCCACACTTCACCTTTAAAGACAAAGATCTTTAAAGTATCTATCCCAATATTGTGTGCTTGGAAAACAGGCTGAAGAGGAAACATTTGCGGTATGACTGCGATGGAGTAAACAGTACTGTGGAAATCTGCACACTGTGTCTTTTTCGTAAAGAGCGAAAAGAGGATTTATTGCCCGAGGCACTTATTGCTTAATTAGCTGTATCTAAAAACAAACAAATGAAGGAGGAGAACAATGAACCTAATGTCTCCTAATGCTTCCCAACACCCAAGGATAACTTTCCTGTGATACATCACTTCAGGCTGCAAACGGCTCTCTCTTTATCTCCAGTCCTGTCGTGCCAAAACCTTAATCTTTCTGCCCACTGAACTAGACCAATCTCATTCCATGTGCTGGAAGGTGATTGGTACTTCCATCGGTGAAAGGTGTTGGAGGTTAGACATTCCTTCAGGGCAGATAAACCTGAAAAGTTAAGTTTGGCAAAGAGACAAGGAATGAGCTAATGTGGTAGAGACACTGGTGTACAAAAACTATAATATGACATAATGTATCACCCGAAGAGACCTCCCTGGAAACCCTATAGCAGGCAATTCATAATTTACTGGCATATCAAACTATATTTTGATATTTTTTCCTCAGTCCTGATAAAAACGTGGCGTAACATGCCAATAAATCTTAAATCTAAGCCTATTGGTTGTGATAGCTATACTACATTTACTCACAAACCTTGAGGATAAACATCACTTTCTTATAAGCCACTATAAATAATGCAAGAACTCAGACTCCAAGAAACGTCTGTGATTATTCAGATTATAAATCAATAGCGTTTCAAGATGCTGATCGTATCAGAAAGAGTACCACAAACGTTTAGCACAATACTCTTATTATGAAAGAAAATATTGCTTGGAGTGTGTTAACAGAGTGCATAAGTAATATTTCTCAGGCACAATAATACAACAGTATTTCTTCTCTCTGCCACAGACGCTCTGAAAATAACAAAGTTCCACTTTGTGCCACTAACCCTGCAGGAAACCCCTGCAATCCACCTGACATCATAATCTGCTGTGGCTCATATGGGTTATTGGCCTGTTTTCAGGCAGGCTTTGGATCAGAGGGCGGGATCAGCTGCTCTTGGCACAGTCCGGGTGGGGGTCACACTCCTCCAGTTCACCAAAGGTCACGCTCTTGGCCGATTCCAGACCCGTAGCCTCTATTAACGGGCATCCACCCAACGGCAACTGCTGAGTCTGTATTGTCATATCACGAAATCCAGGTGGCTCCACCTGCTGGCATCATGGCTTGGATGATTGCGAACAAGAGTTGGTTGTGTCCAACATCACACCTGCTGTGCTATTCACCTGTCCTCTCTTCACTGGTGCAATTTATGTAAAGCTATGTAGCATTAATATGGCCATCTAAACAAATCTGTTTGTTATAAAGCAGCTGTATAGGCAATATCAACTCACCTCTACAGTGGACTCCTTCATCAAATCCATCTTCACAGTCTTTTGCCCCATTGCAGAGTTTGTTGAAGTGAATGCACTTTCTCGTCCCGATACACTGTATGTGATTAAGGGGACATCTGACTATTACCTCCACCTTACCTAAAGAACAGGAGAGAAAGACATTTTGCATAAATATCTTGACATGCTTTTCTATAGAGAAAAATGTTTCTCTTAAAAAGCTAATTGAGACTTTTGCTGAAGTCTTTAGATTTTCTGGGAACACCAGATGTATTCTCTACAATTTCAGACAAGATCTCAACAATGTCTCAAAAGTGCTCAACACCCAAGTATGCAAAATAAAATTTCAACAAGATCTTCTCATGAAATTCTTCCACGACTAGAATATCTTAGTTAAGATATACAAATACACTTCAAAACTCGATAATCTTAATGTATGTGAACAACAGTTCCACTTGAAACCATTTTCATATCTATGATGTCATTTATTATATTACCTTATAAAAAACTACTAAGACACTTTTGTGCAAAGTTTATATGGTTCAGACAAATGTTGTTCAGTTGTTTTAATTTGTCAGGCTTTGAGGGATGCAAATTAAACTGGGAAACAATTCAGTTGATTGAATTTGGCTTAAAATGGGCTGCCAGCCTTAATGCGATTTAATTTTGTGGTAGAAACATTCCTTTGGCACCATTTACTTCGGGATGTTTTGTGAGGACCGGCTAATAGAGTGGCCATAGGATCCTCATTCTTTGATCCTAATGAGTCTTAATTTGATTAGTGGCATAAAGACAATATGTTTCTTACTGTAAAAAACAATCTGCAGTGCAGTGAGAATTCAGAATCAGTGTAAGCAACTTTTATAACCTATTTAAAATGAAAAAAAATTAAATAATCTACTGTTTGATTTAGAGGTTACTTGAAGTTTAGGAAACCTCTGAGGAAAGACAACAGTTTATTTATCCATTTATTTATTTGGCCTATTAAAAATGTAATCAGAATCCACTGTTAAATATAAAACCATATTTTGTAAACGTAATGCAACATAAGTTAAACATTCCAAAAACAGAGTTAACTAAACATGCTGCGACATACAGTAAGTCATATTGCTTTAGAAAGCTTCTTCCTCTGTTAAACATTACATCACTCTAAATGTGGTCTCATATGCAAATAGGTTGACTTGAAGGCATTACTCTATACAGCAAACAGATGCTCACTGCTATGCAGGCCACGCTGGTGAGCTCTCCTGAATCACTGCGTGTGTGTGAGAGAGAGAGAGCCAAAGCCTCAGAGATATCTATTGACATGGCTGCACCAAGCAGCTGTTTAAAGATTCATGAGCCTCATAGGTGACCCTCATCTGCTTGAGCAGCCACAGGAACACATAAAATACGTCTAAGTGAAACATCGACTTCCATCTCGCGCACTGTGAATATGTCACATTGCACCTTAACTACATTGGTATCAATTACCATAACTGCAACACAGCCACTTAGCGCCAGATTTATAGCTTGCGTGACAGGACCTCGTACAAATCTCCCGAGTCCCAGTTTTCCATCGAGCTCTGATCCTGCACCGCTGCAAACACCCTCTGGAGGAGAAGGGTTATTCATCGGCTTTCATTTAAGACTTCATAGGATAAAATGATGCCGTAATTAAGGCGGTCGTTAAATGGGGGATTGTCATCCTTAACATGATTTATTAGTCAACGCACACTTCTGCTTTCCAATAATAATAATGATAATAATTCTCCTTACAAAAGCGTTCAACGTTTCCCATCATGGAAAAATCCCGAAACCTATATTTTTCTGGACCACCTTTCTTCCAAGCCCTGAGGATATTCTAAATGAAGCAAAGTCAAATGTAAGTGACCTCAACTTTGCACGCTCATATTTCAAAACGTGAATACAAAGGCAAGCTAATCAACCTCGCAGCCTCGTGACTTTTCTTCAGAGAGCTGCAGGAGAAGATACAAGACAGGCTTTTCAATTAAAACGTCATTTGTCTCAATCTACAGCCACCTCTGTACATGACAGAAGCTCTTCTCTGCAGATTCAACAGCGTCTGAGGGATTTCTGGGGCCCAAATATGTTGATTAATAGCCATGCTAATTTTCAATTAAAATTGTATAGATATACTGGCAAACATCTCTCCAATTATGCATTCATGAGGCACTTTTCCATTATTCATAAGTAAATACGGCGCCGGAACCATCGAGGAAGCCCGCGTCACATGCATTACTCTGTTAACACAGTGGAGAGAGGGGCTGTGACAAACTGTGATTATCCTAATAAAACTGCATTGTCAAATACAGAATCATTCCACTCGCAAACTGATTGGGGACTAATCTAATCAGAAGAGGAGGAGAGATGAATATTCAGGAGTTTGAGATGCACCATGCCGGATAACACAGATGGCATCTGTGCAGTTGAGGGATGATGGGAAATTATTTCTCTTCACCCCGTACCGAATTAGAAGCCAGATAACAGTCATGGTGCAACATCCTCCATCATGGAAAATGCATGAAAGTGGGGGCGGAAAACACATGCTAATGATCCTTCCATGCTGGAGAACTTTTGACACCCAGTTATCCAAAAAAAAGAAAACAAAACACTGGAGAAGAGTAACAAACTATACACAATATGTTGTATTTTTTAAACAAACACATGGAAACAACACTTGCAACTGCAGTCTTATTATCGAGTCACTACTTGAGTAAATAAAACCGAGCAAATGATTATAGCAGTATATTTGGATAAAAGGTGCAGGTTTTATGGCCACTTTTGTACAGGATTTCTTGCACACACACACATACATACATGTGTTTTCTTATCTAAATGGGGACATTCCACTTCAACTTTTTTCATGCATAGCTAGTTAAAAACAGTATAACCTGTACTCCAACCCTAACACAAAAACATTCTGCATTTTTACAATTTAAAATCAAGTATTTGCTATATTTTTATAACATTTTTACAAATGAGACCATCCAAAAGAAGGTTTTGCTCACTTTTGGGTACAAATTTGTCTCCAATATATAGTTAACACACACACACTTTGGGAACTTGGAAATTTCAGCTGTGCTATATAATAATCATGAATATTACTAAACAAGTTTGTAACATTAAAATATAGCCTATTTATTAAACTTTGCCAAAGTAAACTGTAAACAACAGCTCAAAATATAACTACTGTAAGCTTACATGAGTAATTCTGGTTAAGGCAAGAATAATTTTTTATCATGTACTTGCTGGAATTCTGCTCATTTTAACCATAAACTCTTTTGTTGTTTTGCATATTACAACATGCCAACTCAACTTAGGATTGGGGTCACTAAATAATATTATGAAGACCGAGCAAAGCTCAAGTGGTAAATTGGCATTCAACATTTGGAAGCAAAGAAGGTCACGTAACAGCATACATACTGGAGAAGTGTACGTCCTCTTACAAATGCACACATTATCTCAGCTGAATTCATTACAGCTCAAGGTCTTCTGCCCTGGCAGCTGTCTGGCCCTGGTGTTAAAGGGCCTTCAGCATGAAATGTAAATACAAACCTCAATTAGTCGCCCGAAGAAACCAGGAGTCTTAGGAAATCAAATGATTTGTGGAGAACAATAAGCATACAGATGGACTCCGTACAAGTGCTCCATACAAAATAGGTCTTCGACAAGTAAAGAGCGTTTTGGCCTTTCATTTACTTCCTGGAATGGCTGCAACGTCGATTTAAAGACAATCGGCTGCCAAAATAAACCCTTTCTGCGGTCCCTTTCCTGTCCCCCCATATTGCTTTTAATTAAAAAACCATGGTGATATTTACCCACTTTTCTCAATGTGATAGAGGAGATCAGCAGGGACTAGCTAATCCATCTACTTAATGTGTAAGCAAAGCCTTACAGCTGAAATCTTACATTCTGTCCATCTTTAATCAAGAAATCTAAAATGAGGAATTCTTGATGGAAATGTTTTTTAAATGGCCATGGGAGACTCAATGGACTACATTTAAAGATGCTGTAAGAGGCTTTTGTACGCTGGAATGCAGTGCATATGTCTTTACTACATGACAGATATCTTGAGTGAGTGTCCTGACATCATGCCTTCATCTGTGACAGAATTGCTTTCCAGCTAACAGGTTGTAAGAATGTTTCCCTAATGTTTACCATATGGTAACAAAAACATTAAAAAAGTTCTACGAACGTTCAAGACATCCGTTTTTTAAGACGCTGTATTAACATTGTTGCATAAGAGTGCTAATCAAACATTTTTACAACTAATGTTTTTAAAATGTTAATATTTTTGATATACATGATATATAATCTTAAAAAATATTTTTCTAACATTACTGCAAGCAAAAATGTTTTCATAACTTTTAGAGAAAGCTAGCCAACATTCTGAGATTGCTCCTTGTTAGCTGGGTTTCTGCCTGTGAATCGTTCTGCATGTTTGTCTTACTCAAACCAGGTTTGCGAACGTTCCCGGAAGATCATTTTATTGCTCAGAGGTTACTCTTTCAAAGCTTGTGAGATCTTTTTGTTATGTTTCACTTAAGTATGAAACTGCGTCTCAAATGTCTCTCCTAAAACTCCTTAGCTGACATACAGCAACTGTATATCATTGCATAGCTCAGATAATTTAGACTCTGAAGAATCTGATTTAGAAATGTTTGGGTTTATATTGAAATCTATGACTTTTGATTGCAGAAAACTCAAGTACAGTTTGAAACATTATCCTAATCTCTTCTGAAACTCTGGAGTTATTCACATTATGTAATTTATCACAATGTTCTGTTATTCAGGAGAAAAATCTGGGTTGAGATATTAAAGAGATTATTAGCTTGTGATTTTTCTGTTATATGCAGGAAAAGGTTGTGAAAAGAGGAAGTGTGGCAGAAGTTAGCAAATATAGTTTTTCAGTGATCCTTCATAAAAAGTTGTGAATCACAGTAAATTAACAAGGTAAGTAATCCACTCATTCCCTCAAGATTACGCTTTATACCAATGCAGAATTTTTGATAATGTATACTGTAATAAACTGCCACACCGAACATCCCAAGAATCATTCTTTGTTTACTGTTAAAATGTCACTGTCTACATCTTGTTCTTCATCTTCTTTTTTATGGTCTCCCTCTCTTTTTCTCCTCCCTGCACACTCAAGCACAGTCACTCAGACACAGTATTTATTTTACCTTCCTTGCTTTAGGTCACTGACATTTCAAATGTTCAGCGCAGTGGCATTCCACAAAGTATAGCCAGTTTAAAACTGACCTTGGACAGGAAAGCAAACTATTCTGAGTACATGAGGTCCCAGAGCATGTCTCTTTACTTCCCCCTTTACCAACATCAATAACAACCAAAGAAAAGCCTCGGGTCCAATGAGAACACAAGCCAACCGTCTACTCTACAGCGGTTAGTCCTCAAAGAGAACTCTGTGGCTCCATCCACCGTATTTCTTCTGTCTTTTATACAAATGAAAAGCACACGGGCCTCCATAGGGGGCCTCGGAATATGAGGCCTCAATACAGTTATTTAGTTTATCACACAGCACAGGAACACAACCCTTCTAGACGTAATGTTCATATGTATGCAAATACGGCTGAATGTTTTTGTTCGAAAACGATTTGATGCTCCCGAGTATAAAGAACGTACAACACCTCATAAAGGCTGCGATGAAAATGAGAAAATCAAAACATGAGCTGGCAGGTCACCTTCTCTCTGGTTGGGAAAAAAGGAACATACTACGACAATAGCCTCATTTTCTTACCCAGCAGGAAGTCTTAGCTGTCACTGCATTATATTATACATATATTTAACCATATAGCTGTTTTTAAATTGCATGCTGAATATGGCGATGTACACACGGCAGCTAAAAACTGTTGTCACTCCACTTCTGATGGCTTAATCCTATTCTGTCTGAACAGAGCAATAGTATCTGGAGTACAGGAAGATTCAGAGCCATATGGGACAGCAGTTTCTGGGCACATCTGCAGTCTATGGATAACCCATGCATTATGGTGTAGAGACAGTATGATATTTAAAAGCACCTGCTTAGTATGCGTCAGCAAAACAAGTCATCTCCATTAACAGAAGTTCATATATTCATTTACTATTATTATTCAGATTCAACGTAACTAACACAAATGAACAGCTAGCATTAATGTTATTTTAATACTACTTTTTTTATAGTCAAAAGTTTTAGGTCAATGCAGAGGGACTCTCAAATGTTAGTTGGAATATGTGTTTCTTTTCCCAGAAACCATGTGAAATGTGTTTACATAATTATCAGTTTTAAATATATTTTAATATAATTTATATTGATTTTACAAAATTAAAGCATTATCGTATTGAGTATCGCATTAGGTTATTGCATACCGCATTTTTCTTCAACATAGTTCAGCCCTAGTATCAGTCATCAATTTTAGGAGTGACTCCTTTAATCCATACACACTAAGAACAATAATTTAGAGGTTTTGAGCCCACATTTAAATTTAAATGCATTTGCCACTCCTTAATTCCTGCATGCAGTCAACTAAAAATGAGGTGCATGGCCAATATTCAAACAGCAAGCAAGCTAAGCATCTCAACAGCAGTATTTCATTAACGCAAAACCAAAGTCTAAAAAGTAAAACTATGAAACTTTTTTTTGCCGCTTGCAAGCCGCAGCATTTCCTTCAGGAAATGAAAATCTAATTTAAATTCACACATACAAACAAGGATTGAAGCACAAATCTACCACCACTGGCAGAGCAGCCACAGCCCTTGTGGTTATGTACAAACATGTCACTTGAATTCCTTGTTTCTCATTGTTTATTAGCTCTTTTAGCTATTGGCCTCTTGTTGATGCTCTTGGCAACAGCACAACAATCTGTCAAGGCGCCGTAGGTGTACTGCTGCATTGTGCATTTTTCACTAACCTAGGAGAGGGGCGTCGCAATTTTCCTCTAACTGTGTTCCTTACTTAGCCTTCACAATATATATTTGCCATTTACAAGCGGTGCAGGGCTGTCGGTCTGTGTGTTTTCTAATGGCAGTAAGTTGGTTCTGAAAGGCAGTGGCATTCATTCTGATGTCCACCCGGATTTATCTTCAAATGTCAAAAAGATTAGCTTGAGGCCGTACTGTCTGCATCTATAATCTCCACCTAAGGACGCGTATACATGTCTCACGGCCGTGCCCTCACTTCTGTGTGGAGCGCTAATGAAAACACTTCTCTTTATTGGATTTAAAACACAAGGCAGTAATTTTAGATGGGGATGCAGATGATTTTAATGGCACAGTTGACGGCCTTATTAAGGCTTATGAATGATGATGATTTTGTGGCTCTGGCCAATTATGCACTCTCAGTTCAGAAATTTGTTTAGGTGCGATTATCTGTTTACTCGCAAGTGCCATACCGGCTGGCGGATTAAACAAACAATGTGTCACAGTTTGATTATGGGTCGTTTATCTTAATTCCTTGATTTCTGCATTAGGAAGTGAACATGAAAGAGGACACTGGATGAAAATTTTACTGTTTTTGCATCGAGTAAGGTTTCTGGCATCTTCAAGCTGAAAAGTAATGTGTTGTTTCACACAACCATTGAGGAATTTTAACCACAGTATCATTTCAAGACCCTAAAGAATCATACCAACTTACAAAAACTGGGCATCCGATGTCCTCTTAAAATCAAAACTGATTCAATTTGCTTTCTTAATTCATGTTTCTGACTTTTTTGTGTATGATTTATCTGTGTAAAGAAAGATGCTACTTTTCAACACCTCCCACTCTTTCAATCCATTCCATCCTTTCATAAAATCCAGTTCCAGTCCTACCTTTTCCTTGTTAAACATCCCACTAACTTTCAATGTGCAGATTAAATAGAATGACATTATTAACCCACAGAGACAATCTCACTAGGAGCATCTAAGGTTACCCGTTTAACCGTTTTGGTAATGGCTTCACATGGTGATCAAACCAGCAGCCTTCTGATTACCAGTTCTAGATCTTAACCACTACACCACACACACCCCCGCTCCTTAATAGGAACAAAAAACTTCAATAAGAAAGTCCACAGGGCAGCAACATGCACAGAGCCCATTGTTTCTTAGTTTGTATTGGCATGGATCCTCAGTAAATCTTTGGCTGGATTTAATTAAACTAATTCATCATCACAGAGCAATGTAATCAACATCCTATGAAATGGAGCCATCGCTTCCAATGCCTTCCAAACTACCGTCTGTTAATACATCACATTCAAAACCACTCACTGCTCAATAAAGTGTCCATACATCACACCCCGGCGCCTGCAGGAGAATCGGCACATTCTCACATCCATGCATTTTTAAACACCACTATTTAGTCCCTCAGAAAGCTCCAGAGCATTCAGAAAGCTTTGTGTTTGAATCCATAGTGGAGCAGATAGAATTTATATACCCTGATCTTTTGATGTCTGTTGTTATGTAGATCGCCTGGTTGGCTCCATTCCAGGAAAAAGCATCTCAGTATTATGTCATTCATATAAATAATGCATCGCTTCTATGGTGTACGAGAGCCAAAATACAACTTCTTTGCAAACAATTATTTGCAAAGTACGTATTTTACTGCATTGTTTTCAACTCTGCCAGCCCATTACTATGGGAATAAATGTACTGTACTCTCGAGCAAAGCATAACCCTTGGCTCGATCCCAACTCAATAAAATTGCAAGAGAACACAGTTTTGAGCTGCAAAACACACAGTAAAGAAATGTACAGATACCGCAGATAAATGGTTCCCAAACTGGCATACGCTTGGTAACGACAGGGATTCGTGAACATTTTTTTCAAATGAAAGACTAAAATAACATTCAGAGTTCACATTTCTCCCAGGTGAAAATCTGTGTTCACCCTCTAGTGTAAAAACAACACAATGCTAGTGTCAACGTAAAATAAATAGCCCGATCAAATTTACCAATCAATTTATCTTTAGCATACACCACAGAGTGTGCATCATAAGTTCAGCATTTACAAGTAACTGGATTCACTATACATTCTGTACCACACTTTCCCCGCGCCTGTGTCAATCCCACAATCCACCTCAGGGAGTGTGAAGCCTGGTTCTGGTGCATTCGGCTTTTGGTGCATTACATTCATGTTCAAGTCATGTCAGAAAGATCGTATTTACCAGATGAGTGCACATGCACAGAACCAAAAAGTCAAACTCGGGAAATGGTGGGAAACTCAGCTTTTTTTCAAGCCTGGAGTTGTAATGTTGGGACGGAGACTGCTGATTAATCATACAATTTTACATAAGAAATTCTAACTGTGAACACTGACAGTACAATGTAGTTTGTACAAACGATATTTGTTTGCTGTTAAAAAAAGAACAGCGAAAAAGTTTGCCAAACACAATTTAACCAGTTTATAATCGAAAAAATCTGGCAAACTACATTTCCCATAATTCTCTGTAGAAGCCGACTGTAAATACACACCTAATGCGCATCACGTTCTCTTCATATCTACCAGTATTTGTCAATAAATGATAAGGATAGAGAAATGGGGGTGCTGGTGGGACTTCAGTGCACATTACCTCTTTATAAAAATGAACTCATGAAAATACTCGCTCACCTTGGCTCAAAATCCATCAGGGAAAGCGTCAGATTATTGTCATTTCTGTAAAGACATTATTTCTATGTACCTTTGTGAAAGTGGCACTTTTTAGGCACTCATCAGCATGAAAAAGAAATATGACAAATTTCAAACTCTCCAATACCCAAAAAACCCTCAAAATTATGAGTCACTTCATGCCCTTATTTTTAATGAGACTTTTATTCAAAACTCTATCATTTTGTGAAATAACTTGCTTGATATAAAGTTTTATTTTGCACAAAGTTAAATGGTTTTAATACTCATATTGTACAATACATGCTGTATTTAAACAGTGCACTCTAGTCTACATGTGAGTCCGGAGAGAGGAAAAGCACTTTCAAAATGCTGCTCTGCTTCTTCCAGTATACCTGACAAGTATACATGTCAGCCTGACATAGCAACACTGGCCTAACCAATAGCATGAGTTTGAGGCAGAATCATGCAACTAATGGCAACTCTGGAACTGTCTGGAAAATTTCACTTTTAAAAACGAAGGTTCCTAATAAAAGAAGGTCATGTCTTCAGAGCAATGCCATAGAAGAACCATTTTTGCTTTCCCAAAGAACTATTCAGTCAAAGGTTCTTAAAAGAACCATTTCTTTCTAAAGTCTACAGAACCTTTTTGTGAAACAAAAAGATTCTATGGATGTTAAAATACACACCTATACAGCAATTACCGTGTGATTTATCATCAGTTCAAATGAATATTTGCATTATATAGTCAAGTAATGTATAAACAGAGGCAGCGTTATTAACATACAGATCTGGAGAGCAATCAGAACTCCACCATACATACAGTATCCATAGGAACACAATATTGTGCAGGTGGACAAGTCATAACAGATTGATTGGTTGAAACATCTCACAATATGTCTAGACCTATTTTCTTCATAATCCTGTTTGTTTAACTGAGGACATCCAGTCTTCAGCTGTCAAAACATAATACACAGGCACAGATTATTCTTTTTGAAAAAGAACTGTAGCTTCATCAGCGGTACGAAGGTGAAGGTCTTTATTTTATTATGCCACGCAGTAGATGTTTCCTCCACTGAATGAAAACCGTCTGTTTGCTTTCCCTCCTCTAAGCTTAGCGTATACCAACAGAGCGCTCGCTCTCTCCGACAGCAGCAGGGGGCTAATGTAGGCTTTAGTAGTTTGATGTCATCCAGAGGTATCGCGACAGCAGGGCTGTCAAGGTGTTGAAATATGCTCTTTTCAGAGGCTTTCTGGTGACAAGCTAGTGATTTTGTCCCTAACAAAAAACGCAGAGTGAAAGACTGTAGAACTGGCAGAGAAAAAACCGTCAAGAAAACTAGAATCTTTAACTAGGAGAGCGTGATAACAGCAGAACAATATCTGCCAAAAAAACATGGTGTCACACAATATGACGCACTAAACTAAATCTTTACGAACTTTGTGCAACCTGACAAGATGCATTAAAAATTGCTTACAAAATGACCGAAAATGAGAAACAGGATGCCTAACAGAGTGGATATAAGGAGCTACAGTTAGCCATTGCTCACTGAGGGATGGAAAGTTAGCTTGCATGGGGGTGTAAACTTAAAGTTGATTTTTTAATATTTTCTTTAATTAAAAACTCTCTGTGTGCTGTGGGATGAAGTCATTAATGAACTGGCATGAGAATGTACTGCACAGTAGGAATAACCCGACCGGCATTTTATGAGCTAAAATACAAACATCCACTGGGTAAAATCTTAACATCTGGTGACTACTCCTCTATTTAGAAAATAAAATCAGGTGTCAACCTTACGTTAGCTGCAACAAACTCTACATGCTTCACATATAAACAGTGAAGAAAGCTTTGCCTTTGTTTGGACTGTCTGCGTTTTTTGCTGCCCTCAAACAGATGGCATCATCCACAGGAAGTGAATCAGCTTGGCTGTCACAGCTCAGAGGCTCCCACTAAATTAAAAGGATCATCTCCAAACCTCCCCACTCACATGCCTAACCCCCTGGATGTTTGAAGTTATGAGTTACATATATACATATATGTATATATTACATATATGTACATATACACACACATATACATACACACACAGACACGCTTGCTTATCTAAATGGGGATATTCCATAGACCTCTATTGCTTATATACACAGCAAGTTATAAACAGTATAACCCACACTCTAACCCTAACTAGAAACCTTCTGCATTTTTAAAAAAAATCATAAAATATTTTCTATATTTTTTAGCATTTTTACAAATGCCCAAAAAGGAGGTTTTGCTCAGATGTTTTTAGGTACAGAATTGTATATATATATGTGTGTGTGTGTGTGTGTGTGTGTGTGTGTGTGTGTGTGTGTGTGTGTGTGTGTGTGTGTGTGTGTGTGTGTGTGTATATGTATGTATGTATAAGCATGTGTATATATGTGTGTGTGTGGATGTGGATGTCTCTCTGTCTGTCTGTCTATATCTATATCTACACACACACAAACACACACACACATTAAATACTAAACATGCATGTAACTAAACTGAAGTTAAATGTCAGCTGATGATCTCGGGAATTTTGCCCAACACAGCCATTTCTTCTAACATTTCAGTCTGTGTCTCAAGCCGGCCTTTGAGATAAACATTGCATAATGCAAAATGTCTGTCCCTCAGCTCAGTAACAAGATGCTATGGTACATTAGCTTTCAAACCTCCATTCTGCAGGTGCCAGATCTCCTGGGGAATAGACACATTTACTCTCCATTTATTTTAGCATGAGAAGGGCCAGAGGAAACTGCCCTGAGCACACTGTTCATAAAATCCCGCAGAATTTCTCTGCATCTTTGATTGAAAGCAACAACAGGCCATTTTTCACAGATCACCCCTTAATTTAATTGTAAATAACCCCGGTATAAATTTAAAAGCTAAACAGCCTAATAAATATATTGTCCATTGCAACACTCCAGTCGCAACAATTTGAATACGATTAGGCTGTTCGCACCATATCTGACAGCGCTCAGTGTTTGTTTTAGAGATATTTTTAGAGGTTTTGAAGAAAATGTAAATAACATTTTAGTTGACGGTAGTGTGCCAAATTTTAAACATTTATCAATACAAACTTATCATACATTAAATGTGAAAACTGTCCATAGCTTCTGCAAGACTATGATTTGCACACATACCCCTTTGCTTAGGCAACTGGGTATTTATACGCTACATTCTAACAAACACGTAACACAGTTCACCTGTGCATTTGCATCACTGTCTGTGCAGACGTGCTAATATTTTGTTTATGTTATGATACAGTTGATTAATCTCAAATATAGGATGCGCTTGAGTGAGCTTAATTAACCCGCTAACAAAGGGGTTCACATTTGTCGATGTAATTAATTCCCTTTAAAAACAAACTACAATTCCATTAAATTGTTGGAATCGGGGTCTTTATCACACAAAAATGAAACTTTATTGGATTTTCTATTGTCCTCAATGAAATGTTATAAAGAGCTTCTAGTAAATGTGTAAACAAGGTAGGAGGAGACATGGTTCAACATCATAGAAGAGAACTGTGGGAAGGTTCTTACTGTATCTCTAGAATTTTAATAACATGAGGGTTATTTCAAAGCACTTTAATCTTCTAATAAAATTCAGACAAGTATTAGAGGGTATAGTTGGCCAAAGATCAATTTTGGGACTAGTACTGAACAATTAACTTGACAACAGTAAAGAAAACAGCCGTCTGGTCTTCAAAAACAAGAACGTCATGGTTTCGCTTTGTGCCTCACCGCCTGCATCTCCTTACTGAGGTTGTGAGTTCTGCCCAGAACAAAAATGAGAACAAAACAAAAATCAATCTCTCTTGCTCTCTCTCTCTCTCTATCCAATTCAAACTTCAAGGGAGAAAAAAAGACTAGAGCAATTTGTCACTAAAGCACGTCTTTGTGTTTCCTGATAAAGAACACTGCGCTCTGAAGACAAAAGCAGGGAGGGTTTGGAACAGAATGAGGAGCACTGAAACGGCCTGTATCGTTTCATTAAAATCTTAAGGACGCTGTTTCTAAGTTAGCTCTCCGTCTACCCACAATTCTCTTCAGTGAAGAGGCAGATTGTTCTGTCACCTCATTCATATTCACAATGTCGTTGTCAAACTAATGATGAATCAAAATACTCACTAGCACATGAGGGGTTAAATACCACACTGTCCAAAACACTGGACCTTGGTACAAAGAAAAAGGTTCTTACTATACAGTAGCTGTATCTGCTTGGAGAGTTCCAAGACTGTCACTGCAATACGTTTCTCTTCATTACAGGGAAGCAGGCTGTATCCCAACTCCCCTGATAACCCAAGATGTCGCGGGCTGGTCCCAGAGGGAAGCTGGAAGGGCAGCTTATCCAGGTTCCCGTTGGCCATGTGGCACTGGGAACGTGCAGCTGCCCTTCCCTGGAGGCCATGGGAATGTGGTGATTACATTTCTCTGTGCTGGCAGAACTTGGGCAGACCAACACCAGAAATATGCATATTTCATCAACCTTGTACCGGTACAGCTGACATCCCTGGTGTGAAAAATAGAACAACTGCGACAGTGACACAAAAACGTAATGTCTCTTATTAACTGAGCGCTGATATTATTTTATATAAAACCAAGACGACTGAGAGTTAAACACACTATAAAGCTGGTGGAGACAGGAGCGGAAAGGTTGAGCTTCAATAACATCATGAAATTCAGTTACATGAGAACAAATTGCCAGTCTTCAAATGTTCCCAAGTAAGAGATAATTTGAGCAATATTAAAATTGACATGTTTCAATATAAACAGTCCCACTGTGAGTGGTACACTGCTTGGAAATGCACCATCAATTAAAACAGTTTTCTATTGACAATTATAATTAATTCCAAAATTAAGTTTCAACCTGAATAAAGTCAGCTCTATGTTCAGAATGTTGACTTTGTTTCTTTCTCTGTCCAAACTAAATGTGTTTCTTTAGGTTTGAAATTGAAATTTAAAGCTTGGCTTACTGTTTGTATTTTTTTTAAGGTTAACCCAAGACATCTACGGTAAATCATTTGTAGGGTGAGTTCCTTGAATTGTTTAAATATCATGACCAGCTCAACCAAGAGCGAACTAGGGAATTGTTTTGGTGGCTTCAGTACTATTGAAATGACACCTTTAGCTTTAAACTTCAATTCAACACTTGTGTAACACTTTTTACAATGTTGCACCGCATTCCTGTAGCTCAACTGGTGCAGTAGCAGCGAAAAGGTTGTGGGTTCAATTCCCAGAAAACACATACTGATCAAGTGTAATAAATTGAATGCACTGTCAATCACTATGAATAAAAGTGTCTGCCAAATATGTAATTGTAAATGCAATGCAATGCATTGTTTTAAAGCAGTATAATTGTTACTGTAACAAAAGTGAGGATAAGTATTTTAGCAGGCACTTATACAAGCTCAAATACAGTAAACATGGCCACCTCCGGGAGCACTGTACGCCTAAACCAACGATATCACCCATGCCAGTGGAGTGTTGTTAGCACACTGATACGATTCGAGTCAGCACTGTTGCAAACAACAAATTAAATTCCGCTGCACATTTTGTTGTGAAAAACTGATTGAAATGCATTTCCTATCGATACATAATCCAAGGAAATGAGCTTCTCAAAATTCCCATGATAAATATGCGTTGAAACCATTCCCAGGCATTATAAATAAAACAGAGTGAATGTGATTAATCTAAATGATAATAGAAAACCGGTTGTAAGAATGGTTGACCCACTATGTCTGGAATCTGTAATAAATTAAGCTCTTCTGCAGAAGTCCTGCATCAACACACAGCAATCGAACGTGCCAGTTTAGCATAAACTGATCCATCTTTTCATGAATACAATTAAGAATTAAAACATGAGGACTCTCCAGAAAGCCTGGGTAACATTCCTCTCACTCCTCATATGAAGTAAAACGTAGAATTATAAACGAGTAACACCTTCATCTATCCCCAGTTTACAATTTTAGGATGTAAAAACATTAAGTAACAAAGATGTTAAAAATGTTATTTTGAAAGTTCTAGGAACGTTTTTATTAACGTTATTGTTTTGTTATAGATCGTTACTTAAACTTTTGTAATTCTGTAACATTTTTAAAACATTCCAACAACAATAACATTTAGATACATGCATTTTTGATACAACATTAAAATCTTCCTACTAATTTTACTGCAACAACATTTTTGATAACTTTGAAAGTACTTTTAGAGAACATCAGCCAACGTTCTAAGAACGTTCTCTGTTAGCTTTCTGATGCTTATGTTTTGGAAGACCACTAATGTGCCTGGCGACATGGGAATGCAGAGATGTTTGAGACATGATGATCTGTTTAGTGGTTCTGTGGTTGGGTGTTAAAGCGCATGAGATACTTACATTTGTCCAGCGCTTCATCGGAACCATCTGGACAGTCTGGTTCTCCATCACAGAGCCAGCTCTCAGACACACAGGTCAGCTGGTCGCCACACAGAAACTCTCCAACATCACACAAAATGGGCTCTAATGAGAAGGGGTGAAGAGAGATGAAGTATGAAATGAATGATGTGTAATACAGCCATTTAATATGAAAAATAAATGATGGTTGAGTAAACCTAAATAATGATATAGATGAATGGCATGAAATAGAAGTGATTGTTTCTGCCAAGCTGTTCCATAAATGCAGTTGCCATTTTTTTTCCCCATCTAACTATAATAAATCACTAAACGTAATTTCGTTTTGAACCTTTAATCTATCATCTAAGATTATTTACTCTTTTCCTGAAAGTCTTGTAGGTTCAACAATGTCAGGCAATATTTACAAGCAATATACAAGTATTTGTCAGACCATCAGCCAGCTGACGAAACCATTTATGTATCGCTCAAAATTGTGCCACAGTTTTTCTGTCGAATTCTCGAAAACCTTAAACCGCATCTTTTAACAAACACGCACAAAAATGTCAACCATTCCAAAATGTTTCCATTCCAATTACGGTTTCCGAGGCAGAAGTTCAAATGTTTTAGATGGAGCGCGAGTGATAATTCCATGCACCACTGCTCGCTGGAGCCCAGCCGCCACCTCCACACGCACATACTGTACATACTGTACTGCCCTCAAGAGACAGAATTATAAATGTCAAACGGTTTCGTTTTTGTTTCCCATCTCTCCCTTTTTGTCTCTCTCAACCTTTCTACTGTATTTCTTTCAAGCCACGGGGCTCAAAATTAGGCCGTTACTCTTATGGACAATCTATCATTTTGTGCTTTGATAGCAGGAATGTCAAAAGTACGGTACTTTGCCACCAAGTCGATACTGAAAATAAATAAATAAAATGTAATGGTGCTACCAATACTGTAGAAACGCTGTACCTACTGAATCATTTTTACCAGAGAGCTGTCTGACAGCTCTACACTTTGTGGTACAAAAAGCCTGTCTTGATGATGTAAACACAGCAGGTTATGTCTTAAGTGAGCGTAAACACACGGGGTAAAACTTTTTTCAAAATATCAGATGTGTCCATTAAGCCGTTCGGCTGCACTTAACAGACTGTGCTGCAGTCTATTGTTGTTAAAGCTGTAACGTAACAATTGTCTCTCTACTGCCATCTCTGTTTAAAATACATTGTAGGATATGTACTTTTTTTATGTTTATTACAAAGTCAAATGAGGCCAAATAGACATTTCGCAGGAAAACTGACCTGACAGCTCAAATTATAAATGATTATTATAAACTTACTGTTGTGAATTGGGGTAAGGTAAGACTATTTTGAATAACTTATTTTGTTCGTTTTTACCCCAAAAGAAGTTACGGATTGCAGCTTTAATATTAATCAAACCACAATAACAGAAATAAAAGAAAACCACTCACTGCTCTTGGTTGGATAACGTCAGTAGTTTTAATAATAAAAACTATTAATGTCAGTATTAATAATAATGCCTATACAATCAAAACTGAACGTAAAGTAAGGACTAAGGAAATGAAACTCAGTCAGTCTCTCTCTGACAGCAATCAGCATTTATTTAGCATACAATCTTTCACATAAACATCAGGCTTACTGTACAAATAATCACTGATGTTGTTGAACAAGCTCTGTATGTGTTTTGTAAGGGTTGTGAGGGTGTTTTGAGTTTTTGTTAGGTCAGATATGCCTTTATATGTACCATCATCATTTGCTGGAATGCAGTAACACGGCCATTCAGCACAAAATAATTTTTCATCCCAGATAATTTTTCAAATCCCAAAAATGTTATTGCACATCTCACAATGAGCCGCAGCGCTGCGTTTCTCTCCAGCATGGCTGCAGATTAGTTCTATGGGAAAGAATAGATCTGGCAAATTGTTCAAGGGCCGGGCCCTTCTTCAATTGATACACTTTCTTTATAGGCACTGTGGCTCTGAAACTCTGCTGGTAATCTGGCCTGATTCAATTCAATAGCAGCTGCACATCAGTCAAAAAGCAATTACAGGGAATATGATGATGGCCGCCCTCTGTCCTCCATTCTTACTAGCAAAAAACAACAGCAATTCTGTTGCCCTCAATGAATACTGACGGCAATTTGATTGTTGTGGTACCTTTAAAAGACATGTCTATATTTTCTGATGAGTGGTTATTGAAATGGATTTCCAGCCGACGTTTTTTTTCTTGCCCTGCAACTGCTTTATATTTTGCAAAAAATGTTGACTGACAGCTTAAAGAAAAGCACCTGAATCAAATTCAACAGCTAGCCGAGGGAGAGGAGTTCAGCTAGCATCCAGGTTTCTGAGATAGAAGATCTCCCAAGCCCAGTCTGAAACTGAATTGGTTTCCATTTAAAACGTGCTCCTCTTACCTTAGGACAATTTCTCTTGTGAGCACCGAAAACTATAAAAGACACAACTTCAGAATCCTGAAGCCGGCCGTCCACTGATGTGCACCTACTTTTATGTTGGGCTGCCCTTCAGAACATGGTCCAATCTGAATCATCGGACTGACCACTGTTGCCGCTTTACCTTCCCCTCTTACCTCAAGAGGCCTTCACTCCTCGCCTGGAGTGTTTGATGTTTCCATGGCTCACGGTTTCAATAGATTCAGAACAGGCATTTCAAAACCCCCCAAAAAGAGGAAAAACGGCACAAGCCTGTCAAGGAATAAAATCTTGCATCATTTGTTTTTAAAAGCGTAAACAGAATTTACATTTGAAAGGCGTGAGCGCTACAATGAAACGTTAAATGTTTCGGTCACTCCGAGATCATTTCAAAGCGACGGAAGGAAGGTAGATAAAAATAACATGGCTGGAAAACGGCCCCAGCTCTTTGGTCAGGTAGCAGTATCTCATTAGCATAACAGTAGGAAATGTTCAGTGGAGCCTGGACTAGCATGCTATTATGAGGATGATTTTTGACACACACCGGCACCTCGACGAGCGGAGAACTTTGGCTCATTAAAGCTCCTCAGCCTTTGTAATTCCGTCAGCTTTCAATATGCAAAACTGTGACGGGGAGCCGGTGAACAAAAGAGGTGGCCCTCAGAACTCTGGATAAAGGCTCACAAACCTTTCTGATGAATCTTGTCTCACGGTGGGCTTGTGCACCACAGAATAAGCTCAATTAATCTTTGCTCCATGGGTTGTTGTTCAACACAAAAAAATAAACAAATCCAAGCACGTCAACATGAGAGTCGTATCCTGAGCTGTGAGCAGAGATGAAGCCAGAAAGACATTTGAAGAACAAAGAAAGGGTTTTAAATTCACTCATCTGCTTTTGTGAGTCTCTTTAATGAGACTGAATCGACGATGCTCCAGTACATCTCTCGAAAACGAATCACTGAGCAGTCTAATTTAAAACCTAAACGGGAAGCTCAACAGCTGTAAAACCGGCTTTGTCCTAGGTCTCATTATCTTTCCAACTGTTCGCCGTTACGCAACACTCTCAAGAACGTTTTCTCACTGTACCTTGACATTAGCCAATAGTGTGCCGTGCCTTCAGATCTCAACTATAATAAAAACTGACAACCCATCAATTTTCAATAATGTGTGTCTTACTCAAGAACAACTACTGTGCTGTGGAAATCATTACTGTCAATTAAAACCAAACCAACGGCCGAAGAATCACGCCAACAGCATGGAACGATCCACCAAACCTGTGTCAAACACCAAAAATTCTTAGATCAAAGTAAAAAGTCAAATGTCAATAGTCATTATTAAACCTATAAGGTTTGCATCGAAAATCTGAACGTGACATGGATTAAAGGTTTGTATACTAAACCACGCTTTCAGCACAAACACGCATGCAAGATGCGTGCCTGCATGCGCTCAAGCGATAAAATCCAAGATGGCTGGTGAACTGTTTAATTCTCACCTTGACATATACAACATGGTATTTTGATCTAAATGTCAGCTGCCTCAGTTTTGATCAGAAAACCGTGATTAACATTAATATCACCTGACACCTAATATATAAATGTCTTCGGAATGTCATTCGGCACAGAGATTCGCCCATAAAACACCGGTGAATGTCAGTGCTGGGACTGTTTGTTCTTCTCTGATTTTCATTCATATTGATCTGCCCAGCCATCAAAACTGCACATCAAACTGGGACTCCCAGAGATCAGGCTGAGAGGTCCCTGTGAGGCCCCTGTGAGGAGGACCAGCTGAGTTTGGGGAGGGGGGATAATGATGTTTGAAGGTTCTGCACGTTTACAAATTCCACAAGCAACTCTGTCCAGGAAACACATCCTCTGCCAAAAGACCTTTACCATGGCAACTCCGAGCCGGTCGGACTGTGTGTAGCAAAGCTAGCAGAGAAATCAATGAGAAAGGACAACAGGGCCTTCATTAAGCTGTTCCTGACCTTCACTTTCCAGTGAGGTCACTTTTATTTTCCAAACAACGCGGGAGCATGTCAACAAATTATCAAACAGAACACAGTCAGATTTTTAACACCCATTGCCCGTGTTGCGGCCAACTCTGTATAATCTACCTTGTAAACAATGAATTATTCATGGGGGTGATTTTAAATGTACAGTTCTAAAAAGACGCTTTTCCTTACATGTCGCTCAGTGCAAAACAAAGGCATAATCTGATTCTTTGTACAGTTATGTTTCTCTGATTATCTGTTACAGTTATGTACTGTATACAGTTCACATTCAATAGGTAAATTATTTAAAAGCTGTACTGTAACTATGAAGTGAGATTATGCAAAACCGCCAGCCTTCACTCAAGGTCACTTTAATAGCTGAAGTTCTTAACGGTGCTGAGAATCATTGAGGGTTTATATCCATTCCTATGTCATGATTATCAATCAGAGAAGATAATGGGCAATGAAGCAGGCAGGATCTCAGTCACTCGTGAGGTGAAGCACCAGTCAAGGCTCCCTAAACAACATATATTCTCATAGTGTGAGAAAATCTATTGTATATATCACAGTTTCATTACTGCTAAGAGAGATTAAACCGCTGATAACAGACAAACGCGCTTTAACAATACACTACAAATTCTGTTTGTTTCCTTAAAGCTGCAACCCAGCTAACAGGGAACGTTCTTAAAACATTGGCTTTATAAATGTTCTCTAAAATGTTATCAAAAAAGTTCATAAGTAGAATATTGTTATACAGTGGATATATATCAAAAATGTTCTTCCTAAATTGTTAGTGGAAAGTTTTACAAACATTACAGAATCACAAAAGTTTCAATAATGTTCCTAACCAAACAGTAATGATATTACAACGTCTAAAGATTTTTTTTTTTGCAGAGTGCAGATTTAAACTGCACGGTCAAAGGTTTTTTATGCCCTATTTCCCTAGGAGACTAAATTTTAGCCCCCCTTAGAAATCTGTGATCTCCCCTTTAAGCTGAGCTCCACTAATACTGAAATCTTAGACTCATCCTTGATTAAAGCAATCGCTCCACAATTATTGAATCAAAAGGAATATTTGTGAAAAATCGTACATTTCTGAGAAAGACATAAGGGCTCTTTCACACAGCACTTAAAACACTTTAAAAGTACTTTATATCCACCGAAACATTCTCAAGCGTTATTTCCAGTAGGAGTTTCCCACTGTGCGAAAATTAGCAAAGGAAACTGTGATTAAGATGCCCAAACTCTTGATTTTGCAGCTTTTGCCATGTATCCATCAATGAAACTAGCAGTTTTACTCTGCATGAGATCTTCTCCAGCAGATCTGATTAGTTTCATTTAGCTAAAATCTGTGAACCGTGTGTCAGATGTAATGTAAAAGTTAATGTAACAATATTGAGCTGCTAATAGTTCTAAAACTGATGTTTTGGGTGAACTTAATATGTCTGTAATCGTTACCATGTATGTGGGTTGTAATAAGTACGGCTGAACGGGCTAATCTCATGAAGTGTCGCTCCTTATGCGGAGATAATTTGAATTGCTTCAGTTTTACAATACCGTATAATGTGGGTGGTCACGAATTACTGCATTAAACTGCTGTTTGCGCTCTCTTCCTCTCAGGTGCGGCGTATGTCCCTGGGGCCGGTGCAGAAGGTTAAAATTCCAACTCCCATTCAATTTCATTCGCGTCTATTTGCATCTTTACATATTTATGTCATTATTCGGATTCTCATTCCTAATGGAGAAAAAGTCACATACCTGATTTGCATAAGCCCAGGGTGCCACAATTACCAACAGACCCTGCTATTCTACAGGGAATTTAGAGCTGTCCACTGTTACCCTGGTGACAATTAACGCAACTGCTTTATCTATCAGCATGTATTTAAACTAAAATTTCCCCACCTTTTATAACACAATGCAAAAACTAGAGAGAACTCGGTCACTATTAAATCCATACATGATTAGCTAAACTACAAAAAGCACATCGCTTCTGAATTATGAAAGCCCTTGATTCCCAAGCAAGGGCCGGGTTGTACAATCACTGCCGCGGGTCTCAATAAGATAAGGAAATGATGAATGAACTAAAGAATCATTAAACAAGCCTGAATGTGAGAAGTTTTCTTCCCCCATGAGCCTAAAGCAATACTGCTTGGCTTCTATTTGTAATAAACTAAAATGCTTTTTAGGGTCTCACTGAAATGCTTCAAGCGAGAGAAAACAATGTGAAACAGTTTGTCCTGCAGACAAAAAAAGAAAACACAAGAAAAAATCTATATAATCTTAAAACATGCGCTTATGAGTTTTAGAGCTAGAGAAAAACACACAACAGTTATTTACATCTATGTATTTTTATCCAAAGCATTCAAGCTGCCAGTATGTGTTCCCCAGAAATCGAACCCATAACCCTTTGCACAGCTAATGCAATCTTCCAGTTGAACTATAGGAACACACACACACACACACACACACATATATATATATATATATATATATATATATATATATATCACAGTGAAGGTAAGCGCACTATTAATATAAGATGATACGGTAACAATTTATAAATATTGATAACAGGTTAGAACCTTTTAAACCCAAAGATCTATTAAAGTCTTAAGAGATTTTTTTCAGGCCTGGGGTCAGATTTAGAGCAGAACTGTTTTGACGCAACTATTAATATTGACAATGAGCCAATGAGAGTTTTTGAACAAAATCAATATCAACTTTACTGTTATGAGGATCCAGTTAGACTCTAATAAACAGCCGCGAAAGCATGCTAGGTGAAATGGGGCCTGGACGCTTCATTTAAATCCATCATGCGAGTCGATCACTGCTTTTTAAAAGCTATATAAATTGTAAGAACACAGGAAGGATATAGCACATCCGATCCAGCGAATGTTCCAATCAATTAGCGCTATACGCTTCTCTAGGTACGATGGGACAGCGTCAAATTTGGTGCTTTGGCAGACCTCTGGAGAGCAGTGAAGTCTGACCCCGCCTCAATTTCAGGAAATAAAGTGATACAGAGCTTCCATTAAGATAAGATGACCATATGCATGATACGTCGAAGTGGTGCAAGCCAAAAGCAGGCAAGGGTTAAGGGTCATAAACCCTCTGTCATGCTGAATGGCAATTGGCCGAATTGATTTCACACAATCTTGAACCTCAGGGCTCAGTATTGATCCTGCTAGCTTTTGATTTTCACACACCATGAACATTCGCACAACAGCCAATTTCAAATTATCTTCAACAGCCCGAGGTAAGACAAAACCAACTCGAGTCCAAATATCTCAGGACAGCTCTTTCTGAAGTTCTCCAAAGATTCTAATGCATCCACAATCCTGAGGCAAACAAATAATGAGGTTGTGGAAGCACTCTGTCAGTCATCTTAGAGAAATAATAAAGCAAAATGGAAAAAAGAAGGTTTAAATTGGAAAATGGTTATTTGCAATAACCGGTAATGATATTTAATGAAGGTATTTCTCAGTAGTCAGCCTCATTACTTGACCTGCGACCTAAATCCCTGCAGCCAGTTAACAAGGCTGTTAACAGGACAGTGCATTGTTAAAATGGATAGTATTAGGACATTATAATTACAGCATGTAAGAATACAAAGCAGAATCTTACACAGACATGTAAAAAAACCTACACTTAGAACTCCACAAAAAGATAAAGGCGGAAATAAGGGCTTTGAAATATTAATTCATTATCTTAGCCTGGCAAATAAATCTTCTAATCATAATGTGATCATACCAAGAAGGATTATACTATTTGATCACAGTTGGAGACAACGCACTGCTGTTTATGAATTGAGGGAAATACGAAAAAGTCACACCAATGCATGCAAATGGCTATTTTTCCATGCATATATACAGTATTCATCTGATACGTCATGTTATATGCATGTATACATAACCCAAATCATATTCATGTGTTCCCACTAATTCCCACCATAACCATGAGATGTTACTTTTGAGATTTGGATTATGAAGTTGAAAAAGAACCTTCATGTGAAATTCTTGTTCTAATATGCCTTATATGTTGGTTACACAAGGTGTGTCTCTCACACACACACACACACACACACATAATAAGCATTATAACAGAAAGCCTGATCATACAAATTAAAGTTGAATCTCATAAACAAGCAATTCATATCATTCTGTTCCGGTGATGCATCGTCTTGCGCCTTTAAATCCATCTGTATTCAAAATGTGCATGGTGGTGACAGCCCGGGCAGTACAGTGATGGTGTACTCATTAAGGGCCAAGCAAAGGGTTTTGAAATCTCCTGGGAAACCCGTTAGACATGTGGCTAAAGCTATACACAGGAAAAGAAATATGTCCTTTTCAACTACTGTCAGTAGCCAACTTGTCTTATTATTCAGCACACATTTGCTTTACCAGTGTTTTTCATTTTGCTCTCATTGTCCCAGTTTTGCTCCATTTCTACCCTCTTCACTTTTTAAAACCCGGCAGCTCATTCCGTCTGAAAAAGTGCTTTCTAAGTTCCCATGTAATATTTACAAATTTGACATTTGGGATCGCTTCCAAATTTCCATTTATCATACTTTAAAGATTATTGACAATGAATACATTTGTGGTCTGCGGCCTGATGAAAAGTCAAATTCTATAGTCATTATCAACACTGAATGTTGATAATGAATAAAATAAATAACAAATGAATAAAAATGCATCTCTAAATTCCTAAACAAAGACATTTATACACCCAAACCTCACTGAGCAGTTTATATAATCCTAAACTGCTGATCCTCACTAACGTATTTATGATAATTACAGCTTCCGAGTACGACCCCTAACTCCAATTCTCTTCATTAAAATCCAGTGCTACACACACAACACACATTTGGTGCAGAGTACCCTGGTAATTGTTTTGATGGGTTAATTTGAAAGGTTAGTTCATTTCTACTAAGATTCGTAACTATTTTGAGTGCATACCCTCAGAGATGCCGGCTAACTACTTCAAGTGTTTGAACACCAAATTTAATAAAACCATTTTTAAGCTGATCTCAGCCTGTTTGGCTTGCTCATTTCAGCAAAGTGATTCGATTCCACTATAAGGCAAATGAAAATGATGCAAATAAAAAAAACCCACAAAAGCTTTTTGCTTTTAAAGTGCATCTAAAATACAGTTCAGAAAAATGTACTTTTTGTACATTTATTGTACCTGTGACCAAGCTTGTCACTTTAAACTGCTCTTGTCACTTTAGCTATCCCAGTCACAAATAATGTTGGTCACTTTTTTCACCGTAAAAGGCTCAGAAAGGCTTCATTTTTTTCCTCCCTGACAGGTAAAAGTGGAAATATACCCCCTCACCTCCCCTCGTGTGAGCAGAACAGACCTTCAATGGATGTGTGATATAAGATCTGTTTGAGTGGGCTTGGGTTGAGGGCAAGCTCAATAATGGCCGCTCTTACTGGAGTAAAAGCAATGTCATAAAGGTCAGAACAGCAACTAAAATGGATGCCAAAAGAAAGTGTTCAGGAGAACAATAGAGTTTGATTGTCAGGCTGAGATATGTGCCAAAGCTAATAATGTTATTTAACGCCGTCTCCTCCAGACTTTTTTTTTGATACCCTTGACCAAAATTCTTTGTCAAAGCAAAGAAATTTATACAACATTACACAGCGCTCTGGAATACTTCATTCTGATTGGTCAGTTGCCACATTCTGTCTGTTTTCCCAATACCAACCACTAAAACTTATAACACACTGCTCATCCAGGTCATACTGACCAATACTACTTTACATGTTTAACGTATCACCGCGCTCTTTCCTCATGCCAGGTTTGACGTTGTTACAAATGACATAAACGATTTAACATCGACATTCGTTCATGTTCATTGTTCCATGGTACATTTATGTAATGATTAACTACAGTCCCAGCCCATAATACAGTCACACCCATATTAGACCATATTAGAAATACATCACCTGACAAGAACTTCTAAAAGTGTCAGTGACATCCAGAAATCTGAAAACATAGAAAGCTCTTAACATGATTTTTTTGGGAGAGAGGGGATCTGACACTTAAAAATGATGTCTCTATACCCCCCACACTCAATACGATTTCTATACCCACTTGATCAGCGATAAAACTGATGAGCTGAAATTTCTCACAAAGGAACTAGATTTTTCCCCTTACTTGTGCATTCTGTTGCAGTGAAAGCTGGCAGACTGTCTCTACACCTGACACAGCAACACGGCTGCTTCCTTTCAAGTTCACTTCAAGGCAGACAGTGTACACTGACATCATGTTTTAAAATACACTCCTGTACAGCCACAGAGATTGTTGGCTTGGTAACTGAGTTATAGATGGAAACTACTTGATTCTGCACCTCTGTTCCTTTTGGTTTTATATACTTCCACAGTCCTTCAATAAAGCTCAAGATATCCATTTTAATTATATTATGCTGGATATCATTTTGCATTAACATCAATAATATTATAATAATATTAAATAAATCATATTAAAGCCAGTTTTAAACAAACCAGACACACCATGTACCGCATGCTGTATATTCCGCTACAAGGGTCACCCAGACAAGTTTGTTATACTTGCATTTATTACACACATTAATTTGCTTTTCATCACAAAGAACTGAAAATATCATGAGAACAATGTCATTATATTATTGTCAATATGTAATAATGGCAGGATTAATTGTAATCAATTAATTTTTTATGTTTTATAGGTTAACAAAGCAAAATCTAAATATTTATTAAATGCTTCCTGGAACCTGGAGTACTCATGTGGCACACACAACCTGGTTAGAAATTGCGGCTCTGAAGGATTAAAGGTACAGTATACAGGATTTAAAAAAATAATAGTTTGGACTCATACAAAAATAATCCCTTTCAATCATTATTTAGGATCCTCTAGAAATGTGTGCTGGTGCTTTTCTACAGAAATACTGTTTTTCTGTCTGCCTGTTTTCTTTGTTTTATAGTTTTGGGGTGCTCAAAATGTTTGGGCAGAGGCAGTTTGCCCAGCGGGTGTGTTGCCTACAGCCAATAATGACGTACCGGTGAGAAGCAGGGGGCGTGGCCTCTGGCAGTGTTCTGCCCAAGAGGCGAGACCAGGTTTGAAGGTTGTGTTTACAAAGTGAAAATTTTGAATAGTGCACCTTTAAGCACATAGATACAATCAGATCTAAATGCCTGATAAATACCTAAATGTACATGTAAATCTAAAATGTAAGGAACTAAATGTACAACATCTTACATCTCAACATCGGCCTGTTTTGAAATCTGGATTATGCAATGATGTTCTTAATCCGTTTTGGCAATTCAAAATCACATTAGAGTTCAGACTGAGTCTGAATCCTGCTCATCGTGTTTATTCCATATTAACACCTCAGGCACATAAATTTGCAGGCACGTGTATTTGTCAGGTTTTGCTTCTTTGTTTGAAATGTTCCCTTGCGCTTTTTTACACCCCTAAGCTGAAAAATGCTCCAGGGTTTTATTTAAGTGTACAAGGTTAGATGCCTAACTTAGTCAAATCTGTTCAAAATAAAAATCCATTTTCCCATAAACCGAGTTCACTCACTGACACAGTTAGTGGTTTTTCATAATGGGTTTATTCAAATACCCAATGACTACCAGCGCATTTCATATAGATTTAACAGAATATATACACCCACTTGACATAACATGTCATGTTCAGGTATTAACAAGAAATGAATCTCCTGTAACATGACATAACATTTGAAGTCATGATAACACGGGTAGCTTTCCTTGGATATTAACAATTTTGTTAAGAATGCTATAATTACAAAGCGACTCAAATCAAAAATAGACATAAATAGTCTTCAATATTTTAGACGATATCTGACCTGTGAAGTTCATATTTTAATATTTTGCTGTGCAGTCGTTCATGCTGTACATTTTGATATGATATGAATAGGCCATAGCACATAAACACACATAAACAACACGCTCGGCTGGGTTATCGCCCCTTTACTCTTATTATTGAACAGAAGCGGCGATGACTAGTCACTCTCCTTTATTCTCCTGATGTAAATGCACAGCAATACCAACAACACATCAATGAAAGAGCCCATGTTGCCAGAAACAAGCTCTGACAGGACTTATCTGAAGATGTTAAAAGTGCAGATATTTTGGTACCAAGTCTACACTTAAGGGATAGCAACCTAGCTTTAAAAGCATAAGATCCCGCCCTCAAAGCGCGCTCCAAAGCCACACCTCCTTCAACACATGAATGCATACACAGTTTGACAGGCAAGCAGTAATTTGGCAAAGCATTCGGTCCGAACACAATGATTGGACAAACATTTTATGGTCCTGCACCTTCCACAGAAGATACATAAATATATAAACATACCTGGACCACTTTACTTAGTGATTGTTAACAGGATGTGAGGGGACATTCAACCCGCATAACAAAAAATGCTTCTAAAAAAATAAACTACCCTGCATTTAAATAAAACACATATATTAGTACATTACCAGTACTAGAATTATACTAGTCTTTCTGCAGTATTGGTAGTACCAAGTATGAGTTCAAGACCCTTGTGCTATCACTGCGTAAATATGTAGTCAAACTATTTCTGTTGTTCAGCGCTGCAGAAATAAGTGTGCACCTTTACAACAGTTACTGTAATCTCTAGAAAGAGCAGAATAACTGAGGGTCTTACAGGCCAGTCTATAGGTTGCATACTCGAGCGCTTATTGCTTTCTGTCTTTATTAGTTACATGCTGCTAATAAACAATGCATGTACTAGACTTCACACAGCCACAAAGCAACTGCATTAAGCTTTTTAATAATGTGTGTGATCTTCAGTGTAACTTCAGGGCAAGAAGCAATCACAGGTAACATCATCTATGAGTCCCTCCAAGCTTGGTCATCATCTTTTCAAAGTGCTACATACACAATTCAGGTCTATTGAGACCAACACCATGAGTTTCTGCCTGTTCACTGTAGACTGGGTCACCTGTTCCTCTGATCCTCACAACCTCATGACGCTAATGAAACGTCTCTCAACTTCTTCCCTCATATTTACAGGTAAATAATGAATTGGTGTACTATGTAAGGCCTTTTTGTAAACCCCAAGCCCACACACACCTTTCAAACTCATAATCAAACTCAGTATAGTGGTAAATTTGCAGTGCAGAGGATACAAGATACAAGATCTGGCAACATAACATTAACGCATCAAATAGGGAAAATGGTGATATCTATGATATCATAAATGTTAATGATATCTAGGGTAGTAAATACTTGGTTACAAGTATTTGTAAATCACGTTACAATAAGTTTCTATTGGTTAACACAAGTTAATGCATTAGGTAGGATAAACTAACAATGAGATGTTTTCAAAGGATTCGGTTTAAACTGCCCTGCAGTGTGTCAAGTTGACCCTATCTAACTACTTTTAACAGCATGTTTTCAACTGTATTATAATTATGGTGCATGCAGGTTTCATAAGCTCATATTAATTGAGCGACTACATGGCGTATGAGTACTTCTGCAAATTCATTTGTCACACTGCAGGAGCACTGAAATGAAATAGGGAAGGAAACAAGTTGATTAAAACTAGTGAATAAATAACACCTGAAATCACATGGCACCTAAAACATATGCTATCTACTATCGAAATATAAAGTTTAACCCAAAATATTTATTTGGAAAATAAAGTCCATTTTTCACTTTGCAATGACCTACTTGTAGTAAGTAATCACACTAACATATATTCATTGTAGATAATTACAACGTGACATGTATAATGATGATACAAAAGCATGGGAACTGAAAGATGGGTGATGATTCAGTCTAACCAGGAACTAATTAACCAGGAACTGATTAAGACTAAACGCATGACATCATCTATCCAAGCCTAAACAAATCAATCTGAACTCCCTATTCAAGTCACCGCTGTATGCACATACAAAACCAAACGTTGTTCACGATTCATAAGATCATGCGTGATCTTACTGGTCAAGTGCAGAAAAAGATTAAGAGCTACAATCTTTGTTTCCCTTTATTCAGAAGTGTTCCTGCTTTTCACCTCCATTGTTTAATGGTCTTTGTCTTTTATATCTTTGTGTCAAAGGAGCTTCTATTTATCTAGTATTGGTTCTTCATTCAACTCAGCCAAGTAGCAGGTTGGATTTATCATCCAGGCACACCACCACAGGCAGAAACATGCTTTAGTAATCTCACACCAAGCGTCTCGGCTGCTGTGGCACTTTGTCAGTGTTGTGAGGCGAGCGGGATTTACTGTGGACTGAGTCTGAGCTCCTAGTGGCCAAAGCTGTCCCAATTTCCCAGACCTGACTGCAGTGACCTCATATGATGAATGTGCGTTTCAGGGCAAAGAAGTACAAAGCTCGTGTTATTGATGCCCTCACTTAATAATCTCAGACCTGCTGCCGGATTCATGCATGGACTGTCCACTGCGACTCCCACCTGCTCCATGATACAGTATGAAGCATACAGACAATACACACTGAATAACTACAAGGATAATGCCAGTTCTTCTGACATACTCTATCGAAATATCACATGCAAATTGTTTTGTGGTCTGCTGGCATTGCCTCGTGGCTCCCATGAAAGGAGGCATTTGAGTATTACTGATTAATGTGCAAAGAGTTATTCACTTGATACTCACGGACATGTTGAGTCATTGAGTCTGTCTCCTATATTTCAAAAAGGCCTCAGAAAAAACAGAGACAAAGTGAACGCGATATATTTAAAACTACATTCAAGGTGACCGTATGTACCTTTGTCTGCTTTTAAATTTATGCATTCGTCAGACAGTTTTAGGGTGCGTTTATATTTAGCATGTCTGGTTTGTTTTAAACAAATTCTGTTGTGATTGCTCTGTTAATGCGGTTTATGTTAATACGTGTGAATGCCGCCATGTGAATTTTGATGTGCACCAAACAAGCGGACCAAGACCCATTAATTGAACGCTGATGAGGTTCAACTGAAATACGAAGGCAACACGGACCAAAGACATGTAAACAAACCAAAAACAGATCATAAACAATGCACATTAGTTGATACAGGCGTCTCCTTGCAGCAGATTTTTGTTTGTGTGTACAATGGAGGAAGTCCTGGCACTGTATTAATAAAAAATGTGAAAGTGCCATATTTGTCAGATATGGTAGCCCATACCCGAAACATGACCTCTGCATTTAACCATCACTGGTGAGTTGTGAACACACACACACAGAGAAGTTGGCAGCACACTACTGTGCCCAGGGAGCAATTGGGGGTTAGGTGCCTTGCTCAAGAGCACTTCAGAATCAAACCAGCAACCTTCTGATTACAAGCCCTCACTAACCTCTAGGCTACAACTACCCCTATTGACCCCTTTAAACATTTTACTATCATTTTTCATTCACAGCTGGTAAAATAACACTATACATGCACACATACAATGAGCACAAGCCCAACACACAGCATCGTTTCGGATGTTTGAAAGTTTTATCGCAAAATATACATCATAAAAGCTGACAAATCAGGTTGTGACCTTATCCTTATGCCTTTAGGTTTGAGTGTTTTTGGTAATAATAATGCCAGTGTGAATGCTACGCAAACCAGGACTAAATATATGCTCAACTCAAAAACATTTCTGAAGACATCTGACTTTGAGAAATTTCTGGGCTGAGCAACACATTGTGTTGGGTTCTTAAACAGCCCTAATGATTTGTTTTTTTGTACACTTTGGTAGAATTTTAGCATTGGACGTTTTTAGCTCTATTATGCAGGTCAGGTATTGCTTCTCCCAGTCACTCTGAATGCAGTCTAATGGAAGGAGCGAGAAAAAAAAACATGATCTACTTACAGAAGAAACACGGCTCACAGCGCCAAATGGCTTTCGCCGTTTTCTCAGGGCGGGTTTGAGGGATGTGGGTCTGTGCCCTTTTCTCACAATGGAAGCGGCGCATTATTTTGCTGTGCAAAAATACCCCATCAACTCCAAATTATACACCAAATTACAGGCATAAGCTTTAAGGATGTCGAGCTCTGGAAAAATCCACTGCGAATTTATGTGACAAGTATTGGGTAAAGGGCCACTTTTTGTGATAGATATGACTCAGCAGACGGCTTTGTTGGCGCATATGAGGGAGTTTTTGGTAAAGGGAAGTTTGAAGATGAAGATTGAGGCTGAAATGGGGCATTAAGAAAATGACACAGTCCATTTGGGTTCCCGATTCCTCCTCTGGTCGTCTCGCTGAGACATGATTAATGGATGTAATCAAGTGATGTCCCTCAGTCTGCCTGTGCCCTTCATGGCCCCGGCTAATTACACCACGCACAACAAACAAGCCCAAATCACAACAGACGCTTTATGGAGTGAGGGCATTCTTTCATGAGCTCTGCTGTGTGTTGAACGTATGTCAGGCCAAAGCCAGAAAGAAACAGCCAGCGGAGGCCGTATTTATACAGAACGTATGAAGAAAAATCTGAATCAGAATGAGCTTTATTACCAACTGTACCAAGATGTACACGCAAGGAATTTTCTTGGAAACGGAAGTGTCCAGTATACACATTCAAATACAACAAGTATATAATAAAAATGTAAAAGTAAAAATACAAGAGGCACAGAATAATAAAAATATATGACAATTGTACAGGGTAATCATATTTCATCAATATACATATTTGTATAGCAGTTGTGTGGAGCATTACGTTAGCAGCGCAAAGGTCGTGGGTTTGAATCCCAGGGAACACACAAACAGATAAAATGTATGACCTGAATGCAATGGAAGTTGCTTGGATAAAAGCATCTGCCAAAACATAAATGTAAACATATTTACAGATGCTTGTACACCGGCGCCTACAGTAATATAATGTGCCAAATAGGTGATGACATGGATTGCACAGGAAATAAGAACAAGTATGAATGAATTTACATAGGATATGACTTTATTATATACACAGTGGGAAGCAGCTGCAATACTAGACAGTTTAAAAATAAACCTAATTGAGATGATAATAAAAAATAAAGGAAATAAAGGAAAAAAGTAACAAATCTGCATTTACTGTTGAACATCTTTACAGCTGTCTGTCTATGTAGTTCAGCTGGTCTATTTAATGACACTTAATTGTGAACTGCTGTAAATTTTTACTGCACAGGTTATCATGAGAGCAATAAAAGAGCTGTGATCTAATACTAAACTCCTGCCTTGTCCACCAAATACGAGCACCTTGTTTTAACTGAAACGTGTTTTAATTGAAATGTTTCGAAACAAGCGCCTCTACAAACAATCTGACGTCTTTTTGAATGAACGCTAGTTTTCAAGGGCTCTAACAAGCAGATACAGCGGATGCACTTGAATTCGGTTCTAACATAATTGCACAAACAGCGCTGGCTGATCTTTCATTTTACAGCCGTTGGAAGGACACGAAAATGTATTTAATTGTCATTATCCTCCAATCAGAACCTCAGATTTGGCAAAGCCAACCAACCAAATAAATAAATAAGAACCTGAGGGGCAATTTATATGGGCCACAATGAAAATAAATGCTGTGTCAAATTAGAGTCATTTACCAGGCAGAGCTGCCAATAGTGACTTGAGTAAATATTGACCTTTTGGTATCTCAAATTATCGATCTCATCTCACAAAGACATTTCTCTGCACCCAACACTTCTCTAACGCATCTCCAGCTCTCACGCTTCTGTGTCCAAAGATAAAGACCAAATTAATCAATTTACAAAACTTCTGGGGCAATTTCCCAGCAAGTTTTAAAAATGAATCTCTCTGCCCATGATGCATTGGGATGGTCACTCTTCTCTCTGTAGAATGTTCATTCATACGTTTTAAAGTCCACACTGCTGCTCATACTTCATCCAGGCAACTAATTACTGAGTTCAGTGATGGAAAGGCACATATTTAAACTGCAGTCCATTAATCAAACTTAGGCTGAAATATTAATAATACATGTTAATTTAGCAATTACGACCCTTAATTGCAGAGGCCCCAATGAAAGCTCAGTGAATCGTGAATGATTTAACGTCTGTTGTATGACATTTATTACTCTGGTAAGTAGGACATCACTACAAATCTAAAAAACATTCCGAAAAGTACGATTAGGGTGGAATTTTGTTTCTCCCAAACTTTAAATAGCATATTTAAATGACTTGCACGCACAACAATCACAAACGTAACTACTTTTTTACAAAGTTTTACTTTGTATTGCCAAATTAGGGATGGAGACTTATGAGTGAGTAAAGGTGAGACATTCGTGGCAGGTATGTTTTAAAGGCATTTTTATGTATTAAAGCTTTTGAAAACATTTAAAATTTCCCTTTTAAGTGATTTAATGTTTAAAATTTAAACATTTTAAAAAATAATTAGCTGAAAGGTGAGAAGTTTGCATTTGTGAAAAATATTACTGCAGCAATGCAATACATCTGCATGCGTACGTGTAACTTGCATAATGATAAACAATACAACTTTAACTATAGTCTCCTGAACTGAACCGAATTCTGGGTATTCTCTCTCTCCTTCACCCACACTATTATAATACTGACCTATTCGTTCCCACCGCTTAAGTCTACCATCTGCTGGGCCCAACCTTCACTCTCTCCATCTGGATAAACGAAACTCTTCTGCTGGGCTTGGATAGACAGACAGAAATACTTTATTGATCCCTGAGGGGATATTCAGCTGGAAAACAACACCATGCAGAGAAAACACCACTATGCATATACAGTCAATCACGCTAATTGCTAAAGGTTCATGTGATGTCACCAACGTGAAATTATAACGTTCACTGTGTGACTGCTAAAGGGCCAGTGTTGGTCAAACTATGAAACTGTGGCTTGCCAAGCTACAAACTATCCATAATTCAACAGTTGTATTACTGACACACTACCTTATTGGAGACCTTCAAAATTACATAATTATTAGATTATATATTAGAGTTAAGGAGTTAGTATATTAATACAAATTCATTTACACTAAATACAAAATGAATACAACCAAACAACATTATTAATGTAACTGAATAAAAACCATACTTTAGTTAGAAACAGTATCATTCACCCATTCTTTTAATAACACACAGAATGTTCCATAAACAACTAAAGTCCCCATTCAAATGAATCTGTGAATTGAGTTATTTAACTGTTTTGAAATAATGAATGAACTGACTCACTAAAATGAATCAGATATCACAATTTTTTGGAAAAAGACAATTGCTTCAGATCGGCCGGTCGCGTGAACAACATAATGTGGCAAAACCAGCGTAACGTCACGCTACACCACAACTTTTTGTAGTTTATCTGCATGGCTCTATTCACAATCCACGTTTCAAAGAAGCTTTACAGGAAATCATACCACAACTCCCCCAGTGAGTGAGCGAGTTAAGATAATGGTGTGATTGTTCTCCATGTTAGTTCTGCTTAAATCCAACTCACTGATGTTTGTCAGATACTCGAGAAGCTATTATGTTATTACAGATGTTCCAAAAACGGATGAAGAAAGTCTTTGAAATAGGACATTTTCTTTGTGTATTGTAACAAGCCACTGGCAATGAAGCAAACTGAAGGAGTTCTGTGGGACTTCTGAAGTTCTAAAACTTAAAAGCTAAAGATATCACAGATCACACAACCGCTCTAATGCTGAATTTGCATGTCATTTTGAATGCGCACGCACACGCCGCTGCTTGCTCACGAACTTTAACATTTTGTCTCATTCAAAGTCAAACCAATTAGCACATGCTGCCTAGATTTCCTTGAGGAAATAACATTTGATTTAAATACGTCCTCTGAAAATATTTACATTGCTAATGGGCGCCTCAGACTGCGTGCCTCGATGGTAAATAAATATGTCAGGCTTTGTTTCTTATGAGCTGTCGTGCAGAAATTATCTACCCATGAGCAATCGTTAGTGCCTGTAGTTTGACGCTTCAGACTGTATTTGCGCAGGTGGAGACGGCAGTGTAATTAAACCGCCGCTGTCTCGGTTTGCACGGAAGTGACAAACGCTGCTAAGGGTAACTTTAAAGCGACCAAACAATGTGAAACGACAAACGTCTCGTGTGTTTGTGCAAAAGCAACGTCTGCTAATGATAATGAAAACAACCCGCTAATGTGATCCCGTTTGCGCTCAAGTTATCTTAGTGATGTATAACAGCTAATTTCCTCTGCGAGCATCTGCAGATGATAGAGCGTCTACATGATGCCACAGTTTTTCAACCTCAGGCTATCAATGCTGCGAAACACAACAGGTGTGCACCATGTAGCAACCTTGTGCTGCCCAACCCAAACATCCCATCTTGCACATCAGATTTATGGCTGTTGCCTCCTTTCTTTGGCATAAACAACTCATTTGGACAGCCAGCATGTTGTAAACAATACAGGCCCGCAGGCAATATATCAATGCAGCCCAGAGATTTATAAGTGTGAAGTTGAGGCTGAAATCTCAGCAGACAGCCGCTCTTGGTCTCACTGGTGTCCTTATACACTAATCCTTTGCCTTCCCAACACTCTTATCACTGCTAAATCATGCATCTGACCCCAGTATGTTTACTGAGGTCTTCCAGGTCTTTTCCCAACATCCCTACCAAATCCGTCATGAGCCAATAAAGAAATGCCAATGCCAAACTGGAGGCTGATGATAGTTCCATGTAGAGGTGCCTAAGATTCGAACAGTAGGTTTCCTTATTGCTAGAGTAGGTCTCTTATCTCCTCTACACATTCTCAGCCCTCACCACCAGGAGCTAAAGCCATGCATTACTTCACACAAGCAGCATTCACCAATAGACCTTCAGCTGCATGGCTATCGTGAGAAAACTGCTTGAAAAAGAGATGGGGAGAGAGAGAGACAGAGTGAGCCGGTCATGGGTTCGAAAAGGTGACAGGATGATGGCATAATTGGCAGGCTTTCTCCTATGGAGAGAGTCATGCAGTGATACAGTAACCCAACTCAGTTGTGTCATGGCAGGGGGGCAAACTGAAGCATGGAGAAATATGTTTTACATTTGATTTACATTTGAAATTTACATAAGAAAATCATCTAGCAATTTACTGCTGCACGACCCCGTTGTGACTTATTTTATTGCAAATTATTCACATATTCATAAATTAGTCAGGACAAAAGTTTAATATGTTATTTAAATAGAAATATTCTGCATTATCTTTCTCAGTATTTATACCAGTGGTTCCTGCATTTGAAGCATAGGCTTTCTAAAACATATATTTGGACCTGCACACTCTCCCCATACAAAAATACAAACACTGTAATATATGCACAGATGTGTAAAAACATAAAAAAATAGAAAAGAAATCCATTTTAGGTCACAGAGTCGATAAATGCAAAGCAAGAATCTCACAGGCATATTGAACAGCTTTTTATCACTTGACAAATCTCAGAACCCATGATGGAGCACTAATGCATTTACAAGAGTCTTAATGGCAGTATAAAATTTCATGTTACAATCATCCACATATATTCAAAGCTTCCTGACACTCTCAATAGACCTCTGAATGCGACTTGTCTTTGGCGCCATCAGCGCAAGTCGCAGACACCTACGTTCTATCTGATACGAGCTATCAGTGGCAGGATAATCATAAAACAGCAAGAGTTTAAGATCGGCCTTTCTGCTGGGAACAAATGTCTCTGCAGAACGTGAAAAAGCTAATGGGTGAAATCTGACTTGTCAGTAATCACATACTGTTCTAGAAATGCGTTTCATACATGCGACATCACAAGAGAAACATCCTTGATCAACCTCACCTTCTAACAGCTAAACGAAACTGTTTTGGCTGTTTCGTTTTGTGCTTTTGCTCAGCACATTGTTGGCATGCTAATGAGCTGCCACCGCAAATGATGTAAAACAAATCAAGCTTATTAATCAACTAGTTGGATGTCAAATGTTCAACCATGGATGTTATACTTTGTCTCGAGTCAACTCAACTGGACACCGAATTTAAAGGTACAGTAGGCAATTTCGGAGAGGCTAGCCATAGCAAGGTAACACTGACAGCATAAGATCCTACACTCCCTTCTAAGTGATCTCCAAAGCCACGCCCCCTTCAAAATGTTTGGAGGTATGCAAATACATAGTCTGACAGGCAAGTAGGTCATCCTATCATTGCATTCGGACCTGTGCCCTCCACAGAAGAAGATATACATTTATATACATATATTACAGGATGTAAAGAGATTTTCAAGCAGCTTAACAAAAAATGCTTCTGGGAAATAAATAAATAAATAAAATAAAAATCACCTGCCTTTTTTATTATTATACCCTTATTATTAGCAGCCCCTTTCTATCCATTCAAAAGCTTTATGGCCAACAATGACATTTAGACTGCATTTCAAGTCACTCACTAGGGACTTGAAACAATCAACCATTAACTCTGAATGCATTTTGAGATCTTAAAACAGGCAACGAGTCGCCTTAAAAAGGAACTCCAGCACTACCATGTAAATAGGCATCATTCGCTGTGCATGCAAGAATCATACGCACCAAACCAAAGTCACGATATCTATGTGCAGCTTAACATTTGTGTCAGTCACCTAACTCATTATTTGCTACATTTTTCTTCTTCAATGAACTGATGTCTACAAGAGAAAGGATTCTGCCAGAGATCCGCCTGTTTCTCTGATCTTATCAGTTTACAGAGGAACAGAACTGAAACACTGTTGTTACGAATGATTCCATATCTACTCAATTATAGCATACAGATCGAAGCCGGGATGCATTTACCAATCACAGATTCTTCCCTCTATTAACTTTAATGATGCCATTAACTGTCATTTTTTCCTCTTTTCCCCGCTGGAAGAGAAAGGCCTTTCCGGTGAACAGCGGCCTGGTACTGTTTAAAGTCAACATGAAAAGCTACCCATTTTACTTATTTTGTGCTACAGGGGAAAAAATGTGGGGCGGGGCTTGTATTTTATACATCTGGAATTGATTGGATGTTGAAAACTGGGTGCCACAAACCAGAAGGAAGCCAGGCCTGGAAAAGAGGTGGGGCATGTTTTGATAAGGTTACAAAGACTAACATTAAAAAAACTCTGGAATGTGCATTAAAAGGAAATAAATACGGTCAATTTCAAATCGAGCGGCATAGCCAGGGGTCTCCTGAGAACTAACATTTTTTAAGATTAAAGGAATATCGTATGGCTTCAATAAGACTTTTATGGTGCTTTTAGCCATTTAAAGCTTGACAGCACCCGTCTGCATTCTCTGCTTTCATTATTTAGAAAAAAGTGGCCATGATGTTCTTTAAAAAAATGTAACTATTTGAGTCCCAAAGGACAGCAAGAAATCAAAACATACTATTCTTATTTTTGTGGAATATTGCAGTGTTCATTATAATTCATCCATGCACATATTTTTTGGGGTGATCTATAATCAAAAACTTCCCCTCTGGAACATCCTGGGCGGAGCCAGAGCCGTTAACCACTCCCCTTCAACTGCAGTCTGCTGCTAACTTTGAAATGTCTACTTTTGTAGAGCCAATCAATCCGCAGTGGAGAAAAACAAGACACGCCTTCATTTTTCCATTTCACCTTGAATTCCATCAGAACATGCAGTCGGTTGCAACTTCCGGTTCACGTGGACTTTTAATTAACACGTAAATAATGACAGAATGTTCATATTTGGACAACGTTTACCTTTAATTGCTTGCAAGGGTGAAACAAAGCTGTTAGAAAAAAATGCCCAGATACAAAGGCAGACAGCAGTTTGATGTTTCTCCTCTGAGGCCCCTGTACCGGCCCACACACACACTAGAGAGTTTAACCGGGTTTGGGCGGGCGAGGGGCAGTGCCAGGCCTGTCAGATGGCAGCGTGTCGCACCTCGCCAGGGTGACAATGATGGCCTGGCAATGGCTACAGGTGGGTCGGCTAGCACACCAGTTTTCTGGCATCTATACTGTGAGGTTCTGGTCTGGCAAGAACGGTGACAAAAAGAGTCATGAGAATCAAAGGTCAAAGAGTCATCGAGGAGTCACCTGGACATGTTCCTGGCAGATGCAGATGAAGCTGAGGAAATCGTACCAGACATCTGTGGTCACTGTACTGACATGTGAGGGCATTTTGAGAGTTGAAAGTCTTTCAAAATGTTCATTGGCATATTTTATTGTTTTCAGTAATTATTCATGGGCAATGTCGTTTCAAAGGGAAATGATAATGAAGACTATCTGGTTGTAAATCACTTCTGCCTGGCTGTGTCAGCGAATGCAAATTTATATAACATATACATAATTGATACAGACGTTTTAAATGTTGGTCACTAGCCAGTTTTGGGGAAAGAATTTAGTCACACACAGAATGCATCAAAAGATGCTTGAGACATAAATGATAACGTTAACTGAATTATTTTCCTAAGTAAAACATTTTTTGTCAATTAAAAAGAAATACCTTTTAAACGATGTCATAAAAGTAGTCACGAATGTATTATTTACACAATCTTTTTGTAATAAAGTAATAAATCAGTACAAATAAACAAATTCAGGACACAGTCTGAGAAATAATCCTTTTCTTCAAACAGTTATCAATACTTCATCTGCGGAACATTAAATATTTTCTGTCTCGCCTCGCATTGCAAGCATATAAACTTTCACAATTTATGAACCCAAGAATTTTAATGACACATTAGAGAGAGGCTAGGTCACTTTTCGTATGAATGGCAAGTGCTGGCCGAAGAAGCTGGCATTAGCAAGACGCTCTATGCCCCCTCCGCACACTTTAAAGAACCTGGGTGAAATGATTTACTACACAACCAGGCTGCTGGTTAGGTCGTAATCACTTCTGTCACCACCAGGTCAATGGGAGCTGAGAACACAGGGTACAGTACAGTTTGGACAAATGTGATAAAACCTAAAGATACACTTTATTGTAAGAACAAAGGTAACTGAGCTTAAAAAATCCTTTTCTTTGGCAGATATCTGCATGGTAAATGGTGAGTTGCTGGTCTAATGCTCTAAACATCGTGATCAGACATATTTACACATATTTCAGAGTCGAATTTGTTGTTAATCTTGTATGACCGAATGCTTCAGCAGATCTAACATTTTCAGTAAAGCAACACAGAAATGAGATCTAATTAAAAATCAATTTAATGGAATGCGATGCATTTTGTCATGACTTTATGTTGATTGATATGGTCAGACCCGCAAAAACAATAAACACAACAACAAATTATGCTCAGGACACAAACAAATGTTTGAAATAGCATGCTATGCTCATTATATCTGCAGCACATGCAAGTTATCTGTGCATAGAATACCTTGATGATCTACAGTACAGTAATACATTTGCTAAAATGTGTGGAATGTTGTATCCCACAATGCAATGCACTCAACATTTCCATACCTTCAAGCACTATTGGTGGAGGCATGGCTTTGGGGATCGCTCTGAACAGAGGGCAGGATGTTACAATTTCAATGCTAGGTTGCTATAGCCTATCCTACCATTAAATCAGCCAAAATGTTAAGCTTTCTAGAGCAGATAAATGTTTTAATCTCAGAAAATTGAACTGAAATGCAAAATAACCTTTTTCATTCCTGAGACACATGGATTCTACTTGTGGATTCACATACACAAGGCATGTGACAAAAGTAATGAGGTCATGCAATAAGTAGCACACTTCTCTTTAAAACGTTTATCAAAGCCTACTATTTTCACCATTTCTAAACGTGAGGGCATATACAGTATATACATTGTGATACACTAGCATTTTATTCCAAATATAGCCACTATTTTAAAAACCATACAAACATTTTGCAGCAGGTGCCCACATATGCCTGAGGTTAAGTGTCACCCCCTGCTGGTGGGGTATAACCTAACTATGGTAGTTTATATGGCAATGCAGTTCATCTTTTTGGTTTGTCAGTTTATCTCCAATATAACATATGCACAGCAAGTCTATGTCCACCGCAAGTTCGACAAATTAAAAAGTGATGCATAATTTAGAAAGTAATTTAGCTGTGGAGCCATACGAGCTCAGATCTGTGCTCAGGTGTGGGTTTTTTATTTTTCATTTGGCAGGCCGCTTTTTTCCCAGACTCTTCCATTTCCTGTTCATACATCATTTCTCTGTTTCCATCATTACTGCTTAAAATATAGGAGCAGATCTCTCACAATAGGTCAAGGGGGATGATATTGTAGTTTAAAAAGTCTAATTTAAAACCTGACATCTATCTGGGGATAAAGCCAATTAAAAATCCGGCAATTAATAGGAGAATATTGCAAATCCTTACATCCCAGTGGTAGAGCAGCACAAAGGCACAATACGGTTTGGCAAATGAATGCAACCTCACTAGGAGAACCTACCCCTGACTATTAAAATATGTGGCTGGGGGTAATATTACATTACGGAGCACCAGGAGGTTCTCTTTCATTCTGTTTCTATTCTTGGCGTGCTAAAGGCAGGTGAAACATCTTTTCTCCTCATCCCTCATGAAGCGTCTCTCTGTTTCTTCAATTAAAAGACATGGCTGAACTTCCACTGACCGCACGGTAACACAGTCATCAGAACCTGCGTGATCCTGATATGCATGCATGAGATTCGAATGTGCGTTCAAACAGTATGAAAGCTGAAAATTTAAAGGCTGTATTTAAAAGCAAAATTTTTGTGCCTCATGTATATATTCATTCAATGCCATCCATTCATTCCTTTGATTCTGTGAAAATAAATAGTGAAAAGATAAATGAAATTTAAAGTTACAGACAGAGAAAGACTAGACTCTGCAGCAGATACCATGCATGAAAAAGCACTTCCTAGCAAAGAAAGATACAAGCAATGTCAAATGCATTCTGTTCTGAACCCATTTGTTGCATTCAGTGAACACAAACTGATAAATGTACAGTATACTCTGAATGCACTGTACTGTAAGTCACCTTGATAAAAAAACTTCTGGCAGATGCATAAAATGTAATTAAAAAGAATGTAGACACACCTGAAATATGAAATTAATTTACGTCTTTGGATAAATAAACAAAATATTAAATCAAGTGTAATCTGCAAACAGTACTTTATCTTAGAGTTAACTGGTGTTCAGAGATGTCCTGACAGTTTATTACATTAACTTTGAACTATTAAGTTCGATGAGTGTCCAAATATATTATTTCTTACTCTTAATTTGTCCTTAAGATGCAATCCGTAACTTTTGCCTTTCTATCGCCATCTCTGTTTGAACCATAAAATTGCAGGTTACTTTACGTTTGATTACGTATCAAGTCAAATGAAGCCAAACTGACATTTCCTGGTAAATCGGATCCTACAACTCAAATTATATATCATTATTACAAACTTCCCGGAGAATGTTTTGAACACTGATCTGTTATATACCTACTCAATAACTGATCTTAGTTTTATAAAAAAAAGTTACGGATTGGATCTTAATAAACAGATACCATGTAAGATGCAGAAATATTGGAAGAAAATATGGCCGAATGTAACAACTGAATGAGGATTGAATAACTGCCAGATCTCTTTCTGCCAAACACTCCTGCCAACTTTACAATTTACTAACTCTATTAACTCAAATTGCGTCTACCTGATAGCACAGCTGCACCTTTCTAGAAGAAACAGCCATCTCGCGTCAGTCATGTCTCTCTGAAGACATCTAAACAAGATCAGATTCAAGTGCTGCAGTTTCATAATCCATACTGACAGAGCACTTCATTAAGATCTAAGAATGGAGCTCTTTGTAACATGGAAAACCTAAATGGGAACATCAGTCCATCGATACTGACACTGTTCTCATTTAAATGCTTGTCATAATAACTTAGCTTTAATTACAGATGGAGGCTCCCATTCTGGAAACCTGAATCATGTGACCACATGATGGGCATTTGTAGTCCATACCCAATCTGGGAGATACCGATTCATCTTCCTCAGTTTCAGGGAGTTAAGACAGCCCCCTTTCTCTTTTTCTTCGACCGCGATTAGTGAGATGAATTCTAAGCTAAGTGCTTGGAATTTGTCCTCCCCGGAATCTGATCTCTAGGGACAAAGCTGGTGGTATTGTGCAGTCACTCAGCCGCAGTGTCCCGTTTTGATAGGTCATCATTAACCGGCAGGGCTCTCCATCAGAGGTCTGCCTGTCCGCCCCTCTGCCTGGCTGCTGCACGCCTCATTCCACCTATCGCTGATGACCAGCAACCTCTGTCTCCACCTCCTCCTCCAGTACACAACTGCTGGGGGCACACAGGGGAGATGTCTCAATGCAGAAGCAAAAACAAGCCGTTGCATTAAGGATGAGCCATGCCGGTTGGCTAGTTATTGTATACAACAACTGACTAGTTAATTAGTAAGATTAACTACAGGGTTTTATCATTTTGAAACTGAACCGTTTTTAAATGTTTATTTTTTATTCTGTTGTGCTCTGTTCCTCTGTTTTTTGAATGCAATAGATCCTAAAAATGTCTTACTGAGACCAGGTGAACCTGAAACAATCCTAATGATTCGAGAATTCCTTAAAAGGAAAGTTCACATAAAATGAAAATTCTTCCATCATTCACTTCCCCTCATGTCATTCCAAACCTGTATGACTTTTTCTTCTGTGAAACACAAAAGAAGATATTTTGACAATGGGAGTCAGCGGGTGGCACTGTGGTTTGGTTACCAATGTACTTCAAAATATCTTGTTTTTTTGTGTTCCTCAGAAGCAAAAAAAGTCATACAGGTTTGCAATGACAGGAGGGGGAGTAAATGATGAAGAATGTATTTTTGGGTGATCTATTCCTTTAAGGAGTCATGACTAGTTGACTAGTTACAATATACAACAACTGACTACTAGTTAACTAGTAAGGATGACTACAGGTTTAATTTTTAAATTGACCATTTTTGTTTCCTTTTTTGTTTATTCTGTTGTGCTCTATTCCGCTGTTTTTAAATGCAAAAGCTTCTAAAAAGGTGAAAAACAAAAAAATATGTCTTATTGAGATCGGGTAAACCTGAAACAAACCTAATTATTCATGCCTTCCTTAAGACTGATCAATCCACCATTTGTTCAGGGCACCTGCATTTACTGATATTTATTCCGTTTCATTCTTCTCCATTAAAGTTACAACCATCAAAACAATTCTTTCTGCATAGTTTTACGCATTCAAAAGCACCGTATATGAACGCCGAATTCATGCAATTCATCAGATGCAAAAAGGCATATCTCATATGAAACACAGTGAAGTGTTTCTTCAAGTAATGCTTTCTATGACTCACATTCATAAACCATCTATAATCGGCACTATATTTATTCCACATCTTAAGCACTCAAATCAAGGCAACAAAAAAAACACAAAAGACTAATTTAGACTTTCATAATCAACTTTCTCTTCCTTTCTAACCATTTTCTTTATAAATGGCTCCATGCCAAATGATTTTCAGTGTGGGACAGCACCACCCACGCAGTTCAAAGAGAACGCTGTATGTTTAAAGCCAAGAGGAACCACAGAGCAGAAAACATCTCCTGTACTGGATTTTCAATCTTTCTTATAGCGCCGACATTCTATCATTTGTTTAACAAGCTCATTAGTGCAGAGTATTGAGAGTGTCATGTGATGCCAAAGTGCAGTGCTCTCTGCTCCAGTAAAGATTCTTATTTAGCTCACTGGTTCTGTTTGTTCCCAGAGACCCGACACCTCACGCACGGAGGTTTATGTAGCGAGATAATGGAGCGCAATCGAATGATGCGGGAGTCGCAGTGAAGACTCCTTTCCTCTGTGAGGGTAAAAACACAATCACCCGCTGTGTAATTGAACTGACCCTCTGACCATTTGCCATCTTTGACCCCTATGCGCAAACCGATTCTCGTTTCGTGACGGGACGAGAAATGGCTATCGCGCGCTGCAGCTACAGTTTTTACTGCGAGTATATAAGGACTGCGCGTGAAGTGTGGAGGCAGAACGACCGCACAGAACTGCAGTGCGAAGATTCATCAGCCTGGAGTGGCAGGTTTTAAAGTCTCCATGTTCAGAGGAAGCAATTTTTGATGAGCACAGCTCTGAGAATTCGCGCATTACAGAGGTTTTATGTTTGTGAGGGAATGAGTGACTATTACACCAGTGAGACGCGGCGTGACTGGAATACTGTGAAAGTGCTCTGACAAATAATTTACTGAGGCAAGTTCCCTAAACAGTTGCGTCATTTTTGCATGCGATATTTTAACTCAAAAACTTGCTTCTCATTTACCAACCACCCACAGTACAGCATATCCAAGTACTAAATGAACTGAAATATTATTGTGTTATTAGCAGTTCTATGAAATAACTGTCTACTTTCAACAAACACTTTCTCAACTGACTTCCTCAACACTTTCTCAACCAGGGGGCTGAGGCCTACTAAAGGGCCTCAAGATGACATAAAATAATTTGAAATAGGACAAAATAAGCATTAAAATAATTAAGACATTTCTTAGTGTTTGATGAATATACTTTATACTTTCTAGTTATGCAAATCTAGAATTTTTTATTGGGTAGAAATTCAGTGAGGGGGCCTTCAAATATTGTTTTGGACAATAGGGGGCCTTAAAGTCAAAAAGGTTATGGTCTTAACAGTATTTATTACAGATTGGGTCTTGAATAGCTTTATTACTGCACTTTCTATTAAAGTATAGCAGATAACACTAGCCTGCTGTATTCTCCACAGCCTAGCATTATAACTGGCCTACAAGGTGAGGAATTATAGTATGAAAATTGCGTTCAGCACAAACTCTGGGGGTGCATTAGTGGCGTTACCCAATTCACACAATTCCCTCAGTAATTCAATGCTAAAGCAATGCAGACAGTGCATACCGCAAAACGAGACTATAGTAATTCATTCTTAAATTCCCCACCGTGTCTTTACACTTCGTAAGCAACATGTTCAATTTGTAGTTCCAGTAAGAAAAGGTCACATCAGTAAGAAAGTCTGTGTTATTGAGTCTGAACTGTTACGGACATTATTAATGAATATACGAAAAAGTTGTTAGCACCACTTCAGTACTTTGCCAGCGAGCATCTTGGGACCGCAGCCTTCTTCTGTGGTATTTAATTCCACATCTACTGGACTCAGCTAGACCTTCAAATTATATTACTGAAAAATGAAAACAGAATAGTGGTTTAAAAAAAGGCTGCAATACCATAATATTTGTGTGTGTTTGAAGTTCGAGTTACCTTCCTGTATTTTTCTAAGTGCACCTTCAAGATCATAATAATCACCAGTAGCACAGTGAAAAAACACAGTTCTCCTTAAAAAAAGTCATCACTTATACAGTATAAATACTTTTAAGGCCTTGCATAGGAAATAAGACTGCAAATGGAAATGGCTTCTAAGATCTATGGGCCTGTAGGCAAAGCAATTGAAAACTGTAATGGAATATATATCTATTCACCTCCGCTTTCACTCATGTTTGTCACAGGGTCAAAATATGTCAGGCTAAGGATGTTTGACAGAGAGGCCAGGCGTCACTCCCGAGATTTGTCGCACGAAAACAATGGCACGTATTGATTAACGGCTCTAAGGGCTATTTGAGCGATGCATAATTTATCAGTTTGTGCAAAAAGGAAATGCAGAACAATCTCATTTCTTGACGCCAGCCCGGTAAAATTGGAGCGGCTCTCGGTGAAGATTACAAAGAGTAAAGCAAACACTCGGCAGCGGGGGCACAGCGAGCGCCTTTCTTTATACAAGACGCTGCAGGTGGACACGAGTTTAATTACCCTGAAAATCACACAGCCATTCCTGTGGCCAAGCTGATGTCCTGTGACATACAGTAGACGGGGGGTGCTCTGAATACGGTCATCAAGACCACTAGCTGTGAGAAAAGCATATTCATCTTTCTGCAGGGTTAAAGGAGGAAACCCTGTTGCAAATATCTCTTCCCCCATCGGGATTCAATACCTGTGCAAAGTCACTCCAAGGTGATATCTGCCTGAATTGGACATTGGGTGTCTCTTGACTGTTCATTATTAATTCAGTCTCTGGCTCATGGGTGCCACAGTATCATTTCAAAGGGCGAGATGAGAAATTGAGGAGCAAGGGGAGTAATACTGCAGCTTTGCTTTCTCTCCTGCCTCCTGCCCGTCAATATAGCCACTCAAGTGATGAGGGTCACAGGCAAACTCCTCCCAGGCTCTGACAGCTAATGCTTTTTGCCTACAGAAATCTGGGTAGCGCAGACTCGCAGAGAAATCTAGCACGAGCTCAATGAGTAACACAGAGCGCTTATTTATTTGTTAATTCTTCTGTGACGGCAAGACCCAGCCACGTCTGGAAAAATGAATTAAAATAAAATTACTTAAATTTACTTTTTCAACAGTTACACTACCTCCTGAGGACAAGCCTTATATTATGAGGGCTGTTTTTTGTGCAAGGCATTTACAAAAATGGTCTTACTTTAAGTTGCAATCCATAACTTTCACCTCGGTCGCTCTATCTCTGTTTAAAACATGAAATCGCAGGTTACTTTACGGACTTTTCATTATGTATGTTGAAGTCAACTGAAGCCAAACTGGCATGTCCTGGGAAGTTGGAGCAGACAGATCAAATTATAAATCATTATTATAAACGTTCTGTAAACATAAGGAGACTATTTCAAACACTGATCTATCATGCACTGATTTTTGTTCATTTTAACTCAAAAATACGTATTGTAGCTTTAATGATTAATTTTTTTTTCTATAATGGACTTGTGAACCAATGAACTGTTCTATAATTTACTTGAATGTAAATTCAACAAACTATGGCATCATTATATATTTAAGGGTTAGGTTTAGGCCAGTGATATGCATGAAACATACTTAATTCAGAGTCATATGACCTTTCAGGGTATGTCCATTTTATGTTAACATATCTAATTGTTCTCCTTCCAAAGAACACGCGTCTGTGCCTTTATTGTTCAAGAAAAGTAATTGAATTGGGACACCAATTGAATTCTATTCCTAGAAAATGCCTCTGGAGAAAATTCATTGAGAGCTAAATATAAAACCAAGAGCTTATTGAAAAAGTTGAAAAACAGACTTCGACATGAAGTTTATAGACTTCCAGCTTTAGCTTTGAACCGATTCTAGAAAAAAACAGTTTGCAGTAACGTAGGCTTGGGTAAAAATAAATATGACCACAAACACTGCTGAAAGGCAATTCAAATATGATGCACACGCTTGATGTCTCGGTGAAACAATTACGTTTGAAACTAAACATAATTGAATGTTTAAAGAAGAATTACCTCTGTAGATCGCATCAGAGCACAGCCCACCATCGACAGTAAAATCACTCGCTCGTTGTGCGAGTGATTGTGTCCTGTTTTGAGCCATGAGGCTCGTTTTTGTTTATTTGGGGCTGACAATATGCTGTGTGCTTTGAGACATGGCCTCAAATACAGCGCTTTTATCTACATCATTTTTTTAAGGGATGCCAAGGTGGTTGGCATGGCAGTGTGCTATGGGGGACTGCTCCAACAGCTGTCCCCACAAAAATAAATGTTCCAGGCACCGGCACATCTTTGACATTGCAACAAACAGCGTTCTCCTACGAGCGCTCGCTCTGCAATTCATCATGAAAACATATCGCAAAGTATCGCAGCAGAGTGTCTATGGCTAGCCTTGGGCTATGATGCAGACTGAACAGAGGAAAAGCATTCATTTAGTATTGCCCCACAGTGATAAGAGGATGAGTCAGGCGATATTGTTCATCAGCCGATCTATAAACTCAATCAACACACCTGCCCATCACTAGCTCTATAAAGTCTTATTAAAGGCTACGGTACAGCACGGCAGATTAAAGGCCAGGGTCGCTGTTGTAATATCTGTCTGCTTTGCTTCAGGGTTTTACTGGGAAGTATAAACTTGCTGCCAAATGGCAGACAAGCAAACGTAAAGCAGATCTGTTAACGCCGTTTTACCGTTTCACCATTTAAAAAAAAAGATTTCGAACCGCGCTTCGTTTGCCGCACTAATTCTTACTGTAGCTATGCAAAAAGGGGAAGATGGAGAGAAGATACAAGAGCAACAGAGTACAATTGAATTACAACATCGGATAAAATGATACAAATTGTAAAACAGATCAGGGCCACGCTACAATTCATGAAACGGAAACGTCAATGAGCGGCACTCAGCTGAAGGCAATTTGCATGCAAATTGACTCTCGGTTTGATATGATCAAAAACTACGATGTGGCATGCCCAACATGAATGGCTTTCAACCAAAAACAACTCTGGAGGCAGCGATCCTTCAGGTACAGCTGATTAAATTACAGCCACCTCATGGCTCAGCAAAGTGACTCACAACTAGGTCACGAGACCCATCAGAAGCGCAAAACAGTGACACGGCTACATTGTGACTTGGAAGGGTTCTCCATCACTCCATGTCAAAAGATTAATGGTGGAAAATGTCACAGAGAATAAGGTCATGCGCTGAGAGACCTGATTTTTGGGGGGCGACGTGACTTCTGCGGTCTGGTTTTAGGCACATCCTGGTATGGCTCAATGCAGAATTCACGGGGAGACAAAACAGGCCCCAGCCCCAGCTCACTGTGTGCTTCAAACAGGAAATAGTTCTTTCATTTAAAAATAATGAGCCATCATTTACCAATCAGCTGTCAAGCTCTGACCATGTACACAAAACTGTGGCACTAAACAGAGTCTAAACAGCCCCCGTGTTTAGATACTGTTCAACTCCCAAAACGAAGAGTTTAGTCACAAAAGGGGACAATATGCTACCTTGAGCAAAACGGTAAGCTGCATGTAGAGCGTGGCATCTGAACCTCATTAACAGGCTTAGTGGTCCCATCAAAAAGCAATATGCCATTAGACTCACTACACTGGCTTCCATTTGTGGATGCTGTGAATACCTACAACAATGGACTCATACACGCTCATTACAGCCGCCCTCAATTATTTGTCTGTTCCACATAATGAATTTGTCTTTCAAAAGTGCAGGAACGGATTTTATTTACCATAATCATATGACAGCATGCGTGTGGGGGCTGTTTTTGAAATACCAAGGTAACAATTTTAGGTTGTAAGAACAATTCCATTAAGGAACAAAAACGCTAAGAAATGTTATTCTGAAAACGTCCAGTTTTTTAGACGTTGTTTTAACATTATTGCTTAATTTTTAAGAACGTTCTTCAAACATTTCAAAGGTTTTTTTAATTCTGTAATATGTTTAAAACATTCCACCAACAACTTAAGAATAACTTTTTTGACATATGACATATAACATTTAAAATGTTTTACTAATGTTACTGCAAGAATGTTTTGATAACTTTTAGAGAACATTTAGAAAACGATAGCCAAGGTAAATCTCTTAGGCCTATAAATCAAATGAATCATACTGTATGCTTCTCTGGTCACACAGTAAAACATACTGTAGTGTTTAACTATGTGGTTTCAGCAGTGAATATCTAAATGTTACCTACACATCACACCCCTAAAACATAATTACTCTTTCAATAACTGTAAACATTTTAAAATAAATGTTATCCTTGAAAGTTTCCCAAATAGCCTCAAATGCAACTCTAGCAAACGGCAAATAAACACACACCCGTGACCACACATTCATTTTTCAGTTAACCTGTGTTGTGTCAATGGAACTGTAACTTGTGTTACAGCCATCATACAATCTGAACATCCCTCTGCACTGCACATACACACTCATCACGTCCTATCTACTTTTCAAGAGCAAACATTTACAGTGTAAAATAAAAAAAATCAACATGACTCGCCCAACACAGCAACAGTGGCTCAACCATGGCATAACATGGCCTATCTGTCATCCCGTGCAATGACATTTTTGCATCTTTTTACAGTAAATCACATATGTAATCATCCTCTTTGTCATTTAAAAAGGTACATTTGTATTAATCCAAGTCTAATTAGCATGAATCATTAATATTTTAGAATAAAACTATAGATAATGAATTCCTTAAGGTCTTCAACTGGTATGCACTATAAATTTAGAAACATTAGCATATATAGAACATTTTGAAGGATTATATGTTGACAGGATCATAAAGAAGAGAGCTTTAAGTTATAAACGCAGGTTGCCACGGGTAACTAAATATGAATCACTCATTAAATTAAGGGCTGCTGTATCTGTTTACACATACCAGACCTGCAATGACTGATTGGAGCTTGTTAGTCTTGTGCTGTTATGTTAAAGTTGAGTGGCAGAGGGGCGGCGCATGTCTGGACTGGAGCTAAAGCAGTCTGCTGATTCTCACGATTCAAATGAGCCAGACCCACCTGACTGATGAGCCCTGAGATGCACTGCTTATGCTGCGATACAGCCCCCATAAATAAATAAAGACTGGAGAAATCACCTCTGAGTCCTCCTATACAAAGCTGAGCTTAATGGCTATGGATATTAAATACGATGCTCAGCATAAAGAAGTTCAATTGAATTTGTATCATATGTCACGTCCTTTATAAACAGTACCAAACACCATAAAGGTTTCTCTCTCTCTCTCTCTCTCTCTCCCTCTCTCTCTAGACAGTGAAAGAGAAAAGAAAAGAGAGACAGAAATACTTGCAGACTAAGCATACAGTAAGCCGCATCAAATACTTTTCATGTATACCTTCCTGCTTTATTACACCACTGCACACATTATCCACAATCATCCCTAATAATGACCGCTTCTATTATAACTTAAAAACAAACTAACTGAGCACATCCTGTACTGTACGTTTAGACTCCACAAATCCGAGTCAGAGCTCTTACCGCTTGTCCATTCAGGAGCCTACAGAACATCCCCAGATCACAACCACAAACAAAATGCATACAAAACCAGCCAACAGGGAACGTTCTCAGAACGTTGGCTAACATCCTCTAAAAGTCTCTCAAAGTCAAAACATTCTTGCAGTAACAATACAACATTTTTAACATTATATCATCCTGTCCAAAACGTTCTTTTTCAGTTCTGAGCGTAACGTTTTAAAAATACGTTTTACAGAATACAAATGGTTTAAAACTGGAAGGTTTGGACATCGCAAGAACATTCAAAGTAACATTTTTAACCTTTTTGTTACTTAAAGGAAACGTTAGGAAAACAGTCTCACAACCTAAAACGATCACAGGAATATTAACCTGCACCCCACAGACAGTGATGAGAAATAACTGCCACGTCGTGCTGCTCAAGCAACCCAACGCTGTTTTACTTTTATTTTTAAATAAATCCCTCCCTCTTCTTCTTCTTCTGTTAGTTTTATAGCTCATTTGCATTAGTCTATCGCTCCTCTTCACGCAAACGCTTACGTGCGATAGGTGCGGCGCTATCAAATTAATTAAACACAAAAGCTCGAATCTCATTGGCTGGAACGTGTGTCAGTTCTTACGAGCAATTGGCTGATTTAAACGTCAGTCAGTACTTGCAGTTTCCATGGGAAGTTCTTGTGCTAAATAAACTCCGGATTTAAAGTCATTTATTTATTTTACTGCGCATAAAGACTTACGTGTGCTCAAGACATTTATTTTATTATATTTTATGTGTAATTCTCGGAATTAATAAAATTCCTGAATGAAACTGCTTAGAATTGACTTAAGTGATAAGAGAATGCATCGCACAATTTATGACTCTTATATGTTAAAATATAAACTTAACATATAAACTTAATATATAAATTTAACATATATATGTGTATATATATATATATATATGTGTTAAAATATAAACATCAGGCTATATTTATAAAAAGCATCTGGTTAAGCAGGATTTTAGATTTAGAGAATTTTTCAGTTGACACAATGTAAAATGAAATTTCATCTTTTGTGTGAAACAGTGTGCTCAGGACAGCAGCATACATTAAATACACATGCAAATAAATCCAGAACTCATCACAGCATAGCACAATACCTACAAAACAACAAAACAATCCCATGATGATTTCAGGTCTGGAGAATGGTGCCATTGATGACTGCCACACTAAAGCAGTAAATTGGCATTGTACAATTGCAAACATCCTGTTTCACACCCAGTGAATTGGCTCAGTGTGCTGGCATGTTCTGATGGGCCCAGAGCTGCACTTTCATTAGGGGAGTTTGGACTACATTGCCCAAGTATCTGGAAATCTGATCACAGAGGAATATTCGCAGCCAATCCCGCCTGCCACTGTGGCCGGCATCCTGAAAAACACATCCTGATGCCAAAATATGATTTGATTGAATTAATAAGAAGGAACAGAAAGGCAGGCAATATGTTGTCTCGCAGTCAGTGACGAAAGAACGATAACAATATTAAAGAAATAACTTACCCTAAATTGAAAATTCTGCCATTATTTATTCTTCTCAATGTCGTTCCAACACTGAATGCTTTAGCTTTGCTAGTGGAACACACACACAAAAAGTAAGACACGGCTTTGTTTCATACAACAGCTGTCCGGCTCCAAAAAAAGACCAAAAAAACACAAAATAACCATGAAAGTAGTTCACATGACTGGTGCGCTGTATTCTTAGTCTCCAAAAGCTACATGATAGCTTTGAATGAGGAACAGACTAAATTTCAGGCCATGAACATAGAGCATGAGTCATATGAACTACTTTTATGGCATTTTAATGGTGTTTTTGCTCTTTTTGGAAGCTATTCTGGAGATATTTGAGAAACTTCTCACTTTGTGTTTTACTGCAAAACAGCATTTCATTTCATGTCAGCAAATAACGGCAGATTGTTTTGAGCGAACTTTAATTCTTTAAAATCATAGTATTACATAGTTAACACGGAACAGGATTAAAGGCAGAGTAGTGTACTTGTTCCAGAAATATTTTTTGTTATGCTGGCTGAAAGTCTTTTCACATCCTGATAGCAATCACCTAAAGTGGGGTATATATATTTATATAAGTATATATCTTCCGTGGAAGGTGCAGGACCATAAAATGTTGCCCAATGATTCGGTCCGAATGTAATGATAGGATGTCCTACTTACCTGTCAAACTATGTATGCGTTTGTGTGTTGAAGGAGGCATGGCTTTGGATATCACTCTGAACTGAGATCTTTTGCTTTCATATCTAGGATGATTGCTAGCCTCTTTGAAGTTGCTTACCCTACTTTTTTTAAATATCCTATTGCTTTAGGAAAATTTTCAGGGCTAAAACGGTTTCCCAACTTTAAATGTACCATCCACAAAAAATATTAGGATTTCAGGCAACAATGTACATTAGGAGAGATGGCCCTATAATAATAAAAAAAGATGATTACAGAACATTATTAATTCCTGAATACCCAGATGAACTGCTTTATAAGGTTAACAGGGTATTTTCTGTTTCATTGGCTGAAGGCCAATCCAAATCTGGCTTCTATTTCACCATAAGTTAAACCCTTGCAGAGGGCCACACACACACAAAGGGGGCATCATAAATCAAACATCAGCATGAGAACACCATCCTAACAGGTTAAAGGTTTTCCGGTGGCTCTCTCAAAACCAAAGGCAAAGAAGTAAGAGCTACAAAGTCCAACTCTGGAAACATTTGTACCTGGGTTTTATTGGTCTGCTCCAAGGGCTGCCTGCAGGCAATGACTGCTCTGGTCTGGGGCTTGTCAAGGTGTCTTTAAAGTCACAGCTGTGTGTGTAATTTTATTGCTTTTGGTGCTTTATGAACTGAGAAACATGACGACATCACCCCTATACCACCAACCTTTCCAACATGTGGCCTTTTCCAGAGAGAACCAAAAGAAAACATACATGTTTTGGACAGGTATGAATGGGCTATATAGAGCCCCAACGTTGAATGAGCTGAAAACATGAACCGAAAGATCATAGACTCATCATTTCCATTTGTGTTGTGTTGAAACCCCACCAGCATACAAATGACATCAGTTACATAGAACGACTGAACCGGTGCCCAGACGAAAAATAGTGAGAATGCTAATGTCTGCTTGTTGTTGTTTGCTGGCTTGCTCTATCACTTGTAGCCATATTGAGCAGAACGAAAGATTCCACCAGTGGAAGATGCGTCCCCTGCTGTTTTCTTCTGATTGAAATATGCCACTAAGCTTCAGAAAGCTGGGTCTTCGGGGAATTTCTTTTCCCTATAGTTAAAGCTCGGCAATAGTTGTGTCACTGTCCCCAAATGGGGAGTGAAACCGGCAGTCTAGCTCTTTGTTTTTAGGAGAAACCTACTTTGTGATCAAAGACTGGTCTGAGTAGTAGTTAGTAGATCAAGTAGACTGGTCTAATTGTGTAAGACAGCGTGTAGCTTTAAAAAGGGCTGCTGTAGTCCATCTAGTTATTTTTAATGCAAGGACACGTCTTACAGTATGTACAGACCCCCTAAGAAACATGTCTGATTGGGGTCAGGTCAACACCAAAATCAACCTAATTATACAGGGCAACCCACTGACTAGTCAATTTAGAAAAAACGTTGTTTTGCACACCCCTATGACAGGCATGTTTAGAACAATGTGCTCTGCCTCGCAAAATCGCATTAACGCGCCACACATATATTATGCATCATCTCGCATGCTGTGTGGGAGCATACTAATGCGTGATTTGACTTCTCTTGTCTCGAACCATGTGCTTTTTGTGAAGTCAACATCTTGTTCTTTTACTGAATGGATGAAGATGGATGAACAGCCTCAAAAAAAAAAAAATTATGGATTCCAGTACGGACTAATTGCTGCTTTGAAGTAAACAAAATCATTATGTCAGTGCTTTCTAAACAGTGCAGTTTTATTTGACTCTGAAATATTATGAGAAAACACTGAACCGTACACTCTGCTGATGTCAGTAATGTCTTTAGGTGGCTGTTAAGAGTTTTAAGATATTAAATCATTAACTGGGTGGCTACATTCGTAAAGTTCAGACTTCCCAAATTGCATCATTTTACTCTGCTTTTAATCCCATCATAGTGCAATCGCAAAACCAGGAACCCAATGCACCACGATAGAAAAGCATGTTAAAAATCTATAAAGACCCTCGTAATAGTCTTATTGAGAGCCTTTGTGAGGTATATACAAGAACGGCAAACACCGAAATAAACTGTTTGATTTAAAGTCTTATAAAGTGCAGCTCAGTTCATGCCTCTCTGCTCAAATAACTAATGCGAAATTTGATGCAAATGGAATAAACCGGCAGATCAGAGACAGGGAGAAATTTCAATTAGGGGACGACCGCAAAGGATCTCTAAAGTTACGTGTGCTACAGAAAGCAGGCAAATCAAATTAATCCAGAGTGGAAGCGCCTTTTTTGTAATCATACTAGATAAAGCTGGTGTAATATGAAAAGGTGAAAATTTAATTTTCTCACCAGGAGGAATGATCAGTGTCTATGATCAGGCAGCAAAAGAGAGGGCGACTGAAGGTTCGACGCCGAATAAAACGGTCTGTAAAATGAAATGCGAGCTGCCGCATTTCCCGAAGGGCACCAGCTTATTATAACTTCCATTCCTCTTTTAATTAAAGGTGCTTGAATGCTGTGATTGGCAGGCGATTTTAATGCCACCTATACATTTCTAAATTGCCTTCCTGTGCGTGTGGATGGTCAGAGGTGGATTAGCTGTATTACCGCCTTTACTCATCATCCAAAGAAATGACAGTGGTCAGACTCCTCTCCAGTATTTTAACAGCCAGTGTCCCACTTATGCACACATACTTAAGTACTGTACTGTACAGCCTACGCATAATAAAAACATACTTGGTATTTAGTATAAATTGGCCACGTTCCAGCCCACCAATCACATCAGGTGTACCCTATATCACTGAGTAGACTTACATATATGCATATATTAAACGGGAGATGCATTGAAAATCCCAGTGTTTCATATAACCACAAGAAAATGTAATCAAAGTGGACTTTTTGCTGTTATTTTGAATTGTAAGTTGGTACTTTTGGCTAATTATATACCACTTACCTCAACACATGTCAAAAGAAATTACAAAACAGCATGAAAATCGAGCGCTTTTTGCACATTTTAGATGGCACTCCACCAAACAACACTCAAACTATGTCTGAAAAACACAGCACATGGTCTGTTTTAATATCTTGTAATTGTGTCAATGAAAATTAAAGCACAATATATGGTTTTAAAACGCACAGTATATGATCCCTTAAGACTTCTGTCAAGATTTTACTAGTCCCAAAAATGGATCTGTCATTTATTCATCTGTCATTTATTTATTTATTCATGTTTTGGTGTTCAGAAATGTGTCTTTACACAGTTAAGCAATATATAATATATATGTATTGTAAAACAACTCTAAGGGAACTACTGAGTTATTGCTGGGTAATATCCCACACCACAGTGTCAAAGACACAGTTGACTTTACATCCCCAATATATCTGACAACCAATCAATGGCTGTGGATATCGTCTCATTTTCATGACACCTGCAACCCTGCCCACTCTCACCCCAAACCCCGCCCCCAACACCCAACCACTAAATCCACAGCTCGTGCTGTTATTTTATCAGTCTATTAATGTGATCGCTCCGGCTCCATTGTGTTCCTAATGAGCAGCAGACGCATCTCAATTCAGGCCTTATCCATCACGGCTACAATAAGGACATTTTTTTGGCTTGTCAGCAGGTTAGCATGCACGGCTTAGCCAGGGTATTACAGCTGTGAATACATTCAGTGAACCATGCTGAAATGGTTATATAGAGCGAAGGTAACTTGTTCATATCGTATTCCAGTTTTCAATTACTCTTCCCTTTCTGCAAAGTCTCCAAAAGTCCCCCCACCTCCCCATTTCTTTTTTCTTTTCTTTCTACACACTATTGCAAATCATTTCTAGCAACAATGTGACAGGCCTTTATTAATGGCCCTCCATTCTGGCATTCACACCGAACAAGCATTGAACAAATAGCAGCCCCAATATGTTATTCACTTTGATAAATGATTCAAATAATACTAATGATACCGTGATATTCTATCAAGTGTTTTGCTTATGAGAGAATATTTCACTGCGACGATACCTAATACATATTAATGCCATTTCATGTTTAACATCATTTTTGGTAGTCTACTGTTTATTAGCCAATTTTAACATCTATTTCCATTCGGCAGTGGATCACACTTGTGAAGCAGTGAGGATGATTTGCTCCTCTCATGTTCTTAACGTCACCTTGAAATCATATTGTACTTTTCGTGTTTTATTTTGGAATATTACAGTGTGTATAAATGTTTTATCCGTGCAAGTCACTTTTTCATTTATTTCTCGTTAATCAAAAACATTAAACTCCCCTTCCACAAATCTCTTCACAGCATCTCTTCTTTCAATGACATGTGTCTGTACTCGAGGGCGGGACTATGTTTGCTGTTGTTCAATGGCCAGGCAATTTCTATCCCTCCAGTTTCCAATGATCCAATGATTTTTTTGTCAGTCCTGAGGCTGTTTTACTCCACTATGCGTCACCACAGAGAAGAAAAGGCATCTCAGCTTCCGTTTCATGGTGACTTTAAGCCTCCGCTAACGCCAGTGTGGAGGTCTAATCAATGAGCAGCATCGCAAATGGCAGCGAGATGCTGATCGCCAGCCAAAATAAATGTGATAGTCGTGGGCTGTGAAAGTCTACTGAAAAGGAGAAATGAGGCTGAGCTTTAATCTCACACTGAATCTTCAGAAAAGTCATTAGGTCAAAACAGTGCGGAGGATGGTGAGAGAGGGCCTTCTTTTTTTTATAATGAGGCGCCTGAGCTCTTGAGGGAAACAATGCCGGCGGCCCCTGCTCACGTTCGACAGATCTGAAAATTAATGTTTTGCGGCGCTATCTGCAAAGTGTCCCCAGGGCACCCGCTGGTTGCTATCTCAGAGCAAAGAGGCGCCCAAATCGTACAAAGGCATTTTGATTACAGCCGCACTGTCGGTCAGAATCCAGGCATCAGACCCTCTATTAGATATAATGGACCTGACAGACAGGAAGTGCTAAATCAGTCAGTCAGATTTTGGCAGCTAGTGACAAGCTATTGTGACAAGACCTGTTTAGGACAATCCTGAGGGAAAGGTGAGAGAGTGACTTTGAATATCACACAAGCTACTTGAAAGATCGTAGGATGTTTTGGCCTCAGAAAGTTAACTTTAAAAATGGTATTACTTGACAAAACTGAATCCTTAAAAGGTAAGTGTTGTTTCCTGCACCCTTAGCTTGAAATGTTTTAGACAATCCATGAGGGCACGCTTCGACAGTTACTGCAAATTATCCACTTCGGTACACTTCTCAGAGACACAGACACTTACCACAGACAACATATATTCACTGTGAAAAATGTTTTTCTCCTGCACTGCCAGATCCTTTTCTGCGCAGGAAAACATCCCTGCAGGCTGCATTAGACGCACAGGCAGGAGACAAAAACATGAAGACCTTCAGAAAGACGATGGAACACTAAATGCAGCGTTCAATTACGAGCAATCAAATAGCCGATGCAACATTTCTGAGCTTCAAAAAGAGACATGGAAGAAATCGTAAATGCACAACACTTTGAAACAGTGTTATAGTTTGACAGACTGTATATTTTTAATCCGAATCCCTGAATTACAATGCATGTCAGTACATTATTTTCATAAAAATATTCAAATGCATCCAGGTTATTCTGTAGGACCTTGATGTTTTTCACTCAAAATCACTATCGTTCAACTACGGCACAGAAACATCTCTGTCCAAATACATCAGCAACAATAGAATTTATACTGTTGTATTCCATTCAATGAAAGTGAATTGTGACCATAAATTTCAATAAGATTATCAGCAAGCAATTTAAAATTCTGCCTTTTTTACTTTTAAATATACTCTAGCACAACAGTTCTATAGGCTACAACAGTTATTAATGCTTTTTTGCTGTTTTTCTGTCTATTTTGGGGCTTGACAGCCACTAGTCCCCATCCACATTCATTGTATGGAAGTGACAAAGGTGACCATTCTTCAAAACTTCTCCTTTGCAAGGAAGAAAGGAAAACGAGTGTTTATCGCAGAAAAGGGTTCATAAACGATGATGCAATTTTTGTTCGGTGAATTATTCTTTTAACCGCCTGAAAACGAGGTCCTCGTTCAACTCCAGATCACGTAGTGTGGAAAAGTCAAAGCCTGCCCTCTCCACCCTGTGTCAGACAAGTCAGCATGACAGCTGAGCAATCAAAAACAGCAGTCGGCCCCTGACTTCAACACCTCGGATCCCTGCGCGCACACTCCAGCCACTGCTGCGCACTTCATTTGATGAGGTTCAGGTCCCTCCCATCCTGTCAATCAACTGGGAGCATGACAGCATTATCCAGAATCTCCCATCCAAAGCAAATGATTCCTGAAACCGGCAGGTTGGAATGCGGCTCACGGTTGGCACTCGCTTCCCGATTTCTTTTCTCCCGCTAGGCTTGCAGACAACATCTGTAACGCATAAAATCTGATATAGTTTTGTTGTTACAAACAAACCGTGTTTTAGTATTACACAAAGCACAAAGCGTCTAACCTCTAAAAAAAGACACTCTGCGTGATCAGACCCTAAAAAGCAACGTTATCTGTATGCTGTATCCAAAACAGCCCATTTTGAAAGACTTGCGCAACAAAGTGTTTTTTCAAAGCCATGGGATGTCAACCAACACCCCACCCTCTGGCATTGTTTTAGAAAGCAATCTGTTGCTTCCAACAATAAACTGCATCCGCTAATCAACCTCAGCATTAAATTCAAGCACTGGAATTGATTTTAAGGGCTACTTGATAATAATTAATCCCCTGCTGAAGAGTTTTTAGTTTCCTTAGAAACACACAAAAAAACACAAGTCCAATGGCATACTGCCTCTCGCAAAGCTGATTTCTTTCACCTGTGTTGCTTGTTATGCTATAGAGGGCTTCAGTTTCTTTGTTTCAAAGAAATTAATTGCCTTTAAGGGAGCTAAATAGCAAGTGACAAGCACCAATGCCAAAAGCAGGGATCCTAGTGGAATGAAAGGGCTACATAAAGAAAGCCCATTTTCACATAGTGGCGTAGCCGCAGAGGCTCAGCGTGAAACGACGTGTCGGGTGTATTAAACTGTCTTAGCCTCTAGTCTCTCTGGCCCCTAATTACAGGGGGAAACAAAACAGTTTTTTAAACATCTGACTTACGATGCATCAACAGACTGACAAAACACTGCCAGAATCAACAGCACAAGCAAATTAAAATGGACGAAATGCCGCAAACGTATCCATCCAAATATTTTCATTGGTTTTACCAAAACGGATCTGGTGAACGGCTACAGCTTAGCCAACAAGTGACATTAAAAAGCACAAAGAACAGAAAGCCTGTGTGGCTACTATTACAGTCAAATGTGTCTATACTGTATTGCAAACACGTAAAAACATTTATAAACACTTCATCAGAGCGACTCCTTCCTAGTTCCAGTCATACAAAGACTATGAATATACATTAATCAGCAAACTGATCCCACAGCGACAATATCACAAATTCTTTTGATATAACAACACTGGAGGAAAATACACAATACCCAGCAAAACTTCCAATAGAAAGAAATGTTCTGCTGTATTTATTCTCCCTTAATTTAAAAAAGACTTTCCACTGTTTGCTACAGTACATAATGTGCAAACTGGGAGAGCTAAGCAGTTATATGACACCAGTAATATCATAGACTGATATTATAAACAGTAGAGTAACTCTTCATCATAATCACTTATATATTTTCTGAATACCATGAAGCACTTTCTAAGACATACATTTTCTTTCCAAATACCTGGCTTCTTTGCTTTTAAAGAAATGAATTGCCTTTAGGAGAGTTTAAAAGGTTTTGGTATAATTCCAACACTGACCTAATCATCACAAAAGCATGATGAAAGAAAGGTGAAAAGAAAGATGGTGGAGTTATTCTTTTGGGGCTCACACAAGCCATCATGGTCTAAATCTTACACTGCAGCACCCACATCATCCTGTCTCTATCAGATAAGGTGTGGGTCAAAATCAAAGTACCACGTGGCCTTTCAGAGTCTTTGAGGACCTTTCATGTCTGTGGGGGAACTTCCCAGCAAACAGGGAATGTTCTCTGAATGCTGGCTAATGTTCTCCAAACATTCTCTCAAAATTCTTTCAAAGTTACCAAAAACAACTTGCAGTAGTTAGTAAAACTTTTTGTAATGCTATGTATCACATACATTAGAAATTTGTTTTAAGTTGTTAGTTGAACGTTTTGGAAACGTTACAGAATTAATTCATGTTTGAATAACGTTCTTGATGTTGAATGATGTTAATACAGAGTCTGAAAGGACTGGACATTCTGAACGTTGCTAGAACATTCAAAATAACATTTTTAAATGTTTTTTCTTCTTAATGGAAACTTCTGGGAAATATTCCTATAACCAAAAATTGCTATTGGGTTGGGATTACCCCGAACTCAACCGGCGACATGATCAGCAAAAACTCCACAATCTGTATGTCCAAAACCTCTGTCCAAAAAAATAGACTCAGTTTAAAAAACACTTCAAGTAAAACTACAAGGCGTTGGTTTTCCTTCCAGTCAGTTTTGTTCGTCTGGAGTTTAGCAGAGCAGTTCAGATGACTGTTATTTCTCCAGCAGTGAGCACAGGAAGTGAAAGACAGTCAGGGTTTGGAGGATGAGAGCTTATCTCCAGTGCTTTCACAGAGCGCTGAGGCGCATCGGAGATGCAGAGAGGGTGAACGCACTTCTCCGGCGAGCAACGAAAGAAACGAAAACAAGCAAACATGTTTCTAATTAGAACAGAAAGAGTCAGAAACAAAAAGAAGTCAGCTGTAACAGACCAGACCAGGTGCTGAACCAAAACAATCAGACAGAAGAGGCGTAATGTAATATATAGCTGTTGATGAGGCTTCATTAAAAAAGCTAAACAAAATAATGAAGTTAGAGAGTTAACCGCACGCATTACATACTGTAGCATTTTATAAACGTATATTTAAAATCCTAGCAAATAAGATTTTTTTTACAATAAAACTGTTGCTGCCACATGCAGGAAACTCATATGAATATATATAACATAAAGCATCTCATACACAGCTGATAGAAAGCTTGGTTATGGTGCCGGTGACTAACCAACTACCCAGCTAACAATTTTAGGTTTACATTTCCATTAAGTAACAAACGTTAAAATGCTGTGATTGTTCAAGGTATGTTCAAAATGTCCAGTTTTTTTAAAGTTGTATTACCAACATCGCTTGGTTATATATTTTTTAATTCTGTAATGTTTTTAAAATGTTCCGCTGACAACTTAAGAATATTGTTTATGATTTGATACATAGCATTACAAAATGTTATGCAAATGTTTTTTGATAACTTGGAGAGAATTTTAACAAATGTTCTGAGAACGTTCTGTGTTATCTGGGTATGAAGTTTCTATAGTAGATAATTTCATGCTTTAGGCAGCTGTAACATCTATATTAGCATCTACATTATGATTTTCTCTTTTGTAGTGCTTGAAAAGAGATTACCTAAAAAGAGATTACGTTTAAGTATAGGGCTAATACCATCAAAATAGTAACAGCGTAAGGTACATTAGGCACCACAGCCAGCGCGCAGCCCCTTTAATTGTGAGCACATTTAGAGTATAGCACAGCCTTTATTGCCTTGTTTTCTAAAGGGTAACAAACAGTAACGTAACCTAACATGACAGAATGTTGCTATGCAACAAAACGAATGATCTGCTTTGTCATTAAATGGTGAACACATTTTCTCTAGTCGGCGATAATAACTCAACTGTTAGTAATTAATGATTACTCAAATAATAATTTTATATTTATAATCAGATACCTGATTAGAATAATCAGAAGTTCAGTTGCAGGTGCTTAGCTCCACTTCTCATGATTTCGGCTATTAAAAGGAAAATGCGAGCTGCGTAAAACTCCATGTAGAGTAGGTCATCACACTCACAAATGATCCAAATTAACAAGATCCAAATCTAACTAACAATGATCCAAAAGTCCAAACTAACAAGGTTACAAACCATTGCTGGCACTTTTCTAATTCAAATAATTAATTCTATCAGAGTGTATTGGGGTAAAGAAGAATCTCTGAATGCCTGTCAAACCAGCCCAAATCCTTTCAAGGCCTTCATCCTGATCGAGAGATGGAGGATGAATTGGACTCCTGTATGGGCTTTTTAGAACATTCCAGCATCAGTTCCTCAGACCTATCTGCATGCCAGGTGACAGCTGGGACAGTTCCCTTTTAATCTGATTTGGTGGTCTCAGATCATTGCCACAACAGCAGGCATGATGCAGGGGAGTTTGGGAAATGTGCTCTCTCAAAGGATGCTCCTAGCCATGGGCAGGGCTTTCTCCCCCCAGGTGTGTGGTCTTGTTTACCATGTCAAATGAGTGAACCGATAATATCCACAGGGCACCTACAGTACAGGAGCCAAGCCAGCTAACAGGGAACAATCTCAGAACATTGGCTAACATTCTCTAAAAGTTCTCTCAAAGTTATCAAAAAATGTTCTTGCAGTCACGTTAGTAGAACTTTATATAAATGTTATATATCATAAATCAAAAACATTATTCTTGCTTGTGAAACATTTTAAAAATGACACAGAATTAAAAACGGTATGAAAAAACGTTCTTAAAATCAAGCAATAATGTTAATACAACAACCAAAAAAACTGGACGTTCCAAACATTCCTTGAACTTTAAAATAACATTTTAATCATGACTTAACGGAAACATTAGGTAAACTTCAGAAGCTAAACAACACAGGGAGAGATAAAAGGCCTTTGGTTGTACCCTCATACTTCAGTCACACGAGCATTATGATGCGTTTTAAAAATTCACAACTGTACCAACGCTGCACACTAACTATAAGGCCTCCTGAGGGGGTCCCAACTACTTGTTCAGGGTTCAAGCTGTCAGACTGATAGGCGTACTTTAGCCCCAGGATAAAAAAACGTCTCACAGACTGTGGAAGCGCTGCAGCTCTGGTCTACTGTCTGCATACATCACTGTGAGCGTAGCATTGGTTTTAACCCTTCTAAACCCTTATGGCACTTTTAAAACTACAGGAGTATTACGCAGATGTATCTACTCTGTTCAAAGTGCTGGAAGAGATTTTGCAGATTGGCTGCCAAGAACATTATATTCATTTCTTGTTTTTTTTCTTTCGATATCTATCACTATTGGGATAGATGGTATGATGATATATGCATTGTGTAAGAGAAACAGAGTTTACTCTGTTTAATGTTGGCATGCAATTACTGTTTTAAATCTTCGTTTTCAGCCCAGGTGTTACATAATGTAAAACTTCATCTGTTATGAATTTTCATCTTTTGCTTTGTGTCCATCAAGTTCCAAAGGAAAAGACAAAGTAATTAACTGAAGTTACTTTCATATGTAAAATATTTAATTTACTTGATTAATCAAATGATCACATGGCTACTTCATCATGAAAGTTTCTTTTTATTTTAAACAGTAATAAAAAAGCATCCTTATCTGTCACTGTATCATTTATTTCATATTAATATTGTACATTTTTTCAGATTCGCAATAAAACATATCGGGTTTTGAAATCTGGTTTCTAACTGAAGCCTTTGCTCTGTGTATTAGCTGTTCTTAACGCTGATAAATTCTTCATTTCCTCTGCCCTCCACAAAGCACGTTGTTTTGCTCATTAACAATGTTTGCTAAGCTTTAGCAAACTTGCTTCATCTTTAGTGTAAAACACTGATAAACAGTTTCATAATTCATTGATTCTTAGTCTTCATATTGTAATAGAGATTCTTCTATGTGGTCCAGTAACCCTTTACAGTGACTGGTGCGGCTCTGCTGCACCAGTCACTGCAGAGAGAGAGAGAATGAGAAGATTCACTGATTCATTAATCACATAACGTGCTGAAAATTTCATAGAAAGCTTCATCTTAACCTCAACCAATAGTGAAAAAGCACAAACATGGGTCTCCTCCAACCACCCGAAAGTAATTCACCAGGCCCTTTCCTACAATATCCCACCACCATGTGTTGTAACAGATCGAGCAGCTGATGAAAAAAAATGCTCTCTGAAAACTGCGAAGTCGCCCAGATCCAATTAAAATGGGTGTAGAAACACACAAACTATAACAACATATGCACTCTGCTGGTTCTTACATTAAAAGCATCCAAAACTCTGTTCAAACATCATCCACTACGTGAATGCATTTTAAGCTAATAAATGCTGCCTTTACACGCTGTCTATGAAAGACAGCATGGCATATTTACCAAGATCACTTTATCTAGTGGGGTTCCAAAAGACATACCAACACAGACATACATACAATTTACAATTGATTACACCATCTCCATCTAGAGCAGTATGGCTGATATTAAATATGTGTTTAGTATTAGTTTTAGATCATTAGACATGATATTATGGTGCCTGAAAATCCTGTCTGAAAGCAGTTTCCTTTAAAAGGTACTTTCATACACAAAACATTGCTTGTTTAGTAATTGACTGCCTGGGTAGTGAGGCAGCTGCCTTATGTTTCAGACACGGCCATTGATTTTTTTCACCTGTTCCTGATTACCAAGGCTTGATGGAAAACCCTAAGGCACAATAAAACATAAAAACATTCTCCATTAGGTCACATAGAAGTCGGCTCCAGCACGTCAACAAAGAATACAGATGCACAAGATGTCACAGGCCAGCCGATCACCTGCGCTTTGCAGGATTAGCACCAACTGCAATAACCTCAGACACAACCACTCAATCCGTCAAAGGTCAGGACCCTTAATGACTCAGCAAAATCTGCGGCCAACTTCAGCTAAACTTCAGCAGTCGCACCAAATGGGGCATGCAAGAGAACGGCAATGAAAACGATGAAGACTGCCACCCAGGTGCTGGATGAATCACCTCCAGAGGCGATGCTGCTTCAACGCTGCTCAGCTCTGTTCTAGGTACATTCAAAACATCCAGTTTTTAGATGCTGTGTTAATGTTATTGCTTGTTTATAAGAATTATAATTCTTATATTCCTATATTTTCAATTCTTATATTCTTATATTTTTAATTCTGTAATGTTTTTAAAACAATCCACTAACAATTTAAGAATAATGTTTTTGATATATGATATATAATGTTTAATAATGTTCCACTAGAGAACTTTTAGAGAACAATGTTCCCTGTTTGCTGGGGGAATGCTTGGCTTTGTCACCTCTCTCATCATTCTATGCCTTTTACAGCAAGTGCATTGGCTCCGGATTAGCATGCTATATTGCTTCCTGTTTTATAGCTTGTCAGATGGATAAGTATTGTCAGGTTATTCACCGAGCTGTGGAAGTTCTAATTATCTTGGGAGACTGAGTTCATTGGACCAATTACCTGGTTGGCAGGGTAGAAACACCTGAAAAGTTAAAGGATGGATTTTCATGACTAGCCAGAATCAACCTTTGAACGAGATCCATATGGCGGATATAAAAAGCAAGCGCTTTTGAAATAGGACTTTCCAGGCACTGATGCAAACCAGCTATGAAAACAAACGTGGACCAACCTGAGGTCAGCTTTTTTCCTTTGGCGGTGCAGCCACAGACCTGGTATCTGCCCTGGCCATTTCACGTAAGCACTTTCCGTATGTATTTTGCAGAAGCTCAGCATTTCCTTTGCATGACTGAGGTCATTCAAACAATCAAGGTTTATGCCTTTATTGACTTGCCTCCAATACCAGGTGAAGTAATCGCAGTTGGACAATAAAACCGCGCAGAATGCCTAGATATAATCTCATTTAATTAGGCTCTGGGGGCATCCTTCCGATTTCATTAGGAAAAGATAGTGCTTAACCTGCTTTTTAGGGGCACACCATGCTCTCCTAAAGGGAGAAACATTTACAGCAACCTTCAACTGTTTGTAATAACTGATAAAAATCTTGAACGTCAATTGCAAGGTAAAAGAGGGGGTGATATAATGAAATGTGGTTTGAGCAAACCTGGTTCCATCCGCTCGCACCCGTGCCGTAAACTCTTGGCCGTGATACACCAGATAAGTTGGCAAACAATGATTCACAAAGGATTCACTAAACAGACTGTGAAGTGAGCAGTTTTATCAAACAACTAGAAAGTCACATCCACACATCGACTTTGCTGTGACTGCTGTTGTTTTTTTATTATAGTGTGTGAGATAAGTGAACAAGCCGTGGTAGGAGAATTGCCAGAATACCAGAGGCACCACAACGCATATGATGCGGTATTTAGCGGGAGAACATGGGCTTCTGAACACCGCTGTTCAGATAATCTCTGCACAGGACGTTGTGACATTTACATTCATCTGATACGATGAATATGCAGCTTTTGAAAATGGCATTTTCTGAATACACCTGGATGAAAATCCAGCGTGCGTGTGCGAGGAACGAGTTAACCCTCTGATGCATAAAAGACTAAATCAAAAAGGAAAAACAGATCCTAATGTTTCTTTTCACATGCCAGAGCACAATCTTTCTTCAGAATGATGTATTTCAAGAGAAACATCTGTACAATGCAACACAAGATAGCAGTAAATAATCCAGAGGTATTTGATGCACCGCTGCCTTCATGAGCCATGTTGAATTTATGTTGTCATAAATAAAACACACACAACAGCATATAAAGAGAAGAGTCACGTAAAAATATGGGTAAAGGGCAAAGGTCGCATGTTAGTTTTAATAATAAGCCTGAATAGTTGCTTTTACTCTCATGCATGTCATGCATCAGAAGGTTAAATTTCAGATTAAACGTCGTTTAAAACATTTATTTATGTGCTATTGACAAATCCCATTTTAAGTTCAAATGAATCGCTTGCTTCGTAATAACGTCGCTGCATTGTGTGCCGATATACTTACCAAAGAGGTACCAAGAGCTCCAAAACAGACAACTGATCACAGCAAAGATGTGATTTTTGGTTATAAAAATAGGCTTATAAATAACTGCCCTGCTCTGTATATTGTATATGCATTCATGCATGGCACTTGAAAGTGTTTCATCAAGACGTTGCTCGTCTGCAATTCAGAGCACTGGGGGGACAATCCTGACAGATCTGTCTGAGATCAGTTTATCTCAATCCAAGCCTGAAGAGAGGCTGGCACAACTGTTTGCTGCAAGTGGACGAAACCCACGCAACAACATGAAGACTTGCTGATAACCGCATCAGGATTCATTGCATCTATCCGCCTTTACATTAGCGATGATGAATTGACTCCGATTCAGCGTCACTCCGGATCGTCGCTCTTCAGCCAAAGGCGAATAGGAAAGCCATTTAACTGGAAAACTTCGTATAATCGGGCAAACTTTCAGCATACTTAAAACATAACATCCACACAGACTCGTTGCATATAAGCTTAAACTTCATCTTATGTTACAACACATCTACCCGTCCGCTCTACTAAGAATAGACGCACCTTTAGTCTCCATTGGTTTTGATTCGCATCTAAACGCGCCACTAATACACTGATGGGCATCCTGTGGGGACATGCATGCCCCCATCGACTAATGCAAACCCGGAGTGAAACCTCCAGCTCAGCCCGATCGTTTCGTCCATTCACATCAATGTCGTCTGGGTTGCGTTGGCACCAACAGCATCTCCAAAACGCGCAAGTTTCACCGCTGCGTCTTACCTTGCTCCGAATCGGCGTCTCGCCACGTCTGAACGCTTGGCAATATATCCCCGAATCCCAGTATAACCAGCAAAGTGAGGATATATTCGGCCATCGTTGCTGAATGAGGGCGAAGGCCACCGCACTTCTCGTCCTGAAGTCCGATCCCAGCCCCCGTTATTCGGGAATGACAAGAGAAATTTGTCTGCAGAGCGCACCGACCCTCCTTCACTCCGCGCATTCAGATGGATTTCTAGGCGGGCGCACGCATGAGCTTGCAAGCGACAGTGTGAGCAGAGAAAGAGAGACAGAGAGACAGAAAGAAAGAGAGAGAGAGAGAGAGAGAGAGAGAGAGAGAGAGAGAGAGATGGGGACAATAACGCAGTGTGAGCTTCTCACGACTTTGATGGGTATCCTGCCACCCGACGTTGCGCGACGGAAGCCGGGCATCGTTTGGAGAGCAGTATCAATAAACTAATGATTGCTTTCCATTGCTTTCTCCAAAAGGCGCATCATTGACTGAAGAAACCGATGAACAATTACTGATCAATTGTTTACCCAGGTCTCAGGTCAGTGATATAGGCAAGAACTGGCAAGCCCAAGCTACTGTCCATATCACAACGCATTTCTGTATGACTGCACACTACAGCTATAGACTACAGATTATATATATATTGACATTCCCATATAGAATAGGGGAGGTCAACTGGTTTTGCTTTGTAATTTACACCTGACATCAAGTAATGATCCTAAACGCTATTAAAATTGATAATTGCACAGAAGCAACACAACGTCCATAAAGTCTGACAATTACAGCCCGATAATAAGCAAATTACATATCATATGGCCAATTGCATTAAAACACGGAACAAACAAATATTGTAATATTATTACCCATATTATCAAGTGGCATATGAATTTGTATCAGAAAACGTATTCATAAAAATCTAGACGTGGGAAACATTTTCCTGTCCCCATTAAAAGTTGATAAGCCTATTTATTTAACAATGCACAATTATATGGTTAGTTACCTTTTATTATTTGCATTAAAAATTTGAGTCTCCTGTTGTCTGTCTTGACCACCAACCAGCTGAGAGCCACACATGGTCATTTCTGAAGTTAAACTCACCCAAAGCTTCAGTACTTTTGACTATTTAACTAACTAGGTCTTTGTCTGTCTATGTCACAACTTAAACCATGACCTCCATAACAAATACATATTCACCCCAGCTACAGGGAACATTAAAAAGGTTACATCATTGAAATAAATGTTTAAATAACGTTCTTATAACCAAGCAATAATTTTTCGACAACATAGAAAACAGACGTTCCTATAACATTAAAAATAACATCTTTAACATTTTAGTTACTTAACGGAAACATTATGGAAATGTTCTTACAACCAGAAATTGTTAGCGAGGACAGCAATGTCAGATAATACGCTATGAAAATAATATTGTATGAAAACTGTAATGAGGTTATAAAAGTTGCATAACATTATTATGGGATTGATGTATTGTGCCAGTATGAAATGGCATGAATTCTCCAGCCCCAGTGAACAAACTCTGACATTCTGAATGATGTATCGGTGTTTAATGTTTCACTCGGTTTGTTTACTGCAATGATCAAGGCTGCACGAGAAGATCCTAAAAAAACCCTGTTGAAGATTGCGTTTCTATTACACACACAGCACAAAAACTACCATAGACTACCTACACACCAACAGCCCATAGCACGCTCCAGGGAAAGCACTTGCGCCCGGGCAGCATTGACCCCTCCACAGAACAAGCAGTTCAGAGGGCTATCAGGATGAAACAACCACCTATCCTTTATGTGCAACACTCATTTTCCCCGAGCATAGTCACAGCTGTTTGGCAAAACCCTTTCAAATGCACTTACAGCGATTTCTGCTTTCTCGGCTAACCTTTGTCCCTGCGTTTTCAGACATGTGAAGATACATAACTGAGACATCTATATCGCAAGTATTGCGGTGCTACAGTACACGCCATATTCTGTGTGATCTGTTTGTACTGTCTCAACTGTCAGATGTCTCCCAGCTAACAGGGAATGTTCTCTGAAGGTTGGCTAACATTCTCTAAAAGTTACCTCAAAGTTACCTCAAAAACATTCTTGCAGTAACGTTAGTAGAATGTTTTTCTAATGTTATATATCGTATCTCAAAAATGTAGTTCTTAAGTAGTTAGTGGAATGTTCTGAAAAAGCTACAGAATTAAAAAAGTTTGAATAATGTTCTTATAACCGAACAATAACGTTAAAACGTCTAAAAAACTGGATGCTTTGAACAAAAACTTTGAACAGTTTGTGTCAACTTAATGGAAATATTATGTAAACATTCTTACAACCTAAGATTGTTAGCTGGGCTGCTTTCGCTGCTTGATCCATTTCTGTTCCTTTTGTTTTCTGTAGGCACAGTGAAGTGCTGAGGTCCGGTGTGGAGTAATAGAGCTTCTTTTTAAAATGAATGCCCCTTTCTTAAAGGTCAGCAATTAAAAGGATTGCAAGCTCTCCAAGTTAGCTTAAACAAGGCCCGGTGTCAAGCAACTGTATTGTTAAGACTCCAGGGGGAGAAAGTATCAAAATATTGCAATCAGTAAATAAGTAATTGCATGTCAATGAAACAAACCTCATTAAAAATGTTGCTCTCCCTTCATTATATGAAGGTTGCAGTGCTGTTGACACATAACTCCAAAAAATGCACTAATTGGAATAATATTTCGTATTAATTTATATTCACATTTATTCATTTAGCGGAATGCACAAGCAATTTATTTATAAGAAAGGGTCACAGAAACACGGAAGTTGGGTAAGAGTAAATAAACATACAAACTCCAAATTCAATGACTCCATTGACTAATTGTCTTCATATACAACGTTCTGCTTATTGCTTTATGGTTTTGAATGCACACATACTCAGAGGCTGACGTTTATGAAGAGAGAAGTTTCAAAATTTGAAATGACTTTACTGTTTATCATGGGCTTTGTCTTTTACAAGTACAGGAAGCATCCAAAAACACAGCTGTAGTCACAACTGAGGACTGCTGTTCCAAAAAAAGAAGAGTACAACAGAAATGTTCAGTTTTAAGTAGCTTTAAGAGACTCAGCTTGATGTGATACTAGCTTAACTCTACATAACTGAATCAATCAAAATGAGCTGCTCGTCAAATACAATATAGTTATAATTGACTACTGCTTTGATGCCACAGCTTGGCATGTATAAATATTTTGTCAGGTTGGGATTTGCATCGCCATTCCATGTCTCTCAGTCTATCGTCTCACCTTTAGCCTTAATTAGCAAACCAGAAACACACAGAGAATGATAAATGCAAAAATGCAAAGCCCTTGTACTAATAATTATTCTAGTGATATCGTGGAGGGCTTCGCCCCTGTCAATAGCTGTGATGCTCAGAGTGAGCTTCCTGGACCCACACCAGTTCCACAGGCCCACTGGCACATGTGTGAACATGACACCTTGGTGCCCTGCTGACATCACACCCATGTTTAATCAGGACCCTCTGCGAATTTTGGCACACGCACGCACATACGCCTGGAGCGTGTAACATGCTGCCCTAACACACACAAATAAAGCGCAGCTTGTTTTTTATGATGGAGAAATTAAAGCATGCTGGTATTGCTGATGTACATTAGTAATACCTGAGTGGCCGGTTTCGATTCGTTCTCTGATGGGGCTGGGATTGTGGGGTTAAAGCTAGCTAGTAAAGCTAGCGATGACAGCATCAAAAAACTAGGAAATGTTTAATGTTGGGCAAAGAAGAGGCAAAAAAAACATGACAAGTCAGCCAGTTGTCATAACCTGAGGTTGTGACGTCTGTCATATCATTTTTTGACAACAGTGCTGATGTGGTGGTGATGTTTCGTTAAGTAATTTTGGATTCCCTGATATAGTGCTTTCATTTTGTTTTATGGTAGGAATAATTCCCTTCTCCTGCTGTGAAATAAGTGCTTTAAAAATAAAAACAAAATAGTACTGTAATGGGGTTATGTTTAACTTAAGATCACCACGTTACACGTTTGTAGTGGATTTAGCACCTAAAACACATTGAAACACTGTACTGTATTACTATATTTAGTTTAGATCTCAAACACAGCGTGCATGCTTTGATTGTGAAGAGGCTGTGGCTGGGTTAATGAAAGTCAATTACATTTACACTGTATGCTATAATCAGGCACATACATGATGACTACCGAGCTTGTATTGAAAGCAATGGTAGACCATACTACAGACAACAACAACACACTGTACATTTGAAAACACCACCCACCACAGCAGCAGACCTGTGGGCTTTTGAGCAGTATTAAGACGGTTTCCTCCATGCTGGTGGACACACAGGGCGCATGATAAACTCACTGCTTAATAACACTGCTGATCTGTGGCTCTGTTATAAAATATAGCCATAGGGCTAAAATAAAGTATATGGTTACTGCTGCAACTTGTGTGTTTGTGTGTCTGTGGATGCACATCAAGTTCAAGTTGTAGGCTGTTTTGAACTGCGGTTCTACAGAAGTTACGCTAACAGCTAACAGACAGAGCTGTTTTGAGTTATAATGAAGAGAAGAGAGGTTGGCGAGCAGAATTAAAAATGAGCGCTGCGTGTTCGTGGGATTTCTCGCAGTAGTGTTGCTAAGTGGAATGACTCAAATGATGCTTCCCAAGGTCTTGGAGGGATTGTTAATCATGGGTGGAGATGACAGCTGTTTGTTAAATGACTTGTTTATTTATCTTTCAGACTGGAACAATTGTTTTAACCCGCATGCTCTGCGACTGCATGCGGGACTGTCAATAATACATGCATGTCCATGCGACAAGCTGCTGAAAATGCACCGTTTCTACATGTGCATTCAAAGTACCAATAAAATATAGATGAAGAAGGAGTTCTTTATATAATTAATATATGACATTTGCCATCTCTCCGGAGAGAAGAACTATCTCTTATATATTATATATTAGCTAGACTCTTGAGAGGAAATATATTTAACTTAAAATTCAATAAGCGTGGTTATACAACTGCAGTACATAGTCATCTGTGTCACAACTGATTATCGCTTACACATCTGTAACAAAGGGTTTGAAAGTACAATAATACAATTCAAGGAAAAGGGTCATAAAATACAGATATTTTCAATTTGGTCCTGATTAAATCACATGCATTTTGCTGTTCTAAGACATGCCAGCCTGTTTGTGTGTGACATCCAAAATATAGATAATTAGAGATCAATGTGTTAGTCTGTATCCCTTCCAGTATGTGCACACAGACACACAAACACACAGCCATGCTTTAGTTTGTTTGTAAGGCTTCTCTCTATGCACATACACAATCACACACTGTGCTCAAACAGACACAGGGAAGTGCACAGCCATGCACAGAAAAATGTTTGACTTAATACTGCCATCTACAGAAAGCGATGGATCTCAGCCGTAAAATCTCCCCACAATTCCTCAAGTTTATGACTTCGGAACTGAATGAGGAAAGTAATGTGCATTACTTCATGGCCTTGAAAGATGAGAAGACAAATATGGACGGAGGAAAAAAGACAATATTTCATCCACACACCGTGGTTAAACTACAGTCTGTGGTGAAAGGGAGCCTCTGCAGCAGTATTTCTATATAATCTAAAATATATCTTACTGCATTACAATCTACTTAATATCTTTTGGCACTTGTTTGCCTGTAGGAAAGAAAAATCACAAATAAGGATCTCCTTTATATCTCCATTGTTTCTCCTTGACAGCAGTGAGATTAAATGGAGAGCAAATAGTCTTCTCATATTTCTCCAGAAAAAATATCCCAGTAATTTCATTTGTCTCCTCTGCAGTTTCAGAAGAGATCTCAACAATGTCTCACATTGTACTCAGATTGCCAAAACGTTAAAAATGCTCAATAAAAACAAACATAACCAAAGTCAATATTAACCATGTTCTATAAGACCATATTATCCGAGCTATGCTATCTTTATACAGCTTTAAATTATTACAGCATGTCAACAGTTGACTCAATTTACCCAATTTTATTTCGAAGGAATTCTGGGAGATCAGACATCTGAAACAAAGATGATACTTAACTGAAACATTCCTTTAGGTTATACAGAAATAATTGTTTCAAGGTCAAAAATGTCTGATTGCGGTCACATCTGTTTTTATATTTTGCAAGGTCACTTTGACTCATTCTTTCTGATTTACAACATTATAAGCAGCCCTTGATTTGTGAAACTACCGGTAAGAATTTCATCTCTCTCACTCGCTCGCTCACTCACTCACTCACTCACTCCCTCCATGAGAGATCCAATGGCAGTGTCCGTAAAAACCACAAGAAAGAGCGAGGAAGTGGTGCAGTACAGCACAGTGGGGTGTAATGAGTGAGGGTATGTCAATACCACCATACTGTAGATTCTAGCTGGGCTAGTCATTTTGTTCTTTGCTGGATCTCTATGACGGGCTGTCCAATATTCTGTACAGCAAAGCTCTTTATGAAAGCAGTCGTGTCAGAGCAGGCTGCCCTCACTCTTTCTCTGTAGTGTGGTAATGAGGCTTTATCACTTTGCCTGTGACAGGCCTGTTACCCTCCTCCATTGCTCAGTAATAAAGGTTGGCTGAGCTCCAGAGGGGACCGAAGGGGCCTATGGATGCTGAAGAGATGGACAGATGATGCTCAGTGGAATTGAAATTTCACCTAAAGGTATTTTTTCTGATGTGCACTTATGCACTTACGGGTGACCAGGCGCACACAAGCGGACACGCGCAGAACGTTCTTCCAATGTGCCGCACCATCGATTGGTCATGGATGAGAAGTTTAGCTGGAGGCCGAGACAGGTTTCAAAGCACAATCACGGCTGGTCATCATGGGGTATGAGAAGAACTACAGAAGAGCAAAGAGAGACAGAAGGATAAAAGTGCGTGTGTGAGATAAAGGCTTGGAGGCAAGAAGCAGAAGATGAGTGTGGGGCCAGGGGAGGAATCCACTGTTAGATACCTCACTAATGACTAATGAGCCCTCATTCTGCACTGATTGAGATTAACAAGCACCGGACGGCAAGCCTGCAGGGGTCAGCAATGAGTTAGGACCCTTGCCATCTAAGATCCACCGCCAGTCTTCATCCATCCATCTCATCACGCTACCTTCTCTCCCATTATCCGTTTTCTCGTTCATGAATCACTTAGCACAGCTTCAACCCTCCCAGAGGCTTCAGGATATCAAAAGCTCCTAAAACATATTACACATTTAACGTCCACTGCTTCTGTATATTTGCAGAGAGAGACCTTTGTATACGAACACTAATGTAAAATATTTATCATGCCAGTTATTGAAACAAGGGGGTTGTGATTCACTTCTCAAATGAATTAAGTATCTCAACATCAGTAATAAGACTGGATTGGTTTTAATGATGGACAGCGTGATGCATTGTGCTTATTGTCATCGATTTGTGCAGATTTTAGTCAAATCTATTATTCAGTCTATCATCTCAAATGTGAGTTAAGGCCCGTCCACACCACTGATGATAATGATAAAGATTAAGACCGTACACCGTGTACAATTATATAATAATAATAATAATAATGAATCACAACCGTACCTGAAGCTGCCTCAGACGCCACAGATGGATGTTATGTCGGATGGATGACGGCACTTCATTTATTTTATATTATTTATCAAACAAACATTTATTTTATATCATTTATCAAACAAACATTTATTTTATATTATTTATCAAACAAACATTTATTTTCAATCACAAACATTTATTTTATATCATTTATCAAATAAATCCGTCACGCACGCGAAACACCCACGTGACGTTCAATTACGGCGCGTCGCGACGGTCAAAACGCGCGAGGAAACGCGTTGTGAAAAAGATGAAAATCGACCCGTTTTTAATCAATCAAAAGATCAAAACTGCATGTCGTCTGTCTGTGAAATAGTCTGCAGTCCGTAAATAAAGTATTTCTTCTTATTATTAGCCATTTTACTATCTTTAATACTACATAGAAAAATGTTAGTATATATATATATATATATATATTAGGAGGAATGTAAGTCATGTCTGTTGTAATCCATATGAACGTGATCAGGATGATCAAACTATCTATCTACTATCTTCATCTTATGTTTCATCTAATAAAGTTGTCACACAACAGAGTGACAACACACAAAGTGTGTATATATATATTATATTAGTTATATATATATATATATATATATATATATATATATATATTAGGAGGAATTTAAGTCATGTCTGTTGTAATCCATATGAACGTGATCAGGATGATCAAACTATCTATCTACTATCTTCATCTTATGTTTCATCTAATAAAGTTGTCACACAACAGAGTGACAACACACAAAGTGTGTAACAGCGTGCACTTTCTCCATAAAGGAACAGCACCCAGTAACTTTTCCCTTAAACTCTGTTTTTATCAGAATAACAGTTGTTTGATATAAGTTTTGCAAACATTGTAAACAGAGCACAGTACACTGGATAAAACACCACGCTGATCGGTAGATTAGCTTGATGAAGCACGTTTATTTGTTGACTTTTTATTCAACTCAAATGTACCCCTAAATATAGTATCAAACTCATTAAAAAGAATTACACGGCGGAGTCAGTCTGGGATTCGCAGGGTAGAAACGCAATATTTTTCAGAGATTTAATGCCACTAACCTGGTAAACCGGCAAATTCAGTGATGGTTTTCTTCAAAACCGTAATCATACCAACCTTCTTAATAAACCTACTACTGAATAAACAAGCCGGAAGTGCCTGGCATTGAATCAGTTTTTAAATAGTGCTTGCAAGTTTTGTGTGCACCGGGCGGTCTGTGAAAGGGTGGACGGGTTGTAAGCAGGCTGTCTGAGCTTCTGACCACCAGTTTAATGGTGAACATCTAACCACTCAATGGTTGCTCATTGGGTTTATGGTTCAGTAACTCTCCAGATCGACTGATATGTGCCAAAGTGAGTCCTTTGAGTTGCATTGGCTGAGAACCTTTACATGGATACACAGAAGCACCTGAGCTTTCTGCCCAACACCATTATAGCACCATTATGCCAGCGTGAGGCGACAACAGCAGTGAGTGAGTCAAATGTGATATACCTTGATCTTAACCTTTGGCTTCACACAAGAATATAAATGGCCAATTCAAGTCAATGGCCATCTCAAAAACTTGACATTTGACCAGCCTCTGCATTCTTCTCTACACATTCTGTCATTTCAAAGGTTCCAGCAGTCAGGATTAGAAACTCATTTTATTCAAGGCTCTTTTACTGCTGGCTCTGTCAATACTGCCTGACAGGGAGAGAAAATTCATTCCATTCCATTTGCAGGGCTAGAATTATTATGTTTGCGGTTGCTAAATACTCCCTTCACCCCGGGTCGGCATTGTGCCATCTAGTATGAGGGGCCACGGCCAAAGAGAGTGAAGGACCGGATGATGATGATTCTGAGAAATTATTCAGAGAATGTTTTTCTATTTCTATTATTTTTCAAAATAAAAAATGTTAAGGTCACCAAAAAAATCATAATATACTGTTCTCAATTTTTATAAAACACTTTAAAACAAGTTGTCTGTGCACATCATTTTTTTTTAATCATATGCCTTCGTAGTCTTTAATCAAAATCTGAAAATGTACTTCTGGAGCAGCGATTTTTCTTGGATGATGTCAGTGTGACGGCTTGGGCGGAGCCAGGGCAGTTAACCACTCCCCCAACAGTCAGTAACTGCAAGCTTTAAACACCTACTTTTCTAGATCCAGTTAATTCGGAGTGACAAAAACAGAGTTAAAAAACAAAGTTACAACACCGCAGTGAAGTCAGTTGCGACTTCCGGTTCACGTAGACTTTAAGAATTATTGTGAAGTGCTTTATTGGCGAGGCACAATGTAGCAGTATATTCTGAATTAAAGTTGCTGAGTATGACCAGGCTGTCTGGCTGCTGTTTATATCCAAGGGTGATAATATTCATTTGTCTCGGTGTGTATTGATTTGATGGCTGCTTTATTAATATGCAACTGGGGTATTAATTGTATAAGAGCCCTGTTGCCAGGCTGCAATCAATTTTGTAATCTGAACGCTCTAACTCTGTGATATCAGATCTGTTTGTGGTAGCCAGCAAGTGTCTAAAAACACACAGTGTGAAAAAACAGGAAAAAGTGAGGAGAAAGAAAAAGAGGAGAGTCAGAGGGCGAAATAAATAGTATCGCAAAAAGCTCTCAATGGTTTCAAATACCTTTAATGCTGTTTCTGAGAAACTCACAGGTGAGAAACGTTATACCTCAGAGTATAGTTAGTGTGAGCAAAACAGATCAATAAAACCATACCTTCTCACCAGAATTTCCTCTGTACCAACAAACAGAAGTTACAGTTTTCCTTAGAGGGGATTTGTTACTGTTTTCTTTCACTAACAGTAGAGCTATATAGAAAGATAAATATATATATATATTCTGTGCAGGTTGTAGAATGGCTGTATTGTTGATCGCAGTGGCCGTTCTAACCGCTGTGTCTCTTATCATCATCAGTGGGCTACACAAATGGCCATAGCTTCTGAAAAATGAAATCACAAATGAGATGTATTGCTGGTAAAAATAAGCTTCTAATCTGACAAAGATTTGTGGCTAAAAATTAACCTTTCAGAGAGAAGCCGTTTGTGTATAAACTGCATAAATGCATAATGCATCATATTGCGAAAAAGATTATTAATGCATGAATCACACTCACTTAGAATAGTTTTTTTATTTTATACCTGCATGTATGAGACAAATTAAGCAGTGACGTTAGGGTCTTCTAGGATCTTTCCTACAACTCAATAATGTTGTTTATAGATCACATGTCCTTTTATAACTTCCTCGTTGGAGCTTGTCACTGCTTATTTGCATGAATTTAAATTAGGATTAAATCAAAATTAGAATTCATTTATTTTAACAGGCAGTTATCTCAGTTGTGGTCATATCTGGCCAGTTGCACAACCCACCAGTAACATTAGTAGGAATAAAAAACAGCGCAAATGAAGATTCATCAGGTGTCAAGAACTCAAATGAGCGTCCCAGACTTCTCACTGAATCGACAATGTGAATCAATGTGTAGGCAAACGGCTTAAAATTTCTGTGCATCTATGACAACTGTGGCTGTCAGTGGGTCAATACTTTTGATGGGCTTTGAGCATTCGCCTTCCACCTGCGTGTCAAATCAGCCTTTTGCATTAGACCTCAGCGGGCTATGCCAAAACAGAGCTGTCAACAGGAAGTCACTGTTTACAGTTCATAAATGAGAGGGCTAAGATTTATCAGGCCTGACACTTTGTGGTCAAAGAACGCCACCTCTTGCATCTGTCTGTATGATTGATTGAGTGAGGCAGTGTCAGCTGGAATCCATCCTTTAGTTAGAACAGAACGCAGAATATTGTCTCGGGTGGCCGTACGATTGTTCAATAATGAATGTTTCTATTTGTGAATTCTCACACCAGTGGGCATTAGTGTTGAGTGCAATTGTTCTTCCTCTAAACTCACGCAGAAGTCCATTATCTCGCTTTACTGTGAGATTTACGGTCAACCCAAAAGAAAAAAGGGCATTAGCAGATTTCGCCACTCAAGCGTGTTTTATACTCCCACCCGTTTTGCGGGACTCATACTTTGTTTTTTACACATTCGCCATTGTCTAGGCTGTGCTCTGCCCACTGACTGACAGATTACAAATTAGTTTCTCCCAAACTGCTCAGCTGAGGAGAACTGGAAATACCTGACTGCAGAAATTCCAATATAAACTGACAATAGTGATGCTATTCAAAGGACTTGCCTGAAAGAAAAGTCTGTTTACTGCACGCAGGAATATAAAACAGAGCTTTATTGGAAGGAGTGGCAGTGTCTGACTTAAGATGTTAATCATGCAAATGGGGCATAAACAGGAAGTCATGGAGGTACATTTGCAGGTCGAAACAGGATTTAGTGACTCTATAACAAGCTTGAGAATTAGATTTTTGAGTGGGTCTACTTTTCTGCAATTGGCACTTTCCACAAATACATTTTAATATTACATTATTTATGTTAAAGCATCACAGACACAAATCAAAACCCTGTTATACAAAGTAGCTAGGTGTATCTACTAAAGCCCTCAGAACATATTTGGTAACATAAAATGTTTATAAAATGAATAGAAAATAAAGCAGCTCATATGCTACTAAGTTTGGCCAACTGCAATAAAAAAAAAACATTTCCCTTACATTTCCATAAAGTAATTAAAACGTTAAAAATATTGTTTACGTTAAGTTCTAGAAACATTCAAAATGTCCATTTTTATACATTATATTAACATTACTGTTTGCTCATACAAACATTATTTAAAGTTTTTTAAATTCTGTAATGTTTTTAAAATGTTCCACTAACAATTTAAGCATATCGTCTTTGATGTATGATATATAATCTTAAAAAACTTTATTAACTTTCTATTTAACATTACTGCCAGAACATTTTTTGATAACTTTGAGAGAGCTTTTAGAGAACATTAGCCAATGTTCTGAGAACATTCCCTGTTAGCTTGAGTTGAGCGTTAAGCAGCTCCTTCCGCTCAACATTTGTTGATAAACAACTATGTGCGTTTCAGGTCGTTATTTCTGGATCATTGCAATAATTCATGAAAACAGGTTGAAGGTTTCACAGAGATTCCCTCCTAATAAGCAAGAGCTCTCCATTCCTCTTTTAAATTCCATTCAATGTGATATCATTATAGAACATGTAGGTACACATATTTTACCACTTAAATTTAGTAGAAACCAATTAGTTTGTATTAGAATTCTGAACATCTCACGGCTTACTGCTCTTTACACTTGCTATGATTACTATCGTGCGCTTATGCAACTTAATATGCACATTACCGTTTAAGGAAACGACAGTGCAGATCGGTCCAGAAAGTGAGACATCCATACCTCCCAATTACAAAAGATTCAAATCAACCGTGCAGATGGAGTCACTATTGGCACACAGAAATTACTGACAGCTTATGAAAAGGGAGCAATTTTAAAAAGGAAGTACAGAAGTATATCACCGTTTTCACATTCAAAAGATTTAAATGAGAACAGCTTTTGACCCACTGCAGTGGCGCAATGCAATTTTTAAAGATTTGCAAATATGCAAATGCATTCAGAGAAATGCTGGAGTGTGTGAGAGAGATGCCAGAGAACTGGGTCCCTCATGATTAAGATCTGTATCTTTCCCCAGGTGAGCTGGTCTCCAGAGACATTTCATCTTACTGATGCTTTCCTGGATATTTGTCGCCAGCAAATGACAAAAAGCTTCTGAAATGGCTCTATATGGAAAAAACTGCATTTATTTATTCAGGGACATTTTTATTGCCAAAGTACTGATGTCTCAACTTATGTAACTGAGCAAGTGTGCATTATGGCTGTGCTGATCTGATCATATGGCACTCTTAATAGTGTGATGTTGCTTTAATACACAAATAAGGAAAAAAAAACCAAAGAAAGTCCCAAAAACGATTTTCAGCAATTTTCAGGAACAGGATCAGCGCCACTAGTTTACAAGATGCATCCAAGCCACCATTACCAATTTGAAAAAAGCACAACAGAACCAACAATGACTGTTTGGGCTTCATTTCTAAGGAATTATTAAACTATTAAAGCATAATGAGGCAGGATGTGTTTGACAGTGAGACAGAGGGTGATTAGAGCATGTGCAATTACTTGCATCTTCTGTGACAATTGGAAATTTGTTGCAGCATTGTTTCAACAGATTCAACTGCTAAATTACACTGTTGGAAGACCTCTTGTACAATCAGATTCGAGGACCGGAAACGCAGCCCAGTGGACTGTGCGATGTAAAGTCTTACTGTGGATTCGTAAGGCAGAGAAGTTTTCCGTTTTCATATAAACCACCTATGCATTGTTTCATAATTAATAAGCTTACAAAAACACTAGAGAAAACCTAAAGCTTCTGTGGAACTCTCAGAGGTAATTAGCACCTCAATAAGCAGGAAACTTCACAGAATTCTCCTGAATAATTGTTTCTTCCACCCAAAGGATTTCATCAACCTCTGTGTGGCAAAACAGAGGTATGGAGGAGAAGTGTGGAATTTCTGAACTGTTGTTTAACTTTCACTGGAGCCTGAAATGAAACATGGCTTGAACCTGCAAATCCTAAAGCAGTGAATCACTGCTTGTATTTACACATTGACCATGTGAACTGCAGGAGACGGATGGCTGAAGCAGTAAGCAATAACAGCTAAACATACTTTGTGTTTCTTTCAAAGAGAAAAGACAATAATTCACAATCACAAATTGCAATAACACAATTGCATTGTATATTAAAGTCAAAACACATAATATAAAACTGTTTATTTATGAGTTTGATATCAACAAGCATGAAAAGCTGACATCTGTCACTTAATGAATAAAAATATAAAAATGCTTGAGGACACCCTCATGCGTTATTTCTTAAAATATAAAACAGGTTGGTTTTAGATTCACTTTTTATTGTTGTTTTTACCTTTTCTTCTCACCGTTTCTTTAATACGTCTTATCTGACTGGTTATGAAAGTCATTTCGCAGGCAGATCAGAGAGTTTCCATAAAATGAAACGACGTAATGTAAAATAGATCTATCCACTGTGGTTTGTTTAAAACAGAAGAAAGTTTTTACCAGCAAGGACGGCAGAATACCGGCAAGCCAAGACAAGATCAAGGGAGTCGGAATGATCATCGTCGCACCACACTCTGTGTATTTATATACAGAGACGAGAGGCCCATGGAAATGTGGGAAACTATTCATATTCTCAAATATGTGTGCTTTGAGATCCAAAGGCAATTTCACACGGACAAATGAAATATTGATTTAAGTAATTGAAGCCCCAGAGCAGCAATAGTTTTCCTTTTAACATCACAGAATTCAGTTTCTACCCAGCCCACGCTGTAACAAACAGATCATTGTGTTAAAACATGCCTCATATTTTATATTCCTTAACAGGCTTCAGTAGTTTCTAACAGAGGTGCTCGGTAAAGGACTAACTAATGGACGTTGTTTGGAGCAGAACTATGTTTGTTTGTACTTGTTTTCAGTCCAGGCCAATAGATCAACACTTGAGACACTGGCCTACATCTGAAACCTGATTGGCACATGGTTAGATAACATATGAGATAGACAACATATGAGATAACATCAGCGCCGTTTCTCCTCTAGAGGAGGAATAAAGCAGATAGCAGGATACTTAAAGCTCCACCTCATCTATCATGCATTGAAATTACAGTCAAGTCAGAGTCAGGTCATCCGAGACTCTCGGCTTCTGTATCATCGTGCTAGAAATTTATGTCTATCGCAGGATCAAACTACAGTGACACTAATCTCATCTGTAAACCCAGTGCATCTCTGGATATTCAATATGCATGATGAGATCAAAGACCTGCAGAGACACTTCATTGATTCTGTTGAGGTGTGTTTGGGTCTGTTGCATAGTTGCTTCCCATTATTTCGGTAAAGGCTCCATGAAATTAAATCCCATTTTTTGAGGCTTTCACTCCGAACGAACCTTTACCAGATATACAGGTTTAAAATGTACAGTCATATTCAAAAAAATTAGATGCATTAACTTTTACCAGATATACAGGTTTAAAATGTACAGTTGTATTAAAAAAACAACAGGGTCTTTGGGTTCAGAAAATAACGTCTCATTAAAGATCATCTAAACCTGCCTGGTCTACACTAAAATCATGTTCACTTATATCTACTTGGGCAATTTGTAAATAAACATTTGAACCTTCTGTTGAGTCTGCGTCAAAGAACAAATGAAGTAGTAATACCCATTCTCATTCATTTAAAGCCAAACTATTGTGAAGATCCAGTGTAGTAAACACTAACATGTTAAGTCAAATGTTAACAAACCATCTGAAAGAGAAAAATAGAGACACATTAGTATTTCATGATACAGCTGACTTTTCTTTACGGAAATAAAAAGCAATCTGCACAACTTCAGCAGGCTTTTTAATCAATTCTGAAAGGTTGTATTATTGCAGACTTTGGTATGTTTGTATTTACCAAACAAGTAAGCTGTGGTAACTAGGCTACATAATAAAACATACATACAATGCAATTACAAGCAATATTAGCAATGTATGTTTCTTATGGCCCTTATTATTTATAAAACAATGAATAGAAATTTAGATTTCTGTTTTTGCATGAAGAAATTATTCCCTCCAACAAAAGATCTCTCAAAAATGTGCTTCATGTAATTACATACATATATGTTTCTTGCTGTCTCTTTTAGTAACTTAGCTACAGTTTTTAAAAAGCAAAACTGGAGCTTAAAAAAAAGCTGGAAACTGGAACTTAAAACTAGAAAACTTAAATCATCCACTTACAGGCAAACAGAGTGATTAAATGTGACCGTTCCGTCCCCCAAGTTTTTAATCAAGTCTGAGTTCCCGTTTCCTTTGCTTTGCTTTCTCAACACCTTATATACATCAACTTGTGACCTGTGGGTCTAAAGTGGGTCAATTTTTTGCTTCCCAAGTCGCTAGAATGATGGTGAGTCAACACATTTATCATGGTTTCATACTGTATCTTTGAGAGAACAAATGCAATTATTCCCTCCACAGCAGCACAGCCACAAACAATTCCTCACAAGTCTTTGGCTAACATAGAGGAAATTCAACACTAATGCTAATAAATTCCCATATGTACTGTAAATTACAAGTTCGCCCATTTCTGATGCTACTGTACCTTGCTACAGCAAAACACTTTGAAGGTCTTTTGGTTTCGATTCTACACTGTGAATACTTAAGACTCGTTTAACAATCTTTTCACTCAGTGAGCTTTTTTAGACTGTCCACAGACGTAACTACATGTACACATACAAGACCAGGTCACTGAACCAGTGTTCATTTGCCAGAACACTTCATCTAAACAGAAAAGGAGTCAAAGCAGCACTGGAAATCAGTTTATTATTCATGTCAGGCCATTGATGTTTACCATTAGAGCCCCGTGGAGAGGAGTAGATTAGTTCCATCACGTACTTAAGAGATTTTGAAGGAGTTTTTTGAAAGGCTAACACTCGCCGATCTATCGGTGGAGCCCGGTTGCTAAGTCCTGCAACTCATGAGGATTGCCTTTGAAAAGCTAAAGTAGGAATATCTATTTAGGGCACATAAAAACCCACTGATCCATTTTAAGTCTTTCTCGTTCTTTCCTGTTGGTCACATGAAATCTGTTCCCACTTCGCATTCCAGCTGCTAAACTGTTTACTTTCGTGTTGAGGGACTCGCTGCATAATTCATTTTGCTGTTATTAGCCATTATTGATTACGTTCCAGTAGCACATTTTTAGACTTGTAAGAAGCCGCCTCAGATCTCTGCAGACCGTGTTCTCCCGATGAACATGCCATTTCCTCCCTGTGGTGCCTGTTCATCCTTCATCTGGGTTTTGGAAAGTGACCTTAACTAAGTATTAACCTTCCCGACACTAACGTGACATTGCTCAATGGCTTTTTTTCCATAAATCATGGCTGAATTCAGACAGCGGACCTGCCCAAAGCTTTCTAAAGCTGACACTTTCTCCAAGGCGCCATGGGCTGCCTGACAGGTTATCAAAATGTGTCTAAGATCATTTAATCCTCTCCTCATGAGCTTGTCGAAATACCAGAGGAATATGTCAGTCTCCATATTATGGTGTTCGAAAACTTTTTTTTGGAACTTTTTTTAACCTCTATTAAATTCTGGGGAATCTCTGTGGGTTTCCAGTAATGGGGGCCAGATGCTTTTTTTCAGCCCTTAGAATCTAAATTAAAGTCCAGCTCTGCACATATAGTAGATATGATATTTTAAGAGACTATTAAGGTCACTTAATCTTAAATAAACCAAGCAGACAAACAACACAATAAATAAATAAATTTGTAAATGGTAACAGATTGACCTATTTAACATTACTTAGCAGGTGCTTATGTCACAAAAGTCTACAAAAGGCAAAATGAGTGAACCCAAACGCAGTTTATTTCACTAAATACAAACAAACATGAACCTTGACTTGATAATAAAACACAAACATACAAAGCTAGACAAGGACCGCAGAAACATGAGGACTGCCTGTACAATAAGACTGGGACAAAGGACCAATCAGTGCCAGACACACAGGACAACAGACCCAGTCAGAACATTATACGTAGGCTATAGGATACTCATGACAAACAAGACTATGATTCATTTTTTAAAATAAAAACATGAAAATATGAAGCAAGAAACATGAAAACATGAACCCAAAAACATGAAAACATGCACCCAGAAAACATGATGCAAAAACATGAAAACATCAACCAAAAAATGTGAACTATGAACAAAAAGCAGACGTTACAGCATAATGTTTTTCTCACACACTTTATATTATTGTAGTGTTCATTTTTTTCCCATTTACTATTTTCTATATTTTTATATTTATCCATACAGCTTTCGTTTAACCAACATATAATGTTCTTTATATTTATGGCAGTATGGCCACTCTGGGAATCATAAACATGAAATTATCTGCACTTGTAATCTCATACACGCTGTTGAAAAGGAGCATGAGAAAGTGACTCACTCTGTTCCTCTAAGATGAATAAAACTTCAAAATAAGGAGCTGAAAAACTGCAATGTAATCGAGGTCTCAGCATGAAGCTTCATTCCAACAAACAGAAGGACCCCCGCATGCCCTGAAATATGCAGATGTTTGAGAGCACATCTATATCTGCAGATTGAATCAGTCTATTGGAAATCATGGACAGCATACATTGATCCCTCATCATGTCTGTCTGACATGTATTCATTTAAAGTCAAGGGTATTCTTTGATATCTGGCATTGCATGGCAGTTTAGTAAATTGCTTATGCGTCACACGTGATGACTAACGATTCGCAAACAAATTTGATTCTGTAGGCAGATCTTTTTGCATTAAAAAAAATTAATTGACTTGGTGAGGGTAGTAATTATAGTGCTTAGACTTATTTGACAACTGCGCATTCAGGTCTTAAATATTAACACTCTGATTTTGTGTGGTTAAAAATAAGAGCCTGTGAGCCTGTGCATTTATCTGCCCACACGCTTTATTGTGCTCATGTCAGAAATTTAACTTCAACATGATGAGAACAGACATGGGGGTTTATTCAGTATGTGCAGTGTCCACTACTGCCAGACGCTTGTAAAGTCATTCGATTTGTTGAAAGAAAGAATGGAAAGAAGAGAAGACAGACAGATGGATAGACAGACAGAATCATATATCGTAATCATATTCATTATAACAATAATCATCTACAGTACATATTTGCTTACCCTAAATTTCGTTACAGCCACAAAACACTGTACAACATCAGATCATTACTCTCAAATAGACCTTTGTGTGTCAGGGGATGTGAGATATGAGGACCAGGAAAAGCTTTCATATATCAGAGGAAATCTCTTTGTGAGGTGGGGACAGCTTGCTGAGGACTGCAGAACTAAAGCATTCTTCATAGCTCACCCATATCTCTATCAAATATCACACTCTCCATTCTGGAACTCTATTCAGTTTAACTGAGACACATCCTCTAAATCTTTAGATACGTTATATTTCTAGCATCATCATTTGACTTACTCCACATTAGTAAGCAAATGACATACAATAGCAAGTTTAGTTATAGAAACTCTCCTGCAAAGACAGGCTTTGAGTCATTATTATGTGTGAGATTGTTACCTTCAGTGTAAAGTCATGGGCTTTCAGGATAAACTTTCAACTTGAGAAGCTCTGAATACTGTCTCTTGCCTGCAGTCATTTTTCAAAGAGTGCTAAGGGAGACATTTGGACTTAAAACATTTCACCTGTCTTTTCAGAAAAACAGTGATAAACAATGCCAGGAAGTGAACAGACTCACATTCAGGGCTGTCATGGAAAAGCGATTCTTAATACGCAGCTACAGGGGTGATATTTAGAACAAACTGTGATACTGCACGTTTTTTACATTGAGGACCTGCTGACAGAATGAGATTTTTTTCAAGGCCCTTGATGGATTTGCTTAGTCTGCCTCTGCCTCTTTGTCACCGTTGTGTTGATTCCTCAGTGGACGTTCTTCTAAGGCTTGTGCCCAGCCACGGCGTAATGACCTCCAGTGGGATTTGGGAATCTGTCTATAATGTCTGCTGCCGTGAAACAGAGGCCCACCTTCTCATGTGTAATAGTAAAACCCCCTTGACTCTTGCAGAGTGCTGTCTACGCGGTGTAAAATCCCAGCCATTCCATCACAGCGGCCCGAGGATTCAGATGAAGAGAGATCATTATGTGCAATCTTGTTCCATTAGAGCCTCCTTCAAAATGGATGGCAACCAGAGACAATCTCTGACATCACCGCTGTCAATGGCAGGCCTGGAACACAAAGCAACGGCTCTCTGAAAACCAAAGCTCACACGGCAACGGCGTAACAAGACTGAACGTACCAAGCTGGGCTCTTGGTGGTATCAGTTTGTGTATTTAACTCTGTACAGCTTTGTATTTTGCCTCTGGCCTGACAGATTTTTTTTTTTCATTTCCAAACTCAGAGCCAAAAAAAGGCCAACTCGACTTTTTGTCCTGCAGCGACTTATAATGATCCGAAATCTTGCTTAAAATGCAAATGCGAGGTTGGTCTTAAGCTTTCAAAGGTCAGAAATGAATGAGGTGCTTTTATAAAACTCACGGTGACTCACAGTGCCTGGCAAGCACATACCTGATCATTAATTCAGGCGCACATGGAGTCATTATAGTCACTCCTGGTGAAATCCAGAGTCCTCTTACTGATCTCCGGCCACTTCTTCCTTGATTAAAAACAAATCTAACCAAGTCATTGGAATCTATTACAATCATGTCTGCCTGTCAACTATCTGGCATCCCACACTGACGTTTGCATGGACTGGTATATTTTCAATTATGCTAATACAATCATCTCGTTTGGATAACGTAATTACAGCAGGGTGACATTAGACTACACTGTCAGCTTATCACGGCTGAGATTACATCTTAATTTTGGTAAGAAATTAAAGAGGACACTGGCTAAATTACCTTTTCAAACACTGATGCACCTAATCATATTCTGGTTATTAATAATCAGAACTATATTGTTGTAAAAAAAAGGAGGAGGAAGAAAAATGGGGAGATCAGAGACAAAATACATTACTTTTACTGTGGTAATTCAGTAAAATAATAGAATGACTGAATGAGAGGACACAGACAGTTTGAAGACACACCCTGAAATGAGTGGGCTGAGGTCAGGTTATCGCTAGCTGAGAATTTAAAAATCATCTCTCGTTACAAATCTCTCTCAAATGCAGTACGGCTCTATAATTGGAATTTCATACTTTTCCACTCCAACAATTCAGCAAAGCATTCGGGAAATGTAACCGCTAGATATAGGAAATGACGCTCTTTTAAACTTTAATGAGCTTTAATGAGCTCAAACTCGTGCCCTTGGTGCTTGCTGAAAGACATTACAACAGAAATCTTACCGTGTTGACTGTTGATCGTTCATACTCATGGTTTTCAGATTCATCATCAGCGATTTCTTGGATTCATCTCTCTGTTTGCATGTTTACTGCTTCCTGATATTTTCAGAGTGAGAGAGTTCTTCTAATCTTAGCCCGGCTGTTTTATGTTCTCTGTCAAGTCCACTTAGTAGACGCGTTAACTCAAGGAGTGCTGCAAATGAACCCGGTTTAAAACTCTGTTGTGAGGTCCGCATGTTTCTGCTGTTTGTAATTCTCTTTAACTGCTGTCAAGTTCACAACAACAGTTCCTCTGAAAACTGTACAGTACCTGCTTGTTATATAGAGCTGCTGTGTGCTTTACTCCGACAATGGAAAACATCATCATAAATATGTAATGGAAAACATCCCCTTTAGGAGTAATAACAGCAGGCATTACTTTCTTTCTCTCTTTTGACTTATTCATTACGGAAGAGAAAGCAATTGAGTTTTCCACCAGTGGGCTCATCTTAAACAGCAACAGCTTCCCAGCACCAAGCGCATTTTACAAAATGGAACCGTCTTTGAAATGCTGTGGTAATTGATAGCTACAATACAGTGCAAGAACATTCAAGGCTTTTTGGGAGTATCTCGTTTTAGATAACTTAATTTTTTAACCATTGAATAACACTCGTCCACACTCAGCAAAAGTATTCCCCAATCCAAAACAACGGCCTCGGGAAACGCAGAGCCTCATGCTATGATTAAACGCTGAACTGAAACAGACTACCTACTGTCAGGAAATAAAGAATGTTTGTCTCCGGAGGCAAAGTAAACATTATTTTAAGTCAGCGGTACCTAAATAAACATTTGGTAATGCAATACTTTACATTCCATTACCGTAGAACAACAACTGATTCTGATTTAATCATAAACATGTTGATATAAACGCTACCTGCCAGAGGTGAGAAAATTCATATGCTCAGGACAAACAAGATAAACCTGGAGACAAAGTTAAAGGATCTACTGCAGTACCCAGTCTGAGAATGTGATCCTGTCACGGTAATGACATCAAAATGTAGACATTTCACAAAATTAAAGCAATTCATTTGAATTCATTTCAATTTAAATTCAATGGTAATTCAATTAAATGGAATCAACTATTGATTAATACATTTCTAACCATTTCACAAATAGGCAACTATTATGGACAGATTTACATTAAGAAACCATTTCATGAAACCATTTCAAACCATTTTTAAGCATTGAGAAACCAAGAAAGCAGACTTACGTTTTGAGTTTCAGAACATCAAATATGCTCAATGAAATAGTAATAAACTGAATATATATATATATATATATATATATGCAGTTCTGCACTGATGAACACAGCCATTTTGAATCAGCGAAATGAGATAACACCAACTCAGATATTAATATTGTAAACTCTGTAACCCAAGCTATCGATTAAACGTGACTATAATACACTTAATACATTGACAAAAAACTTTATGACATTTTCTGAATGGATAAAAATGGTTTTGGTCTTTCAAACAATTAAAAACAATTGCAAAATTTGAAAATCTTGCAGCTGTCTGTTGTCCTTTGTGTCTCGAGTTCTTTTTTTCCTTGTTTTTTTAGTTTTGAACTTCATCAGTGTAATTGGTCATCACACGAGGCCTGTTATTATTCTCTCAAATTAAAGTCCGACATTAACAAGCCTTTCACGGCGAGGTTTGATGTCATGACTAACCCTTCAAACTCTCAGACAATTACACGAGGCTTGTGGGTGGTGAAATGACAGCTTTTGTTTTTACTTTTTGGCGCTGAATAAAATGAACCAAACACAATATCACTTGTGATGTTTCCTTCAGTAGGTGGATTTGAGACTTTTCTAAGTACATGTTGTAGTTCGTCACGACCAGTGTTATTATTATAGCCAGCAATATGTTTTTAGCATTGCACAATACCATTAGCACACCATTATCATGCTAAAGCTAGTCCTACCCTGGTTATATTGGCCTAATGTGCTACCAATGTGCTATTTCTATATTACTTGAACTGTTTCGATTTTGCCTTTTAAAGCTTTAAACCTTTATAGAATTGCAGTCATTCCTGCCTAGTAAAAATGGGTCAAAAAATGGGTTTTGCATTTAACTTTTACTCTATCAGCCTTTAGCTATTTATAAGTCTTTTTATAGTTGCATTTAATAATTTTCACCTTTTCTTTTATTATCAGCTGAGTTGCAGAGTTTTATAATCTTCTTTTTTAATTTTTAGGTTAGGCTGTAAAGTTGTCAGGTTTGGTATGTAGCCCGCAGCTATTCACTTCTGTATGCATATTTTCTGTTCATCTTTTTCGGTTTAATGGATGTTTTTTAACCCATAGAAATCCCAACGCATAAACTATTCCTGTATATTAAGAACCACAAAAGAAAGTTATAGGTACACCTTAAAGAGATGTAAACATAAAAAGTCTGTCATTATTTACTCACCCTCATGTTTCTTTCCTCTGTGGAGCATGACAGAGATGTTAGACAGAGTGCCATTGAGTCACAGCCTCAGTCAACACATACTTGTGTATAAACATTGTGTATAAACATCCTTCAACATTTCGTCATTTGTCTTTGTGAAAGAAAGTTAAGCTAAAACTCTTGTCATTTTTAAATGAACTTTTCAGCTTGTCTTGAAATTTCTATTTCAATTCTACTTCTATTTGGAAAATCACACTATCATTGACAATCTTTTTAAATTCTGGGTGCTTTTTGGCATACGTTCAGTATGGGAAAGCAAAAGTTCTCAAGAAAGTTTCAGTTATATATTCTTGCCACAAACAGTGGACTGTTGAGATCCTGTCAGCACCCTGCCAGCCCCTGTGTGACAGTCCCCCATCTAAGCTCCCTTTCTGATTCACTTTCTGCCCGCTGATATTTCCATATCAGCTGCTATCAGTTAATGAGGCTCAGGCTGCGGTTCTGCACCTGTGGAGCACTGCGGCATCAATCTGGAGGACTGCGCTGGATCTTCAGCACCACGGACAGAGATCCAATCATCAGCCGTGAGCGTCACCCGCCTGTACAGATTTCAGGAACAGCCTTCTGAAAATCGTCTGTGTTACCTTGATGATTAGTTCATGGGCAGGACCTCAAATTGAATTTCAGTTCCTTTATAAAAGAGGAAATAAGGACTGTCTGTCTGGTAAAGCGGTCTTACACTACCACACAGAATACGACATGCCCCATTTTTTCATTGCTGGGAATAACTAGATAATACTCTGACACCACTCAATGGCAGCAATTTACCAGCCAGAATGCTACAGGTACGAGAGCCCTTTTGGCTCACACTTAAAACTTTCTGACCATTTTTATTTCGTTTATAGCGGTGCATCGTCAGAGTCGTTTAGACGGCTGTCGAATAAAAGGTCCTGCAATCCGTCCCATTTTTGTTCACATTAATACTGAATGAGAAGCCAAAGCGGTTTCAAACCTTTACCAATAAACCAGATTCACACCCTCTCAAGCTTTAGCTGCAAGAGAGGCGTAACTAACAGTCAGGCAGGACAGGAGCTGGATGGAGATGGATGCCGCGCTGACAGTCGTGTTGAGACAGACAAGACTGGAGAGAAAGAATTCCAAGCTCTTGCCTTCAATCAGAATTCTACAGCGTGTTTGTCAGAGCGCCGCCTGTCATCTGCGGGTCTCGTCCCCTGTATTAGCCTGCCTGTCACGGCAATCACGCTGCTGTTTGGTCAGCTCTCTCTCCATCACTGCCTCATTATGAGCCGTCAGTGTTTATACGGTCTTGACGGCCCAGGAAGGTAATGAAAAAATGCCGAGCTGCATTTGGTCTCTGTCTTGCCCCTATCCAGCAAACCGGGCTTTTCTAATGAGGGATTGAGTGGGCCTAATGAGACAAGCCTGGCGCTCTGTCAGCATGACCTGCCTCTCCACACCTCCCCATAATTTGTTTCTTAAAAAACTTGTGGTTTGCCTGTACCACCTGTAAGCTGTGGGCAAGAGACATGCAGGAACACTCACTTAGGAAACTCCATGCAAGCTATTAGGAAATCTGACCAGCACCTAAAGAGTTATAATGATTTTCAAACCCACTTTTATTGGTAATTGTGCTTTTCTTAACCACATACAATTAAGAACGAACAGAAGTGGAAGTAGGATACAGTCATGTCGACGGTGAAGCTTACCTGCACAAGGTCTAAAATTAGACACGGAGTTCACTTCCTGCATCAATGGAAATTAGGCCATGCTAATTAGCAGCGGCAAATTCTCCAAATTCATCACGTCCCGCCGAGTTGAAAAACATCAGGTATTGAAAAACAATCAGAAGCAAAAGACATTAGCATTTTAGAGACAGTTAAAACAAAGCAAGCACAGTAAATGAACTTTGTATGACACAGGCTCTCACTAGTGTAATTTTCCCTTCAGGATCTCTGCTTAAAGTTCTCTGATACAAAACATCCAAATATTCATTTCATTTCATTAGAGTCATGCGACGATAAATAAGAAGACAGCAGAAAAGGATAGATTGTTCGCACCACCCATCAACTGATGTCCCTGAGGATCTGGGATTTTGCGGCCGAAGACCTAACGCTGTTTCTCTGTGTGCCTGAATCTGTTGAGATGGGTTCCCTGGAGAGCAAATCCTTCTCACTTCAGTGGCATGGCATTATTCCTTTATCTGCAGTACTTCTTCCATTTCTGGACTGCGGAGCACTCCATCAATTCCCCCTGACAGCATGGAAGAACAGCAACAATGGCTTTCAGAATTATTGCAAGCCAGTCATTCATATATTCTCATTCATTTTGATCATGCCCACAATAGCCACAGAAATTGTATTCTGTCCTGCTCACATCTCCAGTGTGTTCAGCTGGAAGTTTGATGACCACCATGATCCCTTTGGAAGCTAATAGTTTCTTGAATCCTGGATGTGTATGTGTCAGATCACGTCAAAATCAAACTGATATAAACAAATCCTACATCTTTAATGGCAGATATATGAACATAATGAAGAAAATATCACTGTTAAATAAGCATTGATTAAATTATAATAAGACACGTGAGCTAAATCAAAAACATTGAATGTGCTTTCAAAACAATGTTCTATTGATGACATATTGTTCCAGTTTTTTTTACATAACAGCTCCAGTAACTATATAAGATTTTTTTTAAATAACAAAATAACTTTAGCAATGTTTAAACATTTTACCCGTAAGGAAATTCATCACTGCAATTAATTTATTATCTAAAACAGCCGCCATATTTAGGACGAGCCAGTTTGCAGTGTAACTGCAATGGTTTGGTTAAACTTGTGACTGCTTTTTTTAGATGTGACTGACATGTCATATAAGCATACTGTTATGTATTATGTACGTATCTTATATGAGTGTACCATGAGTGTATTATTATTTGAATCATATTTCTCAAAAGTACAGTACATTTCTTTTTACGCGTAACATTCACTAAGTACAACTGAGAGCAGAGTATTACAAATATATTATACAACAATTTCTTGATATGTCCTTGTTATGTATGAAGTCTTCATGCAGCTAAACCCTGAGTTGAGCAGAGACAAGCAGAGCTCCACAGCTCAAGGGAACTCCAGTGAGCTGATTAGTGCATCCACCAAGCAAGTTGAGAAATCGATTGCTGACCCTGACTCCCTAAGACGCACTTCTCCCTCCAGCCCAACAAACACATGCTTTCAATGGAACCCCATGAGGAGAAGTGTTTTGTGCAATATAGAATCATAGGAGACAGAAAAGAATGTCTACATTTATTGAACCTCATAAAAGCATATACATGTACTTTGCAGTTTATTATGGGAAAGTTTCACTGCAGTGGGCTTACAATATATTGAAGTGCATTAACAGTTGGAAATGGACAGATCATTTTGAGACGCTGCAATCTATAACTTTTGCCTCCCTAGCGCCACCTCTGTTCGAAACACAAAATTGCTGGTTACTTTACACAATTATTTTTACATATAGTGTCAACGAAGTCAAATGAAGCCAAACTAACATTTCCCAGGAAATCGGACCCAACAGGTCAAATTTAAATCTTTATTATAAACTTACCAAATGTGGTATGGTAAGCAGACAACGATCTGTTATGTTCTTGCCCGATAACCGATTTTTGTTCATTTTTAACCAAAAAAGGTTATGGATTACAGCTTTAACATTTTGAAACTAAAACTATAAATGTGAAAATACGTTTTGGGGTGCATGAGATTTAAATACCACTGGATAGCATGTTTGTGGGCTATCCATCCGTACTGCCACATATGTAATACAAGTGTCTCAGTTTTAATTAATCTGGTCAGGCACAGGATAAAGAAGTGAATAACTATTCTTTACAAGTTCTATTTTTCCCTAGCTCCATTTTATAACCAGAGCATACAATGTTTGAAGCAAATACTATAATGTCTAGTGGAGTATTTGATTATTTATCTTACACTTGGCTTAAACTAATCAATATCTGCCACCTCCTGCAGGTGTAGCAGATCCACACCTTAACTAAATCAGCCTCTCTCATCCAGCGCGATGAATTATCTAAATTAGGTCCATAAACTCTTCATACAAAGAAATGGATTTTTGAAAAGACTGAGCAAATTGTTTATTCGGTTACAATTTGAAGACAATTTGAGGGAACAGATTAAGAAATGCAGGAAACAAATATATCTCGCTAAATAGTTTTCTAAGGGCTTCAGGGAACACCTCTCTGAGTTGGGTGTTAAACGTGTCAAAAGAGACACCAGTTTTGCTTTTCATTATTTGCAACACTTATCAAAAACTCTTTGAAAGATTTGTTTCATTTGTCCTCGTTGTTCAGAAAGATTTTTGTTCATTTATGAAAATGCAATATTGCGCAGTTGAAGTCTTTTGTTTATGAATGCCACACTTGCATAGCCATTATTCATTGTTAGATTGTCATGGGCAAGATGGTATTTAAAGCTGATTTGCATATTCATAAATCAAAAACATGATGCATGAAAACAAAGCTGTCTCAGTTTTTCTTTTTGTTGAGGAAGAAATGGAAATAAGCTCTTATAAAAAGTTGCAGTCAATGTCCTGAAAATGCACAATTTTCTTTCAATAACGGTCAATCATAGAGATGCAAATAAAACGTCATGATGAATATCATATATTTATGTTTTAGAAAATAACTTGAACCATCTTATGCAGTCAAACAATATTACTGAAAGTACCTTTTCACCGTCTTGAGATTTGTCAAATAAGCATTGTGTTCTTAAATAAAAGCACTGATTTGTACATGCGAAAAAATTCTCACGTACAGTATTGAGGTAAAAGCATTTTAGAACTTACTGTACGTTTCAGAAACTTTATCTGAGTAAACACCAGATAAAGTGCTGCAATTTGATTTTTATTATTATATGATAAGCACTATGAGAGAAAGAACAGATCTCAGTTGCTGACTAACAGAACCAATTCAGAGATTAAACAGATTTTCTTTCCTCTGTGCTGTCCTTACATTTTTTTCTCGCTTTGAATCACAGAGTAAGTTCAGTAGACATCACAGCGCAGTCTTGGACTACTGTGACTGATGTCAGTTGGTCAATTTGCAATATATGAACAGGCAACCCCGCACTGGTCTGTGAGCTAATGGGATTACGAGGAGAAGCGGAGATTGAGCTGGACATCCTGCAGAGCACGGACTTTTCTCAACACTGCAGTGTCTGGGCTGTAATTCATCCCCATGGCCTCATTTGTCAGAGCCTGTGTCAGCACTGAGGCAGAAAATGAGTCATGTCAATGAAGGCAAATTTGAGAGGTAAAACAAGGGCCCTATGAAGTCAGCGACTGGTACACCTGTCAAATGAATACTGAATTCCAACAGCTGCGTTGATTGGGCCAGGCGAGGCCCGGATTGCATAAATGACATATGAAAATTTCAAAGCTTTCCTGCGATAATTCAAAGTGACATGTGAGACGTCGGACTCTAGAGAAAGAGAGTGAGTCATGGAGGGAGACTCTGAATTTTGTCATATTAAAACTGTCTCTGTAAAAGTCAGCACATTAATTGGATTGGGCAGGCCATTATCATCTCTATGACAACAAATCCAATGTGACAATGTGTCCACGTGCCTCCACCAACACCTCATATTTTGCCAATTACAGAACTTACCTCAAATACTCTTGGGTTTGATGTATTTGTGCTGCAGACATCACGTTCTGAGGCCAAAGGGACATATGTTGGTGTATTAGCGTATGCGTATGCGTCTGCGCTGGAAATTGATGCATGCAAGATGCGATTTTCTGCACCACTACATTCCTTCCAGCATTTCTTTCAATCTCCACTTTTGAGATTCAGTACCTGTAAAGGTGACATTGGAAGAAGTCAGAGCTGTTATCTACAAATTATGAAGTCAAATAAAACTGAATTAATTGGTACAATACTCCAGCTCAGACTGCCAACGTCTACACAGTCTAGGTAGAGCTCCTACATTAATTAGCTCAAAGAGAGAGAAAGAGAGAGAGAGAGGGAGAGAAATCATGAATAATTACATAAGGCCATTCCATGTTACTTCAGATAGAAGTACTTCACCTAGACAAGATCAGCGAACTTTGCTTGAGACTCCATCTTTAATGGAATGCTTATTATTAAAGGTGTCTGTTTCAACAAGACAATTAAGATTGTTGCTATGAGGCCACTGTCAAAGCAAAGCGGGAATGCAGAGAGAAAACATTTCAGTATAAATGGCAATATTGTTCTTTAAAGGGCAGAAAAGATGCTATAAGCGCTGTGAATTCACAAACATACACAGATGGCCTTCCCTCTACCTCTTTATTCGTGAGAAAGGTGTTTCAGACACACTTTGAATTATCTGGAACATTCACTAATGAGCCGAGAAAGAAAAATAAGAAAACCTCTGAGGATAGAAGCTGTCAAAACTACCCAATTTCAAACAATATAATAAGTCTCACAAATTTGAGAGGCATTGTCAAATATTCAATGACATTACCTCAGTAGCTGTGACTTTGGAATTGAAGCAGGTAGACCCCTCTTAAGCGTGACATTGTGGAGAGTAACAAGACTGTCATTTTGAAAAATTACCCAATTTGTTTCATATTTTGATTGCTGTGAAACACCATCATTTTTATGCGTTAGAAAAGTTCAGGAAGTTAAATGTGGTTTTGTAAAGATGCTGGGAATTTAATGAACGGCGAGTCGCCAGCTGAACTTTATCCTCATTAAATGATCTACTGTGAAGCTAAATTAGAGCGTGAAAATGTCATGTAATCGTCGGGAAATAATGACAAAAAGCGTATGAACAATGCAACGTGATTTTCAACTTTTCGAAAGGCTCTCACCACGCAGACTCTCTTGAGGTTGCGTAAGATGTTTTTGTAGCCCCCTCAAGACAACAGGCTGGTTAACCTGTAGCGTTAAACAGGTTGGTGAAGTCAAGTCAATCAATGAGACGTGTCGTGTTGTGACAAATACATCACGGATGAAGCTAATGTCTGTCTGGAAGAGAACAACAACAGCGTAAATTAAATAAAACAAATATGGCACTATAAATGCAGGAGTTTCCAAGGAAACACCAGTGTAACATTTATCAAGCTACTGTAGGGTTCACAGTGACCTGGACAGGTGACCCATGTTGTTGTTGTTGTTGTGTGTGACACCAATGCTCTGCTTCGCTAATGTTAACAAGTTCCAATTTCGCATTATGGTCTTCACTGGGAACTCAGTCATCTATGAACACAACGTGTCAGCCTCCTGATTGCCTCAATATCTATGACCTTGAGCTAAAAGAGTACGGAGCACATCTAATGATGGGGAAACAACTCACTCAGCTCAGCATAATCGCTGCTTCATGAGGCCAATCAGAGAGGAAGAGAACATCTGACAGAGAATGCGTTCAGAACATGTTTCTAAAGATAAAGAGAAAAGAAATGAAGAAACAGTGGGTAACTAAAATTCCTGGAGGCAATTGTTTTTACGTCTGTATTTTTTATCATCTCCCATAATGCACTTAATTCTAATTTATTCTAATCTCTGGTAAGTCCTGGGCATTAATTAAGCGATTAATAATGCAATTTTAATTTGAAAAGGCAAACCATTTGAAAAAAACAAACTCTATTTTATTGGTGGTACTTAAAAAAGGTTTTCAAAAGTCCAGACTGATTTCACGTTTTCTCAGGGATGAAACCCAGAAGAAAATGTTATTGCTCAGATGCTTCCCTTAAAATTCTGTAAGCAAATTTGGTTTTGTAAGAACTCAAGAAAGATTTGAAGGCTGTCATGTCGTAGTATTCAAATCTCTGAGGAGAAAAATGTTGTTCTTGGCATTTTTCTGCAGCAACAAACATATAACTTTTGCACTCAGTATTTTACTTAGGTATATTACCTGAAAGTAGAACAGAGCAGAAATAGTGTATTATCCTTAAGGCGATTTTGTGAATCCCTTTTGTGAGATGAATACAAGCAGAGAATAATTTTCTCTACTTTCATTAAGAGTTTTTAATTACACGGCATAGAATCTAAATTTTCAGGAAAAAACTCAAGTGTTTGTATTTGTCCACTTATTTGTTCTGCACTTGACAGATACTAAAGCAATCAAGAGAACAGCAATTACTTCATCTTTTCATGATGGTAATGATTCATCTGCCACTCTGTCAAAGACCCTTTTTCGACAAATAAAATACTTGAGGACTTACTAGAAACCTCAAAAACATGAATGCTCACAATTATACTTTTTGCTCTTTCCTTTTTGTCTTTTCTTAATCACATATTCCAAGAATTCTTCCCTTAATACGCCAAATATTTTCACAAAAAATCAAGCGCAAATTTTTGGTTCTGTGGATAAAGGATGATTGTATGATTTGTATTACAGCATTTGTCTTTAACCATGTAAATTCAAGAGCTAAATAATGTTCCACTTGTTTAAAACAGGTTGCATAAATGAAAGGGTTTTGGGGGGTAATTTGGCAAATGGTGTCCGGTAGAGTGAGACCTACATCTACAAGTCCCGTACCATAACCAGCACTGATGAGAAAGTCTTCAGAGATGCTCCATTTCAAATGTGACCCTGGTGGTCCATGTCCACTTCACTAGTGTTGAGCCCAATTATGTCAGAAAAACTCTTCTAGACACTTAGAGCCATCGAGTTGCGGGAAATGGCTTAGAGAACACTTTGATTCTAATAACTTGTCCCACTTGTCAGTTGCAAATGATGAGATTTGCATTTCGTTATGAACACAACAGTCTGTGGGCCATTAATTGGTGGAGGACATGATGATATAATGTTATAAAATTCCAATAGTTATTCCGTCCCCTGGAAAGGCTGATGAGGCAGCCATGCCGAAAAGAAGAAACTATATCAGAAGCTGATGAAAGTAAGTCCTGTTTCTCATTCAGTATGTCTCGCAATGTCCCTCCAGGTAAAGGTAGGCTAGCCAATTTCCAAAATGTTAGCAATAGCAACCCAGCTGTCCTCTGTTTAGAGCAATCACCAAAGCCACACCTCCTCCAATAGTTCATGGAAGGATGTAAATACATAGTTTGACAGACAAGTGGGACGTACTAATGCATTTGGGCCGAATGCAATGATTGGACAATTATTTTATGGTCCTGTGCCTTCCACACTGTATGTAAAGAGACTTCCAAGCAGTATAACAAAAAATGTTTCTGGAAAAGATTGCCTATCCTGCCTTTTAGTCAAGCATTAGAAAAGTAATTTATTTCAAGTAAAGACTGCCTAGACTTCACACTGCCTATAGAGCTCCACAGAGACCATCCATACTCACTCAGAGTAAAAAAAGAAAATTTGCATTGTGCTAAACCGGAGTCATTACACTTCAGACACACAAAACGCTTTTGTTCACTTGCCAGATGTAAATGCCAGATCAAATCCCAAAGGACGGTGATGGCGAGGAATATGGAAGCAAATCCAGCACTAAAATCCAACTTAATTCCAGTGTATAAGCACAGCACGTTAAAGAACTTCATCCTCACAAATTCTCCCCTCTGTTCTGCTAATCTCTTAATGCGCACTAAGCATCTCACAAGCAAAATTCCTCATTCCTTTCATTCAGCCTAAATGAGTAATAAACTTGAAGAATGGAGCTAACGCTGATCAATTATGACCAAAATCGCCAGTAGAAGAAATCAACCAAGATCTGTCCCGTCTCAAATAGCGGCTCAACGTGGACTGTGTGATTGTTTTAGCACACAAACACTGCTGAAAGGAGAATTTACTGGAACTGGAAAACAATTAGCTTGTGAATTTATTGGCTGGTTTGATTGCTTTATTGAACAGCTTTGATGGAACTTCTCCAAGCCATCTGAATTTCTCACACTTCCCATTGCCTTGAAGACACAGATTTAGCAACATTTTGTAAAGTAATGAGTCTGTATTGCTTTCAAAAATGAATGGGTAATTGTTATACAAGACTGCATAATTCAAACCGCTTTTTGGATTATAACATAATGTAAATGTAAATCAAATTGTACAAAAATAGGTTGCCAAAGCAGAGAACCAGAGAACTTTCACTGTATCCTTGAAAACATGTTATTAGTTTATGGAAATTTTGAAATGTGTTAACATGCTAATGCAACAGCAAGGAATAATGGTTATTCTAACAAGGGCGACTAAGGACAAACGTTTTATAATATTAAAGTTAAAGCTTTATTTCTCCAGTATGTCATGAACTTAACATCAGAACGTTCCAAGAACAGTACTGGCTAGAAATAGCAATCTCCTCTGAGGATAAAAGACTTCCATTGTTGTTGTTTATTTATTTTTTGCTCAAAAATTTAACATAGATCGGGATGAATCACATGCTGATGAGAAAAAGACAATCTCCTAGCACTGTTCGAACAGCATGGGTCCACACTGCAGTACAGCATGCTGCACAAACCCCTGGTGATAACTTCCAGTAAAATGTTTTAGATATCCATATCAACTTTCAGTGACTGCCACTTTCACAGACTGTCTTTTTACTCAGGAATGGTGTACCGTAACATATTCGGACATATAAACAGTCACCATCAAGCACATTTGGCACCATGTTGTGTTGTAATTAAAACATCAGTACATCTGCACATCTCAGTATTGGAGTAACATGAGGCAAACACTTCTGCATTTATTTTTTGAGTTTCTTGGAACAGAACATGAATATAGACAGGATAATATTTTATTCATATATTATTCATAATTTTCATTTTTAAAATTTTTTCAGTATGTTCACTTACAAGACTAGGTTGCAATCAATGCCGCTGTATCTTCTGTGACCGAAATTTTGATTTATTCCAAGGGTTTAGTCAGTCAGATTTGTTCTTCCAATAATTCTGAACGTATTACCTCTGTTCTGAGTATCTTATTTCGAACCATTATTTGTTGGAGGAGCTCTGCATTACTGTTTAAGCAAATATTTGGTAACCGGAGACGTACATTTAGGTTATCTTCCAAATTTAATAGGCTGTCAGAGAGGTTCCAGCAAGCGCCTCATCCAAGAGGTCAGATTCCGGAGGAGAGAGCTGAAGCTTTATTCATTTATATGCAGACACTTAAATATTCATTTCAATCAAGCAGCGTATAAATGAGATTGGCAGAGGTGCTATCCTGAGGTGAACCATGTAGTACTGATTGCAGATTGCGTTTTAGAGAGAGAGGCAAAGGTGGGGGATTTACAAAACATAACAGCGGTGCTAACAGTGTTAGAAATGTTGAGATGTTATTGCTGAAAGCCAATTTTTTTGCTCCACATTTTTTTGGGTCCTCTAGCTACTGTATCTGTTTGAAGTATATCACAGTAATACAGTTGTTTTTGGTGAACTCTTCACATGACAAACAGGCTAACATTAGCTTTCACACAAGACTGGAACGTTCTGTATTTTGTGCATCCTCTTGAGCTGTGAAACTAGAACATTCGAAACCTCACTCGCTGTGGGAGAGGGAATTTTCTGTGATTTACATATTCATGGCATTTTTAACATCCCTCATTTTCATTCCAGGGTGGATGGAAATGGGAGTCATTTGAGTTCCAGTCATGATTTCTATGTAGAGCACTCTTAACTTTAGGTGGTGGGTAGAAAACGAAAATCTCTTCAATCTTGTGCACACAGTCCGTAGCGTGTACTTGAGAAGTTATTAGACTGTTTGCACAACGGAACATCTTTTTTTTCCAATTTTGGAAGTTAAACAAACCTTACAATCACTTCAGTGTACCTTCTTTGTAAATACCACTTTGAAATGCTTTAAATGCACACTCGAGTGTGACAGTGTTTCACTGAATTTTGTGATGCAACACCAGGTGACATCAAGGTCAACTGCTCTCTTCAAAATAAAGTGCAATACAACCCACAGTTGCTCGAACAGCCTGTGTCTCATAAAAAAGCTCAGCGAAGACACAGGTCAAAACAGTCCAAGAGTTCCCCACAACCTTATTGGAACGGAGGAAAGAGGGGGAAAATGAGTGCCAGGGGCCTGAAAATAAAAATTCTCTCCCAGACCCTGTCAGACCTCATATGATTGTGAAGAGTTGTAGGTGAGAGTGGTCTGCAGGGACAAAAACCTTTACACTTCCTGTCACAGCTGCCTTCGTTTCCTCCCTCTGTGCCTTTGGGCCACGGTCCATCATTAATGGTTGTGATCTGGGTCTTTGTTATTATTAGTAGCAGAATACTAATAATAGTTATTTTTAATGTTATCAGATATCTGCCAATAGAAATTAAAACATGCACCTGTTTTTAAAAAAACCTTGTTTAATCTAACACTCAAACAGGGCATTAAAAAGGTCATGACAAAATGAATTCTGTCTGTCTTTATGCAAAAACACACTAAACATGACCAAAAAAAAAAAGAGGAAATCGGAACAAAACTTGCAGGAACACAATGAAAACGTTTGCGTACATACTACTTTGTATCGCACTCATAAAAAATGATTTTATTCTAAATAAGGAGGCCTGGCATGGCAGCTGCCATGTTGAGATCACACGACCATGACATCAGTGTGCCAATCTGTTTTAGCGTTATTAAAAAACCAATTATAAAAAAGAACTTGAGGATTGCAAACATTACACAATTCAACAGTGCCATATGCATCCCCATCTACAAACACAATGCAACACAAGAATTCTGAACACTGTGAGAGCTGGTGTGTGTGTTTTCTGTACAGCCATCTGCACAAGCCTGTGGTGGTACTTAAAGTCATCATTTACATCCAGAAATCTCTACAGCGCTCACTGGAGGCTGCCCTTTTAATTATGCCTGTGTCCACTGCCAACGTTTGTTTACGCTTCTTTGTAAACAGCAGAATGACTGAATTGATGAAAATATGAAACAGACAAATTGCATGACGCACAGTCTCCTCAGTGCCGGGACTCTCACCGGCAGCCAGAGCTCGTGTGATTGGCTCCGCTCTTAATCAAACGCAGCACTGAAAACCCACTGTAATTTCCGAACTGTCCAGAAAAATAAAATCAAATTCAAGAAGTCACAGATAGGCCAGAGAGAGCACATCCACATCCTCATATTTATTGAAACTTCCCAATTACAGAAAATGTCCTCTGCGCTCATTACGGAGAACTGCCGGACTTCATCTGAGAATTTGGAACATGGTGTGTCCAATTTTCCATCAAAACTATCTGAGGATTCATGACATTTCAAAATGGATTACAATATCAAGACGCCGGCAAATAAACCCTTTTAAATTCTGCTGTGGGGTCTCTACTTTTACAATCCCCTTCATTTTTAAACACTATAGGCCTATACGTTCAATTGGAATACAAAAAATGGTGTGACTAGCTCCATAGTTAATATTATTCTACCATGGCCATGGAATATAAATTTGAATTTACTGTCAGGGGATGGTATCAATTTAAAAATTCATTTTTCTTCTTCCTGTGCAACAACCTAAGGCTTTGGAAAGAGACTTACAGTGCATTTAAGCTATGCATTTATCAGTATCTGTGCTCCCTGAGAATCAAACCTGCAACTTTTGCGCCGTTAACGCAACGCTGTATGAATTGAGCTACCGGAACGTCCCCCGTCATGTTAGTTAATTATAAACAATAGTTAGTTCAGTTAATGAATTGATATTACTATTTGCTTACGTATGCAACAGTTATGCTAATGCGAATTAAGGTAGTATATTGCACTACACACCACCTCTTTAATTTATACCAGAGCTTTTTCCCCTCAATGGTAAGCAGGAAAGAAAAGCCACCTTTAATTACCATCACAGGGCATGCCACCATCTGTGCACAGACAGTGATGGACTTTTAGCCTGCAGTCTCCTCCATCAAACATTCAAACACACTCCAATAGCGCCAACCTGGCAGATCCCACAGCGCTTGTGTCGCCCAAACCGGCTTTTAGACGTGGTCCACCATTATTAATGACACCGCTTGTCTACCAATACGGAGAAGAGAAAGTTTAAGGGAGAGCACATGAGTTCTCTCACACTAGCCTCAGCACCTGCACAAAATTCCTGTTGCGTTGTATGATTTCACCTGTCCAGCATTCAGATTGGAGCTGCGTTAAGAGTCATTTCCATTTAGATGGCTTTGGTTATGGTGCATTTGCGAAACAGGGTGCGGAAACAGCAGAATGGATGTGGTTGATATGTCTTCACTCGCGTGGATCAACATACGATGGTTATTCGTGGGCAGCAGGTTGAGGCATAGCTAGAGAGGGCTTAACCACACATCATGCATGATCACAGCTGAATAAAATGCTGTGTGTCACTCTTTCCCGCAGATTAACTGACCAGGTTGAAGTTTCGGCTATCTCTGAGGGCTTTCTTCAAAGCACTCTCGCATTCACTGTTGAAAATGTCACAGTATTGAAGTTTTGGTCTTTTGCTTTTCAGGGACGAATGAAGCTTTTTGAGCGCTTGCTGTAAACCGAGAACAACAGGTCTATATGTCACAGGATTTTTCTAAAGCCGCTTCAGCGTGGCATATTTTTGCAAGGGTTGTTTACTCGGCTCTTATACAGAACAGTAAACATCATGCTACAATTTGAAAAGGTCGCTTGCACTATGCATATATAGTGTAGGAATTAGTCACACATGCGCCTTGAGGTGAGTAGATGTATTTCTTAAGTGTGAGCAATGCCAAATTTGTATGAGACATAAACTGAGATATTACCTAGAAATAAACAAAAACTTACATTTATGCATCTCCGTCTAATCCTAACATGTTTCAGCTCCTGTAATACCTTTCAAAAGCAGCACACATTGATTTATTTTCTTGAGGTGCTGTTGCAACTGAACGGGTCAAGGACAGGAAGTAAAGGTTCTTGTCCTGTAATATCTACACATTCCACAGTGGCATTCATTACACCAGACAGTGTTGCCCGTACAAAAGCTACATAGGGTGAAGCCAGATTCTCAGTTAACCCTGTTATTAGAGTAGCGTGGCTCAGTTTAAACCACTCCTAATCCCATTGGCCAGCATTTGTTTATATAAAGATGAAGCTATGTCCTCAGCTGGCTTAGTGTGGCTTTCAGGAGGTGGTCCAAACCGTGTCCTCCTGCCCTCTAATCATCCCTCAGGTACCTCCACCTTTAGTAAGCCACGAAAAGGAGCCTGTTATCCGCACAATGGGTTTAAATTTCTGCCCACATACTAAAACAGGTTTAAGACCATCTTCCTCTGTTTTAATGATAGAACTGCTATTGAGATTCCAATCTCGTTTCATGCCCCAGAGTGGGGATTACTTCTATATTGCTCTTGACTTTGATGAGTTCAGACACAACACCAATATAAAGAGAGACAAAAAATTGGAGTGTGGGTAGCTAACTGATGTGCTTATCAGCAGATGGACTGCTTGTTTTGAGTAACCGAAACTATCTGAAGCCGAAAGGTTTGAGAGCAAATGTGTAAAAAAAAAAATAACGTTTTAGGTTGAGAAGCAACACTGAACTTAAAGAGATAGTTGGCCAAAAAAATATAGTTCTGTCATTTTTTTAATCATTCTGATGTGACTTTCATGCTTCTGTGAAACACAAAAAGACATATCAGGCTAAATGGATTGAATATAACAGAAGTACATTACAATGGAATATTTAATGAAACATTTAATAAAATATTTATTTAACAGTAGTTCCAGCCAGTGGGGGGCAGTTCAGAAACTTACAAAGTAGACTGACTAGGAGACACAAAATTCAACAGATATTGCCAATTTCCCACAAAATCAGGTTCACACACACACGTTGGGTTTTCCTAAAACACAAACCCTACTCTTAATCAAAAGCATGACAGAAAACTTTCTGCTATTTCAGATTTTTAAAACAGACCATTCTGTATGATATATAAGCTTGTTTCCGCATAGGGACCTAAAAAGTGTGAAGATTTACTGGTATTACTATACTTGAGGGACATTTGGTCCCCATAACATAGTGAATACCAGAACCCCAGGCACCATACACACACACACGCACGCACACAAGTGATGTTCTACAACTGAATGCTGAACCGTGCGGCCGGGCTGAATTACTGATCATAGATTTCAAAAATGTGATCACAATATTTGACATTTTTTAGATTTTAAAAACAAGTTTTAATGAGGCAACTGCTGTCCATAAGCCCACAACTGATACTGCAGTTATGCTCTCCTGGGTTTTTACCCTTCTCAGTGGGTGCAATGGGCTGCATTAAGGCCATAATCAGGACAATACAATGATTAAACACTTAGTTTTTAAGGAGCGGATCCTGGAGATGAGCCTCCTGGGAATACAGAGTGTGTTTAAGTCATAAAATTTGTCTAATAGGAAGAAAGAGAGTACTGCAGTACAGCAGCCGTTTCTTTGAGATTAAGCACAGGTAATAAATAATTGAGTGATATCATGAGGTAATTTGTTAGAGGCCATTGTAACACACTTATTCCATCAAGTCTAGTCAAGTCAAGATTTTTTTGTTTTTGATTTGTGCAAGATGTGTTTATTTAAAGCTCCTTAGAAACAATAATTAATGAGCGACAAATGTACGTATGCCAGATATAATCTAGTTGCACAATATAAGTAACATTTATCAGGCATTTGTTTTAGCATTTCTGTATTGAATAGTTTAAGTAAAGCTTAAATTAAAATATCTAACAAAATTAGATATATCTATACAAAATATCTATATCTAACAAAACAGAGCCCATCCGAAAAAACAGCAGCAGTCTGCGGTCAACGAAGCGTCCTTCATTTCATTCGAAACGAAAATTATTCGGCTCGCACTGACACGCTCAGACTCGGAAACAGGCGAGTTTCAAAGCCCCTAAAAATGACGTGAAAAACCTTTGGCTTCGTTCTGGTATCCGCCACCGCGCTGAAGTATATCTCAACCTGACAGGGAAGCGAAGCATGATGCCACATGTAGGTGTGGAGCCATAGGACCTTTTTCGATCTTCGCCATGCCAGTCCCAGAATCCCTGTCGAGCACTTCCTGTAGAATCAATAACTCAGCCTGTCTGTCAGAAGCCCTGATGGAAAGCCGCTCGGAACACACGGCTGTTCTCTGCCAGCACGGGAACTCTCTAACTGGGCTTAAGGCTATTTTTTAACACTCCATTTGTCCCTACAACGTGTAAGGATACCACAGAGTCATGAATAATGTATGCATTCTTAGCACCTAGTGACTGACAATGTGAGGAGAAAATGTATGGCTTTAGAGTAAATTCATTCCTGTCTTTTTTTTTGTTTAAGGTTAAAATTCTCACTCTTTCCAATACCTTTTCACATATCCGTGCCTATTGTGCAATATTGTTCTTTTTTACATCAAATAAAGAACTTGAATTAAACTCCCCTTACATTGTGTCTACATTACGCATTAGCAGAGTCAAGTTTTCCCGTGTCACTTCTCTTGATCTCAGTGTAGATGGGATGTTGGGATTTTTGACTACATTGTGCACACATTCTGGTCCACTTCGCAGCTTATTCTGTCCAAAGAACCACCCACCCAGACAGAAAGAGACGTTCTGATTGACACAATGTGGCCACACTGTTTTTTAATTGTCTTTTTAATTAATTGTTACTTGTTGACAGCCATTCCAATAGAAAAACATTTACAAGCAACATATAAATGTTGCATATAAACATATGGCAAAAATAATTTCTTGTATAGTACGTTTTTCTGTGACCAATTTTCAAGGGTCTCATAAAAACATAAAATGGAGGAAAATAATTTCTTGTCTGCTGAGTTCTGAAACACAGCTTAAAAAGTGTCTCAAAAAAAAGCAAAAAACAGCTTGCCAGAATGCATCACTGCGGGCAGTGAAAATTGGACACGACGAGCATGTAAAACACCTATAATTCAAACCATTCAGACATTTGCACATGTGATTCATGAGAAAAGAATAAATAGGTGTTACATACGCTTGTCCCTGTTGTGCCTTGTCGTTCTCCAGAGCAACACGTTTACTCTCCCACACATGAAAATCCTATGGATTTAAAAACACAACTTTCAATTCGCACACCTGGGCGTTCAATTCAAAGAGTTTGTCTCGAATGCTCAAAGGAGGAAATGAAAGCAGAGCAGCTTCTGTGCTGACATAAACTTCCTCAACAAAAGAAGAGACGGACCCCTGAGAACACTGATTCTTAGCAAATCAAGCAGGCTAAATATAAACACATGTAATATTCAGGCATGTTGCCAGAGTACTGAATTACATGAATTACTGAATTACTTCACTTGAACACTTGAGTACAATTTAATTGGCGCAGCTCTACTTTCGACATTGTAACGGCAAATAAATTAAATTATAGGACAATATCACACAAACAATTTCTCTCTGAAGAGCAGGAAAGTAATATCTGTATGAAGGTACAAAAATATAGTCTCAGTTTCTCCAGTTTAGGCAGTTACTAAAGGGTACTGCTCTTGACACATGAGCTCCTATGAGTCTTGACTGAGAAAAAACACCTGTTATGAGAAACAAGGCTGCGCTTCGGTATGCTGTGACTGCCACCAGGTGGCCAGAGTGCGCTCTGCGGGAACTCTGCATATGACACCTTTTTCAATTCATTTACTATTCAACCTGCCTCTGAATGCAGCTCTGCTCCTCCATTAACTCACCGCCGCAAGCGATGCAGCGAGAAAACAAAGGCAGGAGTCAGAGCATCAGACACACAGCTCAAAGCGGGGACATGAGGAACTGTTGCATTGACTTCAGCTTTCATGCACTGTGACGCTTGAGCTGAATAATAATTATGCTGAAATTATATATTAGGTGTAGATGTTTTTTATTCAGACATGCCGAGGAACATGCCGAGGAACATGCCGTCTCTAATGGGTAAAACTGGATGTTTTAGCAAGAACGTGTCTTGTTCAAATCTCAACAAAGTGGAAGACCAAGGGTCAAGTTTGTCTGGTTAGCATTGTCTCTGCTAAAATAGAATTGCTCTGTATTGTCTTTGTTTAGAGGAAACAACGAAAAGCATCTCTACAGAGTTGGCAATAAACATTAGACAGTGTAGACCATATATATATAACAACGAAAGTATAAGGCAGTGTGGCAAAGGACAATGTCTCACCTCAATAAATGTAAATGTGTGGACATTCATTAATGTTCTATCCCGCAATGCACTTATTCTGTATTTCTCTAATTACTGCAATCATGATATCTGTCTCGGCAATAAAGTTAAGTCTGACTCTTAACAGCTTTAAAGTTTCAAGGAGTTTTTGGGGAGGAATGCCTCACTGAATCAACAGCATTCAGGTGCTGGCTAATGTCTACGGGGAGGTTAAAGTATCTATTCTTCCACATTAGACTCCTTTTTGCATTTCAAATCCCTCGATGGCTGGAGAGATGGAAAATGCTGACCAAGCACAACAGCAGCACGAGTGGATGTCAACACACTCCTCTCCCCTGCTCCCCGCTGCTCCCATTCTAATTAAGTCTGTGCCCATCTGAGCGTTCTTGTCATAAAGAAACGCTTGCATGAGCAAAACACACAAGCCTTCGTCACTGTAGGAACGGGCCTGTAAAGTGCTCTGATCAGTCACTTAAAGTGCTGGGTGCTTTAATTAAAATCACCTAGCAATTAGCAGCGGTGGCATCGCTATGAAGTGTATCTCTGTCATCTTCAATTCATTAGCGGGGCTTAATAATCATAATTGTGTCAGTGGCGCGACCATCCATATAAACATATGGCCTGAAGTGAGCATTGATCAGGGCATCCAGCACGCACCCCAGTTGAGCACACAGGTCGGCGTAAGACAACAGCAGAGTTATGGATACTGCAGGATTAACAGAGTGTGCCCAATTAAATGTTGTAACTATTAAATTGACGGATTGGCCGCTAACCTGTCAGCATGTTGCATACATAACTATTGCAGTTTGATGGGTTTGAGCTCGGGCTGTAGACTATGCGAGATTGCTGATGATTTCTGTGACATCATCGACGCATGAGTTTTTATCCCCAGTGATGAGCGATTACAATGTGCCGAGCAGACAAAGAGAACAAACACAAACTATTTATGATACAGGTTCAACAGAGTTTAGAAACCGAGTTTGTAATGTGTAATTTCTGCAGCACTAGTGACATAGAAAGGAATTGTGAACATTGTGATGCCATTGGTCAGGCAAGCAGATAGCCCCGCCATCAACTCACCATTGGTCCAGCAATGTTGCTGGGCTGGCTGGGATGCAAAATCAACAAATGATGTTTTGATAACACCACTGTGTTTTATTTAACATACAGAGGTAGCTACGAAATATTTAAACATCATAAAAAATCTTACAGACCTTCACCAAACCAAGCAGTACTTTAAAATCCATTACAATATCTTCATTAAATCTTTCTGAGTAAATGCACAGCCATTAGAGCTGTGACCTCTGTACAACTGATCAATGTCTGGTGCTTTAACTGTGGAATATGTGGGCCTGTACTCTCATTATTAATACATGTCACACAATTCATGGATTTCATGCTTTGAAAAGCAGTCAGGTTGTAAAGAACTGACCCCCTCATTGTCTCATGGCAATTACTGAAATCCACCACGGCTGTAATGTGCTCTTTCCTCTGCCGCGTGTCACTCGCATCTTCTTTTAAGTCACATGCATCCCACACGAATGCTAGCTTTCCAGATGAGCCCTGCTCCCATTCCACCACTTAAACATAATCAAAAGACATTACGCCAATCCGCCAAAGACCTCTAATTCACAGCAAGGCCATAATCACAGTCAACCCTTTTTATTTTGCTCATGACACTTTTCATTCTGAAAGCTCGCGCCATGTAATCAACGGCTTGCACTTCGAGCACATTTTTTTAAACTTCAAAATTCAAGAAGTCTTCCTCTGTTCCTGTGGAGAAAGAAGTAAATGTTCTTGTACACCTGCCCGAATTCTCTTTGTGTTCTACTTTTAAAAATACAGACTTGTGGATTTTGAAAATAAGGTAATGGATAAAGCCTTGCAAACTTCTGGAGAATAGCACACTGGCTTCTAAGTGAGTTTTCTCTCTAAATAAAAGAGATTTTGGGTGGGTTCATGGAACCCATGTTTTATTGCATGCATTCTCCATGGCTCAGTCACTCTGTCTCCTGGCAGCAGAGAGGAGATCCATCAAAGCTTGTTGTGAAGGTGCTGAACTGCCTGCAGCTCATTTTGCTCATCCAAATGCATCCTATTACACATAATGTGTCCTCTACCTTTTACTGTCTAAACCTCTAGATTTGCTTGCATTATACTCAGTCCTAATAAACCTAGACAGTCTTAATCTCAGAAATTCTATGAATGTCTAACATTGATGGATTAAAGTAAATATTAACAACATCGCTTTGTATTTGCTTATTCTATCTCCTGTGACCTGACAAAATACATCTAGATTTGATAACCATTCAAAATGCGACTGCTATCACAGTCTTTGACCAGCAGAGGGTGCAATAAATGGTCTGATTTAGAAAGCTTTAATTAAACTACTGATTATTTTATCTGGTTCCTGGTAGGGAATTATGTATCTTAGTAATATTACAATATATGACATAAGTTGGTTTACTGTAATGGTCTATTATATTAAGATTAACATGTAAATAAGCAAAATGTTATATTAGCGACATCCTTGTCCTTTCTTCTAAAATGTCAAATCAAAACGAATTTGTGCTACATGAAAGGGGAAACACGGTCAAAAGATTATGGTCAAATCACAGTGTTATCAAATCTAGAGAAGGAAAAATCACTGTTCAATTTTTATATCAATTCAGAACAGCTGAAGGATCTTAACTTACAATCCATTTATCCAGCTTCAGTGTATGAACTAAATCGCTCCCAAAAATCATTTCTCATGTGTTCTGTAAAAAACCTATTCCCCTTGAATCATTTCTACTGATACAATCAAACAGAAATGAGCAAGCAGTGTGCACCGCATTTGTCATTCTGTCCAGTCATGCTAGAGAATTCGAAAACTAAAACTCTTCCCTACCTAGCCAATAACATGACACATTATATAATAACACAATGCAACCATTAAAATACATTTAACAACTTTTGCACAGTACTACACAGTCACTTAATGGTATACAACTTACAAAGACCGTATACTGTAAATTATATAAGTCCATGCTTATCACTACAATTAGAGATCAATCGCTAAACCAGTTGCTAAACCATTAACCCAAATAAACAACACTGTACAGAACTACAGCATTTTCTATGAGAAGAAATGTTCATTTATTGATCAAATCTTCTGACTGTGCCGCTGGAGTTACACAGAGACCAGATGTAATGTCATTATAAAGATCTGAATTTTTATTTGCATGGTGAGGAAAGCAGCAAATGTTTTGCATCACTTGCGAGGCTCGTCTCGTTCACCATTTCAATTGAACGTTTTGGTTATATGTATGATGAGGCAGGATTTTCAGCAGTAACGTATACCGTCATATCTCAGCGAGTCAGCTGTTCTCTGAACTCACGATAACTCACTCTGCTAACAAGCTCATGTTAATGCTGACAGGTTAATGACTGTGTGTTCGAGTGATAAGTGTTTGTTTACTGTCTGACATTCACCGGCAAATTCTTGGCTTCTGTTCTCTAACAAATAGAAAATGACTCCTCCAGCAGTATCGTTTCAGAAGATAACTGCATTGCAGATGTGTCAGGCACTTCAGCTCAGCCAGGGGTGTGAAATTCAAAGTAATTGCTTCGCAATCTGAAGGATTCTCATGCCTGATTCTGTCCACAAGAGTTAATTCGAGGAGGGTATAGCAACGATTCGTTGTGTTCGCAGACACAATAAGATGTCCACGTATGAACGGCAAATCATTCAAGTGTCTGTGAAATTGAAAGCTGAGAAAACGCAAACATGCATTAGACTGGACGGTGTATGTATGAACTAAAGTAAAAAAAAGGCTTTAGCAGCCATCTAAAAGTTTTTCCTTCCCATTTTCATAAACAAAGAATTGTAGACCATCGCCAGAAGAGGGCAACAGAGTATAAAGAAAAATAATACAATTCTTAAGAGCTGTTTTGTGTCCACTAAAGGTGAATAACACAATATAAAATTGAAACGTCACCATCTGAAACTCTCACGGGCCACTTCTTGGCCTCGCAGAGAATCTCTTAATGCTAAATCTAATGTTATAAATCTAAATGTTATTTTAGGGAGAATTTAGGCAAGCATCTTCACATGTTGTGGTACATAACGAAAGGCTTTTGCTCCGAGCACACCACCACCACCACAGACAAGTGTGACATGTAATCAAACTGACAAGGTTAACAGCAGGATCTGGTGCAGAAGCAGCAGGGCACAAGACAGAAGCAGTGTGTGGTCTGTTGCCATGCAGCTCTCGTCCCGTGAAAGCTTAATGTGCCCTTTCAAATCATACCGGAGATACAGGACGGGGTGTTGTAGTACTGTATGACCTCTGCCGAACAAGAAGCACAAAAACAAGGAGACAACCTGGAGACACTGAAACCATCAATTAAGGAGAAAAGGAAACACTTCCCGTGCTGTCCGAATTAACGCAATGTGCTGTTGCTCATCTTGTGTATTAATTATTTTCTTTATTTGCATGTTTCACAATTACAAAAGTTATTCTGATGATGAGAGTATCATGACATCTACCAGCAGAGTCAAACTGCCATTGCTAACCACTCAAAACCTGGACCAAAACACACGCCGCAGGGTTAACAGCACGTTTACTCCAAGGCCATGGGATTTTCTCCAACCCATAACATTGACATTTACATTTTTTTTTATTTAGCAGACGCTTTTATCCAAAGCGACTTACAAGTGCGGAATACAACAAGCGAGTCAACCTGAAGAGGCAACTAGACACAATAAGTGCTCATAATACAAGTTTCAGACATTGCTCAGAGTATCATATGCTACAACAAGGGAGAGATTTAAAGGGAAGAGGGATAGGAAATGAAGGGAAAGGAAAAGGAGGGAAAGTTTGGGTTTTTTTTATGATGAGGTTAAGTGCTCACGAAAGAGATGTGTTTTCAGCTGTCTTTTGAAGCTGTCTTGGACCCCACAACAAAACCTGTTACAGCCTGTTCAGGGCTTAAGCAGAAATTTGCCTTGATAATGACAGGAGATGTTTCTCAAATGCATAACACACATCATGCACAACAGCAGGTAGCTTGGTATGGCAGATAGTTCATAAGCAAATGTGCAAAAAAGCACAAGACAGCCAAAAATGAAGAAGACAATATAAACAGAAGACATTAAACCATGAATATGCCAACTATTGACTTCAACTGTGGGATTTCCTGCCTCTTGATTATGGGCTTGTCCCAAAGAGGAGAAAATAAGGGACTGCTTCATCACAGAGGCTTTTGTTAGGAGCTGAATGTCATTCCTGTCACGAAACGCCCGGATCGAGCCCCCGGATCGAGCCCCATTTTCCGGCCAACAAAAGCTCGATTCTCCAGGCCGGCGGAGCGATGCTTTTCCAGCCAAGTCACATCTAGTGCCAAACAACGTACAACACTGATGAAAACAAAAGCCTGGGTTTAGACTCGCTGCTCCGGGTTCATGAAGGTTTAGGCCCGTACGATGACGACAAAGCTCTCGAAGTTAAGACGGGCTTAAACCGCGCCGTAATTCCGCCATGAATATCCATAATAAATATCATTATTTACTCACGACATACGCTGTTATGTCTGGCGTGGAGAAGTGTTGAAGAATGCTCGCACATTTATTCATACTTATCCGGATTTGTTGTTTGTTTGTTTGTTTGTTTGTTTGTTTGTTTGTTGAGTAACGCTCGCGTTTAAACGCGCACCTCGGACTAAAGTGGGACGTTTTCTACGCCCGAAACTTTTTTAGCCAATCACCTGAGCCGTGCGTGTCACGTGACCGTGCAGACGCGGCAGAATAATAAAGTCCTAACAGCTGATTGGCTGATGGCGTCTCAAAAAACCCAATATAAAAAAAAAAAAAAATAATAATAATAATAATAATAATAATATATATATATATATATATATATATATATATATGAATGTCACTATCTTTATATATATATATATATATATATATATGAATGTCATTATCTTTATATATATATATATATATATATATATATATATATATATATGAATGTCACTATCTTTATATATATATATATATATATATATATATATGATTTATCTTTATATATATATATATATATATGAATGTCACTATCTTTATATATATAAAGAAATATACATCCGTGTATTGATTTAGGAGCTCTCGTATGCATGTATAAAGAAAACAATTTATAAATGTGTCAACACCTAATCATGCGTAACAATAGCTCAAAAAAGCTACATTCACGCACTGCAAAACAAGAAGATTTAAAAATGTGCATCCAGAATAAATGCATGGCATGTGATCAACACAAAGGAGGTTTGTAGTCTACAAATGCAACCAGATCGGCCAGGTGGCTGAATAATGAAATGTGATGACAGTGAGGAAAGAGCAGACATCTACTCTGATGCCAAAATAAATACATAACAGTGTATTAATACGCTATGCAAACTGAATTCTTCAGATCATTACCCAGGGGCTTTTACATTACATTATAGTTTAAATCTTCAGCCATCCAGTGTATGGATTACAGTCAATCTCGTATTATGTCTCACATTATGTCTCAGGCTTGACAAGACCTGTTCAATTTTGGTATATTAGTAAATCTGTCCTATTTTACAACCTGTTTAGGCCTGTAAAGTGGCTTATGGATTAGGCAGTCATTAGACTCATTAGTTCATATTTCCTTTAAACATGGAGGTAAAAGGTGAGGGTCCATTTACCATCCCAGATAGTAGGTCATGTAAACCAAATCAAATAGTGTCTGTAGGGCCAGCACGTTGTATAAAGGACGTCACAGTGTGTAGTGCAGTGCTCCACAGCCTGCATGGCCTGAAGCATGAGACATGTTACCGTTTCACTCAGGCAACCTCTGTTGCGGGTGCTGAATGCAATCAAGTTCTCAGAGGGACTCAACAATTTGGCTGTGCTGAGCAGTCTCTCTCGCAATTCATACTTCTGCTTGACAGCCTGCTCAGGTTCGGTTCTTTCCTCTTTGGCAAACCACTCATGTAGACCTCTAAACCGGCTTACAGATCATGCACTGCATGATATATTTTGTACATTATTTCTATTATTTCAACTTAATAATTTAGGCAAAGGGTGAATATTCATTTACCATTTCAAGTAGATGACCCGCCAAAGTCAGTCAGCTTTAGTTTAGTTTAGTCTGTAGATGTTCTTTGTATATACATTAACTGGTTTCATATATAACTAGATGCAAGATGATAATCGGCCTGTAGTCAACCCAGAAATATAAACATTTGTCTTATAACACAAAATCTGATAAACAGTGATGAAAAGGAAGTAAATATTTTAAAACATATCTGAAGAGGTGCTCGCCAGCCAACAGGGAACGTTCACAGAACGCTGGCTAATGTTGTCTAAAACTTCTCACAAAGTTATGAAAAACATTCTTGCAGGAACATTAGCTGAACATTTTTCTAATGTTATAAGTCATATATCAAAAATGGTATTAAGTAGTTAGTTGAACATTTTAAAAATGTTAGAATTAAAAGATGTTTGAATAACATTTTAAGCAATAATGTTTAATGCAGCATTTAAGAAACTGAAAAAAACATTTCTAAATCTTTCAAAATGAAGTTTTTAATGTTTTTGTTACTTAATGGAAATGTTACGGAAACATTCTTACAACCTAAAATTGTTAGTTGGGTCACCACCAAAATTATTAATAACCATAAAAATGCATTCAGTAAACAGCCAGCCTAAAATATATAGACTCTAGGGGTAACTAGTCACAGATGTGGAACAGAACAGATAACAAACAAACAAAAAGTTCATATCAAGACAGTAGACAATGTCATACAGAACAGTTTTAGTTATGAATCAGTTCCTCAACATTTCTAACACCACCGTCAGTGCATGTAGCTGAGTATTTTTAATCACATTGACAGAACAAAGCTTCTTTGGGCCAAATTTCAAATAATTTTGTTTATTTGACTGAAAATAAAAACAGAACACAATCACCACTATTTGCAAACAAATTAAATCTACCTATAAACTGACAATGATAAATCCCAGATAGACTAAAGCGTATTAAACTAGAAGTCAACTTCAGCTGCGAAAGTGAATTACCGCCACTTCATGTAGGCCATGCTCAAGATGAAAAACCCTCAGAGTCGTGACTTGTAAGATAATTGAAGGTAATGAATGGCTTAACATTCCACAGGACTTTAAAGGAATGAAAGAATGGAAAAATACAAGCACACTCTGTTCCTCAAAATCTGAATGAAATACTTTAGAGCTGCTGGTTTGTATCCACGCCAACGTGAATTCTGTTCTTCTAAGTTTCTAGGCTGTTAGCCAAAAGAGCCTTTCAGAGTTAGTCCGAAATCTCTCACAAACAACCTACAACTAGGTGCTACTTTGATATTTAGACAATAGTGAAGCCTCGATGTATCATGGCTGGTAAATAATACATACACTGTTGTTAGCAGGTGTATTCATTGTATTTCCGGAAGTTAAGCACCTTTATTCAATGAACCCATATCTGTAGTGAAGTGAACACATTTTATTCACATTACACCTTTAAAAAGTAATAGTGTGTTTTCAAGTCTGTTTTAGAGAGGCATTTAGTACCAGCAGGATCTCAGATCTATATACATTGTTCTTTATAAAAGGTTAAATTCAAAACTGCAAAACTACAATAATCATACAACAACATCACAAAGATATACTGATATGATGATCTAGTAATATGTCTCTCTCTCCACCCAACCTGTAAACAAAGAATAAAGAAAACAGTTTTTATTACAGGTTTTATAGCTATATATACTGTATACTGTTAAGTTGGTACAAATATAGAGTTGGTGAGAAGAAAGCAGTTTGTTCAATACCTCCAGGGTTGCGTCTAAGGATGAGCTTTCTGATTTCATCATAAATGAAGATGAGGAGAGAATATGGGAAGGCACAAAACCACCAATTGGGCCTGTAGATAAAGCACAGAACAGAAACCCAACAGCATCTCAAATCTCAAGTATAACACGAGTAATACTGCAATGTGTTTAATACAGATGAATTATTTTGCCTACTTGAGTGGGTACATTCGGAGAGCCACATCCATGCCAGGACAGTAAGACAAGAACGCAGCCAATGCTGTTTCCTCAAACAATCCAAAAATCAGGATTTTGTTCCTGTAGGCCAAAAATGAAACAAATGAAAATCTTCATAAGAATATGGCTTATGCACGGAGCTCATCTGTTCCCCCAGACTCACTTCATTCCCTGCTGGAAGACAGAATTTCTCCTGGTCTTGCAGATGATCAGATCAGCCCATTGTACGACCACGATGCTGGTGAAGAATGCGGTGTGGCACGTGAACTCCACAATCTTTCTCTGTTCATATGTCTTGAAAACAATAAAAATCTTGGTGACTATTCTTCAGTAAATTTCAGTAAATAATGTAAATGTTAGTCTGTTTTTACACAAACAGGTGTAAATATATGAAAGTGACATATTGTCAGATAAGGTAACCCATACCCAAAATGTGACCTTTGCATTTAGCCCATCACTGGTGAGGAGTGAACACACACAGTTCAGTTGCTACCTGCCAGCACCGAAATCGAACCAGCGACCTCCTGATTACAAGTCTGACTCACTAAACAGTAGGCGACACTGCCACTATATACTACAGAAGACTTGGAATGCACAGGTAATGCAGTACTTTTACTGTGACAAATTGTGTCTTTGGATTCTTTTTAAAGCTTAAAATCTTCTTGTCCCCACTGATTGTAAATGTATAGACAACATGGAAAACTTTAATGTTTTTTAACTGTCCTACTTTTGTGTTGATAGTGATACAATTATGAGGAAGAAATAATACTGACCCACTGTTGCCCATAACTGTCCTCCAGGTCATTAATATGCTTGTCATCCCAATGCACACGAATTCCAAGCAGCCTTGATGGCAAAAAGCCATTTTCAGCAAGGATGACAAAATAAGCGAAAAATCCAGCCAGAGCCTGAATCATACCTGTGGAATGACAAACAAAGCGTCTTACAATGTTTTTACATTTTAAACGATATTCTCAAAATCCAACCAATACATTAACTAATACATTCAAGAAATTTCCATCTAGAGACTGTCAAGTCAAAGCAAAATTACAATAAAAGACACAATTTCAAAATGGCCACCTACCTATCTGTCCATATGCAATGCTGATGAGTCTTTCATTTACCAGTTTGTCTGTTTTAGGGTTTCTGGGCTGTCTCTTCATAATGTCACTCTCAGCGGCCTCATATGCCAGTGAAATGGCCGGGACCTTGAAAACCAAAGAAAATAATTAACTGTCATCTCTAGTAAATATCAAGTCAAATTTGTTTTCATTCATCCTGTTAAAGCCAAATTACTAGATTAGGTCAATAAATTTGACAATAATCACAGCGGGCACACACTTGACATGACATATAACCACAAATGACCAGATCACTGATTCCAAAGACATCAAACACCATTACACACATTGTAAAGCAAACTGGTAGATAATTTCCTTGTTTCAGGTAGGTGTCATTAGTATATATATATATTATATATATATATATATATATATATATATATATGTGTGTGTGTGTGTGTGTGTGTTTTTTTTGGGTTTACTTAACTAAATAAACTTAACTAACGAAAATGTTAAAATAGTAATAAGTTTTTTAATTGTAAATATGCAGAAAGTTTTCTTGGGGGTTGTATTGTTTAGAACTGGCCCTTTAAAAAAAACAATAGAAGTCTATGGAATGTCCTCATTTAGATTGAAGAAGTAAATGTGTGGTAAAAATTTAACAGATTGATTGGACAAAAAATTGGACAATAAACTGAAAAAAACAAAATATTATGTGTTGGAAGAAGCAAATGCAAAATGGAAGAAACAGGATATTGCACCCAAACACAGGTGCAATCTTTTTAACACGCTGAACAGACTAGTCCTGAGTAATTCATTGCTTGGTTGACTTTCTTTTGATAAGTTTGATAAGCTTGGTGTCTGTTTTAGAACCAGTGATGCGTGAAAGGAAATGAGAAGTGCCCACTGACCATGTCTGTTCCCAGGTCAATACACAGTATGGTAACGGTTCCGAGCGGCAGGGGGATGTTGGCGATAATGAACAGCAGGAAGGGTGTGATCTCGGGGATGTTGCTGGTCAGGGTGTAAGCAATGGACTTCTTCAGGTTGTCAAAGATCAGACGACCTGCAGTGGAGATAAAACATTACCAATGCAACCCGTTGAGAACACAGAGACAAAGGCGGCCCATCGTACCTTCCTCTACACCCGTGACGATTGAGGCAAAGTTGTCATCTAGCAGGATCATGTCTGCAGCCTGTTTGGACACGTCTGAGCCCGCGATGCCCATAGCAACACCAATATCTGCCTTCTTCAATGCTGGAGAATCATTCACACCATCGCCTGTTACAGCTACAATGGCTCCCTGTGGAACACAAACAGTTTTTTTGTATTGAACACAAACAGTATTTCAAAAATAATAACTTGTTAAAAATGACAATACTCTAAACAATGTAAGTAAATAACTTTAGCATTTATGCTGAGGTACTAAATAATTAGACTCACACTGTAAAAAGCACTTTTAATTATAGCCCAATATTTTTTAATATAAATTTTAGCGAATTATTACTTTAGTCATTGTTACAAACTCGTATGCTGTTATTCTTTCAGTTTAGCTGTCAGAGTGACCATTCTGTCCAGCTTTAAATAGGTCATAAAAGCAGCCCACACAAATCTACGCCATAGGCGCCATATTTGATTTAAGAGCTGCACACGGAGCACTGAATGATTTGATCTGAGAGAGAATAATGACACACGAGGGTATCATATAGCTCCAGGCTACACTTAGAACACAGTGCACAAGTCATGTCGACTGCTATAATGGTGCTTTTTTGTCCTTCTGACACTGGACTATAGATTTTTTTAAAGAAATTCCACATTTTGTGTTCCTTGGAAAAATGGAACACCATTAAAGGTGAGTAAATAATGACAGAGCCTGATGGGTACCTGTCGCTGACAGCCCTCAACAATAATCAGTTTCTGCTGTGGTGATGTTCTGGCGAACACAATCTCTGTGTGGTGTTTCAGAATGTCATCAAGCTGTTCAGGTGTGAGGTCCTTCAGATCTCCACCGTGAACCACACAAGCCTTTGCGTCTCTGAAACGGCAGATTTATTGACTTGCATTCATATAATAAACAAGTAGGAGTGAATTTTTGTAGAATTAACACAGTGTGATACCTCGGGTTGACCTCATTGACAGGGATGTTCAAACGGGCAGCGATGTCTTCCACGGTCTCGTTACCCTCCGAAATGATCCCGACACCCTTCGCTATGGCTTTGGCAGTGATTGGATGATCACCAGTTACCATGATAACCTAATGGTTCAGAAGTATAAGGGTAAATGATCATCATATATAATTATTTACGGTTGGCTGGATTTGCCCAAAAGCGTCTCTGCTGTACCTTGATTCCCGCACTTCTGCATTTGCCCACAGCATCAGGTACAGCAGCACGAGGGGGATCAATCATTGACATCAGACCCACAAAACACAGATTCTCAGTGGGGAAATTCACATCATCAGTATCAAACTGGAAACCTTCTGGAAACTGCTCATCAGGAAGGTTGAAATGACAGAATCCTGTTAGGGAGGAACCCAGCTGATCAGTCCATAATACACACACACACACAAGTGTGCATTTGGCAGATGCATAGAACCACAATATGCTCAGCAGCGCTTTGCCTTTTAAATTCATTTTATGCTTTTTATATTTACATGTCAGTAAATATATGTTACATGTTGTTCATGGTGACAGTTTTGTTTTTATGGTCTTATTTTCATATTTAGCATTTATATATTTTATATATAAATATATATACATTTTATATTTATAATAATATACTCTTACCCAACACTCTTTCTCCAAGACCGCCAAGCTCCAGATAAGCATTCTGGAAGGCTTCTTTCATTTCATCATCCAAAGGTTGCTCCATTCCGTGCATCAATATGGTAGCACAGCGGTCCAGGATTCTCTCTGGAGCTCCTTTCATCACCAGCAGGTACTTTGACTCTGTGCCACAGTCCAGGTTCTTGTGCACTGACAGCTAGCAATGCAAGCATCAGATTATTTGATCAAGAATTAGACGATTTGTTTTCTCAATAGGATATGAAAATCAATCATTCTGTTTAATGAGCAGAGCGATGCTAAGAGCCTAATTCCAGTACCTGATATTTGTTAGTAGAGTTAAAGGGTATTTCTGCCACTTTGGTGAATTTTTCTCTCATTTCCTTGACGGATCCACAGCAAAGCTCGATGCATTTGAGCAGAGCAGATTCAGAAGCATCTCCAGCAACGTCTCTCTGAATGGTAGGACACAAATAAGGAGATAAAATACAGGATAACTATAACCAAGCTAACAATTTTAGGGTTGTAATGTTTCAGTAACGTTTCCATTAACGTTTCCGTAATCCTAGATTTTTATTTGTTAATGGTTAATCCTAATCCTAAATCTAAAATCCTAGAAGTTTAAAAGTTCTAGGATCATTCAAAACATCCAGTTTTTTAGACATTGTAATAATATTACTGCTTGGTTATTAAAACATTTTTTAATTCTGCTATGTTTTTAAAAAGCTTCACCAGCAATTTAAGATTACAATTTGTAATATACACGATATTTAACGTTAACATTACTTAACATTACTAACATAATTTAACATTACTCTCTTCTGTTCTCATTGGGAGAACTTTTAGAGAACGTTTTGAGAATGTTCCCTGTTAAACTGGGTAATTCCTACATAACCTGTGAGTTAGATGCATATTTACTGTGCTCCACATCAAACCTTCAGGATTGGAACATCAGTTTGTTCGGCCAGGAATACAGCCCTGTTACAGAGCCCAGCAATGCGTGCCAAAGATGTCCAGGTGGCCGAGCTACGGTCAAAGGAAGTGCCGCTCTGATTTTCCGTGGTGTCGGCTTCATGGATCTGGTTATCAAACCACATGTGGGCCACAGTCATACGATTCTGCGTTAAGGTGCCAGTTTTATCAGAGCAGATGGTTGAGGTTGAACCCAGCGTTTCAACAGCCTCGAGGTTTTTAACCAAACAGTTCTTCTTAGCCATACGTTTGGCAGTAAGGGTGAGACACACCTAAAGAACAAATGACAGACCATGTGTCACATTCTGTTAAAATCCATACTGAAGCCATTTTTTATCTGTTCTTTATTTTTGTAAATCTTATTTTGAGTTTTTAAATTGTAGCTTTAATTCAGTGGCCTGTACATTTTTGTTTTGTTCTCTTAAAAAATGTGTTGCAGTGTTGTAGTCGAGTCCAGCTCATCCAAGTCCAGCTAAGTGAGTGTTGTAGTACTCAAGAGACATCTTGAACTCATCCATGTTTGGCCTCATTCAAGTGAGCTGGACTCGACTACAACACTGCTCATTCATTTTAAATTCATTTAATTTTAAAAACTCTAATGTAGTTACAGAAACATATTTCTGTTCTAGGTATTTTTTTGTTTGCACAGTCTTCAGAGATGACCAGATTTCACTACAGGTTGTATGTCTGTCTAATTGTGTATGTGACAAATAAAAGTCTTGAGTCTTGAATTTGAGTGGCCTAAGCTTCAAACAAGGTCAGTTTCAACTTACAGTGACTGTTGCCAGAAGACCTTCAGGCACATTGGCGACGATGATCCCAATAAGAAAGATAACAGCCTCCAACCAGCTATAACCAAGAACAAGAGACAAAACAAAGAACGAGACGCCCAGGAAGACAGCCACGCCCGTGATGATGTGGATGAAATGTTCAATCTCAATGGAGATGGGGGTGCGGCCAACCTCTAGACCGGATGCAAGGGTGGCGATCCGACCCATTACAGTACGATCCCCAGTGTTGATAACAATGCCACGTGCAGTACCTAAAACGAAGCAATGTATATATTTTAATGTATATATTTAATGTGTGTGTATACATGTGTGTGTATACATACACATATTGTATATATAATGTATATATATGGTTGTTTTGGGGCCATTTCATACTGTATACAGCAATAAATGGTAACATGAAATACCTTCTACACAGTTGGTAGAGAAAAAAGCAATATTCCTGGTCTCCAGTGGATTATCATTGGAGAAATCCGGGGAGCGTGTCTGAGGCTCCGATTCTCCAGTCAGAGAGGAGTTGTCCACCTTAAAAACACATCCAATTTAAAAGATATTTTTACATGACATCCTCGCTACAATGAGACGGTGCGACTCTCTCAACACACTTGTCATACGAGGTAAGAAACAGAGAGCAAGCTGTGTGGAAGAAGCCCATAATCACCTTACAGCCATGTGAAGCTATGATTCTCAGGTCAGCAGGGATCCTGTCACCTCCCTTCACTTCCACCAGGTCTCCAACCACCACTTCTTCAGCATTGATGTGTTTCTTCTCACCGTCACGGACAACCAAAGCTTGCTAGGAAAGAAACAACAGAATAGGCAGGTCGGTATTGCTAAGTGTGATCTGAAAAAAGCAAAACTTTTAAGAAGGAAATACAATGTAGTTATTTAAGCTGATGAATGGAGTTTTTTTAGGTAAAATCAGAGTCTTAACAAAAGTTGCTTCAGAATGCCATAGAAGAACAATTTTTGGCTGTATGATTCCATACAGAACTTTTGACATCCATAGATCCTTTCTATTTCACAAACGATTCTTTGTATTGGAAAAAAGTTCTTTAGACTACGAAAAGAAAGAAATGGTTCTCTTAAAAAGAACTCAATTGTGAAGAAATCCACACCTGGGGAACCAAATTCTTGAAGGAGTCCATAATTTTGGAGCTCTTGGCCTCTTGATAGTATGAGAAACATCCTGTGATGATGACCACAGCAGATAGCACAACTCCCAAATACAGCTGCATTACAAACAGAACTAGATGAGATTGCATACAGTATTTTAAAGCTAAAAATTGTGAATACATCACAACATATATCTCCACCCACATTGTCATTGGCCGGTTCGTCTTCCATCGCTGCCTGAATGCCATACGCAAGAAAGCAGAGAACTGCACCGGTCCACAGCAGCATGGAGAAACCTCCGAACATCTGCTTACAGAACTTCACCCATTCGGGTGTGGTTGGGGGTGGAGTGAGGGCATTGGGTCCATCTCGGGCAAGGATCTCTGCTGCACGGGTGCCTGTGAGACCCTGGGGGATTCACAGAGAACAATATGTTATGTACAGAAATAACTACAGCTAACACTTTCAAACGCACTTCATTAACTTACTTTGCTCAGGTCTGTACCGTATTTACGGTGGAGCTCTTCCAAAGTTAATTTGTGATCGTCCTAAAGACATATAACATAAAACAAAGATTCAGTCCTAAACATTTACACATTTGGCAAACAATTTATTCCAAATGATCCAAGTGATTTACAATACATTCACACAACTTTTACTGTTAACCAATTTATTAATCTGTTAACCAGATTATTATACTGTTGCATAATCATGATTTAAGCTCTAAATCTTACCAAGTTCACTTCCTTCTTCAGCTCATCCATATCTTTCTCTTTCTTTTTGTTTTTTTTCTTCCCGCCTTGCTCCGACGTCGCCGCCAACTCATACTGATCTCGTCCATCCTGAAACAGATGCCAGAAACATTAAACAATGAGAAAGTCTTTGACAAAACAGCCAGTTGGCTGCAGCTATTTTGTGGCACAAGTTAATGTATGAAGAGATTTGAATATGAATGTAAACACTTCTTATCAAATCCTATTCAAGCAAATTGAATTTATTTGGACTATGCTGTCCATGTTCATCGCATGCTGTAGCTTTATACACTCACTGTGTGTAATTGTCTCATTTGTGTGGATGTTTTATTTTTTCTAATTGTTAAGAGAAACATCTATGATATGCTTTATTTCAGCATTCAATTTAACTGAGAAGTCTCTTGAGAGCACAAACTTTGAGCTATAAAATTATCCTTTGGTGTATCAAGCATATCAACCTTTTGTGTTATTACAGTATGGTAATCAAAAGGGAGCATCGCGTTTATGTGTTTCCCACGTTTCTACAGAAATTGAATACAGTTCATGTGGTAAAGGTGAGGGGCAGTTCAGCGCTGAGGGATTTTTAAAGCAGATGTTCCTCAAGAATCACAAAGCCAAACCATCCATCACCAGCAGGCACGCAAATTCTCAGGAGACTTTGTTTTAGTCCTAGGGGATCGTTTTTTCTCTTGACATGATCTACTACATGGAAAAACAAGCCTAATAATGTTCGGTGGCACACAGCCAAATTAAGTGGGACATGGGAAGCGACCATGATGACTTGGCTTCTCTCCAAGAAAAACAAAATTAGCAGAAGAAACAAAGAATCCCTCTAAATTTAATAAAAGCCTCCTCCCTCATTAGTTTCATATCAGTTTCCAAAGAGAACCTAAGATAAAAATGCAGGAGCATTCCCGGCTAACAGGGAATGTTCTCAGAACGCTGTTCTTAAACGTTCTAAAAGTTCTCCCAAAGTCATCAAAAAAACGTTCGTGCAGTAGCATTAGTAGAATGTTTTTTGCTTTATATCACACATATTAGTAAGTAGTTAGTGATGTTTAATGTTTTAAAAACTACAACATTTAAAAAACGTTTGAATAACTTTCTTATAAAAAAGGGACGTTTTAAATGTTTCTAGAGCTTTCAAAATAAAATTTTTGTTACTTAATAGAAATGTTAGGGAAACGTTCCACAATTGTTACAACCTAAAATTGTTAGCTGGAAATATCTGTGAGTATTACATTGCCACAGACATTCCACTGATAAATAACAGCACAAAGGCTTATGTTTTATTCATGTGTCCAGTCAACCGGAGTTCACTGCAGTTATCGCCTCAGGAAAACGTGTCATGCCACAGGAGTGACTGCTGTGTGAATTAAAAATGTTGTGTTGTGTGAAGCAACACAAGATCTGGTCTGATTGATATTCTCAGTGGACAAATTAAACTGCAGCAGCACAACAGATATAAACAGTATCAGATAACAGTGTGATCCATCCATATGGTTCAGATTTCCTGTGTAAACTATAATAAACATTTTGGTAATAGCATATAAAATGCAGGTGGACTGATCTGCAACCTGTGAAGGTACAGCTGGAGCTGTGGGAGAAACGCAACGTATGCAACTATTACACTGTAAAGACAGAAAAGTGTTTTAAAGCAAAATCAAGTAGAAAGTTTGTATTAAAATAGTAAAATGTGGAAGCACAATTTAAATCTTTCTACACTGAACATACTACACATACTAGACTAGTACAATATAAACATAAGCAAACATTATATATATATATGTATTATATATATAATGTATGCAACAAAAAGCAAACTTCTTCATATCTCACACAACGTGAATGAGATTTGTAAAGTGTTTTACGCATCACATCAATTCCTCATGTTTAAAGCTTAAGTTTAAAGCGTTTTAAATAAAATGTACTCAAATATCAACTTAAATAACATTCATTTAAACGCATGTCACTTACCCCAACCCCCATTTTCGCTTGTGAACGGCGACTGCTCTGCCTTTCAATGTGGTGACACTTTCACAAAGCCTTTTAAAGTTTGTGCTTCCCACTTCTGCCTTTCCTTCTGCTGTGTGAAGGATCATCTGTGCGTCTTCTGCCCGCAGCTGATGGAGGTTATATGGAGCCTTCAGTCACACATCAGCGCTCAATGCAGTCTAGCCAATAAGAGGAGAGCAAACTCCCTGTGCAAACTCCCTGTGTGTATTCATATGTGTGCACAAGGGGACGCAAGTGCAAATCTGAGACTTGAATCCACTGAGAGATATTTTACCTTTTCTGATGCATTTGTAATCTCAGTAGGTAACACTATGACAAAGCTCACTGCAGTAGTTTGGGATAAGATGCACACAATATGGGATTGTAAACGGATTTAACCAAAAGTAAAAAAAAAAAAAAAAAACATATTTCAGTATGCTGAATTTCTCAGTTTATTCCTTTTGAAATGTTGACAAATTTTTTTCTAAAGCTCCCACGAAAAGAAGCACCGTATTTGACTGTATGTAAAAACATATATCTAAATGTTTGTAAAAGCAACACAATATAATGACACTATTTTTAAGTAGAAAACAATACAGTATTAAAGCAAAAAATGATTTTTGATAAGCAAATATGTGCATTACAGTAGTATGAAGTGTACTGTAGGACCTACTTGATGTGTTCTCTCAAAACTTTGTCCTTTTGACCTTATTCAGCAAAAAAGAACTGCTGTAATCATCCTCAACTCTATATAGTCCTGAAGCACTGATCACCAATTATGACTTTATGAACATACTAATCTGAATACTAAATAAATAGACGTTTGTCAAAGGTAAAAAGAGATACTTAATAAATACCCCTCTGTTTGACTTCCATGAATATCTACACAACGTAAAAGAAAACCATGACAACGTGGGAAACTAAGAACAGTGCCAGGAAACCTACAAGTGAGTAAAAGATCTTGTGTTTAACTTGAAGATCTTCTAGTCACCTGTATCTCAGACACAAGCGACTAGAAGATCTTAGAACACAACCAGTGAACCAGAGTGAAGCGAAGGGATGCCGCGAAGGGTCGGAGTCGTGCTATAATATGATAGGCCTTATGCAACATCAGAACTGTGAGCTCATGTCTTAATACTACTGCATTTTAAAGCCCTTACTCTGTAAATCTGCATGCTTAAACACGAGGTCGTAGAACCCATTATACAACAGCTTTGGTGGTAATCTGCATTCATAGCAAAGTCGAGCTTTTCTGACATTAAACATTCTTAAATGCCGGAGAAATATCGGTCACAGGCAACAGAATGAGTTGTAGATGGTTCGAACCATGTGGCTTTCCTGTTTCATTTGATGCATGGAGGCCTGTAATTACAAACAGTTGTATCAGTGGAGCTTCTGTTGTGTGTTTTATCTGTTTACGCCAGAGGGACACAGATGCTACCTTAGACAAATGCACTATAATTCTCCCCTTTCAATCTCTTTGATCTGATCACAAAACCATTTTCTCTGTTTCTCTCATTGGGACGTATCAAAGGCCTGTCTTTATGTTCTGTTCTCTCTTGATCTCACATTCACACTCTCTGTGTCTGAAGGAAGTGCTAAATATAAGCTGTGCGCATGTTTCAAACAGGTCAGGTGAACTGTCGTCCAGTGTCGCTATTGTAAGCAAACACAAGCCTGGTGTGATACAGACAAACCTTCAGATAAGGCCATCCACACCCAGACTGAGATACAATGGCCAAAAGACCAGAAACATTCCTGTCTGTTGATGGACAAGCCGTTTCTCATTTCCTAGATAAGCACTAGTGCTGGTGGGCAAAACAAACATTACAGTGAAATCCAGCCTAAAGAAAAGTCTGGGATATTTCTGGCTGGTGTCCCAGCTGATCAGGATAAAAACTGAATTTGAAATGGGTATCTTTTGATATTCATTTATTCGATTATTGAGCTCCCATTGCTGACTGAACATCTAACAGAGACGTGAGATTTTCTCAGTCTTTTTCTCCGAAAACTGAGTGTAGCCAAGAAATTTGAGACTGTAGCAAAATCTCACTTTCCTCTGTTTAATCTCACTGCAGTCTAGAAATAAATGTAATATTGAAAAGATTTTATTTGCAATCTTTTTTTTTACTGTGGATCAGTACTAGTCAGACAAACTTCCATGTTTGCATGTTAATTGCCTTTCGACCTTTTACACATCTTTTACAAGTCTCAGAATTCACAAAAAGAGGAATTTATACAGGTCAGTGGTATATTACGGGATGTAGAAGAATATATATCCAAACATGTGAACCCAAACATAAACATTCTGTTCCTCAGACACCAAGAATAAAAATTCTCCATCTTTATCTCTCTCTGTGTGTTCTCTCTAAGTCTTCCCCATATTTTCTAACTTTATACATCATTCCCTCTCCAGAGTAGCTCCTGTCTGCCTTTGCATATTTGTAACTGTCAGTCTGTATCAGTCTCTCAACGGCAAACACTTCATCTTCACATCACTCCTGTTGTCACGCCAACCCTTCTCTCTTTTGTTTCTCTCTATCAGTGCAACTGTCACCATGGTCTCTCTCTCTCAGAACGTACCACTCAATCCTGTCTGGGATGCTGAGCCTCTTCACTCAAAGCCTTTTGATGTTAGTTCTGTCTCCAGCTCAGCCAAGATGCAACAGATGTGAAGGTATCTCCACACTGAACATGAGACAGATGGTCCACACATTTGTCGCATTAAAGGGATAGTTCACCCAAAACTAATAATTACGTCATTGTTTATTCACCCTTGTGTTGTTCCAAACCTGTAGGCTGTCAAGCTTTAAAAGAACTATAAGACAAGCAAAAGTAGCTCAGAATACTATATAAATCTATATAAATCTACTCAGAACTCTATATAAAAATACTTGTTCTGAAGACCACAATTCAAGCCATTATTCACTTACAACCTTCCACTCTGAAGTCAGATTATACTGTTAAAAATAAAGGTTCCTTTTACAACCTAATAGGGATTTGTGGCCTGATGCTGTAGAAGAACCTTTTAGTTCTTCTCAATTAAGTTCCAAAGAAAACGTATTATTTTCTAATTCTTTCAGAAACTGTCTCTGTTTTGGTGCTTTAAATAACCCAGACACCACTACACTAATCTGAAGAACGTGTATAACGTAACATCAAGAACTTCAAAAGAAGAATCTCCCAAAAATGATAAGCAGGAGCTATTAGCAGTTTGATTAGCAGGAGCGGAAATTTTATTTGCATATGACATGTTAATGGGAAACGGGGCTTCACCTCAAGGGTCCACATAATGCCTCATGCCACCCATCTGACAGAATGCTCAAGGAACGCTGTCCCACACTGAAACCATTATACCACCATCCCAGCAGGATGTTACTCACAATTGTCCCTTTTCAAAGCCCGACTGAAGAAAAGCATGTCACAAAGAGTGAAAGAGAGGGTCGCTACTTTTACCGCCATCCAACAGAATGTTCCCTGAGCCATTCAGTGAGGCAGTTGCCAGCCTCTCCTCTTTATCATGTGCCCTTGGTGAACCCAACCTACTGAAAGTGTACATTCATCTCTGCATTTTAATTGTCCAAATTCAGCTGATGCACAGCTATAGTGGTTTGATTTTTTGTTGGTTTTTATGATATCAGTCTTAAACAAGTATGCAACCAACTGGAAAAGAATGAGAAAGTGTGAAAGAGAAACAGCGAGTAGATGAGGGTCTTCCAGGTTTTTGTGATGCATGAGCTGATGCCTGGAACCCAAAACAAAGAGCCACTTGTTTCTTGAAATGTACTAAGAGTGAGAAAGACTGCATTAAAACACATTGCACAACATTTAAACACAACTAGAGAGAAAAAAGAGCAAATCAGGCCAGGAGAGCAGAACTTTCCGACATGGTTGAAAGAGAATACAGAGGAAGTCCAGTTTTCTAGAAGTGTTAGAAAGAAAAATGTAGGTCTATCCAGAATAATATTATTTGTGATAAGACCTGAGATATTGAAACATCGCCAATGCTGATGTCTCAACAATATGTTGACTGTAATGGCTTAAGCACATGAATGTTTCTATAGGCCTTTTGCCTAATTGATGAAAGGTAGGAGACGTATTTATAAATTATAGTCCCCGACACACACACACACACATATATCTATATATCTATACGTATTTGGAAAGACATGAGGGTGAGTAAACGATGACAGTCTTTGTGTGACTGCATGTCTGCTCTGATTTATTATGACAACCTGTTTACACGAGTTACCATCACCGTGTCTCCATCACCTAACAGTGAGTCTGGCATGTTCCATTATTTCATCCAATTGCATCATCATCTAGTGGGAACAACAGTAATGGTTTGTTTTAACTTCATTTTACAATCATCTTGTTTGTTTGTTTTTTACAAAGGATGCTTGTTTGCAAGCTGTTATCACAGCGCCCTCTGCTGGAAAGTGGAACTCATGGCCCCTGCATTAGATGTCATGGAAGATCTGGATATATATTGTGATTTTAATTGGTCATATTGAATATACATGTATGACTGAAATTGTTTTACATTGACCTTGACTTTATAGCCATGTAAGACACATGAAATGTTAAATTCAGGGCCATTATTGTAAAAAAAAAAAAACAAAAGGGGAAATGGGTGGTCATTTGAAAGAAATAACCCATAAAACAATTAACAATAAAAGGGATCATATAAAAATTGTACATTACAGTGTCGACTAAACAAACATCGGCATAACAACACGATGAACCATGCAACAATATTACATTGTTTTAATATGTGTGTATATATATATGTATATATTACAGTATTACAGTTTTATTCTTGTTGTTTTTGTGTCTCTTACTGGTTCTTTGTTCTTCTGGTTGTTGTTTTCGTTGTCTTGCTTTCACTGGAGATTTGTGAGGTTTCAGCATTTATCTAAAGCTTTATGTTTAAAATGAAATGAACACTAAGTCCTCCAGGGCCGATCTGAGAACAGTTTGAGACGCCGGATGTCGCTACAATGTGACACGAGATTGAAGGTCACGTGCCACCGTAACCTCTATACAGTTATTAAAGCGTTCTGGATGTAACGTTTGTGTAACATGTAACTTCTTCATATCACATATATCAAACACTTCAAAATGTTATTGGGGTGTTTTGAAAACGTTACAGAATTGTACAAAATGCTTCAATGATGTTTTTATAATCAAACAATAGCGTTCATATGTCGAAAAGCTTTCTAGAAATAACTAGGAAGTTATCAAAATATTTTTATGTCAAAATGGAAACGTTGGGCAAACATTCTTACAACCTACATATTTGTAGCTGGTAGTAAAAGTGTGTCTTATACTGCTGAATGCAACATTTATACTTATTATATTATTTATAGACATTATATACTTACAGATTTGTTTATTCTCCTAGTGAGCAAATGAAACAGTGATGCGTGAAATGAAAAGTGATATTTTTAGGAGAAAAATATTTTTTAATTCATCCTATTCATTCAGTGTTAGTGAATTTACATTAATTTCCTTCATAAAGCAGACCTACTGTAAAAGCTGACATCATAATTCTGCTGAACACTTAAAAACGGGAGGGCATATGGAGGAAATACGTACGTTTTACTCTACTACACCCATGATCATCTCATCAATATGATTTGTATGAAAAACAGAGCACAGCTAACCCACAGCTAACAGATCTATGCCATATAACCCACAGAGGAAGCTTCTAATGAACGTATGTTCCTGGGTTGTCCAGGAAATTATTGATCTTCTTTGCCACATCATCAAGCTCATTCGTGTTGCTGTATTTTAGGAGGTTGTGGGACCGTACGAAGTAATGTCGGAGATAGTGCTGGCTAACACATTTATAGAGCTTCTGCACCAGTCGTAATACACATCCCTTAAAATCTCTCCAGTCTCTGGTGCAGGGGTACTTCTCACATGTCCAAAACAGCAGCGTCTGGAGAAGAGTACACAAAGCTACAGTCAGAATTACGTAATGTTTTAAGAAGTCGTTTTGGTGTGCATGAGTGATCAGGAGACAGCAACAAGGTACCCAGCTAACAATTTTAGGTTGTAACATTTCCATTAAATAACAAAAACGTTCAAAATGCTATTTTGAAAGTTCTAGTATTGTTGGTTCAAAACATCCAGTTGTTTAGATGTTGTATTTTAACATTATTGCTAAAGTATAAGAACATAATTCAAACAATTCTGTAACTTTCCACTAACTACTTAAGAATAACGGCTTTGTATATATGTTATATATTTTGTAGATATGATATATATTATAAAAAAAAATTCTACTAATGTTACTGCAAGAATGTTAATATGCTTAATAACGTTGAAAGAACTTTTAGGGAACGTTAGCCAGTGTTCTGAGGACGTTCCCTGTTAGCCGGGTATGGTGTCTTTTTCGATTGGTCTGGTACCTGTAGGTGGTAGGCAGTGATGACAGGTTTGCTTCCAGGACACCAGACATCTTCCTTAAGCTGTCTGACCACCCGATAACACTTCCTGCGGCAGCCGCCGTCCTCATCTATATTACTCATGAGCACCTGCTCCGCCCGAGAGAACGACAGCAGCCAGTGGTAGTTTGATGTGGCCATTAGATTGAAGCCAAATGACTGTAGAGGATGTATTGAGATATGAAGCATCATTGTATATTATATAAAAAAATGCCCAGGCCTAATTTTTGGTAATTAGGCAATTAATAATTGATATTTTCATTTTAAGTATTGCAAAAACACACAAATAAAGTGAGGTCCAAAAGTCTGAGCCCATGTGAAAATGCTTCAGCTTGTTTTTTTTAATTAAATACATTTTCTTTCCATTTTTAACTTAACAACTAGAATAGAAGGTAACTAAAACCTTTGGATAATGTTCCGAGCTTTTAGTGTTTAGTATGTCACCATTCTGCTTTACAGAGAATGCACACAAGCTGGCATAGTCATAAATCCCAGATTTTCAGTGTGGACCCAACATTATTAACCCCACTGTATGTGTATTCATGTGTATAAGGAAGCATAAGGAATGACTGTTGCTTCTGAAGCAAAGGCTTAATAATGGCAACTGCATCCACTGACCTTAATGCAGCGAGCACGCTCTGTGGATGGCCATCTCCGAAAGAGGCGGGGCCAGCGAGCTCTCTTTGGCCAGTAATTTATCAGCTCCACCGTAGGGACCAGTTCCACTTCAATTTGTGCCTCTGATGTTTCCACGGCAACACGCACCACCGACCCAACTGATTCCAGCATGCTCACCTTATCTGACCCAGAAGGACAGAAAGACGGTTCATACAGAATATGTGATGCTGTTCATCTCGACTACATTCAGACTTTTGAACCACACTGTATATAAAATATCATATATTAGAAGATACTAGCAAATATTATATTATTGTCCCCAAATACTTTGAGGTTTTCGTGCAAAATTAATTGTATTGTCATTTTATAACAGTTGCATATGATTAGGGTATAATTAGAGAAGATTTTACATTATGCCAGACCCAGCTAACAATTTTATGTTGTAAGAACGCTTCCCTAATGTTTCCATTAAGTAACAAAACCATTAAATAGGATATTTTGAATGTTCTAGGAATGTGCTTGGTTATAAGAACATTATTTAAACATTTTTTAATTTGTAACATTTTAAAAACGTTAGTTTTAAAACTTTTAAACTAACGACTTAAGAATAACATTTTTGATATATATATGACGTGAAAAATGTTCTGCTGATGTTACTGCAAGAACGCTTTTTGAGAACTTTTAGAAAACATTAGCCAAAGTTCTGAGAATGTTCCCTGTTAGCTGGGGACACTGTCTGAGTAAAGAAGTGGACACTACGCACTTATTAGTCCACAGGTTTTTATGGATGTCTCCAGATGCTCCTTGAAGACATTCACTACTTTGGCTGGCACAATATCACCCTCGATGGTCAGGCGAGCATCATGCCACTCCTGACTGGGGTTAACAAAACTCTCCAGCTCCAGCCACTGATGGACCTTCTCTGGTTCACGGACGGGTGAGAGGAGACGAGAGCCGCTGAGGGTGTAGTAACGCCATTGTTGTGTTTGCCTCTCCTTATAGCCCATCAGGCCCCGCAGAGGCACGGAGATCAGGTACAGGGTTGGTGTGAGGACCTGGAGGAACGAGTTCATTTCATGGGCCAAATTTATTAGCACATGCACAATGCACATCCAGTACACATTTAACTTAGTTCTAAAATGAGATAAGTGTCAGTATATTAATATCAAAGAAAGTACACGCTTTACATTTAACATGGCAATCCGTAACTGTTACTGAGCAAGTACATAACAGATCAGTGTTCAAAACGGTTCCGTTATTTTACCCTGATTCACAACTGTAAATTTGTAATAATGATTTATAATATGAGCTGTTGGGTCAGATTTTGCATGTCAGACTTCATTTGGCTTCAACATACGTAAAGATACTCATGTAAAGTAAACGTAAAAGTAAAGCAATTTTGTTTCAAACAGAGGTGGCGATAGAGAGGCAAAAGTTATGGATTGCAGCTTTAATATCAAAGTTTAATTCTACATTTTACATTATGTAGCTACCTGTCAAGGCTAGAGTATGTTACACCATCACACCAATAATGTTAACACACTGACCTAACAAAACGCAACAACCAAAGAAGCAGCAATGCAAGCTAGCCTTAACACCAGTTAAAATATTACTTCAGCTTACAGTGGTGTAGTTTATATTCACTTCTCTTACTTGAATGGCAGGGTTGTATGCACATCTCCCCCGGAGCAACGTAGCCCATTTTGACACTAAAGCTGGCTGATCCTAAATACGAGTGTGGACACCACAGAAATTATGACATTACATCAGCATCCACAATTATTAAGCAGTAATGCTTAATTTAACAGACAGTAGGCCTACATCATGTATTACTTTCAGGCTGGTATTGTGAACTCCAGAGTTTGCGATGGACTGGAAGCGAGAATCCTTTGAGCTGACCTCAGCTGTGAGATCATTTATCATTTTCTGCACATCTTCTACTGACTTTGAGACCTGCCGATGCCTGAGATCCACCTGACAATTATACAGTCAGCCACCAAAATTAGCACTGGACTAAATAAAATACACACATCAAATTGTAAACTAAACCAATATAGCTACATTTTAGAATATGTACTTTATATTTGAGCTTTTTTGACGCAATGATAAGCATGAATCTAAAAAAAGTACTAAAAATACTTTCTTTTAGATCACCGCACGTAAAAGCATCCATGACGACAGAAGTAGGTCACCTGATTTTGCAAATAATGGTCCAGATCTTCATCAGTGAAGCTGCTCATGTTGCGGTCTCTCCAAAGAATCTGCGTCTCTTCAAATGCTATTTTAAGTATTTTATTAAACACCACAGCTTAATGTGTTTACGCCTGTGTGATCCTTCTGGTGGTTCTTTTGTGGCCCTGTGTGTTTGTGACACAGACTGTGCTGTGAGGAAAGCACTTCAACATTGTCATTGATCTCATAATATTGATTTCTGAGATGCTAAAAAGCTCCCATGGTCCTCTGGGCTGTCAAGTTGACCAATTGCTTACTCACATGGCAGATCACACAGATAGATTATTTCAATGTAAACATTTGTTAGAATAAATAAAAACATTTACTGGATTGTGGCTGTATATAGGCTGTGCTTATATATGGTTATATCGGATATGTACCTAAACAAGCAACTGGATTAGACTGACCTTCTTTTAAAGTAGATATGTTATTTCATTGTGAAGATGTAACAAATTAATTACAGAAAATGTATGCTCATGGGCCTCTGCAATATTACATTTTCACATAGTGATTTCACATAGTTTCATTTTAAGTTTGGAAGAAAACATAAAATAATACAGAATTCAGCATTATTTCTAGGTCACTAATCAAATGTAAGCAAATCTGTGACATTGATCATTTAAGATGCTTTACACCAAATGTTATATTATCTTGCTCCTTTGTAGGTTTTACATCAAATCTGTCCATAGACCTTAAACCCATTCTTTCATTAAAGCAACAAGCTGGGACAGAGGGATTGCAAAACTCATGTGTAACTTTCAGCCTCTTTTTCATTTAACATTCATTGATCATTTTCACCTCTCATAATGTAAAGTTGGGCCTGTTTCGGGCTGTTTTCGGCTTATTGCACAGGTCACCTAATGACAAGCACTTCTGCAGGCTCTCCATTAACACACATTAACCTTGTGCAGTCAGTGATGATGAAGAGAGAGTGAACTCATTTAATCCGCCCCTCACTGACCATCAGGGCAGTGCCATACCCATTCATTGCCATGAATAACACGCATTCATGTAACTAACCGGAGCAAATGAATTGGGTCTGTTGTGGTGGATGACGTCATGAAGCAAGCGCTCCTTATGGGTCTTTTAATCCTGCATTATTTACAAATGCAAGATTTGTATTATTTATTATTTATTATTAAATGACAGCACATGTAACAAAGAGCATAAGAGTGGGCAAAAATAATCACACCTAAATCCGCTTTTGAGATTGTTGTCGCCGTCTACAGGACAAACGCCATAATGCACTTTGCCCTGGACGCGTTGACTACATTTCCCAGCATGCCGTTCGGTACATACGTAACAACAACAAACTACGCTTGCTCAACACGGTGTCATTCATAACGCTAAGACATGCTGACCTGAGGCCTGAGTGAGGTGTCGTATGTATACATTTGTTTTATATATTTATATATATATTTATATATATATATAATGTGCGTTGCATTTAGGCTGAACGAGTTTGTTTATTGTGTAGCTTTAAACATTAGCTCTCATGCTAATGAGAGCCACATCTGAGATCACTGTGGCACACGAAGCTTCCTTTAAAGTCTTTAGTTTTCAGATGAATTAGGTAGATAGATATGAATGCTGAATAAACTGCACACTATATATACTCAGAGAACTTGTTAAAGGCCAGATGATTTGAATAGACAAGTTATAATAATAATAATAGAGAAAATTGACTGGGTTTTAACTCCATCTCTTTTAATTTCATTGTGTTTAGGTCCTGTTTGCTCTGAAGCACAATGAGCTGCTTGGTGTTGTTGCGGTTACACAACGGGGAACGCCGCAGATCTCTTTTGCCTTTGTGTTGTTCCTTCACATGGCGAGCCCTCAGCTCTGTATCCATCAGTCACAGCTTGAGAGAGAGCTACCGCTTGCTGCAGCTGCCCGATGATGGAGCCAGCGGCCCTGCAGAGGTGAAGGAGGCTTACCTGCGCATGGCCAAGCTCTACCATCCAGATTCCGGCGCTCCCACAGCAGATGCTGCTTTATTTTCCCAGATAGAGGAGGCGTACAGGGCCGTCCTAGCCCACCTGGCCCGGCAGAAGTCAGCCTCACAGTACACCCAACAAATGCAGGAGGAGGATGAGGAAGATAAGGTCAAAGGTCACGCCCCTCAACACAGACACTACCTCAGTTTTGAAGGCGTGGGTTTAGGCACTCCGAGCCAACGGGAACGACAATACAGACAGTTCCGCGTTGACCGCGCAACCGATCAGGTCCTGGAATATCGACGCAAGGAGATGGAGAAGGCGGCAGCGGACGAGGGTGCCATGGTGACCCGGGATGCACGCTTGAGGAGCAAGCAGATCAAGATCACCCAGGCAGTGGAGAGGTTGGTGGAGGACCTCATCCAGGAGTCCATGGCCCGTGGAGACTTCCAGAACCTCAGCGGAACGGGCAAACCGCTCAACAAGTTCGACTATAACCCATACATGGATCCCATGACGCACAACCTCAACAGAATCCTCATCGACAATGGTTACCAGCCAGAGTGGATCGTAGCACAGAAGGAAATCAGGGAAACCATCGAAAAAATGAGGGCAAGGTTGCAGGAGGTCAGGGCCAGGCTGGGTGAACCCATGAGGCACTCAGAAACCCTCCAGTGGAAGGAACACTGTGCTGTGTTTGCGGATGAACTGGTGAAGCTAAACAAAAAAGTGGACAATTTTAACCTGATTGTGCCTCTAATGAGCAGGCAGATGGTACATTTCAGTCTGAAAAGAGAGGTGGAGAAAATACTGAAAACTGACCAGTTGCTCAGGCAGCAGAAGGAAAGAGAGAAAGAAAGAAAGCGGAAGGAAGAAATAAAGAAAGCAAGAACGTCTCCGCACCCCAGACAACGACTCATCACATGGATGCAAAGTCTTCTCAAATGAAATGCGTTTCATAAATCTGTAGGAGGGAGAATCTCACAAGAAATGGCCAGAATCACAATTCACCCCACAATCCACCGAAAATACAGTTTTGGTATTATTACAATGTTTTGCCTTGTGATATTATTTATCATGACAAAAAAATTCTGTACAAAACAATGCTACAATACTATAATGTGTTTAAATGTTTTTCATAATTAATTTCATGCATGAATTAAGAACAGCACAAAAAAATTATAACATACAAATTCTTTACAGTTGAAATAGTATAGCTTAGAGTAATACTTTTCACGTTTCAGTACTGAGAATTGTGTGTATGTGTTTTGGGGTTGTGTTTGGTCATGAAAATAATGTATTGGAAAAAACGTTAAAAGTTAATGTTGACAGGCTTTGTGAGATTTACCCTAATACTGTAAAGTGAAGCTCTACTGAGCTGCTTTAATGTGTTTTTTTTACTTCCACAAATGTGTTAACATTAATGTAATAAAGTAACTTCAGTATAATGGCGGTTTGGCCTTTGCTGACACTGTACAATTTAAGTGCCTAAAATCTCTGTGAATAAAAAATAATTTTATTGAAATGCAGGAATACACAGATATCTTTTTAACTCAAATCTAGAAGGGCATATATTACTTATTTTACATCATCATGCTTTACCAAGACGGTTACGTCGGCAAACTTTTGTTACTATAGTTGGCAGGATCGCCTACCTCATTGTCATGGCAACGGTTCATGATCAAGTCAGATTATGTAAGGGTTTGATGGTTTTCTGAAAAATCATACCAGGCTGTTCAGATGTTCCACAGCCAGACAAATGCCAATTAAACATGTTTAGTCACTGAAAGCAAACAAACAGTTTTACAGACTGATCGAACAAAACCCTTGACATGTATGAATGTAAACTTTAAAGGCAGAGCAGATGATTTTTTTTCCGTAAACATTTTTGTTATGCTGATTGAAAGTCTCTTTACATCCTGATAGCAATCAAAAAGTGTTCAAATATATTTATATAAATATATATCTTCTGTGTAAGGCTCAGGACCATAAATTAAATGTTCATCCAATCATTGTATTCGGTCTGAATGCAATGACAGGATATTCTACTTGCCTGTCAAACTGTATGTGTTTATGTGTTGAAGGAGGCGTGGCTTGGAGAGCGCTCTGAACAGAGGGCGGGAATGTTTTCAAAGCTAGCTTGCTATTGCTAGCCTCTCCGAAATTGCTTACCGTATCTTTAAGACTGAAGATGTAGCATCTACAAAACAAAACAGACTATAGAATGTAATTATTATTTATTTTGAACAATACAGGCTGATTACATCATTTGATTGGCAGTCACGTGATTGTAGCGTCATCCAAAATTGTTATATTTTCAGTACAGTTGATGAACTGGTGCGCCATGCAGAGGTCACAGACAGTAATCTAGGCTCACTCCTGGTCTCTTCTGCTAAACCCTGGAAGGTGTCCAAGAGCAGATGGGTTGCTGATGACCACAGGAGATGCTACACTGGCCCAGTCTTTAGCTATATACTGATGATACGGATCCTGCGAGTTCTCCACCTTCTTTGAGCGAATGTAGCTGAACATGATGCCAAAGGTGAAGAAACTAAAGAGACCCACCATCAGACAGATGTAGATCATGCCGTAACCTCTGTCTTGAACTGGAGCTCCACTCAGATGCACAGGTGGCTGGTGTGGAGGTCTGTATGGTGCTGCACCCATGGCCCATGTCTCATTAAAGTACTGCTGAAACCAGGACATCAGCAGAGTGTGTACATCTGTGTAGTTCTGTTCTAACACTCTGCCCATACTGTCAATCAAGACATAAAGTTCAACTTATCTGTGCAGTTATAGAATCAATAATAATATCATAATAATATAATAGTATCATTTAGTGTTCCTGTAGCTCACTTTTAGCAACGCAAAGGTCATGGGTTCTATTCCCAGGGAACATGAACTCACAAAATGTAAAACTTGAATGTACTGTAAGTCGCTTTGGATAAAGGTGTCTGCCAAATGCATAAATGTGTAATGTAAATATACATTTTGAATCCATCTAGAGTATTTCCAATGCTAAATATACACATCAGTCCAACGTTTCAAACACTTTTAGACTATTTCTTTTATATGGAAATCAGATCGTGTGTCCTAACTTTTGGACTTGTAGTGTATATTTCTCCATACACATTACAATATTTAATTCAGATGTTATACAGATTGACATATTTTCAACAAGTGAAGGAAAGGCTAATAATAATATGTGTATGATCATAATAAATATGAAATAATTTTAATAGACATACCTTATCGTCTTGGTGGTAATAGGTTGCGTGAAAGAAGCCAAGTCCTGCTTGTCTTTCTGAAGCGAACCTAAAAAATACACTGAAGACGACAGGACAGTCTCTGAGTTCATGGTTCCACCCCATAATGAATACAGATGTATCAGAATCCCACCCACTCAGGATGTCAACAGCTTTAATGAATCTGGTCAAGGTCATCAGCTTGTTCAGGGTGAAACAACTTAGCAAAGCTTATCTGTCATGTGATTGGTCAGTTACTGTGTCAATCACCCTGGAAATATATCACAAAGTAGCTAGACGGCTTGTTCAAAGTGGCATTACGATGGTACTGAATTATATGAACTGGACATCTAATTAAAGCTTCATTTCGTAACTTTTTCTTGGTTTGAAATGAACAAAAATCAGTTATTGAGCAAGTGCATAACAAATCAGTGTTCAAAACAATCTCCTTCCCCTACCCAAGTTCGCAAAAAAAATTATTTGAGCTGTTGGGTCCGATTTCGCAGGAAATGTCCATCTGTAAACAGAAAGGAAAAAATCCGGATACTATATCTCATATCTGTGTGCTCTAGATGTTGCAGCGATTGTAACTTGTTCTTACAGCAGCTGCTTAAAATTTAAAAAAGTAACAAGTAACCTGCAATTTCATGTTTCAAACAGAGATGGCGGTAGAGAGGAAAACGTTACGGTTTGCAGCTTTAAAAGTCATTTTGGACAGAACACGATTTTCAATTTAAACTTTTTGATTTTAACAAGCTCATTTAAATATTTGTGTTGGTAGAAATGGGCTTTAAGTATCAACCAGAGGACTGTACACTGTTTCTATTTCCTGTCAGCTTGACCTTGATGTTGAATAACTTGGTTGAAGAGGAACAATGGTGTACATTGAGGCAGGCATTTGAGACTCACAGATTCTATTTCAGGGTAAAAAACAGACCTTGTAAAGTCCTCAACTTGCGTCATTATTGCAATACCAGCACGCTGGTGAATGCTGAGTCATCTGTAAAAAACAGCTAAACGCATAAAACTCAAGAGGCATGTGGGCTGAAAGCTAAAACGACTGCAATATCACAGACTGTAATACAGTTTCAATGGGGGAAAAAACAGCAACAACAAAAGGCACAACTTTTGTGAGGAAAAACTCCAGTTTTAATATGTCATGTAATGGCTGTTATTTTTTTGTACGACAGAACGGACACCCAAGCTACTGCCAAACCGATGACATTGTCAAAACCAAGTTAAAAAAACAATAAAATAAAGGAATATTCCACATATACATACATAACAAACAGTAAAAGGCATCAGAAAATGTTACTGCCAATTTATTTCATATAACAAAAGTTTGTGCTCATCTTGGTAAATAATGTAACAGTCCTTCAACAAGACTGAGATCTCCATTACAGTGTTCTGGTCCTACTGTATATGATGAAACAACAGGTGAGTGACACTGAACTGAATAATGAAATTTCATTGGTTACCTGCGCCAAGATGTCAGTGTTTTTACAATTCAGTTTCGGTTTTGTTAAAACGTCAGAACGATTGACACTCATAGACCCAAACTCGCCTTCCCCCAGAAAAAGAAAATAACAAGCGCACAAAAGAGGACAAATAAAAGATCTGATCACAGGATATACTCAGTCATGCCACAGCATTTAGTTAAAGGCAGGGTAGGTGATCTTTTCCAGAAACGTCTTTGTGTTATGCTGACTGAAAGTCTCTTCACATCCTGATGTCAATCACTAAGTAAAGCGGTCTAAATATATTTATATGTACATATGTCTTCTGTGGAAGGCGCAGGACTATGAAATGTTCGTCCAATCATTGCATCCGGTCCGAATGCAATGATAGGACATCCTATTTGCCTTTTATATTCTTTCAAAGCTAGCTTGCTATTGTTAACCTTTTAGAAACTGTCCACCCTACCTTTAAGGTTTTATATGTTTAATATGTTGGGGCACATACTGGAATAAGATTTACAATGTTAGATGAATGGGAAAAAAAACAAAACCCAAATTTTTTGGTCAGCATTTCATTCACGGCCAAATTTCTCAGTCAAATACTGAGCGATAATTTTGCAGCGCTTATAATGTCTGAAAATGTCAAGCAAACTAAACAACAAATGCACTGGTGGGATACAACATGCTTCCCAAGATACATAAAAACAACCAATACACGACAGGAGATTTGCGTTCTCCTTGGCCACAGTTACCAATAAAAGTACTCTTGTCATGAAACCCCCATATATTCTACTGCAGAGAATGAATGCATGCAAATGAATCCCTCTGCCCTGTCAGATGCTGGACATTGTCTTTCTGCACAGGGCTGAGTTCTGTCTCAAGCCGTCCTCTAATGGCGTCCAACTGCGTGCCGTGGCACACCCCCCACCCGAAGGGCCCTGTAACAGTGAAGTAAAAGTTATGGCACAATGAGAGCTTTCCGAGGCTCACTGCGTGACGGAGGACGTGTATTCAGGTCGACGGGTCTGGATGATTTTTGGACGGGCGCGTCTGCCTCCCTCCATGTCCTCATCGTTTCCTGAGCTGTCCTGGTCACTCTCGCAAACGTGGACGACCACACTGGGTGTGGTGGGAGTCTCTGGCTGGAGTTCATACTTCTCACCTGCAGTAGACAGAGAATTTATTCTTAGACTCAAAAGTTAAAACAGGTTCAGAAATTAGTTTTGTGCAATTAATTTTAATTGTTGTGTAATTAATTGTAATTGTGCAATTAATCGTGATTTTAATTTTAGTCCCTGTTTCATGAGGACTTTCTCATTTCTTCTTTCACCCCTTTTGTTTACAGCGGTGCACTGTAAATATATGCATTTCTACTTTATTTTTTTACATTTATTTGTTTTTCAGTTAAATCCACTGTTAAAAAAAATAGTTCATTTATTTAAGATTCAATAATACAATTCAATTCAGTTTTATTTATATAGGGCTTTTTCTGATGTTGCATTGTTTCAAAGCAGCTTTACCAATAATGAAGATAAAAACAGAACATTTTCAGCCATTGGGTATTATTTGTATTGTTCATTATAAGATGTATATTAGTAAAACTAATTAGGGAAACTAAGCTTGTAAAAGAACGTTGTTTCGAAAAAGTCAGTGAATAATCGTGTTAAATAATCGCAATCTCAATATTTGCCAAAATAACCATAATTATGATTCATCATAATCAAGCAGCTCTACAAGAAAAAACAATCATAAATTATTAAATATTTAAAAAAAATTATATATTACTGACCTGTTTTAAAAGTTCAGTTCATGAGGTGTGATTAAATTTAGGTGCGATGCAATTTGCCAGTTATCTTTCGTGACTACAGCAGATTAAGAGCTGAGTAAGAGTCAGCGGGTGTTTGAGATGTGACGTGTGCTATTACCTGGCCCCAGTCTGGCGATGGCACACAGCAGGTCATAGTTAATCACAGGTGTGGAGTCCTGGGCCTGCTCCCAACCCACAGGAGGTGATGGAGGAGGGGAGAGGAGGAACTGCTTATCTGGTTTAGGAGGTTCCAGACGTGGACTGCCAATGTGCACAGACTAGAAAGGTGACAAGGTAAAAAAAAAGTTTTTTTTAAGATGAGTTTTTATTGAAAAGAGTTTTTATTTATTGAAGCTGTGCACTTAAAAGCTCATAAAAGTATGAATTCTATGCATCGCTCTCAAAAACGAATTCTATTTCTGTTTCCAGTAGTTCAGTGATTCAGTTTCACATACATGTATATATTCATATATATAGTATGCATAGATATATATATATATATATATATATATATATATATATATATATTAGGTGACATACCTGGGCAAAACAGAGTCGCACCTCCCTGCCATTAAAGTCACTTTTGTGGAGTTTAGCTCTGGCCTCCGCTGCTGCCAGCGCATTGCAGAAGTTAATCCTCACCCGACGGAAACTCTTAAAGAACTGGAAGGTGACATTTCTGTCAAAGGCACGAAACAGCTCCTCGAAACTGGCCTGCAGGAGAGAGGAAAACATCTCAAGTTAATATATTTGCATATGTATGTCTTTGTGGAAATTTAGCAGGTGACATTCTCCACTAAAGTAATCCCAGGTTAGTTGCTCTGCTAAATGGCAAGATGTTGATTGGGGTGACCCAGTTTAGATTGGAAACATTTCTAATCAGACTTATGCCTAAACCACAAGGCTAGCAGCACCCTGCTTTGAAACTGCTGTCATAGAGTATTACTGAGCAGAATTCATTTAGCTGTTTTTGGGGACACTGGCAGATTGATATTCAGTAAACGCAGCTATATTAGACCGCACTGACGCACAAAGTACTAATCTAATACACATCCTAAAAACGACTACGTCTCTCGGTGCCCAGCAAGATGTTGGTTTCCAAGGTAACAGAGACTTGCAGCATGCTGTGAACACGCAGACGGACATGACAAAGAGAATCCTGATGGACCATTTCAAGCCCCACAGATATATATTACAACAGCGTATGAATTACAAATCTGGAGTTATTAATGTTGCATATGCACCGTAAGAGATTACATCAGACTGGAAAATTCTGAACTGTCCAGCACACTTATTTTGCCCACCCAAATAGTATTCAATGTTTCCAGCCTCATTAGCCTCTGCAACCACAACCAACCAGCTAGTTTTTTAGACGAGTACATAAATAACAAGTAGGTCATTCATTCAACCACATATCACACAGTAACCAGAGGTCATATGAGACTATCAAGCATTCAGGTCATTTATTCTGACCAATGGCTGAAATTGCACATGCATTCTAGCATGTTTACGAGCATTCGAGTTCCTGTAGCTTCACTGACAGGGCACTGCATTAGCAGCACAACGGTTGTGGGTTCGATTCTCAGGCAACCCACATACTGATAAAATGTACACGCCGAATTCACTATTATATAAGTTGCTTTGGATAAAACCTCTGCCGAATTACTCATTAAATGAAAGCATATTTAATTCATTACGTCAGCGATGCCTTACCCTCTCCTCAGGTCTGTTAAAGATACTGAGATCCTCTAAGGAGGCGATAAGGCAGTAAGGGTTGCACTTCATGGTTTTCAGATGCATGACTGACAGCCGTTGACGGATCCTCCTGAGGGCTCGCGAAGACAGAGAATGTAAAGGGCAGGAGGGGCTGAGACGCGTCCGATTTGCCTTCCCCAGGGTGAGGGCGCAGTTGATGCCTGCTTTAGGAAACAAATGCTGCGATTTTCTTCCTCTCCAGACGGTCTCAGTCTAAGCCGAGACTGCAGTTGACGCAAGACGGTGCCAGCAGAGCCTTCAGCGTTCGCAGACAGGAACTGGGTCAAAGCCAAGCTGCACAAAGCACAAACATAACCCTCGAGTCACCCTCGATGAAGGCAAAGCATCCACGTAATGCTGCTTTGTTGAAATGAATCTTCTGGAAGAGACTGTACGTCTTTCAAGCTCTGTACGACTGTGGCTCACTCACCCGCTTCCTTTTTATTTCAAAGCCTCTCTCAGCAGCACAACAGGCCCCACCCACTTTGGGGGAGGAGACTCCACCTCACTTTCCCATTCTGTACTGAAACGGCTGCCTCTGCTGACTAATCACACACACACACGCACACACACACACACACACGCACGCACACACACCGAGAGCGCAAGTCTTGGAAAATATGCGCCGCTGCTTTCCATGCAACCCAGATCAAGCTCAGACAATCTCAGCTTAATTCTGACACACCATTTCAGGACATGTGAAGTGATAAAACAATGATCTATATCACTGGGTCTGTTTCATGTTGCCCCTCCCATCTTGATGGAAAATCTAAATCAGCTGAGCTGGGCAGAAGAGCAGCTGTGTTATCAAGCGCAGCCTACAGCATACTTTCCATGGGTGCTAATTCCCCTGGTTTTCTCCTCTCTGATCCCAGAGACTGTGGATTTGTCCCTTTATTATTGAAAGGAGCATTTTTTCAGGACATGACAGTAGCCCTTGCTGTCTTTTCTGCCTTTGTTATCTTAATTATGTTGCTGGCCTATGCAGTTCATGGTAATATTAATACATTTTAAACCTTAATTTTATCCTAGTGCAATAAACCACAGCTATAAAAAATGTGCATATTGAAACAAGCGCCTGGATCTTAAAAAACATTTCACCCAAAAACTAAAATTCTCTCATCATATGGTTATCCTCATGCTATCTACAACAGATACGAGATATGGAAGAACCAATAAGATTTAGTGCTACTGAATGGCTTTCCTGTAGTTCAACTAGTAGAGCACTGTCTCAGCAGCGCAAAGGTTGCAGGTTCGATTCCCAGGAATCACACACACACTGATAAAATGTATAACTTGAACACAATTTAAGTCACTTTGGATAGAAACGTCTGCCACATGCATAAACTTAAAAATGATCAACGTGCCACCAAATTTTAATTAAGCGGTATTAATATTGTGTTTTTTGTGGTAGTTTAAAAATAAGTTTATAAATATATTTTTTATTTCCACGTCTATTAATCTGAACACATATGGCCCACGTGAGCAGCACAGCTTGATGTTTTAGAGGCTGCAGGATCGAATGAGTTGAACAACAGTGACTTTACATAAACATACACCATACTTTCATCTATAGACCAACTCAATGATACACTATATTTCCCACATGTAAATATAACCTTTACGTGAACATACAAGCTAACAATTCCTCTCATACCGTTCACTCCGTTTCCCCCTCCCTATCTAGTGAAAGCTTTCATGTGTGAGATAAGTGCAGCGATGTGTTCTCCAGCTTTAAGCACCTGTCAGCTGTGTGCAGATGTGTGCGAGTCCAAAAGCTGTGGACATTGTTCCAGTGGAATCATGGCTCTCATGAGGCAATGGAAAACCAGGAAACATGAAACCAATTCAAAACAACAAGAAGGAATTCAGGGTAGAAAATGGTGAGCGGTGTTGTGTCGCTGTTTTTTATATGGGCGGAAAGCGTTTAACAGCTTATTACTTTGCACACAACATAAACATTCTGTTCGGGTCGACAGAGTACCACAAAAACATTACTGACGGATGAGGTCAACGGTTTTGAATAGCTAGCCGAGTTTCCACAAATATAGGTCGCAGCATTAAACACAGCCAAAATAATCCACTGTCAAAGTGACAACAAATGAAATCATCAGCTGTCGCTGTAATGGCAAATGAACTTATTATTTACAGTATGAGAAACTGTAAGTAAATGTTATATTTACAGTCGAGGTAATGGCAAATAAAATTATTTACTAGCAATGTAATTACAATGCAGGCACCAAAGAGTTTGGCACGTTTCTAACTCTCCCTCCATCTGCGATTGGTTGAACCCACGTTGTTACGTCTGACCCAGTCAGGTTGCTTAAAAATTCTGTGAAGAGAAGGACTGGGACCCATACTCACCTTCTGTAATCAGATGTTTGGCCAGTATGAACCTCATAGACTCATATCACCCACTTGACAAGTGAGGGCATATGAGACACTTATCTACAGGACGAAGCATCAATTCAGGAAGTGGGTTTCCACAAGTTTCAACACAAGTCAGAGTATTTTGTTTATGACTGCACTTTTGATATCAGAATGGGTTTCTACAGCAAACATACAACTGCATTTCAATTGCAAAAGAACAGCTTGTATTTTCCACTGACTAGACAACCAGTTTCGTTTGTGACATCTTAAAGGGTCCTATGGTACAAATGTCATAAATTCCTCAAACTTTCCACCATCTGTAACCACCAAAGTGTATTCTTTCATCATGACTATGAAAAAAAACCCTGCACAAATGTATTGCCACACATTACATTACAAAACATTAGACAGTCATTGAAGAACAGCAAAGCAAAACAATTCCAGAGAAGTGATGATAATACAGACTATAATGATGCAAAGCTAAATCAAGCATTAAAAAATATCAAGAATTTAAATGATTAAAAAGCCAATTTCAGTTTGTAATTACCTAAAGTGCACAAATTGATGGTGTATGCTAAACATACCAGGAGAGCATGGGCAAACTGGGCCTTTAAGACTTTAGAACTATTCAATATTAAATCTGACAAGAGCCTAAATGCATGAAGTGTCATGCTACAGGCCGATCACAAATCTGCATGTACTGCACTAGTTTGTTTATGGCTGTGCCAGTGTAAATAACCCAGTTCTAAGCTGTGAGGGTGGAAGATGACAATGATAAGTGATGTGATGAATTTGGATTGTTTACTTGGGTGGAGACGTTCATTCGAATTATGGAGGTAAAGAAAACAACCACGTCAAAGAATGGTTACAAAAAATGCTGAATATCCAACATGAAAATATAATATATATAATATATATATATATATATCCAAGTTAAATCAACATAAATGTATATTTAACTCAGTCGAAGTTATATGAACATAAATGTATACTCAACTCAGTCCAAGTTATATGAACATAAATGTATACTCAACTCAGTCCAAGTTATATGAACATAAATGTATACTCAACTCAGTCCAAGTTATATGAACATAAATGTATACTCAACTCAGTCCAAGTTATATGAACATAAATGTATACTCAACTCAGACGAAGTTATATGAACATAAATGTATACTCAACTCAGTCCAAGTTATATGAACATAAATGTATACTCAACTCAGACCAAGTTATATGAACATAAATGTACACTCAACAAGGTCTAAGTTACGTGGATGTAAATGCATCTCCGCTTGAACTCGATCTCATTTGTTTCTTGAAAAGCTATTAAATGAAATGCAAGCACACGTTGCATTTTCAGCATCGCCACAGTGGGGTGCTATATTGTAAACTGCATTTGTAAACTGCAACTACAACTAGTGTAAACTCTCTTCCTCTGTGTTCACTTGTTTCTGTTAAGTCTACTGTCACTACTGTCAACAGCATAAACAGCATAACACATCTGGGTTCAGCTTCTCCACATGCCTGTAACCTAAACAACAATGCACAAATCTGCTATTGTCTTCATGTCTACTGTGGTGGTTCAGGTCCTGCTCCTCCAATCAGAATTTAGATCCATTTCCATTTGCATTATAATACATGTCCTTAAACCAACTTCCCGTTTCCACATTGCAAACCACAATGAATCAGATTTTCCCTTTCTCCACTCTCAACACCAGACCATTTTCCAATCTCTATTTTGCTCTAATCCCATTTTACTCATGGTTTCTGCTCTTTGGAATATTTGGAATATTACACACAGAAGAAACCTGCTGTCTGACCTCAATTATGACCAACTTATAAAATATTGACATAGTTTAGTCTTTGCATACTTTGTGCACTATGGCATCACAATGTTAACCATTGCTTATTTATCAACAGATAAAAGTAGTTTTTGTGTCCAAACATTCATATTAAAAAACCTGCATTGTGTGTCACTGTGGTAAATCAATCTCTAGGTTTCACTCACTGTGTAAACGGCTGTTAAAACACCAGGACTTTGTTCTATGCTTTAATGACAACGTCTACAACTTGTCTTAAGCTGTCTGATGAAGGGGATTTGTGTAACAGCTCAACAAAAGTGACGTCAAGTGGAAAATTTCCTCAGCCACAACAAACACACCTATTCACCATTCCGCAATGTCATAATCAACCGGTAGGGAAATAGCAAACAAATGAGTGTAACAGTCTGTGTTAGTGATCGCTCTGTTTGTTCGCTCAACTTGTAAAGAATTCCAGAAACTAAACTCTAGGGAAGCAGATGAAACTAATCAATCTCCATTTCCTGAAAATACTGGTTACTACAACAATACACCATGAGATGTCATTAGCAAACAAGTTCTTTTAGAAGGATGAAAGGCTACACTTTCAAATCAGAGAACATCCGATGCCTAAATGGTTTAAAGAACCCAAAATGAGGAAAATACTTTTACAATGAGAACGTTCTTTTCCCAAGTTCCTGTTTCCATTTTAACTATAAGGAAGAAGCTGACATGGAAACTTAATTCACACCAATGATGTTGAAACTTCCATTAGCTCCTACCCATAGTCCACTTTATATAAACGGACAAAGAAGTCAAAGTCACAGTAATTAAGTGTTTAACCCAAGTTACAGACCTTCAAGTCTAACAACATTTTTTATAAGACACTAACCAGCCCATGTGGTTTCTACATGAAACTCTTACCAGTCTCATGAAAACAACTGCTTACAACACACCATTAGGCGAAGGCAGGTTTATGCATCACAAGCTTATGCCTCATTAAATAAGATTACTGTGAAGATTACGTGTGAACATCATCTTATCTTATCTTATCTAAAGAGCCATAAGGCTCTGAGATGCATATGTAGCCTATTTATGTATCTCTGGTATATATATCTAAACGCAGTCTGCATATATATATTTATTTTATTTTTTTCTCTGTGTTTCCTAGCAAGCTCTATTTTGCAAGCCCCATGCATGCTGTTCTTTGTTTGTACAAAACCCGATAATTCAGGCTATATCAGCATAATCGGAGAATGTTCCAGAGAGCATCTTTTGTCCGTCAGTAGACAGAAAGAAATCTGAACTTTTGTATAAAAGGAGTTTACGTGGTCAATGTCACAATTTTGCTTATATTTGATTCGTCACCTACAAACAGTGCTAAATATGAAAGCGTAATATCTCTTATTGTTTTACATCAGGAGAAAGTCTCACAATTTCAGTCCTGATCTTAGATGTTTGGACGGTAGGTTGACTGTGATTAATGTAGCGTGGAAGAGGTCATATATCTTTCTATCTTTGATGTTGCTGTAATTAGCTTATATCTATTAGATATCATCAGACTGACATTAGATATCAGATTTAAAGGGATAGTTCAACAAACTCTCATGTCCTTGCACACCTGTGTGACTTTTGCTCTTTTCTGCGGAAGATATTTCAAAGAAAGTCACAGTGGTTCTGGGCACATACAACGGAAGTCAAAGGGTGCCACTGTTGTTTGGTTACCAACGTACTTCAAAATATCTTCTTGCCCTAGAAGCAAAAAAGTCATACGGGCCTGGAAACACATGAGGATGAGTAAATGATGGAAGAATTGACACTGTGGGCAAACCATCCCTTTAAAAACAGGTCAATCGGTGTCAAGTTAAATCTTGCATTCGGGCAGATTTCGTCACTCTACGAATGCATGTCCATTTCTCTATTTCATAATGCAATGACATCCATGCATTTTGAGTCCAAATACTTTAGGCTCAACTCTATGTCTATATCATAAATGTAACTATATGACTGTGGCTGCATTTAAGCAATAAGATCACAACAGTATGTTGTGAGCATATGATCCTGTGTGTTTATATTCCTGTATGGGGACTATATATAGATATATAATGATTATATAACACACTTAAACGCACTGTTACTCACTCTCAATGGACTGTCAGTGGTAAACATTTCCACCGGAAGTTGCAGGGCCACCAGCGCGTCAGGCGGGTCCGTGATGTGCACGTCCACCGCGGCCTCACTGTCCTCCTTTTCTGCCTGCTGCATAATGTAAAAACGTCCCAAAAAAAAGTCAAAGAAGTGAAAGTGAACGACAGTCTTTTAATTTCTACTGAACTGGTGTGAACGATGCGGATCACGATGCGGATTACGATGCGGATCAGCTGCGCCGTGTGTGAAGCTCACCGCCGGGAAACGACGCGGGGTCGATTGGGGAACAGATTTATACATCGACATTGACGTGAATCGGATGTTGGTTTGTAAATGTGAACCAGACTTGATGTCTGTGTGGTTGTTTTGATGTCGATTGTGATGAAGTTAAGCTCGAACCGGCCGCCTCGCACTTCCCGGTTCCTCCTTTGGCGACATGCTTCATCGATCCAACAGGGGGCGCCAAAACGCCCGTATTCACGCCACTGTATGCCATACACCTGCACAAACTGGATCACACATTACTCCTGGAAAGAAATGAAAATTACATTCATATAAATAAAAATTAAAGTTAAAAAAGCCTGGAAAGAAATGGAAATTACATTCATATAAATAAAAATTAAAGTTAAAAAAGCCTGGAAAGAAATGGAAATTACATTCATATAAATAAAAATGCAGTAACTAATGTGAACAACTTTTAGTTTTAAAAATGCATTAGTAATGGTTCACATCAACATGATTAAATGCTTTGTGAATGATGTTTATCCGGGTTAAGATTTAGTTCACTAAAGTAAACTAACACATGTTGAGATTAAGAAGTTTATTTTAAAGTACTAACTAACTAACTAACTGTGAATGCCCCGTCTTCTTGGGGTCGGCATGCGGCGTGCAGAAAAAAAAATCACATTTTCAAAGTCATTTAAATCATCACCTTTAATGTTTGATGTTGCATTATATACAAAATGTGTGCCATGTTTCTCAATGTGATGGAAAGGGTAAAAAATACCATGTCAGAACAAAGGAAGTTTAACATGTTATACTAGGAATGCGGTGGTTGAACCTAAGATACAACAAAACTTATCAACGCTAACCTCGAGGGAGTCTTATACATTGCCATCCTACTCATTTAATATTGTGTTCTCATCAGGGAATAACAGCAAGATTATCATAATCCACAATGGTAAAAAGAAACATTCCTGCTTCACATTCCCATTTGGAAATCTGAAAATATTTATCAATCCACTATCAATAGCTTACCTGTATGTGATCTATCTAGAGTGAAAGTAAGCTCTGGATTTCACAGCCCCCAAACAATGCACCGAAACAAGATGTGAACCATTTCTTAACTGTGGACAATAGTGTAGCATTTAGCCCTTCATGTTAAACATACTCGAAGGGTTAACCTGTGTGCGCCTACTGGCTATAACTTTCCTATTAAGGTTAGGGAGCTGTTTTAACCACATTTCATCTTGGACAAACTGGGAAAATTAAATCCACAGTACTGCAGAGGGAAGAGGTGAAAAATGCACATCTACAGAGTATACAGTACAATTTACAGTACATGCCTAAACAAAAGCCTTAATGCAAATATTATGCCTTTCACATCACCCCTCTTGCTAGAACAGTAATGGGTGACACTACTGTAAATACAGCACTACCCTGCAGCTATGCTGGGTCACATTTTCAGTCAATTCATATTACAAGATAAAACAGCATTGTATAACACACAACTTATTTAGAAAGGTGATTAGAAGGGTGCAATTTATGACAAAAAAAAAATACAAGGAAAAATTATTCATTGTCATTCCTCTGTGATTTTTAGACACAATGTTGGTCACCAGCAAGCAAGCTTTAACCAAACGTATTTAAAGAAAGTCTGTGGTCGGAAACGTTACAATACACAGCAATGAAATGATCATCCATTAAGTACACGCTCAAGTACAGCCACGACTCTGAACCTCAACATTTAATCGCTTTAAAAGTTCACAAAGTGTTAAGAAACAAATAACAGAATTCACTTTGTCATCAATGTAATTAATAAGCGATTAACACGACCTAAAATACAAAGAAAAAAAACACTATTAAAATGGTCACATTTCTGTATGTTAATGGAATAATCTGAAACAGCTGCTGGACCAGATATGACCCGTGATCCAGGCTGCACCCCAGAAACTGCATTTTCTTTAAGATGCGTTCATAAATCTACCAGAAATCCTTCTTAATGGTATCAAGAGGCACCATATATAGTGAAGGTAAAATTTGAAATCAAATCTTTCACTGTCAGGATGGGACGACAACTGTTTTACACATTAACCTCTTTGTTCCATCTTTAAACATACTGAATGGTCTAATCTGGTAGTTCAAGTCCTACATTACAAAAAGTTTCCTGTAGCACTCAGTCATTTCAACAGTTGACAATTTAAAGATAACTGCTGAGAAAACACTTAGATGAAGTGTCCAGAGGCTTAAATTTACAAGGTTATATTCCTGTGAGAAAACAAAACTTCATTTAAATGACAAAAAGCTTCTGGAAGAGTTCATCTTTCATTTTCAATACGAGCCACAGGTGTCCACCATCAGGATTGTGGGCAAGATTCAGGAGATGGACAATGGGTTACTGCAAAAAACAAAACAACATGAGGTAAATGAAAGCCAGCAATATAAACAACTTTTCAGACCCAAACTCCCAACTTCAACTTCCAAAATCTAGGCCAGTAAATATTATTTTAAAATTACATAATGCTTTAGCCCTATTCTTGCATGCAAGTCTATCTTAAAATGTGGCATGCACATATTTAGTCTATAAATTGAGGAGATGAATGCATGAAAAACCACTTACCCGCTTTTCATCATCATCATCATCGTCATCTGAAACATGTGGCCGTGCCACACTCATCTCCTCCTTACTCTCGGCGATCTGTTTACACTTCTGAAAAACAGACGATTCAACACTTCAGTATTGATAATACTAAAAGTTTAATAAACACTAAAATACACTTACAGCTTTACTGTAAATGTGATCTCACCTCTGTGAACTCCTTGATGCTAATGCTGTTAGCCTGTTGAGCCACTTTCCTCTTCACCTCCTCAATACTGGCCAGATTAGGTGTAGGTGCTGGTGGGGGCTTGTTTGTAATGGTTGGAAGGGGAGCCATTGGGGGCATGGCTGCTAAGGCACCCATGTTAGAGAGAGCTGCGGTCATTGTCGCAGCGGTCATACTTGCCACGGCAGCATTCATCGTCATGTTTGGCATTGCGGGCATGCCTGGGATACCCATGGGCAGGTTCATAGGTAAATTGGGCACCGGCAAAGGCAGGGGCAACGACAAGGGGGCTGGAGATGGAGTTGGAAGGGGTAACTGTAGGATTGCCTTTGGCTTCAGGCTTTCAGGTATGGGCATTCCAGCTTTAGCGCACATTGCAGCAGCATTAGCCTTTGCGATCTCCAACAGTTGATCTTTGTCTGAATGGGAAGGTAATTAAAGGAAAATTGAGAGGCACATTTTTTTCTATTATTTCAAAATCATTCAGAGCTGCAATCTAAGTTTTTTGGGTTAAAAATAATTAAAAATCAGTTATTCAAGTAAATAACAGCTTGTTCCAAACTGTCTGCAACAGTTACAGATTGCAGCTTTGCTTAAGATTTCAATCATATAATTGAGAAGGAATACTTACCCAAGTCAGTGAGACGTGGTGGTGTCTTGCTTGAACTTCGTCTGGATCTCGAGGTGGACCTCCTTTTGCGGAGAATCAGAATCGGGGAGTGGCTTGGTTCACGTTTCCATCTATCGCGCCTATCAAAAGACTTCCCTCGAAACACTGGTCTCCTCCGCCGCGACACAGAGCGTGATCTTCTGGATCGTGACTGACGAGCTCTCGACCGTGACCTAGATCTCCTCCTCCTAGCAGGGGAGCGTGATTTGGATCTCCTTTTCCGGGCTGGCGATCTAGACTTTGACCGTTTCCGCTTAGGGGATTTTGATTTAGAGCGCTTGTTCCTCGTGTGAGATTTAGACCTTGACTTTGCTCTCCGATTGGTTGATCTCGATCTCCTTTTCCGAACAGGCGACCGTGACTTTGTCCTTCTTTTACGGCTATGTGAGGGAGACCTGGATTTACGTTTTCTTGCAGGAGATTTTGACCTCCTCTTTGCGCTCACAGATTTTGATTTGGATCGACTCTTCCGAGTGGACGAAGCTGACCTGGAGCGCTTTCTCCGAACAGGTGACGTTCTGTTGGAGGACTTTGATTCATTTTTACCTTTACTTGGAGAAGGTGATCGTGAACTGCCTGAATGATCATCTTGACCTGATCCTGCAGTACCATGCTGAGACTCTGATGAGGAGGATCTGGATCGATTTTGTCTCCCCTCATGTTTAGAGAGATCTTCAGATTCTTCCTTGACGTTTTTACTTGGTGCCTCACATTCCGATGTTACTTCCTCATTTAAAGGCTTTAGCACTGATGTACATTCAGTAGACACTGGTTTCCATCCACTTGCCTCTGTTGTCCCTTTAACTTGTAAACTTTCCTCTTCAGTACTCACAACTTCAGTTTTAGTGGCTGATGTTTCTGCTGAACTTTCTTTAGTGGGAGATTTGGAATGTGCTTTCTTGACAGGAGACACACTTCTATCCGATGACTTGGATCTGGATCTTGATGTGTCCCTCTGTGAAATGGATCTTGACCGTTTATCTTTTTGCTTTTTAGTCTTTTTTATCTTGGGGGATTCAGACTTTGAATTTTGTGAAGATGACCGTGACCTAGATTTTTTACGACGCTGTGGAGATCCTGATTCTGACTTTGTGCTATGAAGGCTCCTAGACTTTGACCTCTTTTGACGGACTGCAGGTGACCTCGACCGAGAGGGTCTGGAGCGACGTGGGGACCGTGACTTACTTCGACGTCTTGGGGTTCTTGAATTTGATCTCTTTCTTCGTATGGATCTAGATCTTCTGTTCCTCCTTAAGCGAGATCTAGATCGCCTAAGAATCACAACGGATCTCGAGCGTGTTCGCCGTGCTCTTCTGACAGATCTAGACCTGGAACGTCTTGTCCGAGATACAGGTGTCCTCCTTTGAGAACGAGACCTCGAGCGTCTTCCTCTGCGTACAGATCTGGATCGTGACCTTGAACGCCGATTCTTCCGCCGAGAAACAGATTGTTTTGATCTTGAGCGTGAACGTCTTGGTCTTCCAGTTGACCTAGATCTGGACCGTCGACCACGCCTTGGGGACCTCGTCCTGGATCTTTTAGTCCTTGTGCGAGACCTTGAGTCAGAGCGATACCCTCTTCTTGCAGACAGCGACTTTGACCTACGTCCAGGTCTTTTTGTTACTTTAGATGGTGACCTCCCTGAGGGAGATCTTGAGTTTCTTCTTTTTGCTCGATCCTTACCACGAGAGACAGACACAGACCGCTCCCTTGAAGATGACCTGTCATTACGATTAACTAATTTACCAGAGGACTGCTTCGGAGTTCTGGAGTGACTACGTTTGGACTTCGTCCCTTTTGTGTCAGAAAGTGAACGTGACCTTGACCTGGAGAGGGACTGTTTTTTATTTTCTCTCTGATTCTCATTTGCTTCATTTGAGATTTTCTTCTGCTCAGCTTGCTCTTTGTGCACGTTCTCTTGCTTGGGGATAATATCAGGAAGTTCTTGAGCTTTACTGAAAGTTTCATGCTTGTCAACAGCTTCCAATTTTCTGTCCATCTCACCATGCATCACGTCATCACTCATTAGTGCATGTGCAGCTTCAGGAGATGTTTTTCGTCTTGTGTCTTGATTTAGGCTTTCATCTTCACTGTGATCAGCAGTGATCTCTCTCTTCATATCTTCCAGCTGAGGTGGGCTTTCTTTAAGTTTGTCTTTCGTAACCTTAGCTGCAGTGATGGGTGACTTCCTGTCTGACTTAAAGGGTTCCACCTGCGTTTTTTTGGATTGTTTGGATTCAGGTTCTGATTCGGACCCTGACGCTGAGGTACTCTCCGATCTTGAGCGAGATGAGGATTTTTTCTCTTGCTTCTCTTCCTCTTTCCGTCTTCTTTTCTTCTTCTTTTTCCCTGCACGGTGTTTCTGTTTTTTAACCTTGGCGTCACCATCTCCATCACTATGTTCTGTCAAGAAAGATATAACTGTGGGTTTCAATTTTTGCAATGAACAGATGATGCATTTGTTAGACCTGCATTAAATGCACGTACCTTCTGTACAGTTTTTTGTCGCATTTGCATGATCATCGTTGTTAGACGAACCATCTTTCTTCACGCTGTAAAAAATATATATTTTAAAAACCGACATCGAGGAAAACATGATAAAGGACACAGTGTTGTAAATAAAGCGAGCAGCTCTCACCTCGCTCTTGTTCGAGAATCTCCCTCAGACTCGACTCCTGACTCAGAGCTGCTCTCTTTCTCCTCCTTACGCTTCTTGCGTTTCTTCTTACTTTTGTGTTTCTTATGCTTCTTGTTCTTCTTTTTTGGGGTCTCACTTCCATCCTTAGCAATAACACCTTCATGTGGAACAGCAGTATCAGATGGTTCACCATCTGTGGAAAAATACTCGCCGTTTACAAACACATTTACAAGCGAACAAACACCGTCTTCCGTGTGAAATAAATGCGGTCTAATGTTGTATAGCAGTGCCTATATGATGACTTTTAAAGTGCCCAGTCTTTGTTCATCATTTAATCATCATGTGGTCATCAGGTGCAACACATGCATTTACAAATTTGCTAATTTACTAATTCAGGGAAAATGTTATAAAGTAACTTACCAGGACCGGCGTCCACAGCACACTCCATTTCAAACACTGGTGTAACGGATTCCCAACCTCAGTTTAAAGGTATAATTCTGTTGCTTGTTTTGCAAACTAGGGCATAAAAATGTGTTGACCTTCAGTTTTCACTCTGTAAGGAAAAATAAAGAAATTACCATAGTAATCCAAGATAACTATTATATAGTCTTAAGTATAAATGTCTATCTTCATGTCTCTATCTTTGTTTAAGATAGACGCACGCAAATTGAATAAATATGAGCCATGAAAACAGTCAAAACAACATTTTTGTGTGATTATTTCAAACACTGTCATTAACCATTACTTTACTCCTAAGCTAAAAGATTGTTAAAGCATGCAGACCTATTCAACAAAACAGGCAAACAAACAAATGCAGAATGAATGAGAAAATTACAGGCCGTTTCATGAGCCCGTTACATAATATCTGACCTACTTGGATGAACACACGAACCCTCTTGGCATTCAATCAGCAGAGATGTTGTATGATAAAAGCAGCCTGTCAAATCACTTTCCATTCTCACAAGATTCAAAAGTGGCATAACCAGCGCGCCGGTTTTTATGTCATTTATAATATTGAGAGAAGAAAAGTGTATTGAAGCTGAATTAAGCACAGAGCTGCAGCAGTCACAAATCACAGTTATTCTGTAATATACTACATACAAATATAAATACAACAGATACGTAACGACTCTCAATTTGTGTGCCGTGCAAACACAATGAAAGGCAGAGTTTGCTGAATACAGACTGAAGCTATCACAGAAACAGTGATGTTTGAGAATTAAATGAGAATTAAATGAGATGGCATAGAGGTGGGTAACACTTCATAAAGCATGCATAATCGTATTTGTTAAGCCCACACTAATAATATATGGTGAAATCAATTATAAATGACAGCAAAATGACATGAAAACATCACACGGCTGATGGCCTACTGACACCCACCGCCAACAGGCTGCAGTATTACAGTATTAACAACAATAAGTCACCACGTTAACTAACAACTAACATTGACTAACACGACAAACCATTACAGGCATATGAAATAATGTTTGCACGACACTGATCTGGGTCAAATGCATACAGGGGACTCGTGTATGAGGACAACACTGGGGCATAAACGGGTAATAAACATGCAACTGCACCGCGTTTACAAACTTATTCACATCAAGCACACGTATACAGACGCTCAGTAGTGCACCACATTAAGTGTGCACTACATAGTGAACCCGTGCAAGCACGGCAGAGAGCTCGCGCCATTTTTGCACTATGTAACGCATCCCAAACTGCTCTTAAGCGTTTATGTAAATAAATAATTATATCGTTTTCTGCACGTTTAATCGCCATCCCAACACAAGCATTCGCGACATTTTCGGTCACGTCGCGTGAACGCTCACGCGTCGTTTCATTCAGACGCGCCTCGCGCCCGGCTAGCCCCAGCACGCGCGCACCGCGGAGGCTAATTACAAACGCGCCGCGGATCGCGTCGCTCGCCCGGCGTCCACAACACACACCGACCCGTTCACGTCCTTCACGACGGATGAAGGAAGCGAGGCGGCAACGCATCGAAACGTCGCGGTCGGCTGGACGTTTCGCGGGTCACGCGGACAAAGGCTCGTTAGCTTACGTTAGCTTAGCAGCACGCTGGCAACGGGCACGAACGAACACAAACCCCGCCGGCGACGTTACCGTCGGCCCGTCGCGTCTGTCGCAGTCTTAAAGAAAGCCGCTATTGTTGTGAATACGCGACGTATCCGCGTCTACTGACCTGAGTCCGCGATTTGTTGATTCGTATCAGTTGTGAAACCACGACAAAGTTGGTCGCCATGACATTTGGACCCCAGTCAGTCCGCCAGTATCCCAGCAACCCCCGCGGCACCCGCCGATTTCTTCGCTGGCTCTTACAAGAAGCGCGAGGCGTACAGCGACATCTCGTGTTGTGTTCATGAACTCGCCGTTTCCCTGCAGATTTGACTTTAATATTTTAATAATTATATAACTTATATATTATATATTAATTACATAATTATATATGTGTGTTAATGGGTCGACGTGTTTTGTTCGTCCTGGAACAAAATGTCTGTACAAACAATCCGTCTGTAACATTTACGCTAACTTATCCCCTAAATCTGAGGAGCATGAAAGGTTCAGGATAACCCAGATAGGTTTAAATCTAAACCTAAATGTAACCTAATCCTACAATCGCCAACAATGATGCTGATCCAGGAACACAGAAATGCACAGTCGCCGTGCTATCATCATTAATATGAAATACGTTTGTTATTATTGACGTTAGCACCTCCAATACGGCACAACAAATATTTGCACATCCACAGCGTATGCAAAACAGTGTAAATAACTGAAGACTTTTTATTCGGAGTAAAATTCAATATAATAATAATGTACGCTTTTGAAAATGGGCATCAAACACTTCTTGGCTGTTTCTGGTGCACTTTGAAAACGTGATCAGAGTTTATGGAGGTGAACATACTGTATGTGTTTTTCAAGGGGAATTGATGGTACAGGTTGGGTTGGTGTTTCCTGCAGAGGGCAGTCTAGGATCACAGTAATGAAGATGATATTCAGACAACAGATATATTTAAACATTAGGTGTGAAAAGCTGGAGTAAATTGCATGCCTGTGTGTTCGGTGAAAAATGGATTAAAACCCAGACATAACAGATAATTATTCTCTTTTCTTTTCTGAAGCCTCTACAAGTGCTGGCCTACTCGCAGTGGAGGTCTGGGACCCTCATATTGTTCACTGTGAAGGGTTGCGTAGATCTTGGACCAATACATCAGAAGTGATTGAATTTTTAAAGCTAATCAGATACGTTGAATTTAATTGGAATGAAATGTAAGTTTCATTATATCTGTACAGCTTCATCATGACATCTAATTTCCCAGCTAACAGGATGCATTCACACAATGTTGGTTAACGTTCTCTTGAAGTTCTCTCAAAGGTATCAAAATGTTCTTGCAGTAACGTCAGTAGAATGTTTTTTAATGTTATATATCACAAATGGTTATACAACCTAATCTTGTTAGCTGGGTTTGAGCATTCCTGTTGTTCACTGTGACGGGGCTTTTTATTATGAGCTCTGTGATAATTAAAACCAGCAGTAAGCATTTTATTTCAGACACTATTCCAGCAATGGGAAACAAGAGACAGAGTTTAAATAGTCACATGGTTTGTGATGTTAAAACGGCTTACACTGAATTTGTTAAGGTATCTGAGGTCGTTAACTTATCTCTAAATATTCCAGCAGTTGCCTTGGTAACAATCTGAAGTTCCCCGAGAAGCCCCGGCAAATGTTATAAAAGTCTCAGAGGTGAAAAAGTGGGATGCCCTTTCAAAACCCGTTGCAGCCCATAATCAAGCACCTCAATATCGAATGCAAAAGAGAGCAGGAGCGCGAGAGAAGCTTTTCATGGGCTTGTTTGCTGGGAACTTCAGGTATCTGTAGGCACCACAACATCACAGCCATGCAAACCTAAACCACCCAAAACTGTAACTCACTGTCATTAGTAGCAACATGATTTTTAGAACAGGTAAATAAGTACTTTCTATTTTAAATTAATGTTTGTTTGTTTTCTTGTAAGAAAAAGATGGAAGGATGACCTTCACATCACTGAAGCTTCTGTCTGTCCTTGATTCAAGTTTCATGCATTACGTGCAGCTTGAGGTATCTGGTCTTATATTTTGCTAACCGTTATCTGACTGAAATTGACACACCGTGTCATGCTGTTATTAAAACTGACCAGCAGAGAACATTGGTGATAAATTGTCTGAGATCTAAAAGCAATGCAGTCTGTGAAGTGCCTTACTCAGTTTTTAAGAGCTTGTCTGGGCAAACAAGGTCTTATTCTTTGTGTCTATGTTTCATTAACCCAACGATGGTAAAATGCATACCATCATGCACATGTATCCGATGTCCATGAAAACCTAAGTGAACCTAAGAGTCTCCGCAAACCATCTCGTTTAAAGTCTTATGGAGGCATGTGAATGAGTTTTGAACAAATGACTAATTCCGGGAAACATTAACTGATGTAATTTCAGGAGGAGAGGACATCTTTTTCCACTAAGTTGCTTTTACAGCATGCACATTATAAAAGCTCCCAAGAGCTAAATCAAATTCCATTTAGAATTTTCCTGTTGTTTTCTGCTCAAATAACACATTAATGACTTGCTTTTAGGGCTTCAACACAACACGGAGTCATTTAGACATAAGACACACACTGGTTTGTACTCTGAGTCACATATTCCACACACAGGGGCTTAATCCAAGTGTACTGCAGGGGACAGTCACTCGTTCCATTCTGACGGCAATTCTTGCATTGTAACCTTTTGGAATGAATAACCTGTCAAATTAAGAGCAACCTATAGAATTACAGAAAAGAACACCATTGCCTCAATGTCAGTCCTATTTTTTGACACAGTCTGACTTTTGACTGGCCACTGGTTTGCTTGGCATTTGCATATGATCTTATGCAGCATCTCTGTGGTTTGTCAAGATTCCTTCAACGTCATAGCTAAGCAGTTTACATCAGTCAAACACGGAGTAAATAAATACAGACACTTGACACACAGCTGCAGAAAATTCATATTACCGAAGCAGTGCCACTTATTAGTACTTTAAAAGGGTGCTTTTAAAACACCCCGTATTAACCTGCCAACACTAATAATGTACAGCGGGACCCTGCTCTCATCTACCGAACAGGGAGGAGAGATAATAGCTCTGGGTGCTCTGTTCTGAAGACAGAACACCTTGTTGCCTGAGGGAACAGGTACACAGGGTAGGCAATTAAAGCTTGAATTACACGCTCACATCATACCACAGGAGCCTGCGCTCAAAGAGTCATACTCGCTTTCATTATCAGTCATCACTGCCTGCTAACGGCTCGCATCTATTTTCAGAGGTATCTCAGCAGGACTGTGAATGATGGAAGGTTTTCATTTCTCAAGGAAACTTAAATTAATGTTATTGGTGTCTCTTGCATTGCTGTCCTGTTTCTAAACAACACAGTGGTAACTCAGGGCAGTGCAAATATAATTACAGTATATGTCTTCCGTAATATGGGTAATAATTCAACTGTAGTCACAAGCTTATTGTATCAGTCAAAGGTTTGCAACACGCCTACGCATTCTATATAATTATTATGCAAGCATTTTTTATTATTATGTGTTTTGGTATTAATTTGCACTCTTTGGATAATAGTAATCAAAACTGTAAAATTATGTAGAAATTACGTAGCAGCTTAACATTTTTAAACAAATCCAAATTATTATTATTATTATTGTTATATTGTCTTGAAGGAACGCTTGTTTGTAAACCCTACTGAAGGAGTTCCCATGTACGTTGGCTGTTGTTTTGCCGTTACTATCTGGTCAAACTCACCCGCTCTGTAAAGAAATTTGTAGATAGGCACAATTAATATTTGTAAATACATCTCATTTCAGGGTTCAAGATTGTTTATGTGGAAAATGATAAATTCTGTGAAGTGTGTCGAGACTTTTGACTGGAACTGTAAATGTTTACGAGAACTAGATGAGGACAGTTTGACTGTAGCTGCTTCGGCAATGGTTATTAAAAGCAAACTGTAAAATCTCTCAGAGTGGTTTATATAACCTTTTATGAGACATTGACACCCACACGTGGAGGCAAATAATGATGACAATATTTTAATCATTGTGACACCTCATTCAGTGTTTTGTTTGTGAAAGTCTGTGTGATTTGTTATGTGATTGGGCAGTTATACGAGGAGCTGATTAACTCCTGGCAGTAATTTATTTTAGCTGATTTTAACAAACCTAACAGTGGAATATAGGATCTTATAGGGATATAGGGCCAATTGCCTAAACATAGCCACTAAGTTAAGACTGTGTCTTAAAAACTAGTCTGACCAAACTAGCATTTAGTTAGGGCTAATCAGTCTTACTTTTTGGACTCGAATTAGACCATCTTCATTTTTATGTAAAAACTAGACGACTAACTTGTAAGACTAGTCTAAATAGATTATATAACCGGCCACTGGTTTTGATTTGTAATTTCTTATATTATTTTATGACAATGTGAATATATTTCTGCATTTTTTTAAATTTAGCAATATGTTATTTATTTTATTTTATTCTATATATTTATTGGATATGAAATATAATAAATATATTTTGATTAAACTGACATCACGTCACTAAAATGATCACTGGATGAGATAGCACACATCTTCTCTGTTACACCAGAGATGTCTGTGGCCACAAAACACAGATTGTGATAAACTGCAGCATTTTGATGGACATTTAATCCAGACGAGTCCAGTGTGAGGACATGATGTTATATTGAATTACTCACATCCTCAGTGGGCAAGATGCAATTAAGCTATGTAAAAAGAGAGCGCATGTGTGGTCTGAGGAGGAAGGTCAGGGGGGTTAGTGGTGTATCATTTCTAATCACTGCAATGGTGACACCATTTCAAGCAATCCCAGCTCCGATTAGATTTGACAAATCAGCCATTATATCATAACAGCAGCCATTACTACCGCCTACTTTTTTATATAAAGCAGTTAGTGTTTCATATTAGTTGCAAGGATTTTTTTCCAAGTCCCTTATATGTACACATGCACTGGATGGAATGTCTCATAATGTTTCACACTGTGACCTCGTGCCCACGGTCGAATTACAGCACACCTGCTTGTGTGATGTTGCTTCTAACTTAAGAACTAACTTCTAACTTCTAAGTATTTCAGACTTTTATGTTTGTTCAAAATTTCCTTCCCCTGCACAAGTAATCAGTTATCGCTGTTCCAGAGCCACTCCAGGTTTTCCATGTATTTCTTCCTGCTTGTACCGTAGAGAAACTAGAACCCAGCTAACAGGGAACATTCTCAAAACAACAGGGAACCTTCAACAGGGAACCTTCAACAACGTTCTCTAAAATTCTCTTAATACTTAATACATTATAAAGTTTGAATAACGTTCTTTTAATAAAGCAATAACGATAATATGTCTAAAAGCTGTACATTTTGAATTTTCCTAAAACTTTCATAACAGATAATGAATTAGTCTTTTGTAAGGAACAGAATCAGTACTCTGCTGTTCAAGGTCATTGTGTCCCTGTTTCTCATAATTTTCCTCTATAACATCACAGTGAAGTTTACCAGGCTGTTATTTAGTGTGATAAGAAAGCAGTTTTTGACATCCACTATCATTAAATGATAGCGAGGGTTTTGTTCGAGGGCTCTTGCACCACTGAAAACACAATAAGCTTTGAAACGGACGAGCACAATGTGAGTGCTGAGTGCATTCAATACTTCCTTTAAAAGTACCAGACAGACCCAAAAATTCATTTTTATGTAGAATTCAATGTTCAGAACCGAATCCCAATAATATTTACAAGTGTGCATATGAAGCAGGAATGTTGCATATTGAAATTCACATCTGTTCTCACAAAAGCCAAACGAGGCATCTCATCTGTATGTTTTATAACTCTGAAAGTTTAACCAGGTTCCCTAAGGAGGCTCATGCGATAAGCACCTGCCGATGAGTTTCTCCCTCCACCTGCAGTTGCATCTCTTACGCTTGTTTATATGCGATGCTGTTGGGTGTGTATGAAGTCATAAACCTGCGTATCTCTCTGCTGCTGAGATCACTGGCAGCAGCAGATGGACCGGTGTTTATAGCTTCATAAAAACATGTCTGTTGAACACTGACTCTCTTGGTGTTGCTGTCATAGGTGTCTGCCTCGTGTTCTTATGTGCCCCATGTAGCACTGCTGATGTTTAGGAGACGGACAAAGAAAATGAGATGAACACACAAATGCAAGTTTGCATTTGAAAGGTCTGAGGTGATGGTTAATAGTTATTATACTGCCTGTTTAAAGAAAAACCTTTTAAAACAATTTGTGGGAATTGAATCAAACAAATTAGCTAACAGGGAATGTTTTCAGTACATTGGCTCAAAAATATATTGTAACTTAAAGTTTAACATTCTATAACATGTATCATAACATTACCATATTAGTAGTAATGTTAGTATAATGTTTTTTAATGATATATATCATATATTAAAATTTGGTTGTTGGTGGAACATTTGAACAGAATTAATCATATTCTTATACTTAAGCAGTAACGTTAATACAACATCTAAAAAACTGGACGTTTTGAAGGTTCCTAGAGCATTCCAAATAACATTTTTAATGTTTTTGTTACTTAATAGAAACGTTCTTACACCCTATGTTAGCTGGGTACACACTTTTCAAAATCAGGTCACCTTTGTCCAGCTGCCCTCTTCCTCTCCTTCAAGGAATTTGAATTACTGTATGTAGTTTAACTAGAATGTGTATTACTCTCACAAACATTTAGTTTTTTAGCATAATTTGAGGAGTGATGTTTCTGGTGCAGCTAAATGTTATGTAAATGGGTCAATTATTTATTCATGCTAAAAGAAAATAGCAACCATCTAACCCCTGACCCCTGAGGCTTTATGGAACATTAGGATCCGTTTCAGGGCTGGAAAAGTGAGAATTATAAACACTGATAACTAACTACATGAATACATAATACGAATAAACATTGTGGTCCAGTTTTGGAACCCACAGGCAATTAACTCATGGTGACAAGGAGGGCAGTTCATTTTGTTTATCAGTGCAAAACATAACTCCTCAGAGACTGCAAAATACTGCTGTGGGCTTATATCTGATGTTGATACTTTAATTTTTTGGTCTACATTCAGACTGTAATGTGTGCGTGTGTGTACAGGTTCGGCTATACTTGACGTTGAATCCAAGATGTTTTTCCAAATGCTCTCACAAATATAGTAAAATGAAACATGTGACATTCTAGGTGGTCTTAAGCAGTTAAAGCTCACAAATCATGGTAGGTTTAAGGGTAGGGCCTTGGTATGAGATGTCCTTACTGATATAGTAAATCAAACCTCATTTTTGTGTCGTGGTTTGTATTACAATGTTTGGTGTGGCTTCGGCAGACAAAACAACATATTTTATTAAAGCACTAAAATAAATCTCTTATTTCTTTTCAGATAACTCTCACAAACTTTCACTATCGAGTTATGAGTTTTCTTTACAAATCTGTAAAAAAGACACAGATGTCACACAAAATCTGATTTGTTTTTGTTCTGTAACATCATTTGCCCTCAAGAATAAATAATAAGAAAACATTATATTCTCCTAGTAGCTGCAGGACCGTCTGCTTTCTTTGATGTACTCACCAGCGATGTCTTGAAATTGTACCTGAATACAGGCTTAACTGAGCTTCTGTCAATCTTAAACCTCAGTGACAAGAATAATCACGGCTGTATTGATCCCTCTCAGACGGTGATCTACACTTATTGATCTGTGATAGGGAGAAACAAATGAAAAGGATGAAATCAATGAGTATCCAATGATCCTCACTTATTCCTGCATGATCTTCCCAACAGTTAAGGAAAAATACATTCAAAAATGAAATTCTGTCAGCATTAACTCACTCTCATGTCATTCAAACCCATTCACCTTGCTTTCTTGTGCGGAGGACATAAGGAGAAAAACTGTACTGGTCGTTTTCCCATTGAAGGTTTTCAAGCTTTTAAGCCATATAAAGTGTGCAGAAAAAGACAAAAATTGACCTCACTGATAATCTTCAAATACAGTGAGCTGTTAAGCATCTGTTTTTATAATGCATTAAAAAGATTCATTAGAAAAATTTGAAAGTTGCAATTGGTGGTGTTTGTGAAGTTTGAAAGCATCATTATATGCACCAATTGATTGAAGAACAACAAGGGGTGCATTTCCCAAAAACATGAAAACATTGTTAGCCAATCATAGTCATAAGTTCCATTTATCAATATAGTTGAATGATCTGGTGTTTTCTGAAGCCATACTTAAAACAAACATTTACAAACAGCATTGCAAAGTTGTGTAGTTTGAGCTATAGCTCTCTATCTGTAGCTAAAAGCATAGTTTAGTATGATGAGTGGACTTAAATGGGTAATTCCTTTAATTAAATAAGCAAGCTCAAATAAAGTGCATTTAGTACCTACAATTATCACTTTGGTATTTAGGAAATGGTCAAGCTTTATTAACAGCCATGAATTATACCAAAAAGATAAGTTTAAGCAAGTTTACATCTGTCACATTATCAATGAGCCTTTCTGTCTTTTTGACGCCTCCCTGCGATTCTATCTCATTTTTAAAGAGCTTAATCCTCTTTGAGGTCCTCAAGAACCCCACAGAGAGTTTATAAACCTTTCTCAACCGTAGCATTCATTCAGAGGAGAGGTCGCTACGATAAAAGCATTAGTTGATAAAGTAAAAAAAAACTCAGAATACATTGACTTGATAAAAGTTGTTTTTTGCACACATGGTGCTGTTTTGTAATCTGCTGCACACATGTCCAGTTGACCTAAAAGTGATCTAAACCTTTACAAGGCTTTGCTTTACCCATTTTCCACGTATAAGTATGTTTGTTACTCATGCAATTAAATAGGAAAAAGTAAGTCACTGCAAAATTCACTGCAACATTACAGAAGGGCAAGATTGTTTGTTTTTTATTCATTCAGAAGTAAATCTGTTGTCTTTTTAAATCTTCAGTTATAATGTTCAGAGCTGATGAAACGCTCAAGTAAAATATTGACTTAAGATTCAAGATAAAATGAATCTTCAAACGTGAATCTGTTTGTGCCATTTGCATTGGAGTTGTTGATAGCAGCACATAAATGAGAACTAACCAAATCATGGTTTTAATCTACAGAAGCCTGCTTTTATTTTGAAGTGAAGTGAACTTTAAATATTGGGTGACTGAAGTGCACTTTCCAGACAGTTTGGTATCAAGTTAAGCCAAATGAAAACGGAAAGCTTTGAAAAAGGGAAAGCTTAGAGCGTGAGGTGTGAGGTGAATGGTAATGACATATTTGGTGCAGAGAATCATTAGTTAATGAGGGCCTAATTGTATAACGATTGAATGACTGTTACAAATGTGCAGGGTCACACACACACACAGACGCACACACACCAGAGACAAAGTGAGTCTGTAATCATAAATAATTAAGCTAATTTACTGTATAAAACTGGAATTGGGCATGCCACAGATACCACACACAATGGGCTAATCGCTCACTGTTGTATTAGTATTTAATTAAAAGAATGCAGCAGAAGATGAAATACGGCCTGTATATGCATGAATGTCTGGCTCTCTGGACAAGTCTAATAACTCAAAGGCTTCATTCATTTCGCCCACATTGATTAAAGCATTGTAATGATTGTGTCTCTGTATATGTGTCATCTGCAGTGGCTATTGTCCTTCCAGACACAAGCTTTGTTCTAAACCCTTCTGAGATGCCTACATAGGCAGGATTTAAAGGCATCAAAGGCCCTTGACATGAATACCATTCCAAAAGTATTTGGCCAAAGCAGCAACCAATGTATCCCACAGACTCATCTGCAGCCAAGCTTTTCTGTAGCTTAACTGGTTCAGCAAGGTGCTAATGCTGTGGTCATAGGTTTGATTCTCAGGGAATGCACATGCTGATAAACAATAAATGTAAAGGTTTTTGAAATATAGAAGAATATACTGCCTTCAGCTATATATAAAGGTTATAGAAATATGTATAAATATATGTAAGCAACTTCACTCAAAATAATCTGTACAATAGGGCACAGTGCACTTAATATCAATTAATTATAATAATACATAATAATATTAATTAATATGAAGACTTTTCTGTATTTGTATATTTTTAACAGCTCTTTTACCTGTATCTTGAATTTTGCACTGCATTGTGTTGTGTTTTAGGGTTAATGGAAATGTCTGTATAATTAACTAAGAATGTCCTGGCAGAAAATTACCAGTACTTTTTCTGTTTATTTTGTTCAGTGTTGCTATATGTTTGTAATTCTTTAATGTTCGTAACTTTAAACTGGGCCCCGAACCTCGGCGATGAATTGACATGTTTAAAAATATTTGTAGCCTTTTCCATGCATTTTTTCACATCTCAGATTACAATCTTAAATTCACTATTGAAATTATGGCTGTAGCCTCTGGCCTCTCTCTGTTCATTCATTTTATCCTACACTCCCAATAAGCAAGTATTGATTGTGCAGCCCCTGCAATTTTATAAATACAAGTCATCACATTTAACGTAGCTTTAGGCTGGTGGAGGTCGTACATTTTTTCTTCTGCATCTGTACGATCCCGTTTTTTTTCCACCCTTGTTAGGGAAGCGATTTTTTAACCCTCGCCACTCCATTGCTGAAGTTCACCTGCCATCATCGACTTTCAGCCATACTGTAGGGAATTTATTTCCTTTGTTTGTATGTGTATGAGACCTTTACAATGAACCTGAGGCATGAGGACATCCCATTTAACTAAGCTTGTTAACTGTCAGTTGCTTTGGTGCAGCTCATATCTAGTTCACCGAACGTTGGCTAACATTCTGCAAATGTTCCCTCAAAGTTATTAAAAGGTTATTTCTTAATGTAGTTAGTTCTTAGTAGAACTTTTAAAATGTTATATATCATATGTCAAAAACGTTATTTCTAAGTTGTTAGTGGAACGTTGTACGTCGTACATGAAATGTTACAGAATTAAAAAAGTTTGAATATCCTTCTTATAACAAAGGAAAAACGTTAGTAGAACATCTTAAAGCAGGTTAGCTGGGTAGGCCACATCACAGGCAATCCCAGCAGAACAAGTCACATGACATCTTCAAACCAGAAGTCTGTCCTGACATCCCATTACATCCTGCACAATGTGAAGCCTCCCGCTGCTTCGGCTCATCCTGGTAGTTACGTCCAGCTTCCTCTACACGGACAAACCATAGAAAAGGTTTCCCTTTTGCATCAGATCCTCATAAAGGAGGACAACAGAGAAGAACGGATCGTTCTGTCTGTCTTCCCCCGTTTGAATAGCCAAAGAGCATCCATTAGATAACTCAGTCTGAGCCCTCATATTGAGCTCAGTGCTATTCTCTTTCTCTTTCTCTTTCTTTCTGTCTTCCTCTATTGATCTCTGTTCTCCCATGGGCTCCTGAAAAAGGCTCAGAGCTTCTAGGCTGCTAGCTTTAGGAATATACTGTGAGGGCTCCCTGCTGTACAATTCTACAAACCAGGACCATCTGAACGCTGTAGTAAAACCTTCCTGAAGAAATGGATGTGTACAGGAACACTATGCTGTGACCCTGAAATCATTATGCCTCCACTAATAAGATTACAGAGGGTGGCACATTTTTATAGCACATTCACACAGCACTACAAAGAAAGTGTGTGTGTGTGGGGGGGTTATTAAAGAAACAGCTCCCCTAAAAATGAAAATACTGTCATCATTTAATCACCCTCATGTTGTTCCAAACACAAATGACTGACTTTCTTCTCCGTAATACAGATTTCAGCTTTAATTTAAATATGCATGACACGGGGCTGCAGCGGCACACGTTGAGCCCTGCAGGCGGTTATTGAATAATAGTCTCTTAAGTTAAACTCTTAAGGAAGTTTTCCATCAAATAATGCAGCCTGAAAAGCATTGTAGTTATTCATATGAGAGACAGAGAGGCAGAAATATTGAGATGCATATAAACTATGCATGTTCCGTTTCATAGAAGCGCTTGTCATATGCAAACAGCCTCAGTACCCAACCCACAATGCCAAGGAGAAAAGCAAGTGAAACGTGTGGGCAGGCAATGAATTGTTTATACGATTAACAGTGGAAGTGCGGAATGCTCAGCCCACTCATTGCTTTAGGGCTGCTGTTGTGTTGACCAATATTGTAGTGGAGAATGAAGCATCACGGAATGTTCACATCAATAAACGTTTCGCTGTGATCCACCAGCAGATCACGTTCTCATAGCTGGTCCGGGAGCTTCAAAGCATCACTGCAACCCTGCAGTGTAAATAGACCCGGAGAGCCAGTCGAGCTTTTACGTCCACAGGTAATAGAGATAACAGATGCTGATTTCCCAGTGTTTACCCAGCAACAGACAAAATAAAGCAGCCTTGTAATGCTGCATCTCTGTTTGCCTGGTGTTTCAATATATGATAATTCATGTGGGAGGCAAAGGCAAGTTTATCCTTTGTTTGCAGATTTAAGCCCAATTTGGCTGCAAATAGCAGGCTGTACTTTTGCTTTAATTGCACACAAAATGTATAAATATCAATCGCCTCTTTTCACACCACTTTTTATTTTTGCATCCTTCCCACATTTCTCTCTTCCGTACCATTCCTTCCACAATCATTGATATTCCAAGAAAAAGCCCCTTGAGGTAAGCACACAACGCATTTGCTGTAATGCAATCTAGAATTACGCGGATACAATTTTCAATCTTATTTGTGCACAAACTCATAAGAAAGGCTCAAGCTGGAATTCAATCTCTCTCTTGCAAACCAGAAAATACAGGGTATTAGAAAAGCTATTGGAGTGTGTAGACTCGAACGTTGACGCGCAGGGAAAGTGTGTATGTACTGTATTTTACTGTAGTGATGAATCTTCAGGTTTGGTATATCACAGTCATTCCAGGCACTCGCGGAGCTTTATCTACTCAGAAGACCAGGGGTCAGGCTGTGTGTCAGGCTGACCAGTGCTGTTGATTACTGTTATGAAGGACATAGTGGCATTGAGTGTTTTGTGGTATTCCCCATTAAAATGCCCATGTAGTGTCTTTGATTAATGAAGAGAAGCAAAGGTCACAAAAGAAAGTATAGAACAGATGCGACTTTCGTTTTTAGTGCCACTACCCTTGCTGAGTTACACTTTATGAAGAGAGTGTAAGAAAAAAGCAAGCTTTCATAAAAATTATAGCTCTGTTCCAAACCCAATGAGCTGTCTCGTTGCCTACTGCCTACCTCTACTAAAAACAGCGTATAAGCTGCAAAGGTGTTAGCTTAATGTTCTAGGAACGTTCAAAATTTTTCAGTTTTTTAGAAGTTGTATTAACATTATTGCTTGATTGTAAGAACGACAATCCAACATTTTTTAATTCTGTAACTTTTTAAATTTTTAGAATAAACTTAAGGTTTTAACTTAAACTTAAGAATACATTTTTGATATAAGGAATGATATAACATTTGGATATAACAGCCATATATCATATGATATAAGGTTCACTAACATTGACATTTCACTAACGTTACCGCAAGAATGTTTTGATAACTTTAAGAGAACCATTACAGAACATGGCTGTATGCCGATGTTGTAAGAATGTTCCCTATGAGCTGGGATGCTGAATTAGAATTTATCAAAGCAGTATGGAAAAAGTATGGAGGCATCATTTAGGTTTGGACACAGCCTTCTTGTCGAGAGTGGAACTATGATGCCTTGAAATACTGCCTCTGCAGACACCTCACTAGACAGCTCACAGCATATCTCTTACTATAGTGACCTGTGTGGAGAGCAGCGGTGCTGACTCATTCTGCTGAGATAAAACTGTTGTCCTCTCATGTATGAGATGCTGGCACGGTGCCTCTGCTTCACACGCGTGTCTTTTTTAGAATCCCTTATTGTTCTTAACAGAAGTAAAAAAGCAAGAACGGTGAGGCATTTATTCAAACAAGCAATGTTGTCACTAATCTTGCCAGCATGCTTTTAACACTACAGCGCTGTTAATGAACGAATCTATCAGTCTCTCCACCTCCCTCTCTTAGCTGCCTCTACTTTAATGGACTTTAATGGAATCTCTGAATTGTGTATTGCCCAGGCCTTTCAGAAATACCAGGAAGCAGCATCCAGTTTACTATGCACGTACATATTTTGAATTGTAATGCTTAACTGTGATTGCAACGACTCAATAAATTATTTAAACACAAACTTCTATTGCAATGTGGCGCCTCTTCAGTGATAAAGTTAACCATGTGAAAACCAGCCAACGTAAAGTTTAAGCCGGTGTGTCCATAGCAAAACTAGTTTGTAGAACTTTGTCCCAGCTAACAATTTAAGGTTGTAAAAACGTTTCTGTAATGTTCTAGGAACATTCAGAATGTGGAGTTTTTTAGCTGTTGTATTGACTTAATTGGTTGGTTTTAAGAATGCTATTTCATTTTTTTTTAATTCTATAACATTTTTAAAACATTACACTAATTACATAATAAGGTTTTTGATCTATATGAGATATAACAGTAAAAAACGTTCGACTAATGTTACTGCAATAACATTTTTGATAACTAAGAGAACATTAGCCAACGTTCTGAGAATGTTCTGTTGGTTGGGGCGTCTAAACCAGGCACAAAGGTTCCACAAACTCTCAAACTGTCTATAAACTCAACTGTCTAGTAGAGACACAGTGTCCTTTATTAAATGTTTAGCTGGAACAGTTTTAATGATTGTACGTTTGGAGTGTTTATAGAGAGCGTGGGCAGATGATGTGATGAAGGGAAGTACAGTGCCTCTTAGTTTCCAATATGAAGTGTTTGTGTATCAATAATGCTGACAAACCTCGTTTTGAGGGTAATGTACTGCTCCATTTGGGCTCTTTCAGAAGCACTCTAGATCACTCTAGATGAAGTGAGTAAATAGACCTTCCTATAGGTGTCACTTGGCCTATATTATGAATTACCTTTTTGATTGAATCGCATTTTGTGTTTTCGTGTTTGTTTTTGGCATTAAGGGATAGATTTTGCACGAATTTCACTGAAAATGAATTATGTCCTCTGATAGCGTGCTTTATTTCCACTGTCTGTGTTGTTTTAGCACCGTTTTCAATGCTCTTTCATCATTTTATAAATCACTTCTGCCACGATGGCCAGAAAATGTACACAAACCTGTTTTTTTAAACCAAATTCCATTACTGCACCCAAAAGTAGTAAAATCAGGTCGGTGTCGTGGTGTTGGACGAGAGGGCTTATCTAGCATTACAGTGTAGAAGACGAGGCAGTGATCTGAAATAGCATTGTTCTAAGGTAATATTTCTATGTTGTTTATATTGGGTCCAAATGACAGGATTAGGTCTAAAGTGTGATTACGTTTATGCATGGGTCCTGACACCTTTTGACTAACACCAAGCGAGTCCAGGATATCCATAAAAGCTGTACATAATGCATCATTTGGGTTATCGATGTGGTTGTTAAAGTCACCAACGATTAAGGCCCTATCTACGGTGACTACCAGTTCTGACAGGAAATCTACAAATTCTTTAAGAAAGTCTATATGATGGCCTGGTGGTCTGTAAATGGTAGCCATGACAAAAGGCAAGTGTTTGTTACGACTGTCTATAAGTGACATATTTAACACCATCACCACACCATCAAATGAGTTAAATTTTTGCTTGGATTATGATTGACATCAAGTATTTCACTATAGATTGTAGCAACACCTCTACCCTTCAAATAAGGTGCATGCTTATAGTAATAATCTTGTGGTGAAGATTCATTCAGGCTTATGAAATCGTCTGTTTTAAGCCAGGTGTCTGTCAGGCACTGCGCATCCAAATTGTGGTCTGTAATACTTTCATTGACAATAAGTTCTTTATTTGAAAGCGACCTGATGTTAAGCAGGCCGATTTTGAACATTTTCATACTATAAATTTGTAAGTTGTTTCCTAGTTTTAGACTAATCAGATTTGTGTGTTTTGATTTAGAGTGTGCTTTATGTTTGTTTGGGGAACAGACACAGTCTCTATATGTTGATATTTAGGGGGTACAAACTTTATGTGCTGTGAATTTCAAAATAGGGTTTTTGGTGAAAACCCAACATGATGTCAGAATTTGGTTTGTAAAAGAATTTCGTCTGCTTGCCATCCAGTCTGACTGAAAAGTAAATGACTATCTGTGATGTATCATTTGCATCTATGAATTCAGTCAGGCAGATCTGACTCTGACGTTTGTGTATAAGGCATCTGTAATAAGCCTAATTTACACAGAATGAGATGTGTTTACACTGGAAAGAATGATGAACAAAAATGAACAATGACTTCATTTACATACCTGCACAATTAGGGCACATTTAGCACCTAGTTAAATTGGATTGCCAGGGTTTGTGAGTAAGACGTAGGTTTTTTTGCACTGAAAAGCCTGAAATACGGCCATCGCCCATGTCTTTACTGTAAGGGACTGAACATTTTCAAATGGAAGTCGTTTAGATGGATGAGAGCTGATGGTGCAATGAACTTCTGATAGAATCTGAATACCCATAATATGCCACTGAGCTGGCCAGTGGCCACATTGTACACACCATTAGACAGAGAGAGGAAGAGAGAGAGAGAGAGTGGCAGAGAAAGACAGAGAGAAAAAGAGAGACAGAGAGAAGGAAGCCATTTGCCACACATGCACACACACATAAATACACACACACAATACACACCTTTATATTCACATATTTAATATTTTTTCCTATTTTATCATTTAACTAGCAACTTATTTATTTTAACACCACACTACTTCATATATAACACTTACACTGACAATATTGTATGTAAACACTAAGTACTTTAAATTGAAAATGAGAGCGAGAGAGAGAGACAGCTGCTCGACATGTTTACATCAGGCTGGGGTCATTAGATGAAAATTGTTGCGCTGATGGACCTCTCTCTGTGTTGACAGATGCGTTGGTCTCTATGCACAAGTTTGATTGATAGGCGTGCTGAACGCTCAATGCCAGTCATATAGTCACAGAGGTGTATGACCAAGAGCAGAAATAAACCTCTAAACCGGGACGCAGATTGAATCGTGCTCAGCTCCGGCTGTGACGGATTGTTTCGCGAGGTTATTTCAGGAGCTGAAGTCATTAGTTCTTTGAGAGAGCACAGGTTCCAGTCATTCAGATGTACAGCACACATCCCTGAGGAGCTAGGCACAGGTGACTCAGGTAGAAGGTCACCTTCCAGTGTAACTATTGATCAATTCCTGTGTCTCTTAGGACAAGGTCATGTGGAGCTACAATCGATTTACTGTGCTTTCTTTGTGCCTATGTGTAAACAAAAATGCGCACCAATCCCAGTGTTTGTTTTTGAGAAGATATAGCTACTTCAATTGAATTTAAAAACATTTGTCCAGAGAGGTGACAAAACGTAATTTCACACAATTGCAGGTTAGAATTTCAAAATAAGGACCCTCCCAGCTAGCAATTTTAGGCTGTAAGAACGTTTCCCTAATGTTTTCATGAAATTACAAAAATGCTAAAAATATTATTTTGAATATATAGGAACATGCAAAACGTCCAGTTTATAGATGTTCACATTATTGCTTGGTTATAAGATCATTATTCAACATTTTTTTCTTAAAAAAGACATAAAAAGTTCTACTAACATTAGTGCAAGAACATTTCTCATAACTTTAAGAGAACCTTTTGACAGCATTACTCAACGTTCTGAGAACACTTACTGTTAGCTGGGCTGTCATTTTGTTTTTTAAATCAGCCAGCAGCAGTCACTAGAGAGATGACATCCTACGATACAAAATTCTGTTGAGTTATGCTGGCAGAGTCTTGAGGTACTTTAGACGCTGAGCGATTCGCAAAAGTAATCGGCAGACCGGCTCGGAAATCAAAATGTTGCAGATGAAATGACAAATTTAGAAGTGATCCTTCAGCTCTGTGTCTGAGAGGGGAGCAATATTTCGCTCCCCTCATATTGCCTGTGCCAAATGCTGCACATTTGATGAAAACAAAGCCATTCCTGTGAAATGAGAAAATACAGAACGTAAAATAGTGAACTGAATAGATTTTTGCTCAGCACACATCAGTCCTATTAATGGCCTCCACAGTCATATGATGCTTTTCCAGAGATTCAGATGAGCACGGAAAGCACAAAGGAACTCTAATTTTCCTACATTAAAGGGGTCACATCATCCGGAATCAAATTTCCCTTGATCTTTTGAGATAAAAGATTTTATTGTACTATAAAAAATATATAACTTTTAGAACTTTAAAGCTTCATCGCCAAACTGCAACTCATTAGGAATCTAAAATCAGAAACATTTGAAAATATTAACATATGGCCATCCACTCGCAACGACGTCTGTTTGGTATTCAGAATCCCGGCCCGCCCAGTCACGCTGGGGTAACAAGGAAAAATGTGCAGAGAAAGCATGTACAGATAAACTGAATGTCCTGCGTGCGCTTTAAGTCGCTTTAGATAAAAGTGTCTGCCTAACGCGTAAATGTAATGTAAATGAGAAAGTCAGACAGAATGTAATTCTTAAACACCAGCAAAATAATGATAAGAGCAAAATGTGAAAAAGCACCTGCTCTCAGTACATCTCTCCAAAGAATCTCAGTATTAGAAATGAGTGGCTGAGGTTCGAAGGTGTATGACTTTTCAGCTCTCTCTCTATCTTACTCACTCTCTATATACACACACACACACATATATATATATATATATATATATATATGCATATATATCAGCACAGTACAGTATAGTGAGGCAAAAGTGGCATTTACTTATTAAATAAGGCTCTTAAAGGCACAGCAGCCAAATACATTCATTCAAAGGGTGATAGAAAATGGTAATGAAACTGAATTATGGACAAACGCTAGTAACATTATAAATGGGTTTCAAGGAAAAATATAACTAATAAAAATATTTATGACATGACCCTTCTAAAGTGACATTTCAATCTATCATTTCTCTAATGAGAATTTCATCATATAGGGTCAAGCATTAATAAATGAGTTTTCCCTGTTTTTTTGGCTGTGGCATTTGGTTTGGTCTACAGTCACTCTTTTGATGCCTCTTTGTAGAAGCCCTTTCAAAAAGCCTTTGTAATCTCTGTTTACAGGCAGGGGCTGACTTATGTGGCATCAGAAATTGCCCTGATGCACTTCCAAAGAGAGACGGCATTAAAATAACATCTTGCTCAGAGTTTCAGACTCAGCATGGCATAAACTTGTGTTGACAGGCGGTGTCTCTTTCAAGCTGTGTCTTCTTAAAGCAGAGATGTTTTCAGATGACACATGGGTTGTCAATGATGGCTGACACGGCTATTTGGCCTTGTGTTTGACACTCATACACATATAGACAGAGGACGGCAGAATAGCTGTTGATAGGGGCTTTCTTCAGCCATCGCATGGTGGAGATTTAGACATGTGCTGGTGTTATTTGGGAGATGGATGAAGCCACATAGGGAGGTGAGAAAGGTGTCCACTCAAGGCAGAGAGAAATCTCGGCTTTAACAGGGCCTCACATCCGCCTCCCTCTATCAGGCAATTTTGTTAGCAGGATGGATGGTTCCTTGGTCTAACTGAACATTTTTTGTCCGTTTTATGGCTTGTAGGAAAGCAGAGAAGGCAGGAAACGGATAAAAAGCAAGATATAAACCTGTGTTGCTGGCATTAGACTGTAAGAACGTCTCCCTAACATTTCCATTAAGAAACAGAAACTAAGATTGTTCGAAACATCCGGTGTTTTAACGATGTATTAACATTGTTGCTTGGTTATTGCATTGTTGCATGGTAAGAACGTTATTTAAACATTATGTAATTCTGTAACATTTTTAAAAGTTCCACTAGCAGCTTAACAATAACATTTTTGATATATGATATATAATGTTAAAAATGTGTAAAATACTATTGTCACTACAAGCATGTTTCTGATTACTTTTGGAGAACGTTAGCCAACATTCTGAGAATGTTCCCTGTTGGCCCTGTTGGCTGAGATGTGTGCCACCAACACAGAAGCTCTGTTTATCTAGTGTGTTGAGCAAATGTTGAGGGCTATAATCCCTTTTAATTGGATTCTAGCTTTTGTTAATTAAGCTCTTTGTATCGATACATTTTAGTATGGAATAGAAATCAAAGTTTTATTTCTCTCACTTCATCCGCCATCTTGGATTTACTTTCACTAAGCTACTTGCAGTGCATTATGGGATTGTGTCTGCGGCATGCTTGTTAGACCAAATTCTTCAAACACGTGTTATTTTTTCACAGTATTATGAATGCAGTGTAAACCAACAATAATGGCTTTGCTAAACCATCAGTTTGAGTAATTTGATGTCTGCGACGGTGAATGATCAAAGCTAGGTGGTGTTAAGTCATGCTAATAAGCATCATTTTCATAATTTCAGTTAATCAACAACTTGAAATGCATAGTTTCTGACAGGCTACAAGTATAAACACATATTCAAATCATTATGAATTTGCATTTCGGAACATCTAATTAGTGAACTTCACATTCATCTGTGTAATGGATGATAAATTAGAGTGAATAAATAAACAAAAAGGAGAGAAAATACTCTTCTGAAATTTGAAATCATGTTCACCTAGTAGCTGAGAAAAGGTCACATATGGTCATATCAGCACCATAATTCATACCTTAAAATAAAAACATAGCCCAAAATTTTGAGACCACTATTGAATTTGCTTCTTTTTTCTAATTTAATATTTTTTGTAACAAATTTTATTACTAGTATACCATAATAATCTGATGATTTAAAAAAACTGTTGCATAATGATCATGCATCAAGAAAAGCAAGCAAATCTGTTCCTGTGTACAAATGTTGCTTATTTGATTAGTGCCCTAGAAAGAGCACTACTTCTAAACATTCTTATTTATTCTACATCACTGCGATTTTTTCTTGTACTTTACATTTCTCAAAAGCCTAAAACTTTCTGTTTGTTTCTAGATTTTAATATACATATGACATTTTTAATGCGGCCTTGGAATTTTGGACCCCACTGTACTTATTTGATACGGAACCCTCACAGCAACTCAGCTACACCTTATTCAAGACTACTCATTCAATAAAAACTGATATATATCCCTATATATATATATATATATATATATATATATATATATATATATATATATATATATATATATATATAGGAGTCAACATACAGTGTATAGGAGTGTGCAGTGTATTCCTTGCTCATGAAATTCATCAGGCAAACCTTTCAGCACTGCTTGGAGAATGAAATTAAAAAATGTCCCCCACATTTTCAGTCAGTGCATCTATCGCGGGTGGCTCTGTGCTTGGCTGGTAATTCAATTAAAGTGTGTTTAAGGTGAACCGCAGCAGCTGTCAGTCTCACTTTGCTCAGAGCTCGTCGTGTCTGAGTGTGTTCTCTCTGTGCCACCCGAGGGAAAAATAGGCCGGGGGAGAGACAGAGAGAGGAAGGTAGATGCCTGTGTATTTGTCTAGAGGTCTACTGCTTCATTCGTAGCTCCTCTATACTGCTGTCTTTCATGTGCTTCTGTTAGATTCAGAGGAGAATTTACAGAGCGGTTGCGACAATTTTGTGTGTGGTATCATAACATGAAACCCTGTGTCTTATTCTGGAACCTCAGCCATTCCAGAATTTATTCAACCACAATCTAGCAAAACCAGGTTCTTCTTTGTGAGTTTTTAATTTAGTACATTTATTTTAAACATGCCTCCTAAGTAAATTACATTTATTATAGATTGCGCTAATGTCAGTGACTAATGCCAGTAAATGGAAATTAAAAATGAAAAACAACGTACAGTCAAACAAAACACATATTTGTTTTAACAGAGAATGTGCTTGTAACACTGATAAAGTCAACTGTTAAATCCTACACTGTAAAAAAACCTTGCTGCCTCAAATTGTTAAGTTTAATCAACTTGGCTATAAAAGTAATTTCTTAATATTGTAAATCCTGACTGGTGTAACTTAAAAAATAGGTTAAGCAGTTTTCCAGCTATAAATTAGCAAAACTCCACACCATTCAAGATTACAACAGTGACAGTGAGGCAGAACCAGGAGACAGACGATTCCTCGTGAATTTCCCTGCTGTAGTCTTCTTCAGAGGACTGCAGAAGAGGTCTTAAGTGACAGATTGTTATACTGCAGGTGTGACTGACTGCTGCTCCAAGTCTTTCATTTCACCAAGTAGATTAAAGGATAAAACTACATAAATGACGAGTTTACCAGTCACTGAGGTTTCATGATGAAGCTTTTTGTAAATTATAACCAAAGTGCTGTTGTATTTATTCAGCTTGTAACAACAGCATTAACAGGGAACGTTCTCCAGATTTCTCAAAGTTCTCTCAAAGTCATCAAAAACATTCTTGCAGAATGGAAAAATGTTTGTACGGCCTAAAAAGTTAGCTGTGAATACAGAATGAGTATTTTCTGACCATTTATATATAATATATAGTATATTCAATGTCTCCATCACCAAAAGGGACACCGAATGTGACTTTGCATAAAAGTGCAAACAATAAACAATCCTTTGAAGTTACCTTAAAAAACAGAATGTCACATCTAACGTCCATCTGTAAAGTGGAGCTAAGCAGAGAAGGAAGGAGAAAAATGATGACATACAGCATTCCTGTTTTATGCTCTGGAACTGTCACTGTATGCAACAAAAAGCTGAGGAGAAATGCTGACTGAATGAGAGTCTATGGAAATCAGTGCTGCTCAAATCCCAAGACGCGTCATAGCTGAGCTGCCACCAAATTACAATCAGTCCTTCTGTCCCTACAAGCTCCTACATTGTGTGAAGAATAATGACCTCTTTGAAATACGAGCGGTAAATGAATATTACAAATACATCAGCTCAAAGTACACTGGCGTTTATAAGCAGCAATGCATTCTGGGAATCGATATCTTGCAGAAAAGGGCGTGTCAATTTAGGCCACACCCATTTCAGACGGGAGTTCTGTGTTTTAAAGCCTAAAGCTTTCAGGAAATGCTACAGAGTGTCTGAAGATTGAAGCTGAAAGTTTTTACTGGAGTGTTCTCTGCGTCCGCTCACTTTGCGATGACTCTTCTTTTAACAGGCCCATAAAAGTTGTGAGACTACCATAAATCTCTTTATTTTGGGTCACGGTGAAGGTTACAGTACGAGGAAGAAAGCTGGCTCCTTGTTATTATGAAATTACTTGCTGTAAAATGTAGGACTGCAAATAACGTGTAAAAAACGCAAACTTAAATGTTACATATCTTCAAAATCATTCTGCAGATTTTTTCGAATAAAGAGCTGCATAATTTGTTTTAATTTTTATGGTTTCTCACAGTGCTCTAATGTACCTGCGTGGGGAGCCCATGATCCAAATGAGAAGCCAGAAACTTTTTGTACAAAATGTATTCTGTGGATACACGTGATTCACACTAAGTGAAAATGGTCACCTCATGCTATTCACAGTATGGGCAAACAGCACCGCTGAGTGCACTAAATGGTCATGAGTGACTGCTATTATGAAGTCAGGGATGAGGTCCATATGTGGTGCATTGCCTCTTTAAGACCCCAGAATCTTTCACTGTTAGAATCAAAGCGTTGTTTCACGTTGCCTTTATAGACATGTTTCTTAAGAGCACTAAAGTGGGAGGAGAGAGAGTCACTCCTTTCATTTATACTTTTTCTCCCGTTCAATCAAGAGATTGTTTTTTTTATATGCTTTTGTGATGTTGCTTTTATTCCAGGTTAATTAGAATGACCTGAATTCAAATCATGAAGTATAAGATTGTATATAATTGCTGAAACATGGGTGTGGGTGGCACTTTATATGAACAGAGTATAAAATAGGGTCCATTTTTTTAAAACCGCAAATGGTCAGGAAAGGGATACTCAACCTTCAGAAAATGTTGATTGTTAGTCTTAGATAATGAATTAAAGATAATTTTAATTAATTATCTCTCAATTTATTTAAAATAATGTTACATCTTAGGTGTCACATGGGACAAAAAAAATTCATTTTTGATCATTACAACTAGTAAAAAAATTTTATTAGTTAAACTATTATGAATATAAACAATGGAAGAGTAAAACTTATTAAAATTTGTTTTATTTTGTGGATATGTGGGAATTTTTGTGGACATTTTGAAAATGTCCAACTACTTAAGGAACAACATTTTTAATATATGATAATAAAATTAAAAAACATTCTTAAAAGTTACTGTAATGTTAATGTGTATATATATATATATATATATATATATATATATATTTTTTTTTATATGGTGTGTATTGTTTCAGTTCATGTACTGTATGTGAAGGACAAAACATGCAAATTGACTTTATCACATCGCCCCCTTTCAAGGGACAACCAGCTGATAAGTCCACATCATTACTTTGGATCCTTTATTGAGTATTGCCACAAAAGCAGCCGGCCGCAGAGGTTGTCTAAACGAGGGAGATTCCTATCTGCAGAAGCGCTGAGCATTCTAATTCTGAACAGAGTCTATCAAACATACAACTGTTCCACAAAAATCAATTATAAATGTGTATTCAAAAAACCACAATGGCAACTGCAAGCAAATTCTGGTCAAAGAGCAAACCACACAAAGGATCATGGGGTTAGGGTGTTGAATAAAGAGCAGGAGAGAGTGAATGAACAGAGAAGGAAAACAAAAGAGAGAGAGGGGGAGAGATCGAGATTAGATCAGGTGTTTTACTGTACAGAAGAGTCTGCTTTTAAGCTTCATTATGCTGGAGGCTGTAAATCCATTGGGGGAGTTAATTCAATTTGAAGTACCATATAAAAGCATCATTTACTGCAGCCCAGCATGCACTGCTGTAGTTTGATGCCCTGAAACCTTCCTCAGATCTGTAAGAACGGCACTGGAAGAAAAGATAACTACAGAATAGTTCTTAAAGGTGGATACTTTAACATATTCATGTTAACTATGTGATTGTGTGCAAGAATTGAGCTCATGTGTAGTTCACACAGTCGAGATCTCTAATTGGCAGATTTGTTTACTAACAGGTGTGACTCTGAATTGTCCTGTTCATACCACAACAAACCGAAGCAGTCTGAATACTGTCTGCACGCTGTTACTACAGCTCAGTGGGTACAGCATGGTGCTAGAAACATCACAGGTTTTATTCTGAGGAAACTATATACCCACAATACATTGTAAATTGCTTTGGATAATGACTGGAAAATCACATAACACAATTGACACTGGGTTTATTTAATAAACAAGCCCAATCAAGGAGAGAGTTCATCAAATCCTAATTAACCGACAGCAGGTTTGAATCTTTTTCACTTTTAATTGACTGTAGACTGAAGCACAGGGGTTGTGGCCAAACCACAAAACTAGGAGAAGCAGCTCTGATTGATGATGGTAACAAGCTATCCAGCATGATTCCAATCACACAGGGCATGCTAACCAAACCCGATCTCAGATTTGTTTGTGAGCTCTGAAAATGAAAGCGAGTCAGTTCTGTGGTACAATTCTGTTGTCACTATTGGTGTGTGTGAACATAATTGTGCTGCTCTTCCTGCTAGAATATCGGTCACATTATAAACTTACAATAAAAACCTCTTATGTGTTGCCTGGAAGCAGTGTGGAGGGATTTTGGACCCCTGGGAGATGCAAGCTTGTGGTGTACAGCACAGGGTCACCTTGACCCAACTCTAGTAACAAAGTCCCTCAGAAGACAGCAAACCCCTGCTGAGTTTGCAGTCTTCAAAATATTTGTCTTATTTCCTCTAAACCTTGGCATTGTCTGTTGTCCAGCCTAACTAGATAAGGAGATCACGCTCTATAAAAACTCCATCACATTCACCGCCTCACTGACTCAATCAAAACATATCTGGCTCTTTTTTGGGGACTGAGTCGGGGATGGAGGTAAAATTGGATAAGTCCATAATCGTCTTTGTGGGTTTATAGACTCACACGATCCAGTGCCCTGACACCAGCAGGGGGATTATTGGGATAGTTTCATAAGGAGCACAGTGCTCATCAGAGCAAGAGGTCAGGTTGAGAATTATAGACTTAAAAATATGAATTACAATAAATCTTTATTTCAACAGAACAATACATGTATTAAGAGTAAAATATTGTTTAAAAGTATGTTTAGTGCAGGTCGGTGTTGGTCTAGCTGGTTGACCAACAAAACTCGGTTAACACCCAGCTAACACTTTTAGGTTGTAAGAACGCTTTCCCTAACATTTCCATTAAGTAAAAATACTGTTTTATTGAAATGTTATTTTGAAAGTTTTTTACACATTCAAACCTTTTTTAATCCTGTTACGTTTTTAAAATGTTCCACTAACTACTTAAGAATACATAACTTTGAGGGGTAGTAGCATAAGCAGCACAGAATTCCTGGTAAAGTTCTGGTCAGTAATCAAGGACATCATACTGGTAAACTAGTTAAAAGCCTAGTTCAGTGGGCACAACTTCATGTGCTGTATTTAGCATCAATTAAAAGCAAGTATACCATTGTGACCTGAGGGGCAGCTGAAGCTAAGTGGACCAGCCTAGACATTAGCATCTGAGCTAATGACTGCGGACCCTCAGTAGACTCCTGCCTGCAGTTATGAAGTCTACATCCATCCGTTTGGAAAGCGGCAGTCTTTCATTCATGCTTAACCTGAAAAGTTTTAAATATGAATGACCTGGTTTCTATGTTCATGTGGAGAAGAAGAAACTTTTGGTGACCTCGCAGAGACCCCGTGACTCTATACATCTAGGGACTTTTTACCATATCCCAGTTTGACATTAATACAATGGAAATGCGCAAAGCAGTTTATCATTCATGTGAAACACCATTTATGACCTACACAATCCCTCATTACTCATTTACATGTAAATGACTTCATATTTCCTGTTCTATTTTTGTCTTCTTCTGTATGTTCTCTTTCTTAAAGGTGCTTTACATATTATAAGACGACAACCAATTTGGCTGGATAATTGAAATGAAATCAAAAGTACAGAATGGAGAATTATATGTGTATGCTTATATGTGTATGTATATGTATATAATGTATACAATTTTTTTATATGCAATTATTCCGTATTTGTTTATGAACAGATGTACAGTATGGACATATTTCTATAGTGAGAACCTTCTTGGTTGAGTGTTAAAGATGTTTGCTTCATTATATAAAACGATTTAAAATGTGTAACCTTGACAACGTCAGGAAATTACATGGTTTTCACTTTATTCCAGAGATTGAGTCTCAAGAAGTAATCAGGATCAATTTGAGCGGTTCGGTTAAAGAGCACAATTGAAAACTCCATGTCTGGATAGAAGTTGGGGTAAAACAAAATATCATATTTTAATTTCATTTTCATTTGCTATTTGTGAATGTTTATACAAGGCTGACTGTGATATACCCTGAATCACAAGAAATTGCATATTTCATATCAAACTGGAACTGCTATTACTTCTAAATTCATTGTATTGTCGCATAAAGCAAAACGTAACCTTCATTATGTGCCAGGTTTCCTGTAAATGTATTTCTTTTGTATTAAAGTGAAAAACGCATCATGAGTTAGAATTATGAGATGTTGATGTTTCATACATCAAAAACATGGAAGATTGTTGATAGTAATTTGCATGAAATGATGCAAAGTGATGATGTCAACATACATAATTCATAATTATGACATTCTTCTGGCAATAGAGGCTTTAAAATGGGTAAACGTTTATGATGACTCCACAGGTTAGTGCTAGTTTTATGCTAGTCTTCCTGGTCAATCAGCATGCTCTTTCCGATTAAAAGTTAGTTGGAATACCTGCATACCAGCGTCCTATGCACCAAAAACACAACATCTGCTAGTGACCAGCAATCCTGGTTTTGCAGGAGCAATTCACAAAAGTATTTTCTTAAAACTCACACAAACTTTCCTCCACATTTACCGATGGGCACTCTCCACTCAGCTTTGATGAAAAGCTTTATTTCCACAAACACTGAAGTCCTGAAGTGCCTCTCCAGCATTCTTTCCCGCCTGCTTTCTGACAGCAGAGTCTCTGTCTGTGAAGAAGGCTGGAGCAGCAGGACACTCAATTATAACCTCTTCATACATTTGGCTGCCTGTCTCAGTAGCTGAGTAGCTTTTTCCAAATTGCCACAGAGGCAAACAGGTCTCGACTCTTCACTTAATTACAGGTTTTTTCATAAAAAATGAGGAAAAGTGTCGGCTGATGTCATTAGGTTTTCAATTCCAGTTTGGAACTGTCAGCCTTCTGCATTTTTCACACAAGTTGTGTTCAGCATTGGCACACAGCTTCTAAAATCCACAATGTTGGCATGCTGCTAAGCTCTGGTATCCCCCAAGAGGACAGCTAGTGATGAGAAAGACAGCAGCCTACAAGCATCATTGGTTCATCAAAGAGGTCAGATTGATATACAGGCTCCCATGAGGAGCCTTTGATTGAACACCTGATGGCCAATTAGAGCTCTCGTGAGTTTTGCAAAGGTGACTTCCCAAGATCAAATCTTTTGTGGTAACAGGTAAAAGATCAGGTACTGTTGCTTCTAGTTTCCTTACATGGGAGACAAAATCCAGAATGCTAATCTGAAATGTGTTTGTGTCGTGTTTGTCTTGTGCCTGGTTTTCATGTCCTTTATTTATTATGTATTTAGCGTGATGTCCGTGTTCATTAACTGGATGCTATTTTTAAAAAATTGTTTATTTATAATTTCTTGCATTGCCATATGTGCTATACGTTAAAGGGTATACAAGTATATACACAGAATTCAACAACAAAATATCTGAAAAGTAAAGACATGGTTCTGTCCAGTGGTGAAAACTGCTTTAAAATCACTTTGGAGTGCTTAAAATGACAGCAGAACACAAAAATGTCTTTATGCTTAAGGCATCTGTGTATTGCCAAGAAACACATTGAATGGAATGTTTTTGAAGATTATTTGGTAAGGCACATTAATGGCTCTAAGGGTTATGTCTATCTGTGTTAAAACACTCCTCACCTCAACAAGAAAAGAGGTGAACAATTTTTTTTGCCCTTTTGAAATGTCAGTGGTACATGAGGTGTAATGGCCTGGGTAGAAGATATAATGAAATAACCACTTCTGAGTGTTGAATGTGAGATTTTGCTTGACTGAATTACTACTGTTCTCTTTAGAGAAACATACTGTTCATTTGTATGGAGGAGGTCCTTGACTACCAAACACTTAACATCCCCTTAGTGTAATTGGATGTATCGCACGAAAAAAAAACCAATGCTCAGCAATTGACCGCATTTCTATGGCCCTTCTGTCCGTTGTCTTTATGTACAGTTTACACAAACAAACAGAGCAGATGTGATATTTTAGAGGCATCAGAGCATGCCACCCACCAAAAATCCATCTCAGCACCAAGGACAGACTCTCAGCTAACTTTAGAAATCTTAACAAAAGACTTCAGGATGTGCTTTCAAATCAAAGTACAATAGCTGTATTCGGTCTCAAAATTATACAAAAAATTATAATTTTGTCCTTTTTGCCTTTTTTTCCTAGAGACAAGGATTAAAGACCATGTTGTGGTTGCCATTAGCACCACAACTCATTCTGCTGTAACACGTGCTAACTGTTAAGCCACAGCTCCAGCTTCTGTTGTAATGCTTTTAAAGGACTCGTAATACATACAATGGTGTGCCATTATTGCTGTAGAGAAAACCGGTATTTAGTTACTCTTTAAAAGCTTCAGAAAATTAGTAGAGGTCTTGTTCTTTAAGTAGTATGAATTTTGTCTTAAATATATTTTCTTTATATATTACAGGTACGGTAGGCAATTTCAGACAAGCTAGCAATAGCAAACTAGCTTTGAATGCATAACATCCCACCCTCCGTTTAGAGTGCTCTCCAAAGCCAGCATAACAAAAAATTTCTGGAAAACATCACCTGCCCCGCTTTTAAATATTGAGTCAGTGAGGCGGTGAATGTGATGGACATAAATAGATATCTTTATATAAATAAAAATAGACACAAATGAGACAATTGTTTAACATACATGGATAGAGCTCACGAATGAGAAAGCACAGCTCAGATAATGTGGTCTCACTTTGCAGGCTTTCGTATCTGGACCAACCTGAGTTTTGAGACATCGCTGAGCTCTCTTCTGAAACTCTTCAATAGATGCACGTCAGATGACTCAGATCTTTATCTGACTGATGCAAAAAATCTCCATTTATTCCCCATCTACTCATTGCTGTTTAGAAGAAGCAATTGAGATATTAAAGAGGTCTCATTAGTGATTTCTTTCTCCTGTGGGACATCTCAATAACAAACAAAGCCAAGCAAAACAGTCTGAACATCTTTAAACATACTAGAGATTCTAAGGAGAAAGAACATGAATATTTTATGCCACAATCACTTAGCCAAGGTTTGTGTGGTTTTGTCGAATACTTGTGGATGGATTGTCAACGTTATGTAAATAAATATGAATAAACAGCTAGAAACCCGGTCTGGATGCAAAAATCAATGTGCACAGGCCAGGATCCAGAATCAGTCTACTTCCTCTGTGGCAAACCATACCCCACAATGATTACTCCTCAGAGACGAGAAATAACACTTCCTGTATACTCTATAGCATCTCTCACATGGCCTGGTGCATCACATCAATGATGTATGAGAGAATGGCATCTTGGGAGGTTTATACTGTAGCCATGAAAGATTCATAAATGTCATCCAAAAAGAATATGGACTGCCACCAAAACAAGCCTGCACACCATTTAGAGAGAGACATTACTGCACCTAGAAGGAAGCATTTTGTTACCTATAGATGCTAAAACTTGAGCTATTTTAGATCCTGCTAAATTGACCCGTGGAACTCAAGGTTTAATGTAAGCAAGAAACTGATTCAGTAGATTCTCTCTGATTGCCTTCACAAGCTCAGAAATAAAGGCAATTGTGGTGGACAATTAACCTTTTAGTTCTGGGCTCTGATTGGTTGAATTGTGCTTTGACCTTTAAAGGTAAGTTTAAGGGTAACAGTTTGGGCAGCTGTTTGCTTTGAATACACACTAAACACGCTGAAGAAAGGTCTCGCCCCAGTGCTTTTACAAACACATCAGTTGTATAAATGGCTCATGATGAACCTTACTGATGGCAGGCGTTATACTTGCGTTTGAGTTTAATGTTTGCCTTGCTGTGATCTTAATGCAGCTATTCAAAGAAATTTGAATTGAAATGTATGTGCAAAACAGCACTGAATCTATAGAAATGTGCACAAAAATGTGCAACTGGCATTGATTTTGCATTGAAATGTATGTGCGAACAGCACTGACTGTCTAACTTTAGATTTATGTTTATCATGCCATGCATGTGCAGAGTAACAAGTCAAGGCCCAAGAGAATAATAACTCACAGAACATGAAGAAAAGGTCAATGAATATGCAATAATGGGTTTTTTATCAATCTTAATGACCTGTATATTCATTTTGTACGATCTCAATAGAAAAAAGCAGGAATGCACATGAAAATATGTGTGTGCACATACTAACTTCAGAGAAAGACATGACAAAGAAGTATGAATTTTTGATGCACGCATGGGAACTATTCTTTAAGACGAGGCTTTGCTCCGACTGCGCATCTGCCTGTCTTAATGTCATACTGAGATTCGCAACTGTCTGCCTGCTTATCTCTCCTGTTGCCTTCCACGCTCACGTTGCTCTATAATTCATGGATGAAGAGTCAGCGCTGAAGGATCACCATCTACTAACCAGGGATCAGATGTTCAACCCCTGCTGGTGCTGCGCATGCAAATAAACTCATGATATGACCGCAGCTTTGGATCTGTGACTGGTGACAAACAACAACAAACACTCAGAGGAGAGAGAGAGCAGAGAGGAGAAGTGGATTAGAAAGAGTCATTCATTTTAGTCATATCCACTAACATATTAATAAGGGAAGAAACCAATATCATAAAATATTGATGCCCCCATCCTGTACCAGGAGAGCTGACTTGTGTTCCTTCAGGTTATGGTTTATGTTTTAATATTGAATAAATGTCCATATCAATATTGGATATAATAGTCCTCTCTGCATCTCAGCAATGCTGAGTTAAGCTTTTCCCAGCTGAGAAATGGGAATTTCCATCACCAGCTCAGGCCGAATCTTTCTCAAAGCGGCCGGTGACCTTCATCACGTTCAGACAGTCATTAGGTGGAATTAACAGCGGCAATTAACCTTTCACAGATCACAGGAAGTGAGAGCATGATGACGTGACGACTGCATGATGTCTGCGCGCGTTGCCACGAGAGTTCAGTTGCTGTTAACCCTTAAGGAGGGTTAACAAACACTTCCTAAACATACAACCCCTTATAAAAATTAATCATGCTTTTAGTACTTTAGTACAGTTTAAACCAAAAAAGAGAAAAAATGCAGTATCCATGGCTTTTATGGTTTAAACTAGTTAAACAATTTTTTAGTTACTTTAGTTAAACCATGGTAGCCACAAATTGACCATGGTTTTTGTAGTAACCATAGTGGTTTTTGTAGTAAAACTATGCATATAGAAATGGTAATCAATGCGTCAAAAAACATGATTGCTACAGTTTTACTATAATTAAACCACAGTTCATTTTCATAAGGGAGGGTCTACAAAGAACGAAAATGTCAGATCATTTAAAACACATTTGGTTAACGCATGTTATATTCACACAAAACCTAAAGAAAGCAATTTGGAAGTTGGCACCTCAAATATTGCAATTTAACTGAGAAGCAGCTGCAAGCATGAAGTATTTTAAAATTAATTTCAAGGGAATGGCATGAAACAGCACCTAAAAAACCTAAGATACAGATTAAGCTACTCTCACTACATATGCTGAAAACGTACGGGAACAGGTGTGGATCGTATATGCTCAGCTTTTTCTGCTTGGAGGAGTGCAGAAGTGCCGGGTGTTAGCGGGACTGATCAAACAGTCTGGCAATACTGAGGAATGAGACATGATCTGAGGAGGAAAAGACTTTGATGAAACAGATTTAGACTAATCTATCCCTCCGCTCAGTCTCGACCTGTTATTCCTGCACCAAATGAGATCTTAATCACCACATCGATTACACCTTATTTGTCGGAGGACAAACAAACGATGCCTCGTGCATTAAATGTGATCGTTTCGAGGTCTTTATGGTGTGAAAAGAGGGCAGAAGATTTCACTCAGTGGAATTTTTGTTATATTCAGTATCATATGTGTGTATTTATGTTTACGTACAATATAGAAATGTGAAGATGGAGCCAGGGGCAGTAATGAATCAGGTCACAGCGTACAAATGCAACACTTAAAGAGATGCCCCAGATACTTTTTCCTCATTAAAAAGTTGAACACAAAGAAATGCACAGTGTTTTTGAAAACAAATAAATAAATAAAATACACTAACATAAGACAAAGAATCCTGTCATATCAGCAGCCTGTATACAAGCGGTGTTTAATTCTGTTTTATTGTTTATTATAGGCTTTTGTTTATGAAAGTTTGATTTTATAGATAACAGCCATAAATATTCTGATTGATAACGTAATGAAATATGCAATGTAGGTATTTCACAAAAATGATTGGACGAAAGGGTCTGATAAAGGTAAAAATGCCCCTTAAAATATTGCCTCTTAATAAATAAAGTTATACAGACTAAAGCGTTATTCTTGTCTATAGGCCTATTTGAGAAAGCAAGTGTGTTTGGGTGTGAGAACACACACCATATGTTTGCACAAGGATTATCTGGTGTCTGCAGGACTTGGATGAAGGTGGAACACACCGTTTAATGTACAGATGTTTCATCTTCTGTCATGGGGATCAGTCATTTGCTGAATTCTTTGTTTCTTTTCACCTCATCCGGTTATCCTGCGGAGCCCCTTATCATGGAGTCTTACTGCTGCGTCTCACCTTTGTACCTCTGGCTTCTTACTGGCACACAGGAGCAGAGGATTCAAGCCAATCCGAGGGCCAGAATCGCTCACTGTCTTTGAAGTCGGGAGCTGTGGCGGTAGATCGCCTGGTTTTCTGAGCAAAGGTGCCTTTGAAATGCAGCGGCAGGGAGGACGTCTCGATCTCGCGACTGGCGTTTTACCGTCTCCAGTCAAAGACATGGGAAAAAGATGGAAGTGTGAAAAGTGAGGCGTTAATAATATAACTGCTTTAAATATAACCATCATCAATTTATATTCAAGGGCAGAGGCCCCTCAGGGAGGCAGAGCGAGGCTGTCGAATCTCCTGAGAGTGACTTAGCGCAAGTGCATTATGGGATGGGTCAGCAAGGCACAGCTCAAGACGTAACATTAAAGCAACAATCTTTCTCTTTTCAGCTTTATGTGTTACCGCAGGGACTGCAACACCAAAAGCCACATATACTGCATTTTCATGTCTGACTTCTTAAGTTGCTTGAGGAAAAGGTTCGCTTCAAACGCAGTCTCATTCTCCTACTGATTTACTTGACAGTGGAACAGAGGAAAATCTCTGTGTAAGGCTAAATAAAAAGCAGAGAGACTCAGAGAGAGTGTTAAATTTTCAGCAGTGATACATATGCTTTCTTCAGAAGTGGCCAGATCTCTTTCAGTGGTTGTCAGTGACTCCACATGCTGGTCCAAGATATTTGCTAGTTTGGGCTGGCCCAGCTGCTGGACCACTAAGGTCATGGTTAGCATGGCCCAGTTAACCCATGCTGGAAGATTATGTAACTACATAAACAACCTGCAAAAAACATCTTTTTCTCTATTAATGTTTTAAATATTTTATTATCCAGCATCTGATGATTTATTTGCTTTTGTATTTTAAGAGTTCTTAACAGCATGAACTGGAATATGTTTTTGCTGGTACTACTTAAAACTGTCCACTTTCTTGCACAGAAACAAGGTGCATTAAGGGAAACTGAACTGAAGTAAACTGAATTTAGTTAAATGAACATAGAAGTGTTGCTATGGCATCATTTCCTGCAGCTCTGCATTTCCTGATTATTCACCTTTACAGATTATACTGGTTGCATGTGTGGCTACAGTAGTTTAAAAGCTTGAAGTTTGGCAGTGACACCAGCATCCAAAACACACCTACAGTGGCATTTATAGTCGGGAAATGTTTTGCTCCAAAATTTAATGCAATTGCTCATGTAACGTGATAGAGATCAAGAGCTGGGGTCAAATATGAGAGAGAGAGCAAGAGAGAGGGATTACCAGCACAGAGGTCAGATTAAGTCCAGCTAGTAAATATCTCTCAGTTTTTCTCCCTTAAGGTGTGCACCACCGGTAGGAAATCACAATGAGAGTTCTTCCGAAGAAAACAATTTAATCTTCCTTTAAAAAGCAATTAATGATGGTTGAATCAAATGCCTGAAGGTCAAACATTGATTGAATTCCCCTGTTATCATTTAGCAGTGATGAGACAGATATCCCAGCAGTCTGCTTTTAGTTTCCGTGAATGTGTGTGCATGTGTGACCTTCACATATAAATCACTTAGAGAAAGACAAATGTTGAAACTTAAACCATTATGAGGTTAAGCAGAGTTCACAGCTTTTTAGAAGAAAGCTTGATCTGTAAAAACTGGTTCCAACAGCACTAATACAATCATATGTTTGCAGCTGCCAAGTTATGCTACACTGCAGCCATCCATAACTTTCATTTATCAATCTCAAAGAAATAACTCTGGTTACAAACTCTTTTAAATTGCCTTAAATATACATGATATACTGTAGGTGTTCCCATAGCTCAACTGGTAAAGCAGTTGTATTAGCAGCACAAAGGTTGTGGGTTCAAAACTGAGGAAACACATGTACTGATAAATTGTATTCCTTGAATGCACTGTAAGTCGCTTTGGATAAAAGCGTCTGTCCAATACATAAATGTAAAACAGCAGTAATAATACTTTAAAATCCAATATTGACAGTAAGCAGACCATATGAGAGAAGCAAATAGACCTCCTTGTTCCAGAGACCAGGAGATGTATTTGCATAAAAGAGGCTTTTTTACTGAACTGCTAAGGTAGCTGGATTGAAACTTCGTCGTCAATTTATAGCCACTCACAAATGAAAACAGCAATCATTCTTCAGTCCCGCAAAAGCAATTAGTCTTTCCCGAAGACGTAAACTAAATTAAATGATTGCTTAGTGCCACGCGCTTAATTAGCAAGTCACATGTCACAATAAAGTCAAGCTGTTCTAGATTTGGTTCTTTTTTCGTGGCGTTGCTTGAAAAATAAAGATCGCTGTCATAACAGAAGCGTTCTGATGTCATTGAGAATTGAAACGTCTGCCTCCCGTCTTTCCTCTGGATGTTTACCAATGACATCATGTGATGCTGTTAATGCACACTCAACCAGGCTGTTCCACTCACAAAAAGCACTCTGTCAAAATGAGGATGGCTATGAGAAGAGTGATGGCCTTCACATTTGCCAAGCGCACCATTAAGGAAATGTTTAGACCCATAAACAAAATGACATAACGGGCAGCTATAGCCCTTAACAATGCCATAAGGGGAAGGTTATGGCATTTGCCTGTGCTCAAAAAGCAGAGCTTTAAACTCGGAGCCTATAAATCTGGCCGTGTCAGTGTAGATTGTGACTTTCATCAGTTCCTGTCACCCTGAACCGCAAACGTGACGTCACTTTGGTGCGGCTGCGTGATTTATGGGGACCAGAGAGTGCAGCCAATAGGCTGTCTGGAAGTCAGTCACGTTCCAACATCAGTCATGTCAATGATACAGAAACACAGAATTAGTATAGTCTCAGACAGCACGTCCATTCGTTGACCGTCTAATGCATACTGCATACAAAGCATAGCATACACTTTCTCCATATGATAAGTGTTCCTGTAGGTCAATTGATAGAGCATTGTGTTAGCAGTGCAAAGGTCATGGGTTCGATTTCCAGGGAACACACATACTGACAAAAATAAACGTATAGCTTGAATGTACTGTAAGTGGCTTTGGATAAAGGTGTCTGCCAAATGCATGAATGTAAATGCATAAATGATAAAGTCTAATCTAAGCAACAAACCAAATTAGTACAATTTCTTTCGAATCTTTGAAATTGTATTGACAATACAATCTGAGAACGGTGGTCAGCTAAGATTGTGGTAAAAAAATCATTTTTTTATAAATTGGCTAGTAAGGTTAAGGTAAGCTTTAGAGGTGAAGAAACGTTTATGACTTCAATAGAAAGGTTGGTTGTCTCTTCTGACTGAAAAGCAGGACTTCCAGTCCTACAGCTGCCATATTGAGTGTTACGATTTCTCCAAATCTCTTTTCTTTGCTGTACACGTGGTCTGTCTCCTCTTTTTTAGACTGTCTCTAATTTAGTAATAAAAACCTTCACATACTTTCTGTGATTTTGTATCGATTTAAGTTATTATTAATTAATGATTTAAAGCTGCAATTCATAACTGTTTTGGGATAAAAATGAACAACAATCAGTTATTGAGCAAGTAGATAAAAGATCAGTGTTCAAAACAGTCTCTTCACCTTACCCAGATTCCCATGTTTATAATAATAATTTATAATCTGAGCTGTCAAATACAATTTCCCAGGAAATGTCAGTTAACCTTCATCTTATTTCATCTTACACATAATAAAAAGTACGTAAAGTGCCCTGCAATTTTTATTTCAAACAGAGTTGGCGATAGAGAGGCGAAAGTTATGGATTGCAGCTTTAAACAAATATTTAAACTGATCTGTATCATCTAATTAAGAATAAAAAAGCCCTATTAATACAGATTTAACACAGATTTCATGTGCAACACTTTACACAACATTACACGAACACTTTGGAGGGCTTGAAAGCAAAGACAGAGAGGCAATGATCGGGAGATCCTGTGTTCATTCATTCTCACAATATGCAATATGTGGGAGAAGGAACATTGGAAAGGTTTGACTTGTCTTACTTCAGCAATAGATTCAGACACCAGACGGAGAATCAATAATGATGTTCTCAATTACAGGAACAGTGAGAGTTCTAAATGAACGTTCTAACGAGTTACTTAAGCCTCACACAGGCCAGAAAGATGTGAAGAGAGAGAGAGACTCATCATAAATAGATCAGCACGTTACTTGAAACTACAGGTTTGCTAGTTGCAATCATCATTATTCATTAAACTGTCAGGGTTCAATGGTAGTGCAACATCAAGGTCAATTTAGCTTGTATTGCACGCTTGAGCGCGAGTGTGTGTGTTGAGGATACATAATGAAACACGGCAAATAGCCAGCTAACGATTTTGGGTTGCAAAAACGTTTCCCTAACATTTTCATTAAGTAACAAAAATGTTATTTCTTACAGTGCATTCAAGGCATACATTTTATCAGTGCATGCGTTCCCTGGAAATCAAACCCACAACCTCCGCTAATGCAATGCTCTACCAGTTCAGCTACAGAAACTTAAAAGAAAGCGAAAGAATAAAAATAAAGAGAAAGAATACAAGAAAAAGCAAAAGAAAATAAAATCCATAAAATATATATATATAATGTGTGTGTTTTCATGTGTGTCCATTCAAACTTAATTAGATGATACAGATCAGTTTAACTGTTTGTTTAAAGCTGCAATCCATAACTTTCGCCTCTCTATCGCTGTTAAACCATTATGCTCTCTATCTCCATCTCTGTTTGAAATAAAAATTGCAGGGCACAAATAGAAATATATATATATTTCTTTTTCAATTGTTTTTTGCAGATAAAAGGGCAGCCATCACATGGCTCAGGTCTAAATGGGGAAAAGTCACTAGAGAACAGATTGCTTGCTATTAGCTCTCATGGTGAAATGACACTGTTATTGACATACACACACACACACACACACACACTCAAAACAATAACCAGGAAAACAGACAAATGTAATCAGGTGTCTGGACAACCAGCCAGCACAAAAAACACCATTTCAAAACACTCCAATAGGTCAACTGCATGAAACTACAGGACAAAAAACCACCTAACAACTATTACTCATTATATCTCAAAAGGTGTTTTGCTTTGTAACTGGTTTTATTTTTTCTTTGTGATTCATAACTGCTACTCTTTTTTGAACCTGTTATTTCACTTCTTCTTTCATCTCATTTCTGTACGAGATTCACTTCAAGTGACTTCATCATAGATACATTTTCATTTGAAACATCTGTGATGAAAATGAAAATAGGCTGTTAAACTGTACTGTACTTTCTGAATCCAGCTGAGAATTACATTTGTAATTTCCAGTTATATAAACGTGACATGTATCATTTGTCTGATGTTAAAACACTTTGTCTTTTTCTCAGATTCATATGCACAGACAATACTCCTTGCTGTCTACTGTCTACATAGGCAGCTACCTTCTAAGGCAGCATCCTAACTAAAACAGAAAATGAATTGCAATGCTCTACAAAGGCAGCACAACAACTCTGTGTGATACTCTAACAAACAAAAATACATAGGATGTACAAATAGTCTAAAATATTCATATATAAATACATGTATTGATGTGATTGATGATATGTATAACCCACAAATGCTCTGTCCACTATTTTGGATGTATTTTTCCCTTTAACTTGCAACAAGGCATCATGGAAATACCTAGCTAACAGGGAATGTTCGTAGAATGCTAATGTTCTCTTAAAGTTCTTTCAGTGTTATCAAAAAAGCTCTTGCAGTAATGTCAGTAGAATGTTTTTAATACCATATGTCATATATATCAAAAACATTATTCTAAAGTATTAAGTGGAATGTTTTGAAAGTTACAGAATTAAAAAATGTTTGAGTAATGTTCTTATAACCAAGCAATAATGTTAAAACCTTGGTCAAAAAATGTTCCTTGAACCATTTTTATTGTTTTTGTTACCTAATGGAATTGTTAGGGAAACGTTCTTACTACCTAAAATTGTTAGCTGGGTGCATTCTTTACTGACAATACATATGGTAACGTTTCTATAGCATTATCATATAAATAGAAGCGTAATTCGGAATAGCTTTTGCATCTAGAGCGCATCATGGTTTTAAAGGGTTGTGGAACAGAGCTTTAGAGTCTCAGCGTTGACTGTCATGGCGGGATCTCACCGCACATCATTTCCTTTCTCTTCCAGGAATGCCGGTTTGTTTCCCTATGTGAAAATCACTGTGTTTAGTGTCAGCGAGGGTGAGGGATTCTGACAGCTTCAGCTGGCTTGTCAGTGAATCAGGTCGAGGGGGTCAGGACGGTTTCTCTCCCATCAGACTGGCAGCTTTACCATCGGTTTAGAACGTCAGAAAGATGAGGCCACTGCAGGTCTGATTTCATCACTTCATACTGCCAAAAGGAATTGTTTAGCTTTCTTAGTTTTACATCAGCTGTTTTATGCTATGTGAAACCTATATGGTACTTTTGTGCAATCTTGGGGCTCAGTTCCATTCACTTGATATACAATTACATGACACAAAAGTAAATGATGACAGAGTTGTTATTTCTGGGTCAACAAATCATACACAGAAAAATACAATACAGTAAAAAATACCAAAGAATGACATGGATTGAGTTTACAAAAAATAGCTGGTGTTAAACAATATACATAATTTATGTGGTGTTTACTGCCATCAAATATTACCTCAAAACCCCCATGGTTTCATTCTAGCATGTTTCCTTATGAACATTATATGTCTTATATAATTACTTGTAGATAAGATTGAAATAAATGATAATTTGCATCAAACTTGATTATGTAATGGACATGCAACCATTGCAATCATTTTTAATTATTTTCATGCATGTTTAGCTACATGATAATATCAGCCAGCAGGTTCATCACGTTCACAAAATAAACTAATTTGGAGCGAATAACTAAACACATTACATCACGAAACTCTGCGTCTTATTCACATACCAGTCACAGTGCAACTGAAGCACGCTGTAAATGCGCTATTTTCATTACATCATTGTAATTCTGTACAAACATGCCTCCAGTCTATGCAGATAAGTGTTATTATAAAACACAGCAGATTTGCAAGCATCAGTTGTCACACCACTTTCAGTTACTGAAAGACTGTAACTGTAAATTCTTTAATTAAATTATTATGTTTATTTAAAGGGGATGTTTGTGTACAGTTTCTCATTATCACAGCAGCTGCCATATTAGTGATGGTGTGTTAAAAAAACATTTATTCAAACTGTTAAACTGGCAGATACTTGACAGATATTAAAATGTTTTAAACTCCTGTTCATTAATGAAATTCAAGTATTATAAATGCAGGTATATGAAAATGAACCAAGTATTTCACATTCATATTTATAAATTTGGCAGACGCTTTTATCCAAAGTGACTTGGAATCGAACCAACGACCTTTTGCACTGCTAATGCAATGCTCAGTTCAAATCAGTTGAGCTACACAGGGACAAGAAACACATTTTTTGCTCAGGGGAACATATAAAACGGTCACAAATTGCCCCAGGTTTTTTTTGCTGTTAACAATTTTGTAAAACAAACAGTCTGTTAGAGGGTGAGAGCATCAGTTACTGATTAAGACGATCATTTCGAAGAACAATTGCCGATGATGACAATGCCATTCATCTGTGGACATAGTGACACATAGTTCTACACTCTGTATGTGTGTGTATGTGTGTGTGATTAGTACAAAAAGCACTCCTGGTTGTTCTTTTCAGGTCACTGAGTGACAGATGAGTTTAATCTAAGGGGCCGGCCCAGCCTCTGAATATTGATGGGGGCAGAGAACTAGTTAACCTTTCTGAAAGCAACATGATCTCAGTTTTTTGTTGCGCCTGTGTGTGCCTGATGGTTTGACATATAAACTGGGGATCATAGATTATGAGTTTAACCATTGGTTTGAGTTCTGAGTTGCTAAACGCTTGACATTTGGGCTGATTGGATACTGGAGCCAAAACAAAATGGCTTTCTGAATATCATCAATACCACAAATACAAACATTAACTCATCATATGATTGCTTCCTAATTCACTGCTTCCTTATCCACTTTATAGAGTTCCTCTTTTATATAATTACAGTATATTAACTCTTTCATTTGATGGAAAATGTTTACAAACAGCCCTTTTAAATGAGCTTCAGTTTTCTGTCCTCTTTCCATTGGCAGTATTAGTTCAATTGCACTGTTTTGCACAATTTACACTGTTTATTCTTTATTCTGCCTTTCTTGAAGAACCTTTCTTGTTTGTTTTTCTTTAAATAATGACAATAAAGGTCTATTCTATTCTATTCTATTCTATTCTATTCTATTCTATTCTATTCTATATAAGAATGTATAAATGCAGTACTGCATACAAAAGTGGCACAACTATTTAGTGAATTCAACCCTTACGATATATAGCAAAAAATGGCATTAAACTTCTTCTCCCCTATCTCAGTGATCTGTTTCATATCTCACCTTCCCCTCTCTGCCACTTCTACCAGCAAACAAATCTTTATTAAAAACCAGATTCTCTGAGCAGAGAGCTTGTAACAAAAGCTAAGAGCCTGTTTAATAATGTAGGTGGTGACCTGCGTGTTATTGGAGACAGTATGATTGGATATTACATTCAGTGGAGGAAATGTCAAGATCTGGGATTTCTCCAAGAGGTGCATGACCCCCGTTATTAGCAACAGCTGCTCTGAAAACCACAAATGTCACTGGCTGGGGAACCGGAGCATTGGGAGCTGCAGACGAGCGATTAAAGAGGACCAGCAGACACAGAACCAGCAACACAGATGCACCAGATCTGACCTGTGTTAATGAGAGGTTGTACACCAATGACCGGAGGCGAACAGGCTGGGCACTGGCTTTCTCTAAGCCGAGTCTTGAGTTTAAGTTTATATGTTACACTTTGGGTAGAAGCCCTGCTGAAAAGACCAGCTCAAAGAGGCAGTTCACCCAAAAATGTAAAAAAGAAATCATCATTTACTCACCCTCATGTCATTCCATACCTATATAGGCTTCCTTCTTCTGTGGAACACAAAAGAAGATATTTTGAGAAATGTGGTTTTGTGTCCATACAATGGAAGTCAAAGGGTGCCACTACTTTTTGTTTACCAAGGAACTTCAACATCTTTTATGTTACTCAGAAGCAAAAAAAGTCATACAGGTTTAGAATGACATGAGGGTCAGGAAATGATGCAAGAATTTTTATTTTGGGGTGAACTATCCCTTTTAAACTAGGCCATGGTGATCTTCTTCTGGACTTAGATGGTCTTCTATCCTGGTCGAACTGATTTTCAGCAGGTTTAGCTGCATGACCAGCTGACAAGTCCTCAAAAGCTCTTTAAAACCATCAAACTATGCCAGCCTTTCATCTTTGTATTAAATAAGGGATATTGAATGAGGTGTAAGATGTTACACGGCACCACAGGGACGGACGCTATAAAGTACATCATTACTCGACACAATGTTGCAGCGAGATTTAAGATTTACTTATATGTGAATCATTTGCATAACCAAATTTATGTAGCGTATTATATTACCAGTCAAACTGTTAAGAGCATTTCTGCAGCCAAGTAACAGCAATTACTGTTACATTTACATTAATTTCCTCACAACAATAGGCACAGGGTGACAAATGCTATTTGAGTTTTTTATTCCAGCAGATCTGTTAAGATTTTAAAACAGGTTTGTAAACAAATACTCAGAATCCTTGTTTGTTATTCATTATGAATGCCATAAAGAGGTAGTTACAACAGGAGAAAAACACTTAAGCCACCATTTTTCGCTGTAGAAGCCAAAATAGTTATTAGAATTCAGCTGTAGGTCTTATATGCTACATAATTGAACTTCAATTCGCTTTAGCCTCTTATTCCACAGCAACAGCATATTTCCAAATGACAAAAGGCACATACGGAGGTATTACTTAAGAGTATGAATAAACTCTGCGTGAACACTGACCATTACTAATTAGCAACTGAAATTAAACTTCTTTTTCAGACACAGGTTGTTGCTGGCTCAACTAATCTGCAAGAGAAAGAACATTTTGTGCAGCACCCTGCATTAATCATCTCTCCTCCGTCCCATCTGTTCGTCATCATCAATATAACATCCAAGATTAAATCAACTCAACGTTGATTCACTGACGCCTAGCTGATGATATTTTGCTGTTTACAGGGATGTAACAATTGAATATTCACCGCATTTTCGTTGATAACACAAAGGCAGCTCGCCGGAATCTACGGGGAGTTGAAATGCTGATTAACTTCTTGCTGTGTAATAGCGTCAGAAATCCTTTAGCAGTGTTTTGCCTATGCGTGAAGCGTCGTATGGAGGATTCAGGCAGCGAGGTTTAATTTGCAATAATCTAGTTGAAAGACAATTTAAACATAAACAGGAAACCTGGCGGTGCAAGAACCCAGCTAACAGGGGACGTTCTCAGAACATGGGCTAATGTTCTCTAAAAGTTCCCAAAAAGTTCTCTTAGAGTTCTTAAATAAGAAAACATTCTTGCATTAGTAGAACTTTTATTAACATTTTAAATATATATATATATATATATATATATATATATATATATATATATATATATATATATATATATATATATATATATATATATAGTATTAGTATAAATAGTAATAGTAGGTTATATTATTCTTATGTAGTTAGTGGAACATTTTAAAAACAGAATTAAAAATATGAATTAAAAGAAAACAATCACATTAATACAAGGCGTTTAAAAACTACCCTTTGACCGCTAGACCATTCAAAAAAAGTCCACAAGAAATTTTTGTGGGGGGGCCCTTTTAGCTCCTGTCAAAAAGAATATATCTATAAGTAAGGTCAGTTTTCCTATTCTGTTGCCATTGTGCTGATAAACTGGACCCGGCCCAGCCCGAATGCAAAGCTTTGTGGAACATCCGAGGTGAGTGCAGGATGTACAGCGCAAATGCTTTGGGCTTGTTTTCACAGCATGCACTTTTGCTAACAGCATAAGGTTGTTGTGTTGGGAGCTAAAGTGTGTATAAGTGTCTGGAGGTCCTTACATGAATAAAATGATAAAGCTGGTTTAATCTCACCGTTGGAATTGCTTTCATGTGTAGTGCCGTTTCCATTTAACGTAAGTGTATGTATGCAAATAAATAATTTTGAAATGTTTGCTGTTGGCATTGTTTTTTATGCATTTTGTTGCATGTATTTGTGTGTAAAGCAAAACAAAGCGTACATGTGCATGCGTGTTTGGTCTTGTTCTTAATGGCTCTTTTGTGTAGGCATCTAATGCAACTCACAAAAATCAAAGTGCTGTGTAAAATGGTGCATGACTCAGAATAAATTAATAATGCATATGGTTATAAAGAAAACTTAGCTATTGTAAGCTGCTCTCGTTTTGCAGGATAAATTAGTTTTTTTTGAGGCAAAACCATATTCTTTTAAATATTTAAGATTTTATGAATATTCAGATGTCCAAATTAATATTATTAGATTAACTTATGTATAAAATGATATTTAATATCTTATATTAAAGTATATTTAACTGCTAAAGTATATTTCAATTCAACTTTATTTGTATAAAAACACGGCAACAGTGGCAAGGAACCCAAACTCCAATAATGAATGTTTAACTGTCTAAAGACTTATTTAACTGTTCCCCTTCTCTTTATATGTGATTATGCACAATTCCATATTCCAGATCACATATTACATTGCATGCTGTTTTATGAATAGAAGACTGTAACATCATGTTTATTTGTCATATCGTGTCTTGTCACACTCATCACCCTGTGGATTTTTCAAAAACGCTTTTGCAAAGTAACAAAAAAGTTGACCTTTATTAGACAATTTCCACAGTTAATTGCGCTGCGGCTTAATTTCATTACTGGCTTATTCTGTTGTGGTTTGAGGTAATTTGATTTCGTTGTTGGTTGTGGCCAAAACTTTTGTTTGCTTTGCTACGTTGCGCTCTGCTTCGCAGGCACGAAACACCTTTGATGCTGAGGGACACATCTGCTGCATAAGCCATATTAAAGAGCCTGCTCAACAACATAGAGACATTTACCTTGATGTCTGAGACCAATGAAAGATTTGTCTATCTGAGACTGCTGAAAGATGTTGTGCTTGAATACTGACAGAGCAACAATAAGAAAATAGGTAGGGTTGAGGCATTGGCCAGGAGGCCTGACTTCAAAGCACAGATGAAAGCTTTGCAGATGTGGACTGCTTTCCCAGAGAGAGTTTGCTCAGCACTCAAAGTGCTTTGCATCTCCACTCTCCAAGAAGACCCAAAAGAGCCAAAGTGCACAGACAGGCCAAGATCTGGTTGTGGACCTGGAAATTGAAGTGGTACCTGCATATTAGAGTGTAATTCTCAGAAGTTTCTGATGCAAAGCAGTGCCTGAAGCACACAAATTGGACAAGCTTTAAAGCAAAGAGAGATCTGGAGAACATCCATCCTTAAATTTATTTACTGTTGTCTGCTATGAGCTACATTACTGTGCAAGTCTTAGGCATGTTAGTTTAATTCACTCCAAGAATTGCTTTTAAGCCAAATATTTATAGCTTTTGCTGCAGTGTGACAGATGGAAATATCAATTTACATATCCAAACATTCTTTTTGTCATTCATTGTTATTATCCTTAGACAGACTAAATTCAGAAGAACTGTGGCAATGTCTCCAAGACACTTGAAGAAACCTACCTGCAAAGCTACCTCAAGAAGTATGCACAAAAAGCTGTTTTAAATGCAAAGGATGGTCACATCACTGATTTGATTTAGTTATAATACAAGTTAACTAATAAAAACAAAATATATTTATGACATGAATTTTGAAAGCATCCTCAAGTTACAGCATTTTAAGTGCCTAAAACTTGTCATAGTACAGTAACTTTGAAAAAAGGTTTCTTAAAGCGTCTTAGAGACGTTGCCACAGATCTTCTGGATTTAGTCTGGCTGAAGCAAAAAATACAAAACAACTGGCTTAAAATAATCTTTTGGGGGTGAAAATACTATTGTGCCTAAAACTTTTGCACGCTGCTGTGTTCCTGTAGCTCACCTGGTAGAGCATTGTTAGCAGTACAAAAGGTTGTGGGTTTGATTCCCAGAGAGCACATGTACTAAGAAAAAGTTGCTTTGGATAGAGAGTCTGGCCAATGCATAAACGTAATGCTGAATATTAGGATATCTTTCCTTATGTGATGTTTAATCTATTTAAAGGGATAGTTCACCCAATAATTGGAGGTTCAGAACTGCACAAAATGGGGACTGACCATGAGCCAGGCACCTGAACTTCAGCTTTAATTAAAATCCTTATGTCAATCACACGGCTGATTCTACAGAAGTAAATATGAGATGGAATATGGAGCAGCTTATCGCTTGGGATATTAAGCTAATATGAATATTTGTAGGAGTTCTTAGCTTACATTAGCATGCATAAGTGAATAGTGATGAAGCATATCATATGGCTGCTCTTCACACAAGGATTTAAAACCATCAGGGCCACAGCATACTGAGAAAGGCAGATATCCATCAGAAACTGGCCCATGTCACCATAAACCACCAGCAACGTCAAAACACTTCATGGCAGGCAGTTAGTGTGGCCTAGTGTTTAAAATCCAAGGTGGTAACCAAAGCAATTGAAGGTTCCAATCCCAAGTAGCTTTAGATCCATAGACTCTCACGCAACATTAGTAGAATGTTTTTTAAGACTGTTTTTAACATTATTGACGTTGCAAAGAATATTTAAAGTGAGAAAACCAATGAGAAAATATCCTCTTTTGTGTTCCACAGAGGAAATAAAAGTCATATATGTTTGGAAATACATGAGGGTAAGTGACTGCTGGGAAAATATTTTTGGGGTGAACTTTAATTGTTCTCTCATACTTCAAAAGACCTAATCTAAAGGTACAAAGTCATTGTGTTTTTTCAATTCTGTGTGAGAAATAAAAACTGTAACAAATGAGATGAATTTGACATACAATAAGTATATAAGTATACTTTCAATAACTATAGAGCATAAAGCTTCACAAATAATGTGGACAGAATAATTTGATCTTGGGAGAATCTGATGAAAGATGTGTTACTTTCGAACGCAGACTCTTACTTTACAAGAGGGTGTTTTTCTCAGAAAAAATGCAGTTATTGTACATAAACCCTACTGTCATATTTAGCATACAGATGGTAACGGTAATCATCATGCTAATTTATGTAAATCTCTCACTTGATACAATCACTTGATGTGACTTAACCTTTAACCTCATCTCTGTTATACATTCTGAGTGTCATAAAAAGGCAATTACATTTTACTGCTGGCCTGCCCTGTGTGTCATTATAGAAATAAGCCTATGAATTATGATACTGGGTGAAATATGTTGCCGAGAATCTTTAACAGTGGCCAAACAGACCAAAAAAAGAGGGAGATGGTCACATCAAAACTGCTTTCTGAAAAGATGACAATGGTGAAAGGGCTGAAAAGGTTATCCCTCTCTAGAATCATGTTTGACATTACAACATCAGCCCAAAATGTCTCAAATGTGAGGAAACAGCAGCTGTACAAGCTGAACACCAGCAAGTGTATATATTAGCTCTGAATAGCTTTTGTAGCATTAATTCACAAGCGTGACTGTTAAGAACAGGTGACTGGAGCTCTACTGGCAGAGGTCACGCTCAAGGACGTGGGTTCAGTTCTCACAAGATGATGAATGCACTGCAAGTTGCTTTGGATACAAGCGTCTGCTAAATGAATCCTGTAAATTGTATAAACAGTCAAATATTCTGGGCTGTCTTGTAAGGCTGTAATCTTCACCACTAAAAAATCACTTGCTTTTACCTCATTCTCACCCTAGTTTAGAGGATTCTGCCAAAGCCTCTGTTTGAATGACACAAATCATATTTCTAATGAACATATAGCGGAATAATACACTTCTAAAGATGTTATCAAGCTCATAACCATAATAACTGCACAACAATATAAAACATGCAATATACATAAATGTGTAATCATGATAATATACAAGATAAAAAAGCAACAACAGCAATAATCTAGTGGGCTACACACTGACATGTGCAATAGCACATTGGACACAATAACAGTAGTGTGGTATGTCTTCTGAGGCCATTTGATAGCTTTGTGTGAGAAAGAAAGAAAAATATTATTATTAGACATTATCATTATTATTAGTTGAAATCTGGCCCCTCCACTGCAGAAATCAGCTTTCAAGGGGCAGTTGTGGCCTGCTGATTAGAGAGTCGGACTTGTAACTAAAAAGTTGCTGGTCTGATTCCCAATGCTGGCAGGTCACAGCTGAGGTGCCCTTGAGGAAGGCACCTAACCCCTGGATTGCTCTCCAGGTGTCGCTGTGCTGTCCACTGATCCAGGTGTGTTTTCACAGTTTACAGTGTGGGTGTTCACTACTCAGTGCTCCAGTGTGCACTAACTGGATGGCGTACATGCAAAGGACAAACTCCAAGTATGGATCACGATACTTGGCAAGCATGTCACTTTATGTTTTTCAAGATAAGATTTTAAGAAAATATCAACTTAAACTTCAAACTGTTTCTCACACAAAGTGTGTTCCAGGAATTCAAATGACTTTGCAATGACTTCAGGGTGAGTAAATGATGACAGAATTTTTATTCTAACCCTAAAAGTAAAGAATCCCCCGATAAAGTTGAAAAGGCACTGGGTGACATTTAAATGTCATTTGAACATGGTACAAGAAAGCAGCATTGGCGGTGAACGATACAAGTTTGCTTATGAGAGTCTGTTGATTTGGTCAGACTGAAGGCCAGTGAAACACATACATTCTATAAGAGGTTCAATTCACTAGGTGAAAATCTACGTGATGCTCTTGTCGTTAATGCACAATGGGAAATATTCCTCAATAATATATATAAAGTAAAGACTGGGTTTCCTATAAAACTACAACTGCAACATGGAAAACACAGAATCTGGAAGTCTCAAGTCATTCTGCAACAGGAGAATCCAATTAAAACCTCAAAGAGATTGTTCAATACACAATTAAAGTTTGTCATATTGTTTTAAACCCACATGACTTTCTTTTTCATTGGAACACAAATGTTACCTAGAATGTCAGTGTAGAAAGTGTGAAAGTATTTAATTTATTGTGTAGGAAAGAAAAAGAAGTGTTAACGCCCTTTAAAATGTCTTCTCTTATGTACCATAGAAGAAAGTAAATAACGCAAGTGAATGCATGAGGGTGAATAAATGATGTCATGTTCATTTTGGGGTTTACTGTCCTTTTAAAACCTTGAAGGGGGTGATACTTCTTTAGAGGTGTACAGGAGAATGATGTCTCCTGATGTTGCAGTTCTTCGGCTGTTCAGTGGGTGGTAGCAGAAGCCCCTCGGACAGCTCAACTCACTTTAATAGGCAGGCCTCTACAGGGACTTTCAAAGGCCACCTTTGACCTTTCACAGTCACAGAGACAGAAAACAACACAGAGCAAAGCAGCAGCATCTGCGGGATCTCTTTTTAAAACAAACCTATTTCCATAACTGCTGGTTGGGGGAGGAGGGAGCAATAACTAACACTGTTTCATGTCTCATGCTTGTATGTAAGTCAGCTGATACTGCCCCCAGCTAACATTCTCAGAACAATGTTCTCTATAAGTTCTCTCACATTGTCAAAAAATGTTCTTGCTGTAACTTTAGTAGAACTTTATCATATATATATATATATATATATATATATATATATATATATATATATATATATATATATATACACATTATTCTGCATAACAAAAAACATTATTCTGAATAACGTTCTTATAACCAAACAGTAATGTTAATATAATGTATAAAAACTAGATGTTTTATACATAGATGTTTTGAACAATCATAGATTCATAGTTTTGATACATCCATTTTTGTAACTTAATGAAGTGTTGTCTTCTGCAAATGTTTACAGGCTGTTAAATTAGGCCAACATTGGAGTCACTAACTACAAATATGTGATGCTACAAATGACATTTTTCTAAGATGACTGTAGTTTAAACTACTTGTAATTGAGTAGCCTGTAGTTGGCAGGCTACAATTAAGAAGCAGCATCTCCAACAATCGTTGATGCTTTGAAAACCAGAGCAGGTAAGATTTCTAAATACCAACCCGTCGTCTCCTGTTACCTCAGGCTCTTAATCTTCATTCAACACTTTCCTATTAGGAATTTGACTTTCATCAACTGCAAATTAACTAACTGAATCATAATACTGAAGATATTTTACAGGCCATTACGTTTAGAGACAAAATCACACTGGAGTAGCTTGTGGACATACGGCTGTTTAACTCATAACATATGTGACCTGCAAAAATGATGCGGAAAAAAGATCATAACTTAAGATATGGTCACATTTGGTCACAAGACTCAAATGAGAAAGTTTTACAAACCCTGTGGATGTTCAAATGCTTCTCCGGCTCAATTAGTACTGCAATCGATCACTGCTCTAAACATATTAACTCATTTTAATAGCCTTCATTTGATTCTCATCCTCCAAATGATGAAAGCATGAATAATAGCTTCATTAATTGTGATCACTATTCAGATTTTCCGGCTCGATTCTGCAGCGTCATTACCTACCTGTTGCCATCGATTACAATGGAGCACACAGCCAACAGGCCCACGTTTAATTGGGTGGGTTATTATTTATATGTAAATGTATTTTTATATTGCTGATTTTATCTGTCTGTGTCCAGAAATAAACACACAGCGTTCGTGTCTTACATCTGCTTGCAAACAGTCACAACGAGACTGGTGATATAATTACAGCAGGTAGTCTTCAGCCTGAATTATAACTTTATCTCCTCCAGTGCAATAACAGTCTAATGGATTTTTCCCATGAACCCGGTTAAATGAAAAATGATTATGTAAATAAATACATTTTTTGGCAGGGGAACTTTCATTAAGGTTTCATTAAGATGGAAAAATTCACACTTTGGGTTGAGAATGTCTTTACCTATACACTTGTAGAATATACGCCACTGTGGCATAGACTTCAGGGTTCAGCCTAACAGGGTACATTCTCAGAACATTGGCTAATGTTCTTCAAACGTTAGAGTTATCAAAAACACTCTTACAGTAACGTTAGCAGTAAAATGAACCTTATAAATCGCACCTTATACATCAGTTATTCTTAATTTGTTAGTGGAATGTTTCAAAAACATTACAGAATGAAACATTACAGTTTTTGTTACTTAATGGAAACGTTAGAAAAACATTCTTACAACGTTAAATTGTTAGCTGGGCTATCACCTTGGCAGGACTTAAAAATCTACTTCTGCTCAGCAAGTTCAGAGTTCAAACACAGAACGATTCCAATCACTTAATTGCTAAGAGCGGGTGATTCACAAGGGGGGCAAGCTAATTTCGACAGTGTACATAATATTGATTAATACAGGCTAATGAAACTAATGGCTTGTACTTCATATAAGGACAGCATCAGCATATGGCAGTGTTCAGACTGAAACGATCTACAGTAACCCTGAAACATTTTCTAACACCCTCTGTATTAGGAAACAGGCGGCTGAAACATGCTATTATTTCCCGGTTCATGCATCACACGACCCCGCAAATAAACTCTTCAGGCTCTCACTATTCATTTGTCCCAACACAGACCTTCTGCTTTTGTAAACCATCAGCCTGTTTATGCAGGTATTTTATGAGTCTATTTAATATTTGAATAAAAACAAGAAATTGAATCACATTTTAGCTGTGGGTACCCTGCCATGTATATGTAGCCTAATTTCACATACTGCTTTGATTCACTGAGTCTTTCCACTTGTGTAGCTAGATAAATAAGACTTAAAATCACAAAAAAAATCACTCTAAAAATATCAAAATAAGAAGTTTGCGCTATAGGAAAAACAAATCAAACAAGCACATTTCTTATTTCAATGAGTGTTTTTCCTCTTGACCTGCTGTATTTACTGCCTGTCTGATTTTGTAAAACATGACAAATATTTAAGCAGCTTTTTATGAAAATTTAAAAAGGATTTATCATTTTCTCATTTATTTTGAATCAATATTAATTTCAGCGCTCTTACTTAACATTTTAATCACAACTGTTTGTTTCAGCAGTCAACACTGAGGTCAAAACGATGACATATACATTGTATCCCATGTTTAATAAAGGATTTGGCTTTGTAAACAAGCCTTGAGACAGGCAAAGGTAAGCAGATTTCATTGGTTTAAAACCCTGAGTGGGAGGGGCTGCAGTGTTATCTCGTATGTCAGAGATCATGCGGGGTCACTGGGCATCAGCAAGATTCTGTTTTCTGTATTTATTCCACATTCTGTGAAGGAGAAACACACTCCACAGAGAGATCTGACTTAGCATCCACCAAACACCCTCACAAATCTACAGACAGAATTCTGAATCAGCTTTCACCCACTCACTCACACCTTCCCCTGTGCCAGGAGCAATGCCACGGGCTCCCAACCAGACTTCCACTGCTGGGCCCTTAGGATCCTGTCAAAGCCGACTGGCACAACCTGAAAAGCTCAGCAAGAACTAGCAGAACGGTTAAAAATTTCCATCATTTGAGGGTCAGTTTCAAACCCTCCCTTTGAGCAGAGTTCAAGAAAAGCAGCCTGTTAAATAAGTCATATGAGTTCAATACAGACAAAAATACTGAGAAATCAGAAAAATCATAAAGCCTAAAATAATAATAATGCCCTTCCTTGAATCAGATATGCCCAGATATTTATGTCAAAAATACCAGGTCACCAGCATATGCTGTGTTTTGGATGACAGTTCAAAGCATGTTCTGCTGGTATGTTTATCCAGGCAAGTTTAACCAGCAAGCCCCTCTGGATCAACTAGCTTTACCAGAAAGCCTATTTTTGCTGGAGAACAACATGGCTATGCTGGTCCACCAGTTAGACTAGCACAAATCAGCGTGAATTTAGACAACTTAGACAATTTCTACTAACTGGTCTTTTCAGCAGGGGGTGTAGAATCACAACGTTCTTAGAATGTTGGCTAACATTCTTATTTTTTGATGTCATAAGATATCAAAAAAGTTCTTGCAGTAATGTTAGCAGAACGTTCTAAAACCAAGCAATCGTGCTTATAAAAATGAACAGCCAAAATAACATTTCTAAAGTTTTTGTTATATAATAGAAGCTTCAGGGAAACATTGTTACAACCTAAAATTGTTAACTGGGTCCAGTCCACCATATCAGCAACAAAATGAGCAGAGAGTTTGTGCTTTGAGCAACATGATAACGATGAATTCTGTTCTGTCTGTAACAAGCATCTCACCTTTTGTTTGGTGACATTTGGCATTCACAGAAAATCATTACATTGATCTACACCCACAACACACTTTCTTTATAGTGCCAAGCAGAGGTTTGGATATACCTTAAAAGCTCTCCCTTCCTGGGCTGAGGAGATAGTGGACATCAACGTTTTTGAGCACGAATTACCCTACCTAGATTATCACTACATCCAATCCTTTCCTTAACCTCACTACTGAGGTGAAATTCCAGCTTCTGTTGTAACGTGTCTGTACTTACACTCTTATCGACAGCAATGTCTGGCAAACGAACTACAGCAAGATACAGACACACAGAGAGCCTAAGCTTTATTGTGAGATTTTAAAAGATCAGTGAGCACATGAGACGACACTTTAATGTATAACACTGCTATCTTTATAACTCATGGACCAATGTGACTGACAGCCGATGTCAGATCTGAATATAATTACTCAAACTAAAGGTCTAAAATCTACAAGGAAAATGTATTTTACAGCAATCATACCTCCGTCAGACACTTTGTCTGATTCTGGTTTTCTCATCTAAAGGCGACATTGTCTCTGTATCTGATTAAAAAAACATGTCAGGGACAAACACAGTTATGGTGAACTTTATAACACGCAGATTTGTTATTCAAAATCCCACTGCAAGAAATAACCAGAGGGTAAAGTAATTACTGCCAGCTAATCCACACAGACACTCATTAACATGAGCATAATGATGATTCTCATAATTCCCATGTGCTATAAAGATATATTTCTTCCCATACCAACAATGTTCAGCACAGTTACTGAGTTTGCTCTGTTTCACACTGTGTGTATTTTGTGTTACACTGCACAGGACAATTCAACAGAACTTATGAGTAGTGCTTTTTAGCTTTTCTAACTCGGGGTTCTTCATGTGTATCCCAGATAACAATTTTAAGTTGTCTTTAGACTTTACTGTTTGGTTATAAGACATTATTCAAACCTTTTAAATTCTAGAACATGTTTACAACGTCCCACTGACAACTTAAAAATAACATTTCATTACAAAAATGTTCTACTAACATTACTGCAAGAGTGTTTTTCTGATCATTTTGAGAGAACTTTTGGAGAACGTTAGCCAATGAGCCAGTGCTTGATGTCCTCATTAGTCCCAAACAATCCTGCACTGGTTATGTCTTGTTTTCTTTCTTTCTGCTTTTCCATTTCTTGTTTCACCACTCTTTGTTTTTATTTTTGCTTTTATATCCGTCTTAGTCATCCTCTGTCATAAGCTCTATTTGTAAGCATCGTCTAAAACGAAATCTTTTAGTCAACTCAATAATTTAGTTTCTTAGAAACCATGAAAATACACTTTTTTATAATGGTAGTTATAGTTTGGTATATGCGTGGAAGGTTTTTAAGGTTTAACTTGTAATATTTCATGATTTTCACATTTGGCTGTGGTAATATCGTGTGTCTTCAAACATTCTGGATATTGGACAAAAATCTTTGTTTTGCAAGATGAATCATCAGTATTTTTAGTCCATTTCCCAGACGAGACAGAATGTAGTTTTTAAATGTGTGTATCTCCTAAAAGCTGATTTTGATGGCTTCGAAATTTCCTGACATTAACTAAAAGCTTGTTTTTGTAGATCTTTAAAAGTTTAAAAGGTTGGCAATGATCACAACCCACCCCCACCCCCCGCACCAAGTAAATGTTGCGTACAGTACAACTTTCTGCATGTTAATGAGGTTAATTAACATTTTCTAAATTGCAATAATCTTCTGTTCTTTTGACGCTTTCTAAAGTTACATCTTGCCTTCAGCATTTTTTAAACTCCTCTGCCTAAATGTTTTGTAAGATTAGTTTGTTTACTGAAAACACGGAGCCTTCTCAATTAATTCATTCAACTCCTCAATGAGTTTATATACAGTATGTGTTAGCACACTTCTTCACGCATTCTGCTTTGTGCCAAATGACATCTTAGAAACATACTTATTGCCTTTTCCTACACCTAACCCTGGCAGTGAGACAGGAAATAGCTCAGTTTAATAGCTTCTAAGCCCAAATGATAAGTCTTGCAGAGGTGCACTGGAGACAGTGGCCCAACCCCTTTACTCCCACCGGCAGCTTTTGAGTAGGTGGGTGGAAATCAAAGAGACCATTTTAAATGAGTGTTTCAAATCCATTACAGAGCAAACATTTATATGTGCTGGAGGCAGCACATAAAGCCGAGGAGCTGTGAGGTGTTTGCTGTTGTGTTACAAGACATTTTACTGCTGCCTGAGTGACAGAGGCGGAAGACAAAACCACAGGGGCATGAATTAAAGCAATCCGAGCCATGAAATGTTCTTTTTTAAGAAAAGACCCACACTGGATCATCGACCAAACAGAAAGCATCGGAGAGACATTTCTGCAGTCAATCAAACCAATCAAAATATGTCAACAAGTTCCAGTGATGGCATTCTGCAGGATCACTGGAGGGCTGGAGTGTGAGCATTTTGGGTCACAGGCAGGGTACACCCTAGACAGATGGCCAGTCCATCACATGGCACTCACCTCACCACCTTGGGGTAACTTTGTGACTACAACTCACCTAACCTGCCTGACTTTCGTGAGAACCTGACAACACAGAACATAAAAATTACACACAGAAAGGCCTCAAACCAGGAACCTTCTTGCAGTGAGGCAACAGTGCTACCCACTGCGCCACCCCAGCACGTTTTCATGACTTTTTAATTTAAATCCCTAAATATTCATTTGTAACACTGACTTGTTATACTAAATTCAGACATTTCTAAAAGTAAAAATGTTAATATTCAAATCATTTAATTTTAACATCAATATAATACTATTATTTACTGTAATGTTTTCTGTATCAAAAATGGCAGGTATTTGGAGGAGTCTGAGAATTATAAATGTTAAAATTGCTCCACCCTCTTCTCTCATGTTCATTGATTAAACATGAACCCATTGGAGCCAGCAGGTAAACAGGCCAACACCTGTGCTTGTGTAGCTAAGCAGGGGTCCTCAAAACAACCCATACCAGCCCCTCGCCTCTTCTCACTTGATGCCTGCAAACATGTTTGGAAAGAGAAGCCATTACTGAAGTCTAGGGACCTTGTGATGGAAGACATAAATTTGCAGCGGCACAAACACACAAACCATTGGGCTATTAGTTACGCAGTGGGAGGTCTCTTTCCCAAACCAGCATCTATCATGATAAAACAGCATCCACAGCTGTGTTATTCCCATCTAAGTGTGTGTGGTAAATTCAGGAGATGTTGTTCTCCTCCCATCATTGGAGCATCTCATGTCAGACCTCAGCATTAGTGAGCCCCTGCGTCCGGCTTGAGTGTGTATGTGCATTTTATTGCAGTGTGGATGCAGGCAAAGAGCTGCTTACAGCTGTAAGATGTGACTGATAGTGACAGATAGAGAACTGATGATTCTGACTGCTCACTGAGAGAAAACACTTCAGACGTCTCTGTTCCACTGTTTGGTATTTTGGCTGAAGCCAGAGACAGCCAGTACAGGCAGTGTTTTCTCAAAAACAGAGAAAATGTGCAGGATAAGAGATTACAAGGAAGTAAATATCCCACTGTCGCAAAATAATGCCGTATCTGCATGACTGTGCGACTGAACGCAGTGATATACGCGCTTCAGAAATGCTGTGGGTGATATATGAAGCGATAGCTCTCTGCCTTCTGAGGATACAGACTGACTCTCGCTCCCGGCTCATTTGTAGGGAGAGGCAAGACTCGACTATTCATGTTTAAACATGGCCGGTACAATGCTATCTAAACAAACCCTTCAGGCTCTGCGCTGATAAGCCCTGGGTAGGTTTTCGTTTTGCTTCGCGTGTGTAAATGTGTAGTTTGTGAATGCGATTTTTTTTTTATTTTTAAGTCTATACTGTGAAAACCACTTGAGGGACGTCGGAGACTAACCACACGTGTGATTGTGTGTTTATGTTTTTCTACTTAACACACTGCACTAACAGTGCAAAGGTCATGGGTTTGATTCCCAGGGAACACACATACTGATAAAATGTTTAGCTTGAATGAAATATGTGTTGCTTTGGATAAGAGCGTCTGCTAAAAACATAAATGTAAATGACTAGACAACCATGTAAAAAGAAGTCTGTGCTGCCATTGTGCCTATTTTCAGAGATTCCAAAACACTTAAGATTCAAAAAGCACCCACTAAATTAAGTCTCACTTACAGAACTGCAAGTCATTATGTGTCATGTCTGACTTGAATCAACATTTCTCCCAGCTAACAGGTTTAGGATGCAAGAACGTTCCCCCAGCATTTCCTATTTGAAATCCTATTTGAAAGTTCTAGCAATGTTTAAAAGATCCAGTTTTTTAGACGGTGTATTAACATTATGGCCAACATTATAAGCACCTTATCTAGGTATAAGAAAATTCTGTAACATTTTTAAAATGTTCCACTGACAACTTAGGAATAACGGTTTTGATAAATGATAAAAATGATGAAAACGCTAGCCAACGTTCTGAAATGTTCCCTGTTAGCTGGGATAGTTCTAAACGAATTAAGAAGAGAGCTCAGATTCAGAGCCACAATTGTTAACCAGAATTCCGTATGACTCTCATTCCTGATTCCGACCTCCCACTCAATCAGTGTACACGGCCACTGGGCTGCTGAGGTACAAGCTTGCTCCTAATGAGCAGTGAGCAGGAAAGCTGCATTACAAATATCACTCTGCTAGAGGCTATGCAGAGGAGTTCTACCAGAAATGGACTGTTTTGTTTACTAGCGTTCACTCTGACCAGCAGCCTTTACGTTATTTATGCCATTTAAAGAGCTCTGTTCTACTAACTTCATCGGTTCTTGTTGGGGTGACATAATTTGGAATTAGTAGGGAAAGCGTAGGTTGTGCGCTTCAAAGTTCACTCCATTTCCATTTAAATGAATAGCTGTGTGAGCACTTTTAAGAAAATATGACATTTTAGTTAGGTTAACATATTGTGTATGTTTTTCAAAGTCATCCTCTGTGAAATTACAAAACCACACAGGCACAGAGAGAAGCAGGGCTATGTACAGGCCCAATAACGTCATTACCAAACACGTAAATCATCAAGAAGCTATTTGCTCATCAAGCAGACATCGCTCCTGGCGGACGTACAGCTGTGGTTGTCGGGTGTTTTCATTTGAGAGTGGAACCAAAGCCCTTTACAAACTCCTGATTCTATCAGTACATCACAACATATTCAATTTAGACCCTGTTCTGTTCATTAAGGAGAGAGATATCCCAGTTAAAAATTTCACATCATGTGTCACTATGCATGCATGTAGAAATATTAAAAAAAATGACAATACAATCTATGGGGGTATTTCCACTTGGTCTCATCATGTATTTGCACTGATCACACAGCTATCTGATCATAGATTGCAAACATAAATGCCCTGTAAAACACATACGAGAGATAGGGCAGTGCAATCACTCAAACCCCCTTGGGGCAGGCATACAAGATGTGTTTGCATGTATACATGCTGGTTATCAAATATTTACAAGCACCGCAGACGCTGGATAAATGAGATGCGTCTCGCCGCTTTAACACTTTATATGATATAGGTTCTGATGATGCTGAACTATGGTCAGAAAAAAACATAAACACTCTAAGTACAGATCACACTACACTAATGGACAAGAGCTGAGTGCTAAACTCGCCTGCAAGTTAGAGCAGTGAGGGGTCTAATATAACACAGTGCAACTATTTCATCAAAAACACTCAGAGAGCAGTATAAAACTGATTTAATTCGTAGGCACCAGTTGAAGAACGTGCTGTATAAATTATGTTATCCATAATTCATTATCTACCTCATGTCACTTGTTTTTGATGCAAGACTTCCATTTGATTGCACTGTTCCTTTAAGCCATAGAACTTTTCCCTTCATTATTGCAGTTGAACTCATTCCGTTTTACCTGCTGTGCAACGGAGCAAAAACTTGAAATCTAAATGGTTTTAAAATGGCCTTTTTTGTTCTGTGATTTTAAGAGGTCAAGTCTGGATTAAGTGTGATGTAAAAAATAGTGAGAAGGAATACATATAAAATATAAAAAAGTGAGAAGGAAGTGAGATAGAGAAGGGAACTAAGAAATTAAGAAATTTGAAAAGATTTTCTGAAAAAAAGAGAAATAATCATGCAATATTTTTAGACTGGAGAAGTACAAATGTAATTTTTCACAGGGTGTGCAGGTCATGCGAGCAGCAGTGCCAATGACTCCTGAAAACGATTTTACTAAGTGAGGGTAAAAATAATTGAAGTAAGTGACAAGCTGTTTTAACTTCTGTACTGCGAATTCTGCTGTTGGTAATTTCACATATTTGTACAGCTAATACTGTGAGACAAGTGTGAAATCTTAATAATGCAGAATATGTAAGACTAATGCAGGTGATAATTATTTGATGCTATTTGATTTAGCCACTTCTCATATACTGTAACCCTCTTAAAGGTGTTGTTATTGTGATTCTTTAAATACATATGTTCATAGAATATATTTATTCTATTACATTATTAAAAAATAACATATAGCACATAAAGTTGTGGGGGCTTTGCTTGTGTTGGGGGATCCGAGGGCACCCATACACCAGTGTTGACTACCTGACAGACATCACTGATAAATGTGCTCTGGAAAATCACAGCTGTCTCTTTGACAGCCGCGTGCATTATAAAAGTGTCAGGAATCATCCTGTAATACTGGCTTTAACGCAACAGCAACAAAAATTCTTCCAAAGTCACACGAATTTTCTGAACTGTAAAAGCCAGCAAGTTTCTTTAATTTTCACACTAACACTGTATGTTTATCTTCACATCTGTTGTGCAATCTTCCATTAATAAGCTCAATCACACTATATTTCATGCTCAGCCAAGTGTCATCTTCTGCAGAACTGTGAACAACCTTCTCAAACACAACAAAACTCAAAATCTATGACAGCTAAAGGAGAAGCAAAAGCTATGTTTACAGACTGTTTGAAATGCACACTACTGGGCTAATTTTACTATTTGTGCACTATATAGCATGTACACTGCATTTTATATATATTTTGCATCCACTGAATTTCCTAGAACATTTGTCAAAACGCACAGCATATCACACTGCAATGCTGCAAGTTTGAAACACTACCTGTTGCAATACAGGTTGTGCTTCACATGTGTAATAGAGATCCATTTAATTGTTGGAGTAACACACAATTTGCACATTTTTCATGGTAAGTGAACCTATATGCATGACGTCAGATGTGATAAGAGCAGCTGAAACGCTGCAGAGTCCTGATGGATCAGGGCTGGGTGCAAATTAGTGGCAAATATGGGGGCGGGGAGAACCCGCAAAGACAGCTAATTATCAGCCTTTAAAAATAGCTGTTTGAAACTGTTTTGTAGTTGTGTTCAGTGTTGGAACAATGGCAGCATTTTGGCGCTTCTTGGGTTTTCTGGTACTGTCTACTTCTGGTAGTTTGTGCTCTGCATTTTCTTTGGCACAGAATCAAGTAGGCTTTCAATGGCCTGGGCAACAATCTCAAATGAGTTTTCAGGGGAAGCAGCCAGTCTCTCAGGCAGAACCTTTGCAGACGTGTGTTGTGGAGGATTATGAAAAGGTGCAGTGTGGTGAGCCTGACATTGCTCCTGCAAAGTGTGATGCTATAAATTGTTGTTTTGATGGCCAACAGTGCTACTACGGAAAAACTGGTAAGTGTCTTGGGCTTTAACCCCCCCACCCCACCCCCCCTCTCTGTGTAATGTCAGGTGGATTAATTGATGTTTTGTTTCACTTACTAGTGACTGTTCAGTGTACAAGAGATGGGCAATTTGTAGTTGTGGTAGCAAGAGACACGACTCTCCCAAGGCTGAGTCTGGATTCCATCAGTCTGCTGGGAGGAAGTGACCCAATATGTGGGCCTGTTGGTACCACTGTGTCTTTTGCCATTTACCAGTTCCCTGTCACTGCTTGTGGCACCACAATGATGGTGAGTATGGTGTTCTCGATGAAACTCCTGTACCCTGTTCAACCCTAATGTCACTATTTTGCAGATGGATGGTGACTATCTTGTGTATGAGAACAAAATGACTTCCTCCTATGAAGTAGGTGTTGGACCGCTTGGGTCGATCACAAGAGACAGCCATTATGAGTGAGTATCTTCTAGCTCTCCTACTCCCTTCTGCTTCAGGCCTCTTACGCTGTACATCTTCCTCTTAGGCTTCTCTTCCAGTGTCGTTATTCTGGCACAAGTGTTGAAACTCTGATTATTGAAGTCAACACTGTTCCTCCACCACCTCCTGTGGCTGCTCCTGGTCCCCTGAGAGTTGAACTCCAACTGGCCAATGGACAGTGTTTTGCTAAAGGATGTGTAGAAGGTAAGGCATTATGCGTTCCACATGCAGTCCTGTGTGAGCCTGCACTGGACCTGAATGTTTTAATACCATTTACAGAGGATCAGGCATACTCCTCGTACTATAGTGATGTTGAGTACCCTGTGACCAAAGTCCTGAGGGAGCCGGTCTATGTTGAAGTGCACATTCTGGAGAGAACTGACCCCAACATTGTTTTAACTCTGGGACGCTGCTGGGCAACCTCCAACCCTGAACCTCTGAGCCTGCCACAGTGGGATCTTCTTGTGAATGGGTGGGTGGTTTTTCCCCCTCCCTTTTATCTGAACATTCTGTGTGTAAAACCACCTCCCTCCTTGTGCAGATGTCCTTACCAGGATGACCGTTACTTGACCAGCTTGCTTCCTGTGGATGAATCTTCAGGGCTGCAGTTTCCAACCCATTACAAACGGTTTACCTTCAAGATGTTTACATTTGTGGACCCTGCATCTATGGCACCACTAATGGAGAGGGTAACTTTTTCTCTTGCTATGCTTTTTCTTAAATGGGCTTGTTCCAGGTCTAAAGTGCATTTCTGTCTTCTAGATCTTCATTCACTGCAGCACATCAGTTTGTACCCCATCTGCAGCAGACTCCTGTGTTCAGAGTTGCAACAGAAAGAGTGAGTTATTCTTGACACTGAAGTTAAATGACATGCCTGAGCCATTTTCCAACTCCTGTTTTGTCTTGTAGGGAGAGACACTAGGACATCGGAAGTGGATGGTGTCCGCGCAGTTGTCTCCAGTGGTGAAATTATATTCCGTGTCTGAGCGCCTAGAGTTATTTTTGCAATAAATGTTCTGTTCAAAATCTCTGATCAAGGTCTCCTTTTTAAGCTGCACTTACTGAGGTTTAAAGGATGCCACGGATGCAAAACTCTAGTGCTTCTAGAACTAGGTGTCATTGTAAAATGAGTTCGCTAAATACTGTGTTTAAGGCAAAAAATGGATCTCTGGCATGCATTTACATAGCCACTTTGTTTGGCTAAACTTGTACAATCACAGCACTTTAGCCTGCCACTTCCATGGTGATTTTGGGGGGGGGGGGGACTGTGCACCAAGCAGTGCTGGAGAAGTTTGGAAATGTGTAAACTTTATATACATCCAACAGTGTGGATTTGCATCCACACTTGCTGAATAACTTTTCACTTTACCCTTCTCTTACTGTTGCAATATGTCTGTAAAATTGACCAAGGTGGGGAAAACCATGTTCATGGTTTTGTAGACTTCTAGGTTTTCCCATTCTGTGACTAACCCAAGATATGGTGTCTCTGGGCTACCATAACCTTATTCCTAAAGATTGTATGTACTTGACTGGCTTAATTGACTCTTCTGAACTGACAGCCAACCAGCATCTGTTGGCAAAACTCCCTTTGACTATTCCCTTTGTGCTGGTGGCATGGTTTGTTGACCAACACCCTGTCATTTGTGTGTCCAGGGATCTCTGGTCTTCCTGGCTGTGACATGTCTTGCTGTGAGAGCGACAGGCTGACAGTTGTTTGCTACACTTTTCTGAATTCCAATGTGAAAATGGTCTCAACTGATAGTGGCTCTCTGTGGTGCTTTTATGGAGCAATCCATTTCAAATATAGATCAAGTTATTCCTCTTGCACTTCCTGCATGATTATATGCTATTGAGTAATCCCTGATGGGACCTATAAATATTGTATGGTTTCTGGTCATATGTTTAACATAGAAGAGAGGCATGATGACAGAATAAGAGGATTGCTGATATGTCAGTCATATGCAAAATCACATCTTCCCATCTTCTTGCAAGTCACTTGTGAATTGACTGTCACACAAAAACATCATAGCTGATGTACTGCAGTGTAGGACCTGGTAAACAGACTCCATAGAGAGAATCAAGTCATATGTGAAGATTAAAGCCTTTTACATGCTATAATTAATTCTGTTAGCAATAGAGGAGCTTACTGAGATAAAGCAATTCTGCTGGTCATGTGATCTCAACATGTCAGCCCCCATGAGACAGCCTGCTCCTTGTAAATTAAAAAGCCTTTATTACCTCATGTTAACACTTTATTTTTAACGTGTGAAACTTTTTAATAATACAGAAAAACTTACTCAGTGCACTATTGCAAACAAACATTGAATATGTTAGCTTTTAAATATATGTTGTTTTCCTAACTTTCTGTTTCAAGTCATACAGTAGCTCAGAAATATCATCACCTCAGCTCAGTTCAGAGATCCTGTCACAGAATGCTAAAATATTCACCTATTATTTGTTTGCAAACGCTCATTTGCATTTTTATGAACCATTTGTTAGATTTATACCTCAAAGTTCACAGTGTTCTCTGTCATTTAGGATCACACATCTGCTCGAAGGTGTAAATGTGATTCAATAACTGCCTTACTCAGAAAGGCCAGGTATGAGAAACTTTTAATGACACACCTAACGGTGTTATTAGCCAAACACGAGCCATTTAGAGCATCGGGGGAGCTGAGCCTGCCAGTTCACGTCCCGTCCATTTTAACTTGAACAATAATGCGCTGTTGAAACTGGAACCAATAAAAAATGATTAGCTTGCTTGCCAGCGCTAATTGTGTTGCGACTAATTCTCAGATGCGCAGGCAATGTAATATTGTACACGAAGGAAATTACTAGCAATTAACTGAAGGCAATCCAGGAAATTATTTTAAACAAATATTGGCGGAAAATACCACAAGCCTTTCAATCAGGTTTGTCTTGAAATCTGTCTTTATGCGCGGTTCCTCTTTCATTCTGGTTGGCTGAGGGTTTCTTTTAAATCAAGCATGAAGCATAATGGAGCCCGAGATCAAAGACTTGGAGTTATAAGGCTCAGCTATAGCACAGGCATGAAAATGGGAATTCACAGAGAAGCAGAACTCATTTTAAACAACCATCATATCTGTGCTAGCGCTGGGTGGGCCGCAGTCGGGATGATGGGATGCGTTGGCGCTCCCCAAAGACATTTGCAGTACATCAAAGTGTATGCGACACTGCGGCGGCTTTGCAATAAAGCAGATGTGGACTGGCCACAGCCATGATGGCCAATTGTCCTTGGTGCTATTTGTAGTGAACATACAGGGATTTGAACCCCTCATCTTTGCTGAAAAGACCAGGCTGGGTCTTATGAGAACACCAGCGTCCAATGATGGAGACCCACAAGATAAGCCGGTCTGTTCAGCAGGGATTCTCCTCTGTCAAGATATGTGGTATACAATTTTGTCTGTGTATAGCATGATACATAGGTAGCTATAGTTAAAGAGAAGGCTGCGGAGTAACAAGTACTCGTAGTAAACAGGGTCAGTGCTACAGAGGGCCCAGCTCTCAGACACACGCTCTATATTCAGGGCAGTTTTAATTGGATTAGGCCCACTTTCCATTCCGCTCGCCCCGTCATTGAAAATGAGTAGTGACCCAGCGGGAAATATTCTCCGAGCAGCTCACTGCACTTCACCACTGCTTCGCAGTCCAGCTGCTGTCTGCTCACACCATACAAAGTATTTTCACCTGCAGGAAAAAAAAGCAGATGATGGGTACAGTACAGGTCAACTGAATCGAATCACAACAACAAAAAGCAATAAACGACAGTTGCTAAAGACTGAGAAAGACTAAAAATGCCCACGGCTGTGTGTGCACATTGGATGGGTTAAACACACGGGAAAAATTCAGAGTATTGGTCACCGTACTTGGCCTGCACGTCATTCATTCACTCACTCACTCACACACTCATTCATTCATGTCTAGTCTCAGTGCTCCCTGTGGTCCAGTCTTAGATGGTGATGCCAGGACACAGTAACTCATGTTAATGGCGTAATATTTAGGTAGGTAAGAGACAAATGTGTGCCACCTCTGTAATTCCAAATGCCCCTGAAGTAATTAATCTGAGCCCTGACTCTGAAAATAAGTTATGTACATGTGCAGGGTGGAATATATAGTCTTGCTGTCAGATGATATGGTGGCAAAGAGATTCCATTATATAAGAAAATGGCCAACCTTCTTTCTGGCTTTGTGAATAAACTGTCTAGAGTATTACTCATAGTTTTCACTTGTTTATCCCTCCAACCCATCAACAAGTGATTTCTCACCACTAAAGCGAAACATTTGTGTTACATTGTTTGACCCTAACAATTTTTTCGTAGCCTGATCTGTTTGTGTTGCATCAGTGAACTGCTGCTGTTTGCCTCAGACAAAATGCTGATAATTGCATCAGATGTAGCAAAGCCCTGGTGGGCCACTGGTGGCAAATGACTGCATGCAACACTTTAAATAGCTTTCAAAAGTGGCTTTCTCAAAACTAGAAAGCTCCCACGTTTGTGACATACAGTGTATTAGGAGAAACTAGTAATTAAACCATTTGTAATAGTAGATTGAAATAGTAGAATTGCTTATGTAAATAATAACTAAGCTATGCAGAATAGTATCATCATAATTTAGTATATTTGTATGTTTAGTATATTTTACCATATAAGAAAAAAGTATGCAGGATTTCTGCATAAATTGGTCATAAACCTGATTTGATCTGATATTTAACAAATTCTGTTTGCTTATTAATTGTTTTATTTATTTACTGAATGCATAATTTAAACAATAACAGTTCGGAATTTACTTAACCAAAAGCTATGTGGAGTCCAATTAATGAGATGAGACTGGAGATCTCAGCTGGTCAGAGAAGCTCTGAGCTATAAAAAGCACAACAAAGATAGAGTTTGCTATTTATAGTAAGCAATGTTTAATTTGAACCATGCTTTGAATAAAACAGATCTCAAAACATCTAAGATTAAGAATTGTAACTTGCAAGGAAAAAAAGAGTTACAAAAATACCCCAAAAACCTTGTGTTCATCAAGACAGATTGTCTAATAATGAAGAAAGCCCTGCAGATGCCTGCAAAAGCACAGTGCATACCTAATGATGTTCAGGAATTCTAGAATTCAGTGGAACGTGCAAACACCTCTGTTGATTCAAAACACTAACTAGGAACCCTGTTCATGGAGGACATCATAGAAGACACTAAACTTCTGAAATGCACCTCAATTTTGCACTACTGGCAAAATATTCTGTGGAGAGATTCAACTATAGCTGAGTTATTTGGGAAAAAAAATATCTGTGGAGAAAAAAAGCAAAGCACAAAGATCTAAACCTCACCCCAGTTGCAAGGGAGGGTAGAAGAGCCATCATGGTTTGGAGTTGCCACGCTGCCTCGGGCCTGGACAGTATATCTACAGGAGAACATAAGACCATCTGTCTGAGACTGAAGCTCAACAGACGTTGAAATGTGATGCAATAGGACAAACAACCCAAAGCACAGGACTAACTCTACAACAGACTGGAAGAAAAGCAGAAAATACTCCTCTGGAATAGACCAGTCAGAGTCCTGACCTCAACCTGACTGAGATGCTTTCCCATGACCTCAAGAGAGCGATTCACACCAGACATTTGAAGACTATTGCTCAACTGAAACAGTTTTCTAAAAAGAAATTGTGCAAAACTGCTCATGAACCTCCCTTTTTAAGGTCTGATCTGCACTTACAGGGAAAGTTTGGTGGAGGTTATTGCTGCTACAGGAGGGCCAGACAGTCATTTAATCCAAAGGGGTCACATGTTTTCTCTCCCTGAACTGTGAATGTGTACTTGGTGTGTCAAAAATAGATTTGAAACTGTTTACTTGCTTGTTTGTTATTCATGTAGACTGTGCTGGTTTACTGTTGTTTCTCTAGTGTTTTGACTTAGATCAAATAAAATTTATTGACGATTTGGTAATACTTACAATAAGGCTCCATGCATTAATATTAGTTAACGCATTAGCTAACATGAACTACTAAATGTGTTTAAACTAAAATGTGTTTGCAGTTAACATGAACTAAGATTAATAAGTGCTGTAAAAGCATTGTTTATTGTTAGGTTATGTTAACTAAAGTAGTTAACTAATGTTAACAAGTAGGACCTTTTTGTAAGGAGTTACCAGAAAACCAGGCAAACCCAAATGGTTAACATAGTTTTCCAGCAACAGTAACACTTCTGCATAAGATTTTTTGAAAATTTAGGACAAATTTAGAACAATCTGTCCTTGTTCACTGTTATCTTTGGATTTGTGGATCTGTGTTTAAAATGCAAGGGTAAATAATGATTTATCATTTGAGCTCTCAGGTCAGATTTCCTGTAAAATGTCAGCTTGGCCTCATTTGACGTCAACATCCGTAATGAAAGGTATGTAAAGTAACCTGCACTTTTTATATTTCAAACAGAGATGGCGGTAAAGAGGCGATAGTTACAAGTTACAGTTTTTATTGCATGTTCTGTTTCTACTGCATTTTGTGTTTGTCTTAGCTCTAGTTTGCATCCTTACATCTTGCTCATCTGGATTCTCTGTCTCTCTCTCTGCATCCCTCTGTTTCTTAATAGAATGCATCAAAAAATGTTTTAGATTCCTCTGAATAAGCCCTTAATGGAGGATGGGTCACCTCCGATTCAGTTCTCACTTTTTACAAACACATTCTGTGCGACAGTTTGAAGATGCTAAAAGCATAGAGATCACACAGGAAGGATTTACACATACTAATTTAGCAAACTAAAGGCAGCACACAAAACATCAGATGCCATTTCATTTCAATTACAGAATCCTGTTATCTTTTTTAAACATTATCTCATTTTCATCGCAAAGTTTTAAGAATGTGAAACATCTGTAGCCTCTTAAAAATGGGATTTTGGTCTGTCCCACCCACTGACCTTCTCAACTATGTCTATCAAACAACTGTACAACATCATATTCTGACTTATTTGTTCAATGCTTAAATGTTTATTGTTAGACGGTTACAAAATCACACAAAGCAGAGTTTTAAACTGCACTGAGACGTGTCCTAATTATTTAATGTCCAAAAACTGCAAACCCCAAAGAATTAAAAAACAGAAACAGAAATAACAACAAAATAAAATGAAACAGTCTGGACTTCCTGAGGTTGTCAATCAACATGTATTGAAGGTTAAGCCTCTAATTTCACTGATCGCTTATTGAAAAGGCAAAAACAAAATAATTTCAGGCCATAATTCGTTTCCTGCTCATTTAAAGTGTCACTGGGGAGTTTTTGGTCCCATTGTGAAGAAACACCTGTTGTGTGCTCACTGAAGGGTTTGTAAGGCAATATTCTTTGTAAAGCTGCTTTGGAACAATATCTGTTGTGAAAAGTGCTATACAAAACCCTGGACTGAATTGACCAGAATTAATTAATCCCCTTCTGTGATTGGATATTCCCCAGGAGACTGAAGAATGAAAGAAACTGTTGTGTCTGAAGGGGGGGCTCTGCTAGACATTTTCACTTCCTGTTATTACCTTTGCTGTTGATTAAACATGTTGTTTCATTGTTTGCACGCTTGCCTGTTATTACCGCTGTTGTTGTGTTGGTGCTAGCCTTATTTCACTGTATACACTGTAAAGAGCTAATCCACATTTGACAGGATGTGGGTGTTATTTATTTTGTTTATATACTTTTACCGCATGTTCATGGGTAGAGGATAACTTTTGGTATTTTATTTAAATTAATTTCTGTTGGGAGTTTGTTTGCTTGTATTGTTCGATGTTTCAGGTTTTGCTTTTCCCTGAAGTAATATTTACACTAAAATAAAAAGTGAAAGACTTTCACTTTTTTATGTGTTTATGTTGCAGCCTCACTGTAGAAGGGTACCAGAACACCCAGGTTTGATTCGAACATATTACCAGTTTTAACCACTAAGCCATGTCATCATCAGCCATGTACACACTGCAGCTAAAATATTGTCACTCCTCTTCTGAATGCTTAATCCTGTCCACACACGGTTCACCTGTTCATGGGAGTGACAACTGAATTTACTCCAGAAAATGAGTGACATCAAATTTACACTAAATTTGCGCAGTGCGTGCAGAACAGAACCAAACAAATAGTTTTTAATTTCAAGAGCCACTCTTTTGGAAACTGGCAGCAAGCCTGAGGTATTATATAATCACATCAACAATGGTACATGTTCTGATTCATTCACAAATGTTGACATTAGTTTTTCTCTCGCTGCTGTAATTGCCTCCCTGTGGTCCAGTGGCAACCCACACATTACAGTCCAGAGCTCTGTTTAAAAGCAGAAGCTTAACAAGCATAAACAAAACATGCGGTCTCTGTTCATGATGCTTTACTGGACATTGTTTCATCTTTATTAGACATTAATATTACAGTGGAAAAACTGCCGGGTTCCATGTTAAACATTACTATAGCTATCATCAGTTTAAAATGTTGATTACCACAAAAATCATTTTGACCTATACTTATCCCACAACAAGCAAGACTTCTGTGCTCAACCATCTTTACAAATTAAAGACCATTCTGCTTGACTTGCAAATTTTCCTGGCGAACATCACGGTTTGGCTTGTCCACCACCTTGACTAGCACACAACCTGCATTAACCAGTGTTAACTAGCATTGCAACGTATGGGTTGAAGGTTTACATTTGCTAAACTGAAACCCACCAAACCTTTATCCTTATCAGATTATAAGAATGACGTAGTGTTCAACCACACCAGCAGCAGCACCAGAAAGACAATTTTCCACGCTTACACCATCTTAAAATGACCTCCAGTCCTGACAACTGTGTGTCACAGTTTACTGCTGGTGAACTCAGGGGAGTCTGGAGAGCAGGAAGCCTGGATCTGTCCCTTCTGCCTCGGGCGTCACACATCTTATTACACTGGAGTTTAGTTCTGGATCAAGTCAAGCACTATCTGTAACCCAGCTCCATGCTTTGTCTCCTGAGACTTCCTCTATACCAGCTGTCAAAGCTGACAGCACACTGACATGCAGTGCATACTGCAGGGAGCACTGTAATGCCTACTTACAGCATTAGAATGCATCCTCATTTGGCATTTAAAAGCTGCTTCATTATCTTTCACTAAAGTTAACAGAACCGGATGGCATTTTACCAGTAAATTATTCTTTTGATCTGCATAAATTGATGGCTAGAATTTAAAAGCCTGGGTTTGGGTTCACTGTGTTTATCAGGCAGTTGTTCTTAAAAATAAGTTTTCATTTTCTTTCATTCAAAAGTTTTACACAAAAAGAAATTAAAAATACTCTTAAGTCTTTTAAATCATGCACTCACTTGAGATAAAGACTCCAGTCATTTCCGTAGGCTAAAAAAAGCCATGTAATTTCACAGAGAGCGGGTCACTCATGGCGGCCGCCATTTTGAGATCACTTGACTAATCAAATAATGCTTTATTTTTAGCAACCCTCCTGTTACATTCATTTCCCTGTTACTGAACTCAGACACAGCTAGAGATACAACTTCACATTACATGTACACATTATGTCTGCTTTTCACTACAGTTACATTGGCCAAAAGAATTCCCAGTAAAAGTATTATTGTGGTATCGATTGAAATAAAAAACAATAATGCTATCAGTTCATCTTTAATTTTGTTTACTTAGTGTTTATTTAGATCCACAAGCAAAATACAAGTGTAGAGACTGAGAGTTTGTAACCAGTGTGGCTTTTAAGGAAAAAATGTTAAACAGGTGCAATAGCACCACCTTATGTGTTGGAGGGTCAACCAGGTACTGGTGCTGAATTATTCACAATATTATCATAGGTGTAGTCAGGGTTACTGTCAATATTGTGACACCCCTACTTGAAATCAGGACTTTAAAACAGTTTTGAATAAACTGATAGATAAAAAAACTTGAATTGGGTTTCAAACCACATATAAATGCTTTGATTTTTTTGCAGCCTTCAGAATAAACAACCAAATCAAATATCCCTGCCTTAACTTCTGCCTGCTATATATTCTAAATTCCACAGCACGTACAGTTTCTTGTTTTGCCTCGTTTAGAGCCATGTATCAGAGAATTGCCATTCCAGCCTTTTAAAGCTTGACCTCATATATATCAAATAAACAGAGCTGAATTGCCCGGGCTAATGCACGAGTGCATTGCTTCTAATAAATATATTATGACCTTCTACTGTCAGTTGATGCTTTCCCCTTTACAATTTCAGATGTGCACTTTAGCCATATGTTGTCATGGTGACATGTTGCATTTTGTGCAATCGGTTTTAATCACCACATGCATTCTTTGGAATATGAAGAAATCATAATGTTCTGAAGGTTGGAATAAAAGGCACATGAATTCAGCTCTCTTTGAAGTCACGACAGCAGAAAGCAGACGTGATAAACTCCTTATTGTTTTCAGTCTTTCTCTATTGTGTCTTCAGGGGAGAACTTTGATCAAAAGGGCTTTTCTTCTGACAAATACAGAACTATGTTTAGTCTCTAAACCATCACAGGAAATTGGAAGTTATTTTGTCTTCTACAGCAGTGCAAAGGGGGTTACACATGCTAAAAACTTTCATTACCCTTTCGGGCTCAGTGTGAGGGCATGCGTCTGTACGTGCATGCGTGGGCGCAGTCGAAGCGGTAACTTTATTCGACTCTACCTCCCACACTTGTCATTTACAGGATGTAGGTTAATTAGAGATGTTATTTTTGACCAACCTCTGAAAAATCTCCCAAAATCCTAGATAATCCTTTAATATTCAGAAAAACGGACTCATAATTTCAGTCACATTGTTAGCTTATGAGAAAGCATGGATAATTAAGTGGTCAGGGTTTAGCTGGTTAGCATGGCCCAGTTAGCCCCCGCTAAACTACAAATTGTGGGCCGGCCTGAACCAGCCGAGCGACTGCCATTGAGATGAATAGTAATGCCAATAGAAAGCTTTCCTCAGGTATTACTGAGGATGTCCCCAGCCAACAATTTTAGGTTGTAAGAACATTTCCATTAAGTTACACAAACGTTAACAATGTTATTTTGAAAGAATGTTTAAAACGTCTAGTTTTTAGACATTGTAACATCTTTAAAATGTTCCACTAACAACATAAAAATAATGTTTCTTGATATGATACACAACGTTAAAAAATGTTCTTCTGACATTATTACAAAACCGTTTTGATAACTTTAAAAGAACTTTTACAGAATGGTAGCCAGCGTCCTGTTAGCTGGGTCCCCGTTTTGTTTGACATCTACATGATGTCTTTCTACTTATGGTGATCTTGAATCAATGCTATTTTCTGTGTTTTATTTTTGACTTGGTTTTCAATCATTTATAAGAGTGAATACGATCAATCAAGCCATTATGGACGCGATCAATAATCGCACTAGACGCGCTCTCGCTTCCTCTGCCTCACTTGTATGGCTGTAATTGAGTAATTAATAGAGATGTAGCGCGGTACTTGTGGGAGATATTACCATACATAATGTATTAGCAAAGAGGAGCCTAGACTCCATATTTCATATCTTTTATTATGGGCTTTCATAATGTAGCAGTTAAGGAAACCTCTCATTTCACCCCGTATTCTGCGGTTGCTCTCTACAATGCAATAATGAACTTTATCTAGCGTTCAAGACTGCGGCTTGGGAAGTCTTCAACAGGAATAAAGCAGCAGAAGGAAATTATTGTGCAGGCCTCATTTTTTTATGACGGGTAATAGCTTTATATTACCACCAGAATGGATCAAATAAATATTTCTAGTGTATATGATTGCAACATATACAAAGAATTAAACTGTGGACCAAATTCATATGCAAACACATACAGAGACCCTCAATCATATTTGAGTTCAGTCAGATTTAAAACTGTAACAAACGTTAAACCAAGTTTTATCTGCAAACACATGATGTAACAACTTTTTCTGAGCAAATTAGTCTTTTAGGCCAATTTTAACCTTATCAACTAACGTTAGGGTTACGTTTAGTGGACGTAAGTGGTTCCTCACATTAAAGCTACAATCTGTACCTTCTGCCTCTCTGTCGCCATCTCTGTTTGAAGCATAAAACTGCAGGTTATTTTACATACTTTTCTTTACGTTATGTCAAATGAAGCCAAACTGACATTTCTCAGGAAACTGGACATGACCGCTCACCATTGCGAATCAGGGTAAGCAAGTTAAACAATGATCTGTTATGTACTTACTCAACAACTGATGTTTGATCATTTTTGACTCAAAAGAAAAAAAAAATATAGAATGCAGCTTTAACTATATAGACGTATATGTTCCTTGGACGTACAGTCTTAATTTCTATTATTGTTTGATTTAAAACCTGTCAAGACTTTTTAATCTTTTGAGTAAAAACGTAACTATATTAAACCGACTCATTACATGGGTCAGAAAAAACTGTGTACTGCTCTAAAAGCACTGCTGTGGAAAAATAATGTTTATACAGTCTGAGCATTCATGTCTTTATTCCGGTTTTCATGCATCTCACATGTGCATCAACAAATCTATGAATCTATGACAAATTAAGCAGTACATTGCGTTTATAACAAATGTCAGTGCTTTTCTTGAACTACATTAATCTTAACATGCTAAGACTTCAGGAGGTGGAGTTAATTTTTGCCCTCCATTTGTGTGTGAGATTTGATTAAACTGTCATATCCCCGAGAGGTTTAATGGTGCCTGACAATTCTGGAAAGCTCTGACATCTCATGACGGGAAGCTGTAGTGTGTCAGAATATAGCTGGGATTCACACTGTCCCCTGCTCATTATTACTATATATAGACATATGCTTCCTATTGAAATCCGCTTTACATTGCATGTTTTCAATACTGAAAGGCTGTTCTGTAATGGCCATGGATCATCAAAAAGGAAAGCAGTCCTTTCTGTTTCACATCATGAGGAGTTCTACAAAGACAGTCAAGCATTCAGTTACAATTAAAGCACATATTGGCCCCTTAAATGACAACACAAAATATTAACACTGAAATGTAAATGACAGTAAATCCATATTTTATGTTCTGAGGAAGTCTTGTTAACTGAGTTAAACTGGGGTAAAAACATACTGTATTTGACATTAAAGTATATTGTTGTTATTTACTGTTTATGATTGTGAGTATATCTTGATATTATGTGCAGCATGCTGCTCTGAACCAATAGCAGAGCTTCAATGGGTACCATGACCGCTGCGCAGCTACTGTACAGTCAACTAAACAAACAAGACTTCACAATATATAAAGATTTCAGAGAAAAATAATATTTGGCAGGAAAAGGCCTTTATTAAATTTCTGCTTTGAGCTTTCTCACTTTCACCCAGATTCTGACAAGACATGGCTCACTACAGCTCTGAACGCTTTTCTAAGATAGTGCATTGCAAAAAGCCGTTTTAACAAGCAAACATTTTGTAATCCACTAAAGCGATAAAATCCATTTTCTTACTCATTTGGCTAGAAAAAGACACATTTTCAGAGGATAAGGTGCTCACGCTTACAAAGTAAATATACAGTCATCATAACTTGTACTGCAAACTGTTTTCATTGTGAAAGGCAGTTTGTCACGGAAATGTTTACAGACCTGCATCAGCTAGACTTTATTAAAAGCTGTCAAATGGAAGAGAAGGTCAGAAATCAGCTACTTCCTTTCTCCAGCACCCCGGTTCCTCCACATCCTGTAGCTCACTGCAGACCTAGACTCACTTCCAAGGAGGTCCTTATCTCTGCTCCAAGCTCCTCTGCTGGAGGAGAGATGCCTGGACATTAAAGTGTGATTTATTCAACTAATATCCTCAGGTCAGTGGAACTACAGCAAGGTCAGCCCATAACAGCTCTGCCTGCTGGGTCTAAACTGAAACCCTGAAAGCGAGAGGAGTGGGTGAAGCTCCAAACACAATAAAAATCTCAAGTTTTCTTCTGTAAACTGGTGTGGAATAGTATTTCCTAATGGTGCCATTTTAAAGTATGGGGGGAAAGGCCATGTTGATATGTGATTCTTATGTTAAACATCTGATAATAAAATGATATTGTGGAACCATAGTGCAGTTATGAGTTTTATGAACATTTATTAAAGAAATAGTTCTTCTAAATATGAAAATTCTGTCACTGTTTACCCTCCATTATGTCGATCTAAACCATCATGCTTTTTCCCCAGTGAAAACACAAAAGAGAATTTTGAATGATCTTTATGCAACTCATTTTGAAGCTCTAAAATCAAATATTTCAGTTTGAAATTTATATTTGTTTAGAGAGCTGCAAAATGCTTTGCATGAATGACTTAATTTGTATTCCTGTACTGCTCGCTAGCAACTCTAAGGTCATAGGTTCAATTCTCAGTAAACACATAAATAAAAAAAATCTCGAGTGCACTGCAAGTCGCATGGATAAAAGCATTTGTGTATACGTGAGAAATGAAGTTCAAAAATTCAAGTTCACTTTCTACACAAAACTATTTCTTTATAGGACTAAATAAGAAACACATTCACATAAATTCATTTAAAGCACTGAACTTTTTCCTTTGCTTTTCACATAAAGTAAACATAACTCAAATGCATTAAGAATCAGAGGCAATAACCTCCATTTTTTTCTTTTAAATTGCTATTATTATTGAAAATGTTATTGAAAATAAACCTAGTAACTTTTTTGTTTTTGTTTCTGATAATGCACCTCGGTGACGCTCACTGCCACGAGTCACAAACACACAGAAGTCGATATTTCCATCACAGGCAGGTCAGTCGCCTCTCTTTCACCGCTCTGTGTTGGCAGGCACAGAAAGAAGCGATATATATGAGATAAATCGCTACCTTTCTGCTTCTTGGCAGGGGGTCTTCTCTAAAATGCATATAATTAAGCTGGGTAGAACAAACAGCCATTATTTAGTTGTCAGAACATCATTTTGTAACTCGTGAAGTGGAGAGAGGGAAAGAGAGGGAGAGAGAGAGAGAGAGAGAGAGAGAGAGAGAGAGAGAGAAAAAAAGAGAGTGAGACAGCAGGAGAGATGATTAAGAGTCACTCTATCCTCTCGTCTGGATATGTAGTCCCACAGGAGATGGCTGGAGTTTAAATCAATGCTCAGCTTTTATTCACTGACTCACTTATGTTCACACATACACACAAAAACACAGGCATACCCTCAGACTTGTTGCATTCCATGTGCGTGATCATTCGTGGAAGCAAGAACGCACACACACACACAGACAGACACACACACTGTGGAATACCAAACAGGCTGAATTATTGATACTGCAGGAGAGCGCAGTGATAATTGCAACATACATAAATGTAATGTCAGTAATAACATACTGTGCTGCACACTGCACTTACAGTGATCATATCTGGTAAACAAAACACAGTCCTATCCTCTTCACAAAATCACAGGAAAGATCAGTAAGGACTGACATGAAAATTAGAATAACAATTTTGTAAATTTTAGTAAGTTTACTTTGCTAAGTAACTCTAAGTAAAATAAGAGGGAATTAAGCAAAAATATCTTATGCAAAATAAAGTTTGTTAAACAAGTTCATATCTTGTTTCTTCATTAACTTCCCAGCTCACAATTTTAGGTTGTAAGAACGTCCCTAACATTTACTTAAGTAACAAAAACATGTTTTGAAAGTCTTAGGAATGTTCAAAACATTCACTTTTTAGCTGTTGCATATAGGTTCTCCTGTAGCTTAGTGGTAGAGCATTGCGTTAGCAGCGCAAGAGGTTGTAGGTTCGATTCCCAGGGAGTGTACTAAGAAAATGTGTAACTTCAATGCACTGTAAGTCGCTTTGGATAAAAGCGTCTGCCAAATGCGTAAATGTAATGTTACTGTTTGGTTATTAGGCTACTGCTTGGTTCTTCATAACTTTGAGAGAACTTTTATAGAACAATAGCTAACGTTCTGAGAATGTTCCCTGTCAGCTGGGTTGTTTGTTTGCTTACTGCATGTTTACATATAGACTGTTTTTATTCACATTTTTTTTAAAAATATTGATTGTTGACTTCAAATAGTATGTTCACAAAAAATACAATTACTCCTGTTATAGAGCTTTATCAATTACAGTTACGTTCGTCACACATCACTGTTAGAATTGTAAGTAATTACATTTATAACTTAAGATTGTAACGTCTGCCTTTTTGTACATCTAGTTTAGTTATATTAAGATATAAATTCAATGGACAAGAGTAATGACTTCTGTCAAAGATCTTTCTGTCAAAGAAAGTAAAATATTACTATTTTTTTTAATATTTTACTTTCTGTCAAAGAAAGTAAAATATCAAAGGTTTCAAGTTGAAGTTATCCTCCCACTTCTTCGATCTATGTTAAATATCATCAGAGAGAGAAAAAGACTAACATTTCATCCACATTCACTGTTACCTCTAACAGCTATTCCCTACAGCACAATCCCCCCAATCCAGTGGACATGAACAAACTAGGGAGCGATAAAGCAAACCAAGCCTGACAATCCTATCAGCCAGTCTTTAATTATTTATCCAGGTTTGTGCAGATTGGTCACCCTCTGGGAGAAATTAAAAAGTTAACAGGCACTTTGGAAAATGATGTTCTGATGCATCTTTCAAGGGGCTTACGCATAAAAGAGTGTTCCATCTTGTTTCATAATTAGCCAGGGCCTTGTTTCATTTCGGATTAGCACAGCAATTGACGCACACTGCTGTCTGTCTGCCTGCTTAGAGCTAATGGCTGGAATCAACAGTGAAATCAAGAGACTAACTCATGATTATCACGCTGGAAAACTGTTTATAAATCACAATAGTGTCTTTCATTCAGCTAGTTGTGGTTTGGCTAGCCTGAAACCATAAACATTCATTCTAAGCATAAGAGAAAGCGGATAAGAGAATAAGAGATTTTATTAAATCTTTAATAATCTATGGGCGCCGGTTGCAGTGCTGTAGCCATCCACTGGGAAAATGGGCCTACAAATGCCCCTACTCTATTTTACTCAAGGGGACAATACACACAGTGTTTAGACAAAATTTTAGAGTCACAAAACCTAAAAAGAATTTTCTAAAAAAAATTCTTAGTTTATTTTCCAACTTCTATGATTGTTTAGTCTTTTGACTGAACAGCACAAGTCTGGTCCACATGGCACCTTATTCTAGTAAAGCTCCACCCACTTGTTTAAACGACATCTAAAGTGACCAATCAGTTGTTTTCTTATAATATGTGCCATTTATGGGCTGGTTTATCTAAAATGGTTGATCACCATAACAAAATGTTGATGCAGTCCTTGATGTTTTATTAAAAAAGAAAACAGCTGAAGATGCAAATCCAGTGTAGATCTACAGTCATCTATCTACAGTCATTGCAGCCGTCCCCTGCATTACAGGACACGAATATATTTTGAGTTTACAAACAAGGCAAATATTGCTTATAAAACCCAAACAACATACAGCGTCTGTAAGTGAAAACAGCATCTCATAGCTTGTGCACCACATTAAAAACAAACACGCACAGCGCGCCACATTAAAACACACGCTCACAAGAACACACAGTAAAACCCACCCAATGAAACGCTGACAAAAGGAGCAGAAAGTCTTTTTGTCTTCCTGTAGCTGATGACCTCATTAAAAGAGGCTTTCTCTCATTCCAGCGTTATCTCTGACAGCCTCCACGGGCTTCGATTCAGAGCCATGCAGCTCAGACTAGATGAGAAATCATGATAACACGCTGTACATTGTGTATTACAAGAACTTCTAGCATACACATACAGTAAAGACAAGAACATCAAATGCCTTTGTCTCTTCTGAGCATGTACTACAACTTGTAGCTCATAAAGTCTCAGTTATGTCACCATGAGCCTTTGATTAAAGTAAAAGCATTGGCTGGAACAGCGAGAACATGTACTGTAAATACAGTAAGTGATGATTTGACATCCTGCACGCCTCTACCATCCTGCTTGCAGGCAACCAAAATGACATAACATTAGAATGACCTATTTATTTATTTGTTATTTTAAAAACCAAAATAGCAAAAATGGACGAAAGCCACAATCATGTCCAGCTAACAACTTTAGGTTGTAGGAATGTTTCCCTAATGTTTCTATTAATTAACAAAAACATTAAAAATGTTATTTCGAAAGTTCTAGTAACGTTCCAAACGTCCCTTTTTAGATGTTGTATTAACATTATTTCTTGGTTACAAGAACTCTATTCAAACTTTTTTTAATTCTGAAACATTTTTAAAATGTTCCACTAACTACTTAAGAATCACATCTTTGATGTGTGATATGATATGAAAAAAGTGCTGATAATGGTACTCTGTTTTGATAACTTTGAGAAAACATTAGCCAACGTTCAGAGAATGTTCCCTGTTAGCTGAATGTGCTCCTAAACCAAATTACAGCCGAGCAGCTAGTCTCGCAGGCAAAAGACATGTCATGCATTTTTAATGCGCAGGGAGCTGATTGAATGTCAGCCAGCCGATTCTAAGTCACTTCTGTGAATGTGATGGGCAGTCATGAGTTGTGTCACCACCATTGTAAATCACAGCACAGCAAAGCTGCAGAAGTGTATACTGCAGCTAAACAAAATCCACCTGTAGGAAAATGCTGAGCCCTGTTTCTAATAAAAAACCTGTGTCCTGTTTGTCATTCATCACATGGCTGGCTTCCCTCACAAAAGATTCAGTTATGCTTTCCTAATTTACTGAAATCATTTGAAACTGCTGCAAAACGAGTGATTTTGGTTTAATTCACTTCGGTTGTCGATACAGATGGTGTTAATTCAGGTGATAACAATGGCAGTTTGAGATCTTTATAAAGCGCACAGGTAGCTTATAGAATATAATATTTTTCTTTTTGTGATACAGTGGACGTGGTGTATAAATTTAAGGAATGGGTCACAAAAACCCGGTCACAACTGCTAACATTCCTTTTCTTCCTCCTGTTTACGTTTTTTTTTAAGCAAAAGGAGATCAATTCCAGTTCTCAGCTCTCTAAAGCCCATTGTTTCTTCTTTCTACCGCTCGATAGCCATCCATCACAGATAAAGATGACAGAAATAAGCCTTATAAAAAGGCAATATAACAATGGTATGGCAGCGAGCTGTTTCACACAGATATAAGCGATCTATTCTGGATGATGTCACCGGTCGCTCATTGTATGTGAAAAACAGAATCCGACAATGCCATCAGCAATACAGATAGTGGTGAGATGAGTCATTCCAATAAAATGGTTGAAATCAGGATGATCTGTCCATTAGAAGTTAAAAAGTTTTTGTTGCAGTACAACAGCCTGGTAAGAAGAAAGTTAAATCGCAGGACTGGAAGCGGTTTAGGGTGCATAAGCATTCATAGTTAGTTTTCTACCTTAGTGGCGTGTTTATTCTTCCAAATCAAAACACATGAACATGATTTAACATGTACAGCTTAAATGTTTTAAGAAGAAGTACCATTAAAATGCGTGACGGTCGAGGTTGAAATGAAAAATGTTGTTGATGGGATAATAAAAATAAACACCAGGTACCCTGTAAAACGAAGTACAGTTTTATGCAAAATAAAAAACAGGAAAAAAATGTAATAACACAATAAATAAAATCATTTTTACAAATCTGATTTGTCAGAGGTGTAACCTAGCGTTTTGCACCAATGCCTTGAAATAAGCGTCTGTGCTCATGCGGTCCAAGCAATTTCTATTCCTGCATTTAGGCATTTCCTATTTCTTTTTCCCTCCCATCATTTAGCGCCCCTAATAAAATATGGCTAAAGGCCAAAATTAAAATTAAAATTTGGATTTTAGCCTCATCCATGCGATTAATTTTAGGCATGGTTTAGGGAGCGAGTGGCCACTTCAGACTAGTCACAGATACACACTAGCAAGCTCACAGAATTTCCTCTAATCCTCAACGGAGACCTCAAAAACAATAAGACCAAAGGCAGCTTTGTTTAGAACACAATTTGTTTCCATTAATTGGCCCGCTCATCTCCTGCCGTTTCCTCGCCGCAAATCCCCAATCCCTCGCCTTAATGAGTTAGACGTGTGACAGTTAGACAGAAGTGCAGATCTGAGGAGAGGGAGTAAAAAATGTCTGCCGCATTCAGAGCGTTACAATGGAAGCGTGCTGTTAGTGCCATTAGCATTGTTTCAGCCGCTGCGAGAGCTGCATGCTAAGAGAACGTCTCCAGCGTAGTGGCGGCTGCCTCTGAAAGGGATGATCGATCTCTTTGAGCATTTGTGGCCTACAAACACAGACTACCCACAATGCATCTGGCCTGTCCATCAATAAAGAGCCCGGAGAATTCTTAACGGGTCCTTTGATGGTATATGCCTTAATTTTTCTGTTATGTACATATTACTTGGAAGTGTATGGGCTGAATAAATACTCAACACACTGTCAATAATAAATGCATCTGACTTAAACTGATTGCCTTGAAACCAGAAACAATCATCCCTTCTTCTAAATATGCTAAACTGGCATATCCTTCATTTCTGCTGTCTCTTCCCCCTCCTCTTCTGTAAATAGACTTGAATGTAAGTGATTCTGACTTTTATAATATTTCCTTTTACTAATAGTACTTACTGTCAGTCTATACGTGCTGTTCTTACCAAGTCGTATTTTTTCACTTATTCAGAGATATTATTTTATGAGGCACTTTTGGGAAGCATGAAGAGACATTTGCTTTTCTTCTTCTCTACTTAAGCACTTCTGGCTGATAAGTGAAAAGTCATTAGGCAGAGGTAAGATGTCGTGAAGAGCCATCATCGAGATGGTGGATTCACAGACGAGGGCATAATTGCAAGAAGTCAATGAAGGGCTGTAATTGCGAAATGTTGCGGGTAATTGAAAGAAAAGGAGTGATGTTTCCCTCTGCACATCTGCTAGTCAAAGCGAGCATGAAAAAAGTGTCTTAGGCAGTCACCCTGTGTTTTGGTGTCCGAAGAAACCTCAATATTCACTGTGAGCTTTACAGATCTCATCACTACACTTCATCACGTTCTTTTAAATGATTTGCCTCTCATGATTCTTTAATAATATTTTTAAAATACAATATGCAAATATATGCAGAGATCTTGAATTTCCTAAAACTACGAAGCTGACTGAAACAAAAACAAAAACAGCACCCAAAGTCTCAATTAACAGGGAACATTCTCAACAAAAATGTTTCCTAAAGGCTGTGTAGTAGTTAGTTGAAGGTTTAAAAACATTACAGAATTCATTACACAACGTTCTTATAACCAAGCAGTAACCTTAATGCAACACAAAACCTGGATATTTTGAACAATCCTTGAACTTTCAAAAGAATTTTAAGGTTTTTGTTACTTTAACATTACATAACATTTGTTACTGAAACATTACGGAAATGTTTTACAACCTTAAACTGTTAGCTGTGGTTTTCATACATAAAAGTATTCATACATAAAACATTAATGAAATAAAAACAGATTTACATTTTTTAAGAAAATATCTGAGTGATGCTGGAGTTGTCCATGCCAAACTGGTTATCAGGGTGTTCTGGATGGTGAACAGTTAGAAAAGTAACACCACACCTCTCTGTAACAAACGCCACGTGATTTTCTATCATTAATATCCATAGCACAAACTGTCGCAGTTACAAGTCGAGTTACGTGCAGAAATTTAATACTGAGGTTAGGGGGTTTCTTCAAATCCCTATGGCCAACAGAAACAGTGACACTCGTCTTAGCAAGCACCACTAAAAATAGAGTGTTTGTGGAATTTCAATGCATTACTGCCCTGCAAGCGCTGTAATAAATGAAAGTGTGGTGAAATGACGATCGGCAGTTCAACCATTTTATGATCCTAACGTTTTACTTTGCAGAAAAGTAAATGAAGTTTGACCCTAAGCCACATTAAATCATACTCTTTCCGGAAGTGGCCGAGAAGCACCAGCACTTTGTTAAGCCATGACCATGTGGAGTGTTTTATTGATCTGCCGTACCACTTCCTCAATAATCCATTTGCATAAGGAGTGTTTCTGGTTGACATAAATCAGAGAGCAGAGCTCTGTTAGAGGCCAGCATGGATGAGCTCTTCTGACAAGAACACTGTTGTTTTTAGTGGAGCCAGGACATTAATGAGTATGAGTATATATCTCAGGAGGTGCTGTAAAGCAATCTGAGGAACTTAGCTAAGCACATCTCCTAAGGAGAGGCAAGCATGGAATATTAAGTCTAATGCAGCTTTGTAAATGAACACAACTTGTGTATATTGGTGGAAAACACTGGCACAGATTTTTAAAACAACTATTTTTTGGAGTGTCTAAAGCATGTGGCCAAAGGCAAGTGCAAAAATAACAACTGTTTTTAATTTTTTACCCATAAACTCCTACTGTTCCCCTTTCTATTCATATGCCGTTGGTCTTTGTTTATAATAATGATTTATAATTTGGGCTGTCGGATCTGATTTTCTGGGAAATGTCAGTTTGACTTTAAGTAAATGAGGTAACCTGAAATTTTATGTTCCAAACAGAGATGGCAACAGCGAGGCAAAAGTTACAGACTGCAGCTTTAAGAAAGCAACCCTGCAAGCAACTTGCAATTTTATGTTTTTTAAACAGAGATGGCAACAGAGGGGCAAACGTTATGGATTGCAGCTTTAAAAAAAATCATAATAAAACAACCTTTTAGGGTTTTATCCTGCTAAAAACAATTCTAGGGGTGGAAAAGACATCATTCAAAATGCTGAGAGCAGATCCTGCTGTCATAGCCTGGAGTATTTCCCATTGGACTGGGAAAAAAGTTAAAGTTTCCCTCTGTTGCGTTGAATTAGGGCGGCTGAGTGCAGGAAGAGGAAGATTGGTATCTTACCCTGGGGTAACTGGTGCTTGTGCTTGGGCAAGAGGACTGTGAAGCAATGGGGAAATCGTGATTCTACACACTCACTCCACTTTGCCCTCTGTGGCCGGCACATAGCATTAATAATATCACCTTATTTCTGTCATGTCAAAACATGAAAGTGTGTCGGGAGGAGATTGATGACTGTCATAAATCAATGTCTGGAAGTGTACGGGCACAATTGTAGGGGGAATAAACACACACACACACACTGCACAGGAGTCTTAAGAATGACCGCTTTAAAGATAGATGAAATCTTGGTACAGAATCTTTAATCTGCAGCAAGCGGCCCAAAGTTTACATTAATCGAATTCTCCTCTTCTTTGGCACTCTTAAAAGCCATTTTAACGTGAGCGATTTTAGACAGCAACACATCAGTTTCCATTACAATGGCTACACACATACATTCATTCCAAATCTCTGTCAGAGAAAAGGGTATTTATGTCAGCGGGGTGGCACAGGGATGCCAACGCATTTCCATTATTTCTCTGCCACGCTCACTCTTTTTGCCTTTCTTTCATTTTTAGATATGCAAAATTTCAATCTTTCCTAACTAAGGGTGCTAGAAGAGCCCCACACTATTGGTCTGTATGCAGCAGATAAGATATCTACCGTGTGTGAATACAGCCAGGAGAATGAAAGGTCAACCTTGCCAGAGCACAAGAACAGAAGGCACAGAAATGAAGGTCACCCAGATTAAAATGGCGATTCCTTTCAGAGGGTGACATCTAAACTTTTAATTTGCTGTATTCAATCAGCATCCATTTATTATCAATGCAGAACAAAGAACAGAGTGAAACTCAAAGGAATTAAATACAAAAATGAGTCTGACGCTTTGAGACTTTTAAGTGGGAACTCCTACAGGCAATAAATGGAAAAAAAATTATGCTGTTGGCTTTCAGTGCTGATGTGTTTATTGAATAGTTTAACATTCAAAATTGGTCACATTGGCTTTTGCTTTGGTATTCTGACATTTACAGACCTTTTACAAAAGTTTACAGAAAATACATCAAACCCACTCAATCAAACCCAAACACTGTTACTTTTCCAGGTTTCAGTACAACCAACGAAGCAGTGTACACATGAAGAACAGAACAATTTGAACTTTAAGCAGCAATCCATAACTTTGTTTGGTTAAAAATGAACGGAAATCAGTTATTGCGCAAATACACAACAGATCAGTGTTGAAAGCGGTCTTCTTACCTTACCCCACTTCGCAACGGTAAGTTTACAATAATGATTGTCATCCATATTAAGAAAATAACTCAGCAGATAATGTGCACTTTTATGTTTCGAACAGAGATGGCGATAGAGAGGCAAAAGTTGCGGATTGCAGCTTTAAATAGCGACAGTAGACATTACAAACCCTCAGCAATTTGCCATTCTTCCGTTTTTTTCATCTTTACATGAGTTTGGAGAGGAGACAGTCATCAATCAGCGTTGTGCCAGTATTTCACAACATCAAGGATAATAAACAATTAACAGCGGCAGTCAGTGACCTGTGAAAGGTTGAACTCAGCAGGGCTTCAGAGGAACACACAAAAGGTGCTGGGCCTGCAGCGCTGCCCATGGCATGTTACTGGAATCTTTACTACAAACTGGCCACAAACCAGACAGTCTGACCTCCATTACTGATTGCCCTCTGTTCTCTTTATACAACTTTGAAAGCCAGCGTATCAAATAATACTTTTTTGTCTGAATGTAACGTTGGTTTGTGCTCTGGTCTGGTGGTCTAGCCAACAAAATTTGGTGCCGAAGCTAGTTAAGGGAATAGTTAAAAATGACAAATTCTGTAGTAATTTACTCACCCTCATATTGTTCCATACAATAGAAGCAGATGGGGACCAGGGATTGTCTCAGTCCCATTTTGTCTATGATGCAAGACAGTCATGGAATGGCATGAAGGTGTTAAAGATAATAGAACTTTCATTTTTTAGTGTACTATTCCTTTAAAACAGTCTCCCCTCACTGCAGGCCAATTTATAAATCTCAATAAAGTTTCTTGACAGTGGGTTGCATTTCATCCATGAATAGTATGCAAAAGATGATGTATTTCTGCTGTCAAAATCCTCTAAAACACATTTGACCAAAGGTTATAACACTGGCACACTGTTTGAATTTCCTTCGACATGACTGACATTCTTAGCTAGAAAAGATTACAGTGAAACTGCCTGCCCTCTCGGCACATCTCCCTTGGCTGGTTTTCCATTCGGACGCATCTCTAATTGATGAGGTTTCAGGCTGATTTTGCCTCCTGCTGTGGGCTTGTAGGACCTCTGGCCCTTTAAACTTTCTGTGAATGTAGTGAAAAGACATCGCTGGGTGGAAATTAAGAGCATTAGCGATGGCAAAGAGCATAAGGCCGTGACCCTCAACAACAGATGGACAGAAGGAGACATTTTTAGCTTCATCAGTCTACGCAAAGAAATTAGTCTGGGTCTCTAGAAGCATCTCGCTGTCACCCGTAATTTAGTAAATCCTTCTTAAGCACATTAATGCCGTGCATTTAAGATGGCAACATCTGGTTCTCTGTTAATTACACATCACAGGGATCAAACGACACAATGGCTGATGTCACTGCGGTTGAGTGGGACAGGATCCTGTTAACCAGGAATGGTAGAAAGTAACAGAGGACCACCGAATAACCACTCATGTGCCCTATTACCAAAAATTATCATTATGTAGACAGGGAAGAAGAACAAAACCAATTTCAGAATAAATGGCCAACATGCTTGTTTTAATAGTTCTTCTTCATGTTATCTTAAAAACAGCACCTGCTGGAGGTTCTAACTTTGCGGAAAAAGTAAAAAAAATCTAGAAAAGTCAGAATTTACAGACAATTTTTATGAACTGAAAGCTATTGTAGATTAGAAGAAAGTTCTCTGTGTCCATTTTTTACTTTGAAAATGTCTAATTGTGAAGTTTCCCACTTTTTAGGGTCTCTTTGTTACAATGGGGTGCAGTCATAAGTGCTTGTATTTTTTAAACATACAGTACTGCTTCGTTTTACAACAAGCCCAGCAGTACCTAAAAAAAGAGTAGAGATACGAGTTCTTACTCAGTATGCTCATACTGTGTATGCTGATTCACTATAGGAAAACAATTAAGACAGCTCAGTTAGAAAGATATACTAAGTCAGAACAGAGTAAATACAATACTTAATACAGTTCTGTTCACACACAGCTTGATTATTAACAAAAGTATCTTCTAATTGTTCAGGACGCTCAACTGCATTTTTGATAAACCTGTGCTTTCTAAACGTTACATGCAACATGAGGGACCTTCTCACTGCACAGATGTCCATCAATCTGTGTGTTGCAGGTTTTCATGCAGGGTTCCAGTATACTCTTCCATAAGCTATATTTATATAGAAAACTATACAGTATCTCTTGCTCCATGGCATAAGCTCTCCTATATAATTACAAGCTGTTGAACAAATGTTAGCGGATAAGGTATGTGCAAAATGTGATAGACTACATGTGATTAGTCTGGGTTTTCAGAACTATACTGTGCTAAATATATGCAGTATAAATACAGCTTCGATTGCATCTTAAAAACATGACAGGTTCCTCTGACAGCTCTATGACAACCAAAAAAGACGCAAAATGGACCATTGCTGTGCATGTGTTAAATGTGACCTTAAGAGAGATAAACTGGTTGTTCTGCGTTATGCCAGGGTGTACTTCGCTTTTCTGTGTTATTTTATAGACAATGCTGAATTCATCTGGCATTTGAACACATGCATGTTATTTCTGTGGCATTTCGGAGACAAGCGCCCCATTGTATTTCAGTACAAAAAGCCAGTCTTTTTCTTTCAGATGATATTAAAGAACTTGTGTATATAAAGCTTTGTCCCTTCAAATGAACACTAAAGAGTATAATCACTAATTAAGATCACTCGGAGATGCTGTGCTAACATGATGGCCTACAGCATATTTCATTATAGGGTACAGTAAAATGGCGGATCATTACAGAATCACCTTTCTGTAAAAGCTGGAGTTTGTGCTGCCTGCAGTGAGAGGGAATACTATCTCAGCAAATCTAACCTGATTTGATTCTAACCTGACAATACCTTCACTATTATAAATGGTTCATTGAAGAAGATGGGCCCGAATCTGAAGCCTAATTCAGTGGGCGTAAAATTGCTGGTCACTCATCCATCTTAATAAGCGTTTGTGAGAACATAATATCTCCTCATGCTGACTTTGCTCAAACTGTTTTAAGCACAGCTTTAAAGGACTACAGCTGTTTACCTACCAGTATTGGATCATCTAACATCTGTATTTCTCTCTCACACTCTTTCGTTTTTTTTTTTTTATAAATGTCACTCTGCAGCTCAACTTCAACATCAAAACAAAGATCATTCCTTGCAACTCTAGCTTCAAAAAAACAAGAGATGGACTTCACATGGATCCAAGATCAACCTTTAGGAGAACGTAATCTCAATGTTTGTGCTTAAAACGTGACTAAATCTGATCAGCTGTGTCCTAAATCGCCCCTATACCCTTCAAAGTGCCCTATTCTGAGCCATTTTAAGTGCTGTTTGAAACTTTTGAGGGCACTTATTCAGCCACATCATTCACAATGAGTGAACAACCACTGCAGCTACAGCTCTTCGCTTTCTCCCTATTATTAGTATTAGGGGGCGGGATTTACTGATAGGACCCAATCAGATAGCAGGATACCTGGGCACGCACCAATCAAAAGCAGCGGAGCCAGGGCCTCAATCCTCGTTAACAATACCAGGATCGGTGTACAATGTGCAGAGAAAAACATTAGTTGTTTACTGTACCCGTACACAGTACATTATAACAAACAAAACAAAGTACTAAGGCACTAAGAACTGTTAAGTTTAATTCACTTTAAAGTATGTAAAGTATGTATATAGCACCAGCAGCTATACGGAGAACAGCACCGTACAAGCCTCCGGAGTCAGTCAGCCATTACAGCGCCAATTATACTTAATATATCGAAGTTATGCTCCGGATCACGATTTAAAAGTGTGTCCACACATCAGATATATCAAATTAAAACAGACACCATACCTGTATTTGAAGTAAACGTATTCAATAATATAAACTCCGCTTCACCGCTCCTCAGGTGGCTTCATTAAACAAGGTCCTTGAGGGATTTTAGTTAAAACAAATACAATTGGAGAAATATTGATGGATTCTTATACGTTTTCTTGATGATTTTGTCTTTTTAGTTAATAGATCCAGCAGTCTCATGATGTGTTACGTTCATCCACAAAGGCAGGGGGCGACATCGAGCTGTTATTGCGTAAGCGTTTACCTGTGCGCGCCCCGTATCCGCCCATTGCCATATATGGACAGCAGGAAGCTTCCGGTTATAGATTAAACATAAAAACCGGGATTTAATGCGGGACGATATACGGTCGTCTGTTCATCAAGCTCACTCAGGTAATTGTTTAGGAATACAAACTATTTTTTAAAGCTAAATGCTGATATAAGTAGTAAAAGATGTATTTGTAATAATGTATGTGCCAATTTGCATGTAACTTCTGCCTAGAATTCATTCAGCCTGGTCAAGCACACACACACACATATATATATATATATATATATATATATATATATATATATATACATACATACATACATACATACAGATAGATAGATAGATAGATAGATAGATAGATAGATAGATATTAAATACTATAGAAAACTATAATATATGTATGTGTGTATATATATATATATATATATATATTTTTATATATATATATATATATATATATATATATATATATATATATATATATATATAATATATATATAAATATATTAGATTCTGGGCAGAATCTAAGGAAGATTTTTTTTAAATTTGGGTTAGTTTGTAGAATATCAAACATTAGACATAATAGGATGAATAGGAATTTAGTGCATGTGGGTTTAATTAGGGATTTGGAGTGTAAGAAAGACACATGACATGGTCTTAAAAATCATTAAAAACTGTAAAATGAGTGTCATAATCTTTAAATTATAAACGTAAATTATAATTATATAGAAAAACCTTGTTGCTTTTACTCCATTACGTTTCTCTGACAAGGACACGCACTTTCATATAGTTTTTCATACAAATGTTTTTAAATCACTGATCAGAAAAGTGGTCTGGCACATGTATTCCAAGTCTTCTGCAGCCATGGGCTTTGTGTGAGGAAAAGACTGAAATGTAATTTTAAATAAATGTCCTCTGCTGAAGTTCTCAAATCTCTTTCACAAATGCATGTATTCAGAATTACAGCAAAAGTGATCAATAATCAATATTAAGTATAATTCCTTGATTTGCTCACCCGTGGATTCTACAAGTGGGGCATATTGTTTCGACACGTTAAGAGCAACATGTTCAAAGAATTCTACAAACTGCTTAGCTCATAATGTTTTACTGTGTGTAACAAACAGCCTGTGCACTATCCAAAGATGGATTTATTAGTATCTAAGGGATGTTAATTAATTCATCTGATATTGTAAACTGAACTGAGGTGTGAAAATGAGTGTGCCACAGAGATGGACAGATCTTTAAGAGCTTGTATTCTGGCTGCAGAAACTCCCAAGCGTCCTATGAGTAAAGAAGAACTGGTGAGTGACAAGAATGATAAGACAGTGCAGAAACATTCAATAGAAAATGTAAAAAATATGAATAATACCTTGTGCTGCTGTGGTTCCATTTCTGAAAGGTACAGGAAAGAGCATGATAATTAAAGACAATCTCTGTGAGGGAAAAATGTCATCATAATTGGTGTGTTAGACTGCCAACATCTTTATATTTGCCCTTCATAGTTAATTAGAGGTCTGATTGTATGTGGTAAAATTTAACATTCAAATTATACTTTTAAGCCCGAAACGTCAGCTTTCCACAGAATAAAACATCAAAAGTGTCAAAAGGAATTCTTAAAAGGATTATATGCGTTCTAGCTGGTCTGCCTATTTGTGTGTGGTGTGTGGACACATTTTTGTCTGTCAGTCTCTGGGATGCTGAAGATGGTCTCCTTTAAGCCATCCTCAAGTTCCACATGACAGCTACGTGACATGCAATTGACATCTTTAGCAAAAATATTTAACGCACACTTCTTATGTTTACAATGATAATGCTAAAATCTAAATATGTTAAAAAATTTTAGCATTTTTGCATGTTTGCAAAATCTATACAAATTTTTTATAACTTTGACAGAACTTTTAGAGAACATTAGCCAATGTTCTGAGAACGTTCCCTGTTAGCTGGGATCACCCCTATAGTCTTTCTGGCCAATCACCAGCTCTGCTGCTCAGTGACAGTGTCGCTGATGTTATGTCCGTGTTTCTGTTCAGCTAACACATGCTTGGATCGATGGTTAGACAGTGAATGAGCCTATAAGACGGGGCTTTGCGCTGCAGATGCTCAGTGCAGGCTTGCTAATGGCTTATTGATGAATGTGTCTCCTTTTCAGTCTCAGCTCTCTGGCTGTGTGTCTCAGCTGCGGCCGTTAGGACACGAGGCCGCTGACGTCTGACGTGCCGAGAATGAGCTCGGCGTCTGACTAAAGCAATGTGGTGTGAAATTATGCAACGTGTGTTAAGAGCGCGCAAATCCTGCAGGAGAACTCATGAAGTAGTCTGACTCGCCAAGGAGCATGTACTATATTGCTATTGGACAGAAATATCATTAAAAAAAATTGTTATCGCTTTGAAATAGGCAAACCCAGATGTAATGCTTCTGATGGCAGTCCTTTGAAGTCCATGTTGCTATAGTGATCACAAAACATATTTCAGAAACTTAAAATGTCACACTTTACAATTGTATGATGTCATTGCAATAGATGAAGCAATATCCAAACAAATGGCATTTTTAAGGAAAGATGATTTTGATTACAAATCAAATGAGAGAAAACACATTTCACATTCACATTTGCATTAATGTGATGCTTTTGTTACAATTGTAATGTTTGTGTCTGCTATACGATATTATGTGTCTGTGATTTATTCTTTATTCATTAATTCAGTGTTTCTCAACTGGTTTTGCTTCACAAATTGGATTTTACATTGGACATCAAATATTGATTTTGGTTTTGACTGTCTCTTGAATTTTGATGGTTTCATGTTCTCTGCAGCCGATTGCAAAACAAATTGTGGTTGGCACAAACTATGTTGACTTTTGCTGCAAGTGAATCTCTTTGTAATGTACGGTAGCCTGAGTCATATTTTTATTTTGCGTTGAGCATGGTATTTTTTCAGTGCTGTTTGTAACCCTATGATGATAAATATGTGACTCATATTTGGTAATGTGACCCACTAACTTTCTGAGTTAAAAATGAACAAAAATCAGTTACTGAGCACATATATGGCAGATCGGTGTTAGTCACAACAGTCTCCTTACCTTAGCACAACTTACAACAGTAAGTTTATAATAATGATTTATAATCTGAGCTGTCGGGTCTGATTTTCTGGGAAATGCCAGTTTGGCTTCATTTGACTTCAACATACATAATGAAAAGTACCTAAAGTAACCTGCAATTTTATGTCTTAAACAGAGATGGTGGTAGAGAGGCAATAGTTACTGACTGCAGCTTTAAGAACCACTGTTTTAATTCATGCATTTCCTGACCAAAAAACACATTGAGTTTCATATCAACATCTTGATCTTTCAGTCTGACTCGCAGTCCCTTTTCAAAAATATCTTTCAGCAGATTTGATCCTCAGTCAACGGTTCTGACTTTGTTCCATCTCTGAGTTCCAGCGTGCAGGAAGGTCCTATAGCTTATGTTCTGTTTTATGGCTGTATGCTCCAGACATGCACAGGTAGAGAGGAAGTGTTGAACTAGACTGTGATATGCAGGAAACCGTAATCATTAGCCTCTCATTCGCTCTCTCTCTTTCTGTCTATGAGTCATTAATCTCATATCTGCTCTGTCTGTGTGTGTCAGCGTCCTGTTTAAAGCCTCTTTTATGTGACTTGTATGCAGAGCGTTTGACTGTGACAAAGTATTCATTTCACTTATAATCATTAATGATGTTATCTAGAGAGTTACAAAGTGTTTTGTCTGTCAGGGGCAGAAGAGCTTGAAATTGAGAGGCTTTCCTGTTCATTGTGGCGCTTTTGTAAGCATAATAACCTTATTCGCAAAACAACTGTTAAGTCTACTGCGCCCTAATCCGCAGCTGGCGCGGTCCATTTCAATCAGTCTTTGTGAAAATAAAACTAGTACTGCAAAGTATGTTTAACTAAAAATGAATACCGTTTATTGTTATTGTGTTTGTAGCTATTCTACAGGATATCTTAGCATTAATGTGACAAATTTTAGAGTTTAACAGATACACACATTCCATCTGATAAATAAATAATCTGAGTGATGGTGGGGAATTTACAAACAATTTAAAATTGTTTCATAAAGTGGTTGTTTTCAAAAATGCTTTTCTCGCTATTAGGTTCTAAATAGATCAGAACATTTTCATCTATGAAACAGACTAACAAGAAGTGGGACAGAGGTTTGTTTGAGACACATTAAACTTGTACTAGATTCTATAAAGACTGTGGGTATTCAGCTGACTGTAGTCAGATGCCTGCAGCCTTGACGATATTTCAAACGTTATTATAGAGTCAAAGCCGAGAACAGACTTATCAGTTCAGGCTGCAAACCTTGCAGCATGGGAACACTAAGAATAAGCCTTTGTTATCTTGGTGCTATTTGATTGTTTGCATTCATCTGTCTTTTATCTTTAAATTCTAGATTCCGTAAATTCTGTACCAAAAATTCTTTCTTATGTGTTCCACCTATTGGGACTTATTACATCTGAGAGCTTGTGCTAACATCTTAACTTCGTAGGCCTGTACTTGTCCTACATTATAGATGAGCTTAAAAATCCATTTTAATTCACCTGCGAAATTGATATTGGACAGAATTTACACCGTCAGATTGGTGCTGTTCTCTCCATATTTGTATGAACTGGCCCATTTCTAGACTCTGCTCTTCCAATGCTAATGCAACAGCCTTTTTCCATGTCAATGCCTGCAACATCTCCTTAGGTAAACAAACAACACTAAGCTTCTGGTAAACAGAGCCACAGCCATGCTTTACCTAAACATACACTAAGCCTCTGTTCCACGATCTCATTTTCTCTGCAGGGACTATGCGCCATGTCAAGAGGAAATGACAGTATTTGAAAATCACACATCATTTTTTTTACCACCTGTTGTATTGTGTAAATTTACGAGTTTAATCTGATTGGTTCTTGTGTGTTGGCAAAAGTGCAACAGCAAGTAAGATTTAGTTGCTATTGTAGAGAAAGATTATTAGCCATAATGGCTTAAATATATTGGTCTGTTGATAACGGGTGATTATAGGCTTTCAGTCTTGGTGGCTCAGACCTTAACCTTAATATGAGCTAATGTGGCTCATATACCTTAACCTTAATATGAGCTAATGTGGCTCATATACCTTAACCTTAATAAGAGATAATGTGGCTCATGGCCATTTCGGACATGCTAACAATAATAATCTAACTTCAAAAGCATAAGATCCCACCATCCGTTCAGAGCAATCTTCAAAGCCACGCCTCCTTCAATAGTGTGCAAAAGTATGCAAATGCATACAGTAGTTTAACAGGCAAGTAGGACATCCTGTCATTGCATTTGGGTCGAATCAGGATGTGAACAGACTTTTAACCAGCATAACAAAAAATAATCGCCTACCCTGCCTTTAAAATAAACAGCATTAAAATCGCATCAATAGTTTGTCAGTAGATGGATTTAAGTGGCATATGTGGTTGTAGTCTATTTTTGTGATTTTTCCTGAAAGAGAGAGCTTTCAGATGAGAGAAATAGAGCGCATCTATGACAGCTGTTTGCGAGGCAGAGCTCTGTGCTCTATGACACCTGTGACAGGGTCTGCCACTTACTAGAGGGAAGAATGAAACAAAAATTTCAGTGACTAGTAAAGGGGTACTTCATGGTGAAATCATCTCAGATAGTTTACTGCAGCCACTGTTCTCAGCAAATCTAAAAAAATCCCATGATTGTAGTGTTTTAAGGGTGCTGAGTTAATTGCTATATTTTAAGAGGACTTCTGTGAAAACCCTACTGATCTCACTATCCTATTAGATTTAGACTTGGTATAAAGAGCATAGGGTGTAAGGGCTAGTTTTTATGATACTGTAGTTTTACCGTGTTTTATATTTGGAGATTGTATGGAAAGTAGTTTGATGAATAAAACTAAAAATAAAGGATTTGAGCAACACGGGAAGAATTTTTTTGGGGGTTAACTTGTACTTCATGCTTCTTATACTTATTGTTTGTTGTCTAATTGCAGCATTTTTGCAACTGTAATTTGCTTGGGCTTTAACTGTAGCTACATAGGTACTAGATACTGAATAGCTAGTGATTCCAGTATCATATTCTGACCTACACAGATTTATGAGTAAGTCAGCCTTGTCCACAGGGAGAACTAAAGGAGTGCTTGTAGTCACTCAAAGTTCTACCCTAATTTCTCATAAAAGAAGAATTGTGTCTTTCCCCCCACACAAAGTGGACCTTCAGGGAACAGGTTTATGAATGCGGTCTGAAGTAATGGCCCAACTGGATGGAACTCTTTGGAGGGTTTTAAGTTACCTTACATTCCTGTCTGGTATTGGACCCTCTGCTACAATGAATTGAAAATAAACAACCTAAAGGGCATGGGAAATTGTTTGGTGACCAAAACTCGGAGAGAAGAAGAAAGTAATAAATGAGGTTTACTAATCAGTCCAGTCGTGCGCAAGTTTATTCACCACATGCATGGGTAAAAATGTTATTTTCAGAGTTTAATTGCTGCGCCAGTCCAATGTGCCAACAAACATCGTTTGATTAAACGCATTTGATTAAATTCCCGTCAACCAATGATATCTACAGCCTATAACGCTTGCAAATCTGAGAGCATTGATTGGTCGACAGGAATGTTGTTCCAGGAGCAACAAAATGTCCATTAACTTGTGCTACTGTTATTTAACTGATCTGAGTCAAATGATGAAACAAAGAACGGTACAGTCCTGAGTCTGAGATCACTAATGAAAATGTTTCTCTTTGCAAATGTCAGTCAGCAGAACATCTGCAAATTTGAATCTCTTTGTATTTATTACGCATCATCTCTTTTCTCGCTGACAGCATGCACCGTGGCATGCACTCCACTTCTTTGTGCAAAACCCGATAGCCTTTGTTATTCCAGCATGATCTGAGAATGGTCAAGGGGCATCTTTGCATTTTTTTCCTATTACAGACGTGCTGGCATTTGATCAGTGACCCAAAATCTTCTTCATGTTCTGTCCTAACTTTCCTTTGCCGTGTGATGTCAAAAGCATTCAGATCTGGAAAAAATCCCAGGTTTGAAATGTGTTCTCGGACCCCATTGTACATTTGGTACTGCTCAACAATCAATACCGATGACTGAACCAATGATGGGTATTGGTTTCTACCTGCCGCGATGCACTGCTGCTGGTAGGTTGGTGTGGTTGGGCGCATTTGAAAGGGTGCTGCATTGAGGCAGCTGCTTTCTGCTCCTCCGCAGATTCCGGTTGTGGCAGACAGTGAGCGAGTAAGAAGCGAGCGAGCGGAGAGGAAGGACCGAGAACGAGTGCCGCTTGTCTCCAAACCAGCGTCCGTTCAACTCACTCCGAGCACCGGCCGCTGTCCACCAGGACCTTCTGAAGATGATCCGGACCGTCATCTGTTTCCTCGGATTGCTCGTCGGAGGAAGTCAAGGTATGCACGGACGATTCCGGTCGTGCAAACGAGAAGTGTGAGACCAGGATTGATTGAATCGAGGGGGTCTTTCTGGATGTGGGGGACGTGGGAGTGGGGCGGATGTGTTGCGCGGTGCTTTGCAGTTTGGGCACGTCTCTGTGAAGAAAACATTTCTTTTGATAGATTAAGCGTGCGGTTTATTAGGAGCGCAAAGCCTCGGTGTTGGCGCTCGGTGTCGCGGACTTAACGGGGAGATGGCGAATTTGCGGCGAAGTGTTGCGCACGGTTGTGCGGTGCGCTGGAAGAGATCGAGCTGGTGTGAGATTTATAAACGCCTTGTTTGGGCTCTCGGACAAACGAGTAACTTTTCCATATAAGAGCTGTGTTTAAATGGCAACGCATTTTACTTGCGTGAAACAAAAACTCGCCTGGTGCGTGTGCGCCGTAAATGCAAACGCTGGTTTTTGCTCTGGTTGCTTTGCGCAACGATTGAGAGCATTGCAAATCCGTGGTGGTCCGATATTTGCATGCATTTGCACGGAGCACGGAAATTGGCTCGACAGTTGTAGCGGATATAAAGGCAGACCTTGCGGGAGAAATGAGCGCCAGGCGATAAACGTGAACGCACGTCGGTGGTTGCGCGTCGTTGCACACATTGCTCCACTGACTTGAACTTGATCATCAACTGCGAAAGTTCGCACAGGGCGGCGTCTGCGTCTGCGCATGCAGCGGCCGCTGCTTCCCACACGACGGCAGGTGGGGGTAGAGCGCTGCGTATTAACCCATGCAGATGGTGCGACCACCATGCGTAAGAAATGTCAGTGTAGGTTTGGAAAGCTGGTAAATCATTGCATTGAAGAGCTTTCCACGGATCTAAGTCACAATTACTTTTAAGGCAATCTCGCAGACTTTAGTTTACACCCTGATTACAATGTATCTCATATTGCTGTCGGCCAGACAGCTGTGCAGTTGCATGAAAAGCTCTGTAGTAGCCATAGTTATCATAAAAGAAAGCAAGTAAGTTAAAAGTTGTATTGGTTGCACGGTGCATGATCTGGTGCATTTAAATGTTTTGTCTGTCTGTATACATACCTACAGATGCATGTATATAGCCCTGTATAAGTAAGAGATAAAACAAGATGATGTTTTTGTATGTAGGTTATTTATGGGAAATGATTAAAAAGGGTCTTTGCTTTGTTTGTGGGATGTGCTAGAATAATGTAATAGGATTTTATGGTAGCAAGTTGAACGGTTTCCAGAAATTGTGGTTGCAAAGGTGTTGGAAATGCAGAAGAAATACCTGCGCCGCTCCACACTGCGTTTCAAAGTAATAAACACTGGTTTGGGGCCCGCCGTACCGTCACTGTGATAGGCTTAATCAGGAATCTGTACGTCAGCTGCATTTAATACGTGTCGACTGGTTCACAAGCAGTCATGTTACGATGTCAGCCTCAGGCCACTCTTCCTCACATAAGCACATCCAGCTCTGCTAATTAGTGCTTCTCGTGTTTCTATGAAGCGTCTGTGACTGACAGTTGCAGTGAACCATGGCTTGTTCATCAGTTTATCATCACCGAAGTCCCTTGATGATGAACGCTTGTTAGAGTGAGCGTGTGATGTCAGTTAAGCTGTAATTTACCTTCACGTTCTCCCAGGAATTGGAGCTGGGGTTGGAGGTCCACCTGCTGCTTGGGAAAAGCAGTGAGCTCTGGTTGTCTCATAAAGAGCTGGAGGACTGAGCTCTTACTTTTTTATGATACGGGATTGTTGGATTGTCTTTAGAGAGGGAGAGCAATTTGCTGTGCTGATATCCATTAGCAGTATCGCTCTTGGCTCCCCTTTCTTTGTTAGTGTAGGTTGGCTCATAGCAGTGTTTGTGCGCAAGTCTACTTTCACCGAAGCTCGTGGTGATAAATTGTGCCCAGCGCTGGTCTCGGTGGGCAGAGTCCTTTGAGATGTTAAGTGCTATAATGATGGGATTCCTCCAGATCTCCCAATGAATCTTAACAGTGGAGCATTAATAGATTTATGGCCTGGAATTGTGTGCTGTGTGTGTAGTGGTTGATTAGAACGCGGTAACATGCTCTCTGAGGATGTATCTGTGTGATGTGGCAGTACATGAGTGGAATAAAAATGTGTGTGTGTGTGTGTGTGCACGAGTGTGTAAAGAGAAGATAATGGAGAGGAGTCCTCAAATGACTTCACTGTGCTGAACTATGTTAACAAGTGATGTTACCTTTTCTCACTTAAGTGTCCTGGTGCTCACTGCTTCAGAATTTTAACAGCAGTATCACGGGTGTTGTCTGGTCTGTTAAAAACACACTAATAACTCCCAGTATATGCTTCTTACTTAGAGTTCATTTAGCTTGTTAATGATTACAGAAGCTATGTGGATTTTTATATAATTGTATATATGTAGTTAAAGGTAGGCAGATGGTTTCAGAAAGGTTAGCAATAGCAAGCTAGCTTTAAAAGTACATGATCCCACCCTTCCTTCAGAGCTGTCCACGAAGCTGCGCCTTCTCCAATACACACAAAGGTGATGCAAATACATAATTTGACAGGTGAACAGGACATCCTATCACTTACATTTATGCATTTGGCAGACGCTTATATCCAAAGCAACTTACAGTGCATTCAAGTTATACATTTTTGTCACTACATGTGCTCCCTGGGATTCGAACCCACAACCTCTTGTGCTGCTAACGCAATGCTCTACCACTGAGCTACAGGAGAACTCAATGCATTCGGACCGAATGCATTGATTCAACGAACTTTTTGTGGTCATGTGTTATTCACAGAAGCTTTGTATAAATATAATTACATAAATATATTTAGACTACAGAAACTGGAACACTAGAGAACTAGAAAATTTGTTCTGGAAAAAAATTACATAGCCTGCCTTTAAAACACTGAAAATGATATATTGTGATGTCTGAGGAACCGATAGGAAAAACAACAACTGAATGTGCTTTGAATCTCTTGTGATGTTCTTACACAATCAATAATGGAATTCATGTCTGAAGTTCTTAAGACTTGCCTGCTGTTAATTCCCGTTATAGAATCCTCTTCTCCTTGCGTTCACTCTCAGAGGCAATTACAGGGATCTATGGTTTCGTATATCAGCAGCTCTGGGCAAATGTGTAAAATTCCAGTATTACTCTCAGGCCTCCTGTGGCTCCAGGGATGAGATATCGAAAATACTGCCATTCCTCTTTACATTTTTCCAGCCATGCTGTCTGTGATTTTACACTACGTAATAGAACTTGGAGTGTGCTATAAAAAAGACTAAAACATTAAGCTGTTCTTATGAGAAAACGCTGGTGTGTGACTTCTCCCGGTGCCGAAATTGATCGTATTATGCGATTAATTGAGTGAATAGAGTGCCACACAAGCTCGTATGGAAATGGAATTGCCCCCCGTGGGAGTTCTATATGAAAATCAATTTAAAAAGTATTAAGAGTCAGCATGCTACCCCATAGAATATAGTGCAATTTCCCGGTTTTAGTAGAATGATGTTCATTTTAATAGGTGTTCTTTCTTGATTGTTGCTTAGATACTAACAAGTACTCCATCCCATAATTCTTTCCTTTTAAAAAAACTTGGAAATGTGTTTCTGTTAGTTAAAGTCCACTATGGTTAGACAACATGGCTGACCTTTGCAGAACATTTTGCATATGATCATGTTGCAAGTTCTTACCACAGTTTTACTCAGGGCAGGTCAGACATGTTGGAGTAAAAAGACTTGTGCTTTCAGCAAGATATTTTGCTTCTTATTAAAATTTCAGACAGCAGCGAATTTCTGAAACATGATATTTGATATGTCAGTCAATGTTTTTTTTGGGGCAGGTATGAAATTGCGGCAGTCTCTTTAAAGATTGCAGCCATATTGATCTGTAGGCCAGTGATTGACTGAATTATCCAGTAGGGGTGTTGGGGATGTGTGGTAAGATAGCAGAGTTTTGCTCAATGGTTTATACACCAGTACATGGAGAAAACTTGGACCCGAGACCTCCAGTGTTTTCCAGGTAATTGGTTCTAGTGGTCAGATATAAGATGAAAAAGAGTCCATGGAGAGCAGTCCAACTTTTTTTTCCCAGAGGCACTGAGCTGGCAGGAAACACCCTCTTTGCAAGTGTACACTGCATTTAGATTAGAAGACAGTGATGAATTGAGACCATAAAGAGTTAGAGAATAAAAAATGAGCATATCTTGTGTGAGGCTCTAAAGCTTGGGTCTCATATATCCATATCCTTAACCACTATGAAAGAGGTACACTGTGATGGTTATACCAGTTCAAACAACAAGCAGTGCTATGCCTCACACATTTAAAAGAATTATAGGTAAAGATGAGTGTATTAAAACTGCAATCTGTAACTTTTTTCATTAAAAATAAACCAAAAACAGTTATTGAGCTAGTACAATAACAGAACATAACAGTTCATGGTCTCCTTACCTTCCCCCGATTCTCAATGGTAAGTCTCTAATAATGATTTAAAATTTGATCTGTCGGGTCTGATTTAGTGAGAAATGTCAATTTGGCTTTGTTTGACTTAAAGAACAAAAAAAACATAAAGAACAGTTTGTAAAGTAACCTGCAATTGTATGTTTCAAACAGAGATGGCGATAGAGTGGTAAAAAGTTACAGATTGCAGCTTTAAGTAAATTTATTATCTGATATGTAGAGTGGGTGTGGCTACAATGGAAAATAGGAATAAAGTCAGGAACATAGGAATAAAGTCAGGAACATAGGAATAAAGTCAGGAATATAGAAATGAAGTCAGAGACGGACCATTGTGCTGTTCTTTTGTACTGCTCTGAGGTGCTTAAGTACATTTTTAAAAAATAAATGAAATAAATCTGGCTTCCGACCACATATTTGATTTGTGCCTGTAGCGTTAGCAGTCATTTTCTGAAACAGAATGCCATTGTGAAAAGTGTGTCAGCAATCAGCTTGCATTATCCCCCTGAAACTCAAAAGCAATGCTTGACCTTTTTAAGAGGTGGCTGTCTGTCTCCTGGAAAGTGAGTAAATGATAGAGGTAGGAGCACAAGTAGAATTCAATGAACAGAAAGTATGAGTTATGAAAATACGTCTCCTCAAATATTGTACAATGAGCTCCAGCTAGCATGGGACAGAGATCTGGGTATGTGTTGTGCCTCCAATCAATGGTATTAATAAGGACCCTGGGGAGGATTTTTAATTGCTCTCATATCAACCCAACCAGCCACTGTTATTGCTAAACTTCATACAACCTGGAATTATTGTAAGTAAATTGTATTGGTGAGTTCTATCTGGATATTATACAAAACAAATTCAGTAGTCAACCATTAGGATTCAATGCATGACAACAAGACCTGATTAGCTTCAAATGCTTAAGATTTGTTTCAGATCATCATTTAGCCTGTAAGAATGTTTCTCTAACATTTCCAATAAGTAACCATTAAAAATGTTATTTTGAATGTGCTAGGAAGGTTCTAAAGTTCAAAGACGTATTAATGTTTTGATATATAACATTAAAAACATTCTAGTAACATTACTGCAAGAAGGTTTTTGTTAACTTTTAGAAAGCATTAGCCAACGTTCTGAGAACGTTCTCTGTTAGCTGGGTTGCGCTTTCAGACTCTCAGTGTAATTATAACCAGAGAAAAGTCTGTGTGCACCATCACTGATAATGCAGTTTGACATTGGAAAGTGACCTCGGAACATATTTGCGTGGCCTCGAATTTAAGAACTGCAGCAATGACATGTGAGATGAACATCAATACTGCTTTTAAGGAGTAAATATGATATGTATTTCCAGAGAGAGGTAAATGAATGATTAAAGGTCTGTTTTGCCCTGGTGCCACAGTAAAACTTGAGAACGTTTCATCACTGTGATGAAAGCTCTCACGGATGTCTGCAGAGGAACCAATGCAGCGCCGCACATGCAGGATCATTATTTACAGCACAGATAAGTCATATCATGTGACAGTTGTTGGTTTAATGATTAATGTAGCCATGAATCTGTGTATCTGTGGGAACTGGGCTGCTTTTGGTAATGTTGGATGCGTTTCAGGAGGCGTTATGGAGAGCCTGACGATGTTTATCTGATGGTCTCTTTTGGCAGGAGCTTTGATTTTCACTCTCTCCTCGGGGCTGCTGTTGCGGCTTTTGTTGTGTTGCTCGTGCTACACAATTTACAACGCGATGTGGGAAATACTAAAGCTGTGATGTGGAAGAGTTGTATTGGGTGTAAATCTTGGCCAAATACAGACCGTCTTTGGTCAGGATACACATGAATTAGATGGTTGTCAAAGTGGGACAGGTTGCATGTTCTAATTCTTAAAAAAAAAAACAATAGTACAGTTTTTGCTGACAATCATTTGTATTGTGCAGTGCATTATTTATTGCCAATGTCAAGAGCTTGAAACCGTTGGATTTGAAGAAATAAATCAGAAAACCATCTGTATATTCAATCTGTAATTTTGAATATTGTATATCCTGTGCAGTTCATGTTATGAATATATATAATATACATATATAATATATATGAACATATTTCAACACTTTTTTTCAGGGGAATTTTTGTTTACTGTTGCAAGATAAACAAAATGCGTCCCCAGTTGATGGCCAATGTCAAATCCCGTAGCAAAACCACTTGCTTTATATATCTGTGTGTGTGTGTGTGTGTGTGTGTACACATCCACACAGACTGGAAGGTTGGTACCAGGGACATTCTCCTCATTTACAATAGATCGACAGACCTGGTTCATTACACAGGCTGTGTAAAGAGTTAGAGCTATCTGATGGAACTTTTCTCTGACTGTCTCATTCCTTCTCTTCTATTTATGTCCTTGAGTGCAAATTCCTCAAGCGAATCAATGCTGGTAGATCCTTCTTTAATTAAATCTACAAAGTGGGCAACATAATGATATTTGCTTTGTGTAACGTTAGCAGTATCTCAGAGAACCAGCCTTACAAAACCCTCCACATCAGAGCGCGTGCACGACAGGACAATTTCCGAGAAGCTTTGTATCTGCGCAGCCGTGACAAACGCCATGCCGACTGTGAAGCTAGTGTTGTTTTCACGTAGCTGAGCCTGATGGCTCAATTGAAAGTCAGCTGCAGTAAGTGATTTATGGCTTGGTTTTAATCAGCCTGCTGAAAATGCAATTAGACAGGGTCCCGTCGTGTGTAAATGAGCCGTGCCGAAGCCACTCTGGGAGGCGCACTGTTAATTAGCTGGGTAGGGCACCTGTTAGCGCTCTGTGCTGGCCGGCGTGGAAAAAAGAGAGGGGTTACGTAGCCACTGGAAACGGGGGAAGTGGTTACCAAAAGGTGGGTAAGGGACTTGTTAGTGAACCAGCCCAGACCATAGGGGAAGGAAGGGGCCACCTCAGAAATAAAGTGGTCGACGGGGAGAGAAAAAGGCCACTACTAGGATCATTGCTTGAGATATCAGTGGCGGAAAATGTGGAGTGGCAGAAATAAATTGGAGGACCCGTGATCTTTAAGAGCATAGGGGTGCTTGTTAGTGAGCCACAGGAGGCTGTGCTGTTAGAACGGATCAAAACAGCAGCGAAGGGTGGGAGGCAGAGATGTGGCTGAGATTAGCAGGTGTCAAATGTGTGAAAGAAAGTCCAGGGGAAATTGGAAGGTAGTCGATGCTGAGCTGAATAAGAGGTTGTTAGAAGGGGAAGGTTTGAATGAGATGTGTGTGGTGATGTGGAGTAAGGGGCAAAATGTAGGTTTACAAGGTAAGCTAAGGAAGTAATAGGCAAAAGAACAACTTATGGTGTGGCCCTTTCTTTGCTGATCATGAGTTAATAGGATAGTTTACCCCAAAATGTAATTTTTTCTATCATTCATTCACCATCATTTCATTCCAAACCTGTATGACTTCTGAGGAAAACAAAAGAAGATATTCTGAAGTTTGTTGGTAACCAAACAACAGTGGCACCGATTGGCTTTCATTGTATGGACACAAAACCAATTAGACATTTCTCAAAATATCTTCTATTGTGTTGTACAGTAGAGAAAAGTCATATGAATGACATAAAAGTAAGAGTAAATGATGGAGAAATTTCCATTTTTGGGTGAATTATTTCTTTAAACTCAGCATATACTTTGTATTTATTTGTGTATGCATATATACATTTTTATGCACACATATATGTATATCTGTCTGTTTGTCTATCTAGCTAGCTGGCTAGCTATCCATCCGTCCAAATATACACATTTGTGTATATGTTTGTTTGAAATATAATTTGTTCCTTCTTTAAAAGGTTATATGGCAATAAATATTGCATGACAACGTAGGTCCAGGCGTATGTTCTTTTTTTGATCTCTGTCTGTTGATGTTGTCTCTGACGTGGATATGTATGAGTTTATTTTTAGGTCCTTTAAACTCTCCATCACTGCATGAGAGTGAGTGAAAGAACAGAGTTGGGAAGATCAGAAACAGACATACCAGGGAACAACAGGTGGTCGTGCTCATCAGACACAACCAAGGAAAATGGTTTCATTTAGAACAGTGTTGTGCGTTACAGAACCCAACTCTGAGATGAATCCACTTCATTAGTTTGTGGCTTTCTGAGTTTCTGCCTTTAGTTAAAGTGGGTCTGATATTAAAAATTCAAGAGGGACTAATGAGAGAACTTTAATGAGCTGACTTCAACATTGGGGTCACAACACAATTTGTGTTAAATGGGATGGCTATAATTATGATGATAGATAGACAGACAGACAGACAGATAGATAGATGGTTGGTAGGCAGGTAGGTAGGTAGGTAGGTAGGTTGACTGGCAGGCAGGTTGGCTGGCAGGCAGGTTGGCTGGCAGGCAGGCAGGTAGGTTGGTTAGTAGATGGATGGATAGATGATTATGGGACAGTTATAATTATCCAGATCATTATAGTTGCTCATGATAAAATGAATGCATCAGTAGGTTCTGCTAGCTGGCAACTCATTTGATTCAACTGTGACCCGCAGCACCCGTACAGCGGGCTGTTTGGACAGATCATTTCAGCCTAATGCTGACGGTTCAAGATGCACCCTAATAAGTATTAAAAGCCTCATCTAGGAGCCAGGCGTGTACATCATTATAATCGAGTTGAGCAGGGGCCTGTGGACGTGAGCGTGCTTCTGCTCAATATGTCCAGAGCTCGCGTTTGACTCGGGGCATATTGCTGCATCTCATGTTGCTGACACCAACACAGAGCCACTGCACCGCCTCAGAGTTTCACCAGACTGAGCAACCCAACGCCATCAAATCCACATCTGCTCATTCCCGATCTCTGAGCCCGTTCCCATATGCTGCTCCATTTATGCGTGTGTGTTGCTTTACTGCACGCCTGAGATGACTTTCCCCTGCTGTTGGAGGAGTTGATGGATTTTTCTTGCCTTGCTCTGCTTCTCCTTGTTTGCTTGTTTTCAGAGGTGCAGTCTCGACTCCTGAGTGACTAGTTTCATACAGTAACATGGGGAAAGTTTCACAGTAGGCCTAGTTTAGCCACAGTTGCTCCTGTAGGAAGTGATGTACCTGACTCATACATTTGTCTTGGAAGTGATACTGAACACGCCTCCAGATTCGGAGTACACAGCCACTCCTGCTTGTTTATTTTCTCTCTGCATTCTGTCTTACTCGCTCGTTTTTTTATTAAACGTGATTTGACTGTAATTGGTACTCATTTGCAGTTCCCGCACATTAGCATCTGTCTGTGTGGAGGTGGAGTGGATCTGGGCTTTATTTTTGGCTTGCATTTGATGCGTTTCTGGGGCTTGACAGCATCAGTCCTCATTCCCATTCATTGTATTGAAAAGAAATAAGCTTTCCCTGTTGCATTCCAGGGAAGAATAAAAGCATCCCGGTTAACAATTTTAGGCTGTAAGAACGTTTTATTAAGTAACAAAAACGTTAAAATTATTGTACTGAAAGTTCTGTACAAAACGTACAGTCTTTTCCAAAAAGTTATTCAAACTTTTTACAATTCAATTTTGTTTTTGATATGTATGCAAGGACATTTTTTGATAACTCTGAAAAAACTTTTAGTGAACATTAGCCAATGTTCTGAGAACATTCCTGGTTAGCTGGGATACAGGTTTGGAACTACATTGAATAGAAGACAGGAAATTTTGGGGTGAAGAAATAAGGCCAGACTTGAACTCTCAAGCCCTGCATGAGCACCTCAGCTCAACGTGCTAAGAATTAGACCATGGCTCAATACAAGTTCTTGTTTTGTATTCATTTTGCATACATAGGCGAGGCAGTGTTGTTTCTCTTTGTGATGGTGTATGAGACAGTGTTTGGGATGAAGACAGTACAGAATGCCTGTGAAGGCAGCACACACAGCTCAATGAGAGAGCAGTTTTCCAGTCCCTATTAGTAAACATTGCTCTCTCTCTCCCTGTGATCCACTTTGCCTCTGATTAAAGCATTCACTCAAATCTCTGGGCTCTGCCCTCCAACTGAGATTTCTGTTCATTAATTAAAGCCTTAATGCAATTAATTACCACCTAAATGAGAATTCTGGGCTTGTTTGTTAAAATCGAAATGCGGAAAGATTTCTGCTTGTTTAATGGCTCTTCAGTAAGGCTCCTTAAAGCTCAGTGTTGTTTCGGAGTAGACACAACAAAACAGAATTCCCTGATGCTTCCCAGATCATGTGATGCAAATATTTGAAATACACCGAAATAGTAGATTAATGCTATTACACGACTATCCCTTGAAGGGACAGTTCACCCAGAAATTGTGATTCAGACATCATTTATTCTTATGTTAGGCAGAATGTTACAGCCTAACAGTAAAACTCGGTCACTGTTCACTTTCATTGCATGCAAAACAGAAGTTCTTCAAAATTTTTCTAATGTTGTGTTTAACAAAAATGTTGTCATTTTTAATAATTTTAAAGTAAACAACCTGCTGAAAAATGTTGTCTGCTATTTTAAACACATTTATTTATTTACTTTTCAGTGTCATACTGCAAACATCAAAACGCACCAGACCTTTTCAATTTCAACCTGACGTATTTGAATGTTTAATGATCGCATAAGATTTCTCGTTTCAGAGCGCGAATCAAAATAAGAAACAATAAAACATGTTGAGCCCAAGGAGTTCAGATGACTCCAGCTGTTTTGTTCCTGTGTAAGCTCATTCAGGCTTGTGGTTTTACGTGGCAGGGATTAGACAGAAAGGTGTGAGAGAGGAGGGGATGCCAATATTTCTTTCATTATAGCCAGCAGGCAAACAAATGCTTCTGCTGTGATTTCATCAGAGCCCCTTCCATTCGGTCCGGGCGATACTGTCGCTGCTCCACTGGGTCTTTATTCGGTACTGCTTGTGCAAATAGGTTTGTGCTGTTGTGGAGCGTGAACAGCAGAGACGGGTGGGGACGTATCTGAACATCAGGGACGTTCACACCTGTCAATAAGCATCTCGGTGGCAGATAGGTGCAAAGACATCCATATTCACCTGTCATGATATTTAGTCCCAATACAGTAAGAGATATTCAGAATATATATATATTTATATATGGAGCGAGTTTGGGGCGGGGCTATCTATTTGTTCGACTAATGGCAGATTGGGAGAGAACGTATGCAAGTAGCATGGAAAACACACTTTAGCTTTAAGCAAAACACATTTTTATAACTAGTTTACCAGAACACTAAGAATGTATTTTGTGACATTATTATATTCTGATCTAATTAATTAGCACTATGCCTAACCCCTTCATTTCCCTATAGTTTAGAAATATGTACATGTGTGTGGAATGCTGCATCGTAGATTGGATCTCCTGGACGTGTTTGCTTCTTGCTGGTAATTATTTTCTAATCTATATTTGCCCTTGATCCTTTGATGACATAATCAATTCACGCATCAAAGGCGAACTTGACAACTTAACTTTCGGTTCAGAACCTGCAGTTTATAGGTGCAGCTGATGCAGGTGAGATGCGCCAACAGCATGCGATAAACAAGGCCTGTGACATCATGATCACATGATCGTGGTCTGTTGAGGAGGGGCTGGTAAACGCAGCTCACCGCACGGATTTGTTAATGCAGATGGCTGGGACTTCACCCACCTGTCACCTTGTTTCATATGTTGTTTATTGTGTTCCTGTGTTTATGTATTTTTATGCGCTCATCATCCTGTGGTGTTTAGGGTTGTGTGTGCAGTGGAAGTGGGGTAAATGTGGGTGGCTTCCTGTCAATCAAATTGCCGAGCACACGTTTATGTGAGTCAGAGACTCACACACTCAGAGGTGTTTTTATTTTCTGCATAATGTCAGGTTGTTGGGAAACCGAGATGGTTGATGGCTTGGACTGCTTGACAGTTTTCTCATGTTTATGCAAACTGGTAATCTCATAAGCCCCTGTGGTGGCTATCCAGTGACGCAACACGAACCGCCCCGTAAGTGTTATCCATTATTTGAACTTAACAGTCGAAAATGAATATTGCCATTAATGCTTGAAATCTTCTCAGTCAGAATCTTGAATTAGTTACTGGATTTCTGAAAAACTTTAAACGTAAATGATATTCAACAAAATCTGTGCTTGAGGTTAAACAGCTCTGCTTGAACTTGTTTTGGCGTAATGTGTAAACAAACCCCGTCGTGGGTAACCCAGCTAACAGGGAACGTTCTTAGAACATTTACTAATGTTCTCTTAAAGTCATCAGAAACGTTGTTGCAGTAACATTAGAACGTTGTTTTAACGTTCTATATCATATATCAAAAAGCTGGAATGTTTATAACGTTACAGAATTAAAAATCAGTTTGAATAGTGTTCCTATAACAAAGCAATAATGTTCAATGGAATCATTAGGGAAACATTCTTACAACGTGATATTGTTACAGTATGTAATGTATTCTATGGTAATACTGGCTGGTCATTAGAATGACCGTAGGCTATGGAGATAAGAGCTTATTGGCTGGTGGCAGGACATGATTGCACACCAGCAGCTGAAGTGAAAGGGTTATTAGGCATTCTTTTTATTCATAATGAATTATACACGCAGCTCCCAGTCGGGATTTAGCTCCTGAGTGTGTGTATTAATGTTAAAGGTTCACAAATGAGAGTGCATTTTCAAACACGGTTATTCCCCAAGTGTTCATCGTCATGTTCTCGCCGTTGGGGGCTTCTCAACTCTCGCTGCGGGGGGACGTGCTGTAAATGAGGTGCTCTGTCTAACTGGTTTGTGGGCACAGTCTTCCAGGAGGTTATTTTCTCAGTTATTTCACTCACACTATGCACAGTTATTATCAAAAAGTGCTTTGGTTACATTGCATTGATATTTATCACCTGTTGCTTTTATACCGAAACCTGGTGTGAAATTCCGTGCTCGCTTTTTAAACGTTTTTATGTCTCCCACTCGTTTATGTTTGGCATAAACTGTGTTTAGTTGAATATCTTTCAGACTGTTAACCCAAATATTACCCTGTTACTCAACAAGGCCAATAACACATTTCAATCAATGTTGTTAAATGGTTAAACGGTTGTTAACAGTTTGGAGGGTTTGTAGGAGGGTTGGCGCATTCACTGTGTGAGGGTTATGGGAAGTGAGAATTTGGTGATAAATTGAGGAGGTTGAACAGGGACATAAATCCAGGAGATCAGAGAGAAGAGACAATTTCACAGGAGTTGTTGTATTAAAAAAGGATTTATAGAGCAAGCTGTTTAGATTCTGAATTCTGATTAAATAAACCCACTTCAAAATCATTGTAGAATGCAGATAAACACAAACCTTCCTTTTGGTCTTGAAAGAACTGACATACTGAATATTGAAAAGGTGCTTCACGATATCATAGAAGAGCCATTTTTGGTTGTATGGTTCCATAAAGACCCTTTTAACATCCATAGAACCTTTCTGATTCTCTAAAGAGTCTTTAGAGTTCTTTAGACTGTAAAATAGTAAGAAGGAAATGGTTCTTTTAGGAACCTTTGAGTAAATGCTTCTTTGGAGAACCAAAAATGGCTCTTAAATGGCATTGCTGTGAAGAACCTTTTAAGAACCTTTATTTTTAAAAGTGTATTATATTCATAATATCATTAACCTCAAACTTTGAGGGTCCTCTCTCACATTCTCTCATACAAGAAGGTCTTCTTTCAGGAAAAAAAATTGAGAAAGAGACTTTTGCATTGGCGTGCAGGAGACACATTTGAGATGGCAAAGAGATCTCATTTGTGAATTTTCTTTCCTCTGGGCTGTGACCGTGAGGGATATTTTGAGATCTCTATAAGGAGAGTCAATAGAGGTTTTCCCAGAGGTGTTTCTGTGTCTTTGTTAAAGAAGTCACATGGAAAAGGTTTTCAGGGGGGCATCAAAGGCAACAGTACTCCCTGACTGATGTGCCTGATGAGTGTGAAATTGTTCAGTTCTGTTAATGCCGACGATCGGCATACACGTCAGTGCGATTACCGTCAACATGCCATCTCCCCACGTTACCATGACAATCTGATCAAATGATTAAATCAGCTTCAAAGGCTTCCTCTATCAGACTCAGGCAATTCCGTGGTTCTGTTATTCCACAGGTAAGAGGGAATACTTACGGAAAGTTATAATTCAGTGTACGAAACCTTTAATGTTTTGCTGTCAAACCGTTTTTTTTCTTCAACACTTTGTTGTTGTCTGCAGAGAAAAAAGAATTAATTAAATCAGCACAGTTATGCAACCACAAAGCAAATGATGTTTTTCGAGGTAGACGCGTCCTAAATTGTCACATCAGTTACAATCTGAAGTTTTACCCAGTACATCACAGAGCTTTTCATTTTCATTCCCAAAATTCATAGCTGCAGACAGCCATCAGGCAACATGTGGGCCCTATCTGTGTGTATAAGTCACTGGTGCTGTTTTTAGACACACATCAATTTTGTCTTTCCTCGGGGAGTTTCTCAGCTGCTTGAAAAAGACTAAACGTTCCTCTTTTTGAGCCATGTGTGCTCAACAAGACTGTTATGATGTCACTCTATTAAAGGGGCAGTTCACTTAAAAATAAAAATTCTTTTACTATCTACTTCCTTTTTTTTAGTTTGCATAATTTTAGCTGTCCATTAGTCTGTTAATGCTGCATGGCAAGCAGTGATTGATTTTTCATAAGCTATACATTGACTCGCCAGCTAACGATTAACGTTACTAAATAGCTAGTCAACTAATATAAATCAATAATCTTGCAAGCCCTAATAAACTAATAAAGAACTCAGAAAGAGGTCAGATTAAAATCGAGTGATTGGTAGTTATTTTATTTGATGTAGCGCTTTGCTATACTATATATTACACATGCTATATCACCAATGTTAACATCGTTATGTCTTTCAGCCCAAGCAACCTAGCCAGGAGATATTTTTACCTTGAAGATGCTTGTAATGAATTTATCAATCGTAATTTAATTACACAGCCTTCCACCCACTCACATACACTTAACATACATTTATTGACTGGCCTTGGTGGCACAGCTGTTTCTCTGTGTTCACCTCATTCTCTTTCCCACCCTCCATATGTCCATTACTTGCGCTCATGAGCCCGTGGCCTCATCTGCTCTGCACAGACAGGTGCTGTCCGTGCTGCTGCCTAATTAGAGAGCGAGGGAGATGCAGGGGTGAAGATAGAAAAACACAGTGGCTGGAGGCTCCACTGCTCGCCTGGTTCGCTCATTTCAGAGATCTGCTTAGTGAGAGGAAAGGCTACGCGAGCAAACACGATTAATAATGTAGGCTAGCATGAGCTCTTCCCCTGTCTGTCTGCCACAACAGGACTGCTAACACCCTTTACAAATCTGATTTAGAGTGCAGAACTGGAGGAGAGAGAGAGAGAGAGAACTAATTCAAGGGTGCGAGTAAAGAGCAGGTGTGACACAAGTGCGCTGGCACCTGTAGCCACTAAAGAAGTCACAAGACGCAGTTAAACATGTTACTTAGATTGTCTGAGCTTCTGTTTTCCAAGTTGATGGTGATTTCTCTTATGAAAATGAACCATGGTTTTACTACAAATGAATCCACAAAAGCAGTGGTCTTCTTAAAACAGAAGTATAGTAACCATGTTTTTTGGCGTATTGATTTCCATTTGTATAACCACAGTTTTATTGCAAATACCATGGTTAAATTGTGGTTGCTATAGCAAAACCATGGTTAATTTGTGTTTACCATGATTTGACTATAACATCTGTGTTTGTTTGTTTTGTTTGTAGTAAAACCATGTTTAATTTTGTAGTAAACAGACCTATCGTTCTGCCTAACATTTAATTTTACGGTCAACAGAAAAAAAATTGGTTGGATTGGTGTGTAAATTATGACAAATGTGTATATTTTTGAGATGAAAATTGGTGTGAATGTGATCGACATGCAAGACTGTGGTGCTTCTGCATCATATCCTACTTTAGGAGAGCATCAGAGAAGAGACCCTAGAAGAATAACATGCATGGGCTGGGAGTTGGCTACGATCTTGGCCTTCTTGCCACAGACTAGCTGTGGACTTAAAACATGACAGGGCTAAAAGCTTCTGTCTTGTAAGCTAGCACGCTTGGCTTTAGCTAATCAAAATGGCAAAATGCCCAAAACAGGCAAAGCGACAAGTATTTGGAGAGGCTCACTGTGCAAAAAAAGAGTTTGGTAGCAATGTAGAACATTCATCATCATCATTCTATTGCTGGACTGCAATTTAGTGTCATCAGCATTCCCAGCTAACAATTGGATTGTAAGGACATTTCCCTGACTTTTCCATTAGTAACAAAAAATGTGTCGAGCATTATTTTAAATGTTCTATAAACGTTCAGAAGTATAGTTTATAAATGTTGTTTTTTGGTTATTTTATTCTGTAACATTTTAAAATGTCCCACTAACAACTTTTTGATATGATATATAATGTTAAAAAATGTTCTACCAATGGTTCTACAGGAACATTTTTTTACAACGTTGAGAGTGCTTTTGGAGAATGTTAGCAAACGTTTCGAGAACGTTTCCTGTTAGCTGGGTTGCTTGTGGGTGTGATTTCAAGACCTTTCAAACATCGGAGCCAGCACAATATGCACAATGTGCCTGGTGTTGGATAGTGCTGGATGCAGCCGCTTCCAAACCATCTCCAGCACTGTCATTCTCATTAGGACAGAGCAATGCAGTGGTCTGTTTAATTACCGGGCTCAGTGATTCTAAGAGCCAGCTTGTGCCTGTTAATTTAAAGCCCTGCTCCTTTAAACCACACGGCACCCAGCAAAAGATGAGTTTTACTGCCATCGGAGAATTATAAAAACGTAATAAATGCCACCCGGAACTCCAATTCGTATTTTAAACCCAACAGACTGAACCTCTTCCTTTTCATCTCCAAGCCAGCGTGCAGTAAAAACCGTAATGCTTCTTGGACTCTGTTAATGGGTGCCAGGTTCCTATTTCACTATGGAGGAATTAAATGCCGTTCTGTTTTCCGGGACTGGTGAAAATGAAGAATGAAAGGCTATGATCATAACTCCAGGCATGAAGGAATGCTGGTGCGAGTGTTGTCAGGAGCATATCCTTGCATGTTGAGAAAGGTACAGCTCAGATGGTAAATGTTGCACTTAGCACACATTAAAAGCAAAGTGCACTGCAAAAATGACCTAGCTTAGCCTGCATTAGATTTGGTTTGTGTGTCACTAGCTGAAACCAGATCTGTTGATGGTTGTGTTTGATATAACATTATGGAATAAATGAAAGATGTTTTCAAAGGGGTCAAATAATGAAAAATCACAATGTTCTTGATATTTTGACACAAGGATATGAAATGAACACTGTAAGTTTAGTACTTTTATAACTTTGTTTTTATATTTCTTGATTACCTAGTTTTTGTTGTGCTGGTTGAAATCTGATTGGTCCAGAGTGAGAGCAGCAGTGAGAATTGTATTAGAGATGAACATATTAGTTGGGTTTTACTCTGACCCATGCAGGATCCCGACCCACATGTGAGCTGTTGTGTGATGTTTTGTCCATGGCTGTATAGTCGTAAACACATGAGTACTAAACCATCACGCTATTCTCATGGGTGGAAAGTTAATTGTTCGCCGCCCTCCACCTCAACCTTACCTCAGATTACATGCTGCGATAAAACTGCTATGGAGCTAATTAAGTGCTCAAATGTAAAAACAGCTCTCTGAGCAGATGAATAATCAAAACACAATAACAAATGGAAGTGAATATGGCAAGGATGATTGGATATTGCTTGCCTGCTTTAGCCATACCCAGCTAACAATTTTAGGTTGTAAGAACATTTCCTTAACATTTCCATTAAGTAAAAAAAAACGTTCTAGGAACATTCAAAACGTGTTTTAAATTTGATGTTTTTTGATAAAGTTTGATAAAGAACTTTTAAAGAATACTACTCAACGTTCTGAGAATGTTAAACTGAATATAGCAGATGGGTTGTAAGGCAAGTCAGTTCACTCTTGGGGTAGTGATTGTTTTATGTATATACTGTAATAGGCATGAAAGAACAGCCCCTATCTACTTGCACAGGGGTGTATTTATTTTCTTGTGGAAAGGTTTTTGTGGTCTGTTTTCTCTCTGCTGTGTCAATTACTGTTTATTCTCAGTCAGCTCATCACATGTCCTGCTGGGAGTGTGATGAGATGATCTATAGGCCACAGAAACATTTCAGATTTACATGATTAAAAGTATTGGATATAGCTGGCCAGGCTGGGCTGTGGCTAACCACTGTGGTGGGGTTCAGCGTGCTTTGTTTGGAAGTCACCCAGCTAACAACTTTAGTTTGTAGGAATGTTTCCGTAACGTTTCCATTAAGTAATAAAAAACGTAATAAAAAAATTTAATTGCCCAGTGTTTTAGACATTGTATTAATGTTATTGCTTGGTTATAAGATCATTATTAAAACATTTCAAATCTGTAACGTATTTATATTTTATGTGTATATATGTATATATGATATATATGTGATACATAATGTTATATAATGTTAAAAATTCTTTTGGAGAACTTTTAGAGAATATTAGTCAATATTCTGAGAATGTTCCCTGTTTGTTTGGCACCAGCTTTGAAAGTCTCTGATTTCTGTGTCTTGTTGGTGCTGTATGATTTCTCTTCATGCAGTTACCCTTCCTGATGCCTGTCTCACATCACACGCACCAGAAGCAAGTTTAGCGGGGCAAAAGCACGACAGCCGCAGTGGGCGCATTCACATGAACAGAATTTATGCTGCAGAAACTGCGCTGCTCTAAACAGAAAATAAATGTATTTCTGGCTTGCCACACTGAATTTCATTTGATAACAAACATGATGAATTATGAAATATTTATCGGGTATGGGGCTTTGAGATCTATTGCAAACATGACCTAAATGTAATTACATTTACACAGTAGGGGGTTCATATACATGTAACCAAAACTCAGCCCAAGTTTGCTATAGCCATCTTAACTCTGGATTTATTGACACTAGACAAACAGTGCGGTTTGTAATGCATGTAATGTGCACTGAGCCTGATAAATAAATAATTTATCAGTAGCCGGCTCACAAACTATGCAGAATGTCATTTCTATACATTTATAAGGAATGCTAGCGCTGAGAGCTAAATCTAAATCTATGGCTTTATGTTACTGTTGGTTTCGTTCAGTTTTCTTCTTCTTGCAATGCTTGCAATGTTTTCCAAAAGTGCTATAATATAAAAACACAATACTGTATTTGTGAAATTGCTACTTTTTGCATGTCTCCTCATTCACATCCTTGGTGTTCTGTCAGTTAAATTGTAGTGTAAAGTGTCTGATCCTATGAGTGTTTTACTTCTCACCCAGTACACAGATCTCAATTCATGAAACTCATCAAAATACAGGAAACAGCAAAAAGCCTTCAGTGTGAGACTGCATGGAATATATTCCTTATTCCCATCTCCACGTTCCTCGTGCATTGACTGATGTGTTTTCCACTGAAGTCCAGTGGCGTGTTTGATAGAGCAGTACATCGGCCTATTGAGGAGTCATCTCTCGGCTGGTAATGACCATGAATGGCTTTCATTGTTTTTTTTAACCACTGCCATCATTTGTCTGCTGGTTGACAGTCTCTACAGTCGGAGCTCACTCTGCCAGCCGTAATTATGGCCAATCACTAGCAGAGTGATGAAGAATGTCAAATGCCACTTTTTTCTCGCTGTCTGCTTTGTCCCGATAGCTTCTTCCCTGGCATTTGAAGTGCCTCCTCGCTTTTGTTCCGCGCCTCAGCCTCTGCGTTCATCTGTATTTGTCGTTTCGTCCTTTATTTCTTCTCTTTCTCTTTCCATTGTGTTGCATCTATTCGTTCGTGGGCGGCAGAGGGCTGACGACCCCGTCTTGATGGCTTGTAACCTGACAGAAAGGAAATATTGTAGCGTTTGTCCGCGGGGCTCAATAGAGAATTGAATGATACAGATAAGTTTAATAGATGATGTGTACCTGTGAGGTGGACAGGTGGCAGTTGACTCGCGCTGCTTTGAGGCCAGAACGCTTTAATAATGGCTTTACCCTTGAGGTTTTACTCCTTTACTGATGGAGGCTCCTGGAACGAGCCTTATGGATGACTGGGCCCCGTTCAGAAAGAACTGTGACATTGACATCGACTTAGAAATTGATGACATTGATTTATTACCTACATGAAGGGCAAAAAAGTTCAAGTTCCAGTGTTTAGTATGTCAGAGATCTTTCAGAAAGGGCCCTTGTGATTTAATAGCAGGGCAGGCAGAAGTATTGTTACTGTATACTGTACACTGGGTAATATGTTGGATATTTATGGTGTATTCTATATTTTGTTGGTGATGTAAAATTAACCAACATTGTGAGTAACCAACACAGTGATTTTTATTGCATGTTTTATTTGGCCATTAATTTTTCTGAACACTGATAGTGTGGTAGTTTCACACACACTCCTTGTGTCACAACTAGAGCAATAAGACCGAGATATGTAACAGCATGTGTAATTTAAACTCTGTGTAATTAAAAAATGAGGTTGAGCTGGAAAGTTTAATTTACGTTTGTGAATCGTTACGTTTGTGTGAGTCAAATATTTGAAATTTCTCTGGCAAAAAATGTCTATTAAGACAGAATGATATTGAAAAAAAACAAGCACCTATTTTCAGCCATTTCACAGCAGATACGTACATATCATGGTATATGTTGAATATCCAAAACATCATGAGATAAATTTTTTTTATAATTTTTTTATATTGGGCAATTTTCTATTCTCTGCAAGAGTTTAAATTCTTATTTTATTTCTTTTTTGTTGTGAATAAAAAAATTGCACTGGAGCAGAATACATTTTCAGTCGTTTTGGAGCAGATACATATCATGGTATATACTGAATATCCAAAACATCATGAGATAATTTTTCTGGGCAGTTTTGTATTCTCTGCAAGAGTTCAAATTCTTATTTGAATTCTTTTTTTGTTGTTGTGAATCAAAAATTGAGCTGTAGTAAAATAGATTTTTGAAGGATATGTATCTTTGATTTGTTTTGAGTTTAGCTATTAACTTTGTACAATTGAATTTCCTCTGTATTCTGCTCCTCAAATCTTCCGGCACATACAGCTATCAGTTCACATTATCCCCAGACATGTCTGCAGCTGGTCTGGAATCAGTGTTACTGATCCCTTTAGAACATCACAGACGTTGACCAGCGCCAGAGTCATTCAGCTGTGCTTTTACTGCAGAAATCATCTGCTTTCAATAAAACATTATACGTTTTTTGAATACTGTTACTTTGGAACTTCTAATGAATTGGTTTCCTTTTAAAACCAAACCTTTTAGAAGGACTTTTCAGCTTATCTGAAGTCCAAGCACCGTTTCGTAGCCTTTGTACAAGTATTAGGCTGAGAAATTGATTTGTTTGATTTTGGAGGCCGTGTATATGTGGGAGAGCTTAAGAATGGAAGCCAAGCACATAGAAATAAAAAATAAAAAGCGTATGCCCCGTGGGAATATAAGTGTGTTACACTTGAGAAATGTGAAAGCTAACACAGTAACTGTGTGTTGTTTTTTCCCCCTTTGCTCTCTATTACGCAGTGTTGGGAAATGGAAAGAAAGGCCCCAGGAGAGCTGCCGACTCTTTTGTGCTATATGTTGGTCTCTGAAGTCATGTGCTTCGAGTTAGGCTCTCTTTTAAGGTTTACGTCCTTATTTTCCATCTGGCATTTGCTTTGTAGAACCTCAAATATAATGTAATTTACCTTCCATTTTAATTATATTGGCCTTTATATTGAAGGGAACTATAGGTGGCAATCAGCAGGGACCTGGAGATATAATATTATATCAATGTGTTTTGAGGTGATAAAATTTGTTACAATATTCATTTGTGATGCCTTAGTGAGAACTGTGATATTGCAATTGTTACTTATTTTTACGTATTTCAAGATGTGGGTAGAAATAAGGTTGTGTGCTTTGATCGAATGCAGTATGTTTTGCCCATTACGGATTGATATAAATGGTGATCAGTCTTCTTTTTTCCAAAATGTATTGATGATGTTTAAAATGCAGCTGAAATTTATTCTTGGTGTAAAAATAATGACTGATTAAGAGGCAAGATATGGCACTACCCTAAAATAGCATTTTTTCCCCACAATCCCTTATAAGGACAATGAGAGAGCACAGGAAATGATGGCATAGCTAGAACCAGAATCAGACGTATGTCACCCGCATTACATACTGCAGCACAGTTAAGTGCCTCAGTGAGAACTGCTAGGCCATAGCTACAACTGGTTTATTAAATTTATGTAGTCTGTGTTTACTTTCAGATGACTATTGAAGTTGCAAACAAAGCATGATAAATGATGTTACCTTTGTGATTACTGTGATTAGTGCCTTTTTGGACAGCACAGATTGTCTGTACTCGGTTGTTTGCGTTTTGATAATCGTTTGTCTGCAAAAACATGTCAGTTATATCCATAATGCATTGTGCCGGGCTTCAAAATGTTTTAATGGTGTTTCAAACGCTTGCGACGCTCAACTCAATCATCAGATCGATTCTGTGTCTTGATCCAGAGGACTTTCTCTGGGCCATTTGTAAAACTCCTCCTCTCTGTAAAACGGCCGTCACTCTGGACTGTTATTTACGGCGTGGTGAGCGCACCTGGAGAGGGACTGGGATTTACAGCAGGACACACAGCAGGTATCATGTCCCTGGTCAGGGGGAGGGAGGAACCCGGCGATCTGTCCTCTGGTGGATTTGCAGAGGTGGAGGAACAGTGACACAGTGTGAAGCTGTCACATTTGCTGTGTGTATTCCAAAATAATAACTCGAAGAGTAAATCAAATTTCTTTAATTATTGAAAACTAAAACACTGGAGAATATCACAAAGATCGTACACACACAAAAATCTAACGAACTGACATATTATATATATTTATGAATAAGATTAACTCAAACAGGGTTACAGAAACACCAGGACAAAGAAAAGGAACGTAACTGTGACAGAATCAATGTCAGAAAGCTACTCATAATTTAAAATAAACTGCTGTCAAGTTATCCTTAGTTACTGAAAAAGTAGCTAATTACATTAAAGATCATAAAGGTACTATTTAATATGATACTATTTAAATGAACAGTTTTGATGCATTATATTGTATTTTTCGTAAAGATGATGTGATTGTTAAAATGAATCTAATTAGTTTATTTGATCAGTAAAAAATGAATTATGACAATGACAGACATTGTGAGAACAAACTGGCTCACTAAAATGAACTGAACTTCCCAATAAAGAGAAAGGGCAGAGAACTGTATATCTGATTATTGTCTGAACTCTGTCTCAATATTTGGACAAATACAGCAGTCAATGCAACACAACACTGCTGTTCATTGCAAAATGTAGCTTGTTAAAAAGATTTTAAACTACTGTCATGCTACTGAAAGATGTAGTTTGTTGCATCGCTACTTCCCAACCCTGAAGAAGTATACAGTAGGTCTCTGCGAAACAAAAAAGGGTGTTTACCATGTATTGGGCATTTCTAAACCGGGATATGTATTTTTTAACCATCCAGTCAAAAAGATGGAAGCATGGTTTTGGTAATCGCCCACTTGACGTTTGCAAATCAGGTAAGATTAAAAAATCTGGTATAAAAACGCTCAAGAATGCCTCTTTTGTTCTGCAGAGACGCCAGTCTCACGTGAGAGATTGTTGCTCATAGAATTGTGCATTTTACCCTTGTTTTCCTTGTTTCATGGACATATGAACCCTGCTCACTCTTATATCCAATCCCCAGCAAATTTACAGCTCTTCAACCTTTCTATGCTAAACTTGCTCGCTGACAGCCCTCTATGTGCAAAGAATGAAGGGTGTGACTGATGGGCGAGATGACCCTGATGAAGGACCAAATCGACAATTCCCAGTGAAGCCCTTCATCATAATCACCAACAGAAAAGGATAAAGGCCAGGAAGAGTTATAGGGAAAAAGACAAGGCTGTGAATCATCAGCGCTCGTGGCGTTGAGAGGGTGTCGCTGAACCTGATAGGCCAGTGAAATGACACTTCCATGACCAGACACTGCTGGTTCAAGGGCTTGGAAGGGTGTAGACTCATTGTGGCTGGAACTCGGTGCAGAGTTATAAATTACAACTTGTATGTTAGCAACACCTCAAAGTGCACAAGTAGAAACTGTTTCAGCTTTGCAGTTTAAATGAGAAGCTCTTGTACTTCAAATCCCAAACTACTGCTCTCTGTCCACCAATATCTTTGTGTTCTTTTGTCTAGAGGTTTTCAACAGTAGGGGTGTGAATTTGTTTAGTAAAGCCTTGACTGTTTTTTTAAGTTGCCTTGCCTGGTCATTTAGACGCTGTTAAATCTATTTAGGTTTGCAATTATGTTCTGTAATTAAGACAGTATCACAAGCCAGACTTTTGAACTCTTGCAGCATAAATTACAATATCATTATTGCAATATTAGCATAATGTAGCTTTTCTGTACAAAAGTGGAGGCTTGAAGAATTTGTTGGCAAAACAAATGAACCTGGACTGTTGCAGTTCTAACTAAATGCTTTTATTAATACACAATTTGAACCTTGCAAAGCTTGTTAAATTAAGGAGCCACCTGCTTCCAAACGCTTAAAAAACAACAGGCTGGTCGTAATGACATAGAACTGTCATTAGTGCTCAGTGAGACAAAACTCTTGATTTGTATTGTTCTACACCTTTTTAAAATGCATATAAAGATGAATATGCAAGACAGTGTATTGATCTTAGTTTTGTGCAAATCTGAGACTTACGTTAATGGGTCCTTTATAATTTTAGCTCCAGTATTATTGAGCGAACTTTTAAAGGTAAAGTAGGCAATGTCGGAGAAGCTTGCAATAGCAGCCTAGCTTTAAAAACATAAGATACTTTCCCCTCTTCGGAGCGATTGCCAAAGCCATACCCTCAGTAGTGCATGGAGGTATGCAAATACATAGTTTGACGGCATGTACGATATCATATCATTGCACTGGGACCGAAAGCAATGATTGGACAAACATTTTATGGTCCCGTGCCTTCCACAGAAGATAAATGTATTTATACCACTGTACTTAGTGATTGCTATCAAGAGACTTTCAACTAGCATAACAAAAAATGTTTTTTTTTTGTGATCAACCCTGCCTTTAATATAAATAACTCATTGAAGCTGTAACTTTTATTTTAAAATGTGTCCTCATATACATTCACAGAGATTTGGGGCTAAGCCCCAGAAAGGTACAGCCCCAAAGCTGCTGTGTTTTTTAGGGATGGAGTTATGAAGTCACAGCATTGACCGTTTGACCCTTTGGTGATGGTTTCTCTCGTAGTTCACGATGTACTAATGCTGCGTGACAGGTGTGAGGTCTGCTGGGATACTGTTGCTAAATAATATCTGCTTTATGAGATCCTCTTCCTTTTTCTGTCCACATTGCTCTGAGGTGGAGAAGTTTGACAGGTCAAGCGTGATGCAAAGTTGTGCTGACTGGATATGAACTTCTCCTGACACCACTACTGTTCTGAAACGAGAGCAAACAGACCCGGAATGTTGACAGCGACTCATGTTTGATCACAAAGCTCCAGATATGGAATGCAATCTGGCTGGAACTTATCCTGGCTTGTACGGATGCAGTTGAGGATTCGGCCCAGCTTAACAGGACACTTTTTATCCTCCCTTTAATCCTGGCACAAGAGACTGGATCAGAGGAGCGTGAGCAGTAATAAAGATTAATCATCCAATAGAAGAAATCAATAATGCAGTCCAGGTATAAAGCAGGGCCAGAGTAAGGGATGCACAAGTGTGAGTAAATGTCCATACTGGGTGTGTTTCGACTAGGGAATAGGCATTTCCAGTTAAGTAGTCTAGTTTAGTACTCTAACACTCTCATTGACTGGTTGATAATGAAAGTAAGTTAAAAAACAGGATGATGCATGTGTGAAAATCAAATTTTGATTCATTCACAAACTTTGCATAACTAATATTACAGAGGAAATGGCCTTTGTCAACACAGGTAGCAAGATAAACAGATGCTTTCCCTAGCACTTTGTGGATAGATGCATGTGAACCAAATACACTGACAAAAATCAAAATATGGCCATACTTGGATGAATGTGTCTGTTAGCATTACTTTGTTCCAAAAATGTCTATTATTCGACAACTCAGTTTACAATTTTAGGTTGTAAGAACATTTCCTTAACTTTTCCATTAGGGAACAAAAAAGTGAAAAATGTTATTTTGAAAGTTTTAGGAACGTTCAAGCGTTCCGTTTTTTCAGATGTAGTATTAACGCTATTGCTTGGTTTTAAAAATGTTATTCATACATATTTTAATTCTGTAATGTTTTAAAACGTCCCACTAATAAGTTAATAATCTAACATTTTTTAATATCATTGATATATAATGTTAAAAAAACATTCTACTAACATTACTGCAAGAACGTTTTTTTGATAACTTTCAGAGAACATTAGCCAGTGTTCTAAGGATGTTTCCTGTTAGCTGGGTACCTGTGCATCAATTCTGCACTATCACTAGTTTCAACTATGGCTCAGCCAGTGAGAATGTGAATAAATTCAAGTGGTAAAAGCACCCATCAAAATTGACAATGCTCAAATGAATATTTAAATTCAAGGGCCTTTATTTAAAATGCTAATGAGAGAGTTATCCATATTTAGTGGAAGGAGCTTGTTCAAGGTCATCGGTGAGCACGTGGATCTGCATTACAGCTATGTAATTAGAGAAGCGTCAGAGTTTAAACTGTTGCTCTTTTTGTGGCGTTTATGGGGAAAAGAGCTCATTACTGTAATTAGCTGTTTTACCGGCATGGCTTTGCTCTCTGCCATATGACCATACGTTTGTAACCGAACGCTTTAATGTGTCGCTTCACATTTTGCAGCTGTTTTGAGCAGGTTTGTTTTAGCGCAGCGGCGTATTTGTGTTTCATTTACAAAATGTTTTAAAATAAACGTATATTTTTAATGGAATGCCAGGGTGACACCCACAACAAATTTAGTTATTTTCTCTGTTATATAAAGCAAAAATGAAATCTTTAAAGTACCAGGAACTAGATGAATTACCCCAGGGTAAACACACCTGGATTGGAATCGCTGCTCTGCATCATCGGCACAAAGTATGTTTGTGAATAGACGTATTAATTCTGTGCGTTTCAGAAGCCAGGTTCTTTTTCCTGTCTGAAATTGCAGTTCTTCACTGCATCTGCATTTATTTCCCCTCTATGTCAACAAAATTCACACAATTAGCCATAGCAAACAAGCTGACTTGTTGTCCTTTTACTGCGTGACACTGACAGAGCAGGAGACTGTCAAAATTAAGACTAATTTTGATTGACTAGCATCATGCACATCATAGTAATGTGCTTAACCCAAGAAGGATGTGTTCCTGTATATTGTTATCGTATATATATCATTAGAAAAATGTTTTACTAATGTTACTGCAAGATATTTTTTGATATCTTTAAGAGAACTTTTAGAGAACGTTCCCTGTTAGCTGGGATTATCTCTCCTTGTTTTTAGAAGAAGGTTGTGCAGCTTTGTGATGGTAATTAGTGGAAAGCTCAGAATTCTGGATGATACCCGAGACGTGACGTTGAAAGGGGTGCGTCTGCATAAAAAGATGGACAATGTTTCAGTTTCAGTGCCGCAGTTCAGTATTTAGCATATTACTTAACAATGAAAACTGCAATTGCAGCTAAAAATACTCAAAAAGTCGAGAACAAAAACTTGTCAAAGAGCAATTTTCTGGTAAACCGAGACATTGCAGCACAACAGTCATTAAAATGTGGCAGGTGTGTGAGCTGTGGATGAGGATCTCCGCTGTAGCAGTATAGTGGATTCTAACACTACAGATGTTGCACCTTTAAAATATTTGAGAAACAGTTGTGTTAGTACTTAATGAGTGTGAATAAGTTGTAGGTAACCTTACGAGGAGGTTTGAAGTTGCAAAGTTTTATTTCTAAGGTTAATTGTAAAGGTGACGTGTATATAAGACGTAAATAAGATTCATTATAGTCTTCTGTAGAAAAGAGTGCTTTTGTTTTTCATACTGCATACTTTTAAGCCATCTGGTGTAACTTTTTAAGTCTTCTGCCTGTTTCCCGATTTTAAGGACACAAACTCACCATTGATCACAGAGAAAATGGACATATGCAAATTCCACTCGGCCCCTGTAATTCAGTAATTGAATGACTGTTTCAGCTAAATGAATCCCACTCAGAAAGGCTTCCACTCAGGTGAAACACTGATAATGGCCCCTAACTGCCTCCTGGACTCTGGCCCAAGTGTTGAGCGAAGAAAAACCCCATTTTCATTTTTCCATTTTCATTGTAGGACTTAAATATTAGTGTAGCAATTCGCTCTCGATTAGCTCACAGCTAATCAAGTGTGCAACCACACACTGCTAATTTATGAGCTAGCCCACAATGCAGGACTGTACAGCTTGGCTGGGGCGCTTAACCAGGAAAGTTGAAGATAAAATGTTATTATCAAACTTGCATTAGGAAACAGAGCAGAAAATGTTGGATAAGCTAATAGCCTTCTGTTTTAAAGCACCGTTTTAACAGTCTTTGTTCCATTTTTGCAACTGCTGCGCTAAGCTCCAAGTGCGTTAAAGTTTCAGTGTTACAATACAGAGCAAAATAAAATTATAGGAAGCAATAATAGAATTAATGTATGTATCCTTTAGACGGTTCCCCAACTCTCCATAAGTCTAATCAAGATCTCTGCTCTCGTTTAGCATTGAAATGTCTTTAAGCAAAGGTTACACTGTCAGTGTTTACGAAACTGTCTAATTGTTATGTTATTGTTACGAGTTTTCCGTGTGATGCATCATGCGTAGTCTTCTTTAAAGGTTACTGCAAAATCTTAATACCTCTCCTTAAGCGAAAACGCAATTTAACACATGCATTTTTAAATGCAATATTCCGTAGACTAATCCTGGTGCATATATTGTTGTTTCTCTCTTTTTCACAGCAGGAGAGCTCAGTAGTATTATGGATGTGGTTAATTATACTAGTCCGGTGTGATAAACTATTCTAATTTTGCAGAATCTGAGATAAAAGTCTTCCTGCACTACTTCCTTAATTATTCCTATCACTTCTTTTTTCCCCGCTGTATGTTTATGTGTATTCACCGAGATATGCTTGAATGAACTGCAAGCTGTTACCAGCCCCTTAAGCCACTGCTGGTGTAAAGTGATTATCAATTGCAGGTTTTTTTCCACCAGACCTCCTAGGAAAGTTTTGACATCTAATTAGTAATAGTATTATTGGTAGAAGATATTAATAATAAAAGGTTTTGCCTTTGGTGTGGGCTGATCATCAGAATCTATAGAAAATGTGTGGCCCTCCGTGCAGACACAGTGTAATTTGTGCTCCGACACCTTCTGTTACCTATCACGTTAATGTATTTGATTGATATCGTTTAGGCAGTAATTGGTCAGCCTGCACAATGTAAGACTTTTAAATAGCAATGTGCAATCTTTATACTTTACAGCCCTTTAGTTTAAACTCAGGAGGTTGTGATTTTCATATGATATATTCATATAATTCTCAAATGTCCTTAAAACTTGCCATGATTGTATAGTGGTTAGTTCTTTACATTGTGGCTGCAGCAGCCCTGGTTTGAATACTGATAATGGTGGCTTGTATTAGGTAGGGTGGCTGAGTGCTCTAACATGCTGGATTTAAGCCCTAGTCTTTTTAGGGACATGGGTTCGAATTTCACCGCGGCCAAAGGTTTGATTCCCAATGCTGGCAGGAAATGACTGAAGGCATCTTTTCCCCAGTTGCTCCCTGGGTGCCGGAGTGATATTTGCCCACTGTTCTGGGTGAGTGTGTGTATGTTCACTATTCACCTGTATTGGGGGTTAAATGCATTTTAAGTTACAATACATTGACAAATACATCACTTTCAAACCTTTGACGGTGGGAAAATGATACCAGATAATATTTTTCAATTCTGTAAATGATGAACAATTTCCAGTTCAGAAAACCTCTGATCCTCATACTTAGATAAAAAAGCCAGTCTGATGGCCTTATGGTCAGTTTGCGGACAGCCGACTCAGCAGACGCCCAACTGAGCCAACATAGATTAGTGAAAAACAGGGACATCCTTGGACGTAAAGGACAACGACTAATCACCCCATAAAACAAAACATCCTCATTCTATCGGACACTTTAATACTTTATTTGAACGGCTGGCGTCTATAATTGAATTGGCCACAGTGTATCGGTGGGGTAAAATTTACTGGCTTCGAGCAGTAGTCTGCATGATGGGAGTCAGAGAGGTTACCTTTTATCCCCAAAGATTGCCCATTACAGGGGCTAAGTGGCTTTTTTATGGCCTCCTCTCTAGTGTTGCCCAGGTTTGAACTGGATGGAGAAGTTAAAGGACTTCTCTCTGTCTGCTGGGGATTGTTTAAAGAGGATCAGGGGAATGATGGCTCTCCCGCTGCACTCCGTCAGCGATATCAGACCCCCATATCTGATGAGTTGCTCACCTTTTAGCGTCTTTATCCTGGCTTTGTGCGGAGATAAAACATCAGTGGTACCATAAGAGGAACCTGATAGGATCTGTGATGTAGACATTAGTGGGGGGGGAAGACATTAAAGTTTTCCTGGCGAGCTGGTGCCCTTTGTCTGAGTTTAGATTAGATGGAACACATATTTTTGGTGCTTTCTCTTCTGAGGTTGTTTGGAGGATGTAGTCGGCTGTTACCTTTGCAACACAAAGCAGGTCTTTGTGAGTTAACACCAAAACGTCTGAGGATTGGACTTTCCACAAAGGCTTGTTATTAGGTTAATATTGAGAGAACACATAATGCGATGGTTTTGCCAATGTGCCCCTGACAACGCAAGTGTTTACTCAAGAAAATGATGTTTGCAGTGCAACTCAAGTTAGGTGGTTGTACTTACCGCTCCACTCTCTTAGAATGGCTTTGCTTTAGTATTTTTGAACTTTACCTCTGGCTGTATTGATTTCTGTTGATTTATGGTCTACATTGCAGATAAAGAAACAAACTGTCAGATACCTTTTATTTATTTATTTATGTATTGAGGGGGCACAGAGGCAGTACTGGCTTACTTTGTGCCATTAAACAGCGAAAACCTTTTCAAAAACTTTGTAGTTTTATCAGAATTTTTTGAGACATACGGGTTCGGGTCCCTGTGTGAACAAGAAGCATTGTTTTAGTCATGCATTCCAAAATATTACATATGCTATGGTGTATTCTTGAGCACGTATTTTAGTGTTTTAAAGGTCGAAGCACAAATGAAAAGAGACTTATTGGGTTTTGGGCTGCTACTCCAGACTGTCAGCAGTAATTTCACACCAGCCCCCTCAGCTGCCAGTAAGATCTTTCTTATGCCTCTCATGGTGAAGCATTGTGCCAATGCCAGAGACTGCAGCGACCAGACGAACAGACAAGTTACTGTAAAAATCTGTTGGCAGGCGGTTGAGCCAGGCACTCAGAAAGAACCTCTGCCAGTCGGCAGTGATTCTTACATTGGCAAGACAAATTGCTATTTCCTCTAGCTGCTCCTGAATTACAATTCCTGCAGGATGATCCCCTCATCAACATGTGCCTTCTGTGCTGGAGACCTGTGCACACATATCTTCAGGAAAATGCATGTTCCTGTCTGACTGGAGAGGAAGGACATAGTGCTGGCGACTGGTGCCATGACGTATAACTTCACCAGGTGACTGTAGGATGCTGATTATATGTCAAATTGTATATGGAGTCTAACTGATCTAACAACTAGTTTTGTCAAGACATCATCTTACATTTACTCATTTAGCAGACGCTTTTATCCAAAGCGACTTACAAAGGGCAAGAGCATTAAGCATTTTGTCTTAAGAACCAACAAGCCAAGTCTACAAAGCTACATTTACAAGTGGAAATTGTATTCTGATGCTATATCTTCAAACATATCTTGAATTTATTAAAGTTTTTGATGCATTTAAGAAATATTTAAGTAAATATTTTATATTTAAGTAAATATTTAAAGAAATCTTAAATAATATTGACATTTGACTTGGCACACATTTGGCAAATCTGAGCTCAGTTTGAGACGTGAGATTTCTGTTATTTTTTACAGGAGAAATATCAAAGTTTCCGTTTTTATTATTTTTGTTCTTCAGAGACGACAAGCTCTTATCAGTGATTTTGTTTTCTTATGGGAGTGTTTACACTTCAGGAAAATTATCCTATGAGTGGGTTACTTAAAGGTAGGGTAGCAATTTCAGAGAGGTTAGCAATAGCAAACTAGCTTTAAAAAGCATAAAATCTTAACCTCCCTTCAGAGCGCTCTCCAAAGCCACGCCTCCTCCAATACATCTGAACAGCATGCAAATACATAGATTGACAAGCAAGTGTTACATCCTAACATAATATTCGGACCGAATGCAATGATTGGACAAACACTTTATGGTCTTGCGCCTTCTACCAAAGATATACATATATATCAATATATTTAGACCACTTTACATAGTGATTGCTATCAGGATGTGAATAGTTTCAACCAGCTTTCCAAAAAAATCACCTACCCTACTTTTAAAGTTGTCTTTGAACATTAATCTGGAATAGCAGAAAGTACTTTAACATCAACAAAAATACTTCACATTTAATGTTTTCTTTATATGTTGGCCATTTATCACAGTTGTTTGTGAGTTGTTGATAAACATATGTTAATTATGGATTAAAATGCGTACCAAACAAATCTGACATTTGATAGGCTATGAAAGAATGTCAGCTGTTCTTTCAATGTCTTTTAGCTAAGCTGCTTTGGGCTTGTTGACTCTACAGCTTCTCTCTGACTATCAAAACCAACTGAATTCTGCTTCTGAATTAACAGATGATATGTGAATGCCTGCTGCCAGTGTGTTAATGCTGAGGAGGTATGCGCAGTCACAGATCAGCTTTTCCTGTGCTCGTATGCGTAATCTCCTCTCTGCATGTGTGGGTATGCGTGACTGCGCGCTTCCTCTTGCAGGTGGAATCACAAAGCGCTTATTAAACAGTGTTCCATCTGTTTAACCGTAACACCAAACTTAACCGTCTTGTCTGTGATAACCATGTGTAATCTGTGTGTGTGAGCGGTGATCAGTGTGTGTATTGTACATCCAGACGTGTGTGGATGGATCACACCCTAGATATTATTTAATAATCCGATGCATTGCTAAGAATATTGTAGCACCTTCCTTGTTACTTGTAAACATACAGAAATTTGCAAAGATGCATTTGCATTTTTTTAATTAATTCTTGGATTGTTTTATTAATTACCTCTTGCCATATCCCTTGGCAACAAGCATATCTGGAATCAGGATAAGTAGGTCTTCCAGTTTAAATATACAGTATCTTAAGAAAGTATTTACCCTCCGTTGATTACTTTTGTTATGTTGCATTTTTTTCTGTATGTTTGCACTTTTAAGTCAACTTAAAGTGTTAGTGGTTTTCCATTCGCTTTCAGAATTCTGATCAAATTATTAAACTTGTAATACTTTATATAATTTTATGCATTACTTTATATAATAAGTATTTACAAGGTATATCTGTGTATATGTTAACAGCATAACTAGACAGGCAGACAGGCAGATGCAGTGTGCTGCACATATATTCTGTTGCATATTAATATCATTGTAAATTCTCATTGTAATTGTCTTTTGCTGAGAAAGAAAACTCTTTCTTTGCCTTTGTAGTATTGCTTTACCCAGGGTTTAAACAGGCCTTAGCCCTGGGTTAAAAAGACAGTAACTCAGACTTAAGCACAGTATTAAACCTGCAGATGGTTAGAGGCCATGGGATTCACTAAGCCTAAATCTGGTAGAAAATGTGAGGTAGACTTGAGCCTGAAAATTTCTTTTCATCTAAATTGGTGGAATTAGAATAGATTTGCATTGATGAATAAGCACAAATTCCACAATTATAGGATGCAAAGCTTACCCAGACCTGTCCCAAAATTCTGCAATAATTAATGCTAAAAAGACAAAATATTGACTCTGGAGAAGGAAGTAGGTATATAAATAATAGAATAAACCCAGCACTATAATTGACAATTTTTGGGACCCATTCCCACCAGCTACTTTGGTGCCATTCATATCTGGGAATCCTTTTAGCCGGGTCTAACTGTGCACACAGCAGACAAGAAAGCAATCCAGCCAATCTCTGCTGGAGTATGACGTTTGTGCGGATCCCTGCTCTCTGCTGGATGCTAATCATATCGCTGCGTGGGTAATTGCTATTTCCAGTTAGCTCAAGGGCAGGAAGACAAGCTTGTCATTTCTTTGTCTTTGTTGGCTGCCTGTCACAAGTTTGGTCATTGATCATCTCCCCCGTTCCTCCTTTCTGATAATGCTGTTGTCTCGTATGGGTTCATTCTCCTCTGCCTGTCTGCTAATAGCCTTCTTATAGGTCTCCTAAGGGAGCATTTTACTCTTTGTACCCAGCTACGCACCTCCACAAGCAGGGTCACTATTATTAAAAAAATGCATTTTGGTAGCAAAGTGGTGCAAGTCTGTGTTGAAACCAGCTGAGCAGATGGTTGTAAATGTGCAGGGCCGCCTCGCTAACCTCAACCTTTGGATGAGAAAACACATCCTTGCAGTTTCAAACTCCCAGAATAAGGCCCTTCATGTCAGGATGGGCCCATCAAGCATCTGTCGGGGCAGAAGGTACCTGCATTGCCACTTACGTTACATACCATCAGCCTCACTTTGAGTCATGAAAACGGCTCCAGAACTAGGGCAAGTCCGCCCTTAGAGATTAGGGTACGAGGGGGGGTGTGCGGGAAGATGCTCTTTGACGTGCTGAAATAATGCGTGAGAGCGTGTTGACATCCATCGTCCTCCGGATCGCCCTCCTACCTGCCTCCTCAGCGCACCAGGGCCTTGTTGACATTTTCATCTGTGTCGCCTGCAATTTATGTGTGGTTAGTCCTGCGCCCGAGCGCGTGCCGAAACCGTGTAAATGTGAGAGAGAAAAAGAACAAATTGCTTTTTTAAATTGCCCGGACAAGTATCCTGCTCTTAGCCAATAAAGACAAAGTACACCGCTCTGCCCGAGGTGCGATGCAGTGGGAGCCAGTGTTTTCCTAGTCACGTAGTGTGTGTTAGGTGAAAAATTATTTTCCGACAACAGACTGATATGATAATGACATGAGAGACTTAAACTGCCTCTCATACGTCTTCATAAGGAAACTAGAGCGGCGGCATAAATCAAGATCTGTTGTTATGAGCGAGCTACAGTGTGACTTCATTTACAATAAGCTGCGCACTGATAGGAGCATGATGTCAAGAATAAACTTCTGCAACCAGACGGAGCTCTGACTCTGTGGGTGGAAGCAGCTCCGTGTCTGGTGAGGTTGGTCACTGCATGGGGTTTCGCTGTCTGCTTTTTTAAAGTTAACAAAGCACTGTGTCACTTGGTATCAGTCTGCTTCGCCCACTGATTTCTTGTCCTCATGCAACCAGACTTTTGAATGCAGGCATAAAGGATGGTTCACATACTCTGACCAGGAGCCACCCACTGACACAGGAGGGAGCTGTCTGAATGACGGGTACTGTAAAACAACCGACAGTTTGCTTAAGTAGTATTATGTCTAATATGTCTAATATATTATACAAGAAGTAACACCAGCAAATGTAGATTGTTCTATAGCCACAGTATTTTCTTAACATGCTAGGGTTGAGATATTGAATGCCTGCATTACCAATTTATCATTTATTAATTGAATTTATTAATATGTCTATAGCCTTTAGAAAGAAGCACATTTGGAATCAGAATACATTTTGCCAGTTTATATATACAGTGACTCCAGAACGTATTTACCCCCCATTGATTACTTGCTCTGTTGTGCTGCAGAGTCAATTTAAAGTGGCATGAGAATCTGAAATGGGAATGTTTTTCCTATTTTTTCTTTAGAATAATATTACTTTATATAATACTTATAAATATGTGTAAGGTGCATTTGCATATATGTTAACCAACTATGAAACAACTAAAATAGATTATAGATTTATTTAGATTTTAGATTAGATGGATAGATGGACAGACGGACGGACAGACAGACGGAAGAACGGATAGATTACACTGCCTTTCATGTTTTTCTTGCTTTCTCATTTCTGGTTGCTTCATTGCTGTGCTTTAGATCAACAACAGCAGCTAAGCAATTCAGCACAATTTCATCTGTTACGATTTCATGCAGGCACAAACTTAAATGCATCAGCCATTCCCATGTGTTTAGAAAGATCACAAAGCAGGGCCTCTGTTTTGCTTGCTGTGCTTGTTCTGAATATTGTGAGGCAAACACAGAATAATCCTTATATCAATTAATCAATCAGAAATCCCTGATGCGGTCATAAATCTGCTTCCATTAGTGCGCTTGCGTTGTCTTTGTGTTTCCCATGCGCTGCGGTAAGCTGTGAGCAGTAATTATTTCTAATGTAGATTGCTGTCACTAGTTTCAGTGTTTCGTTCATAAACGAATCTGTTTTTGAACAAATCTTTTAAGTGAACATGAACGATTCACTGACTTGCACATTTTCGCTCACACATTTACAATGAGGAAATGTGATTCATGTTTGCGAATGTGTAAAGATTACTAATGACAACACAATTAAAATGACAGAACTGTAACCATTTTTATACATTTGCTTAGGGTTTTCTTGTTGTATAGTTTAACAAAAGTAAAGCACAGCCGTTAGGGGAGAAAATAGGGGAGAAAAATGATTTGCTTTGTCATTATTTGTGGAGAAAATGCTTACGATGCTTAAACTCTCTGTCTTTTGGAGTCTTTTAGTGGATTTGTAGACTTTAAAATTTTAAATGGGGATAATGCGACTTGATTCATGAACGGCCCTGCGTTTTTCAGCAGTTTGAAAACAATCTAAATGATTGAATTAGACTTTCTTTTCACACTTAATAGCGTAGCCTTAAGTAACCTGCAGAAAGGGTTGCTGAAAAATCTGCAAGCGACGAGAAACAAATTCCTTTGTGAACCATTTCAAAAGATTCTCTGGAAAGCACCAAAATCCCACAACTACCTGTTCAATTCACCCTAGAAGCAGCCGGCTTTAAAAAGTGTGCTGATGAATTCTAGCATCTATTTGTTTCCTGTGGTGTGAGGCCTCCCCAGAGCTTTGTTCCACACCTGGCTTTAACGCCACAAGCTTTTTGATAAACGTACTTAGCCCCCAGATGAGTAAACAAGCATCTATCAAGACAAAAGAAATGCAAAAGGAAACAGGCATGCATTTTTTTCCCTCAGCAATGCAGTTTGCATTCGATATCCCTGATGAAATTTGCCGGAATATATTGATGGATTTATACTTCAAACAAACTCCCACTCCATCTAATTGAAGAATTCATCTCTATTGTATTGGTGCTTGATTCCAGGCCTCCATCACTCCCACACATAGTGGAATAAATGCCAAATATCGTTTACGTATGGTAACATTTAACTGACGCAAATTTTATAAAATGCACTGTGATTAAACCGTTCCCCGCCTAATCTGCATTCAAATGCCAAAATGTCAAAGGTTTAACACACTTCTTGTCATTTTAACAGCGTTTAAAACCGACACAAGAAGCCCAGCACAGTTTCTTCACATCAAACCGTGTCCTTCCTGTTTCTAGAAGATTCCATGCGCAGTCAGGAGCTCCCGACTGTGGTGGCAGGTGTGGACCGGGCGCTTGTCATTACGCCACATTATCTTCCGTCGGCCGTGTGCATCAGTCTTTTTTATCGTTCAGTCATGCCTGGCATGGAGATGAAAGCCACGCAAACCGCACCCTGTCATCTGCTTTAACTGGTTTATACAGAGCGGCTGTTCTGTGTGTGTGGTTCAGTGGTGGGTCGGTATGCAGCGCCGCTCCTCTCGGAGGTGAACGGGAGGTTGTTGTCTGAATGGTTGTGGTCCAGTGCTTAAGAGACCTGTCAGGATCGTTTAGTGTCACAGTGTGACTTGCAGATGAAAGGGCTTGTGCTTTCACTGAGGTTGCCTTTTTGTCTGACTAACTATTAACTTTTTCCCATTTATTCCTTTTGGCCTTCCCTTAACTTTCTTGCCCTTGCTATCCACACTGTAAAAGACATTAGTCTGAATTATCAGTCTTCCCGTAGCTCAGTTGGTAGAGCATTGCGTTAGCAGCCCAAAGGCTGTGGGTTCGATTCCCAGGGAACACACATACTGATAAAATGTATAGAATGCAGTGTAAGTCGCTTAAAATAAAAACGTCTGCCAAATGCATGAATGTAAAGGTAAATGTACAGTCTGTTCCTGGCTTCTGGTTTCTGTACTTTCAGTATGTTTTACGGTAGCTGAACGTTTACAGTTAAATGACAATTGTATGCAATATGTGACTTTACAGTAAACAAGGCCAGGAAGTTACTGTTATTTTGCGTAAAATCACAATCATTTGCTAGAAATGCATTGCAGTCATCTCTTGTATATTTACACATGACCTGTAATGGTGGCAATGGCTACAGTAACCTGCTGCTGTTTTGTATCCCAGCATGCATTGCTTTCCATTGTCTTATTTTGTTTGTATCTCTCTGTATCTTTGTCAAATTTTCCCCAGTAGTAATACCGTAACAGTTGTGATGTCTAGATAGACAATCTATTGTGTTTTAGTGCTCTGTGTGTGTGTTTGTGTGTGTGTGTACGCGTGTCCTTCACCAGTCCAACAGAAATATGACAGCCGCAACCGGGCTGATAGTTCTTCCAAATCATGGCGTTCGGCCCTGACAGCTCCAATCTCTTCTCCTCTTCCCCTTGTTCTCCTCCTGCCTGCAGAACAAGAGAGAATGATCTGGCTGTTCTGTTTCTTATTTAAATGAAAATATTATTACATTATGCCATGTTTCATTTATCTGGAGATGGAGTCTTGCAGAAATCATCTCTCCTCCATTGCTCTGTGTCTCTTTCTCTCTCTCTTTTACTGCAGCCATAAAAGTATTGCATTTTAGGTACATCACTTACATTAGAAGTATGAAGCCTCATTAATCAATTTCTTGTGGTTTATTTTCATTTTCACCTAGAAGACCATGTTTATGGGTGTTGCTTCATCTGTGGGCATTTTTATGTTCCAAGAATTGATTTTATTTTATTAAACTGATTTCTTGGAGGTCCATGATGTGGAAACTTTCGTAGCTTAATCACTTAACAACTTTTCATAACAAATTTTTCATAACTAGAATTTAAAAAATACAAAAATTCCCCATAAATTACATATGTAAATTACACAGTAATATAAAACTGTGTTTATCTGAGTGAGTGATTTAAACATAAACCAACTTTTATTGTGTGAACATGATATATTTTGAATGCATTTTCAATAGTTGGTGCTTTCGTTTACCAAGAAGATAACAGTATCAGTGATGGTCATGCTTGAGATGAAATATAAACTGATGTTTCATATAATAACACTAGCAAACAGAATATTTTATTGTGTGTCATTTCCAATGAAGCGTCATTTTGTCAAATTATGCAGACATGTGAAATTTGTTTGTTTGTGTGTGTGTGTTTTAAAGATATGGAAAATGCTAGCTTCGAAATCAGCCTCAGCAAGATATTATCTGCCATTTTATTGCACAAATGTCATTTCCTCAACCTTAATTTCCAGCACAAAGTGTTATCACACAAAATACATAATTTAAGATATGGTGGATATGAAATGTATGCAAATTTGACAGCAGTCTCTTGCAATGTGTAAATATCACCTGTTGAACACTAAAGCAGAAAAATAAAACTACTACAGAGTCCAAAAGTGTATTTAAGGGAGTTTATGTCCTAGAAATGCACCTAGTTAAAGAAACATGTTTCTGCATTTTCCACAAAACAATCACGTTGTAAGATGCCTTGCATGCTGTGATTGTTTTATGCATGGCGCATCAAAAACAACAGTGCAGATGTACAGCATGTTTCCTATGGTTTAAATATAGTGGGATGATAATTAGTTTTCAAATCAAGCGATGCAATTGTGATCAAGTTGCGGATGAAGTCTCGACCTTGTAGCTTTAACTGCTTCTGTCTAATGATGGAGAGAGGGGGTGTGGGGTACGTCGGGCGTGAGTGGTTGAGAATGAAAGAGAGTGAGAAAGACAGATTCCTCCGTAATTACAAAAACACTCATTAGAGTTTTTAATTAGCTTTCTGATTTAAACTCAGGAATAATTTCTATTTTATGCTCTCTTCAATCACAAGCTCTTAAACTAATGAGCTCTTCCTTGCTTTATTTCATTCCGTTTAATGCCTTTGTAATTGTGCACATTTAATAAGGATTCGGAGCAAAGCACTAAATGTGTGCATTACACAATGTGATCACCGAAACACACACACACGGACAAAGTTAATCATTAATCAGCTCTCCGCGTTAGAAAGCTCTTGCGCAAAATGATGACCACAGATCTCCCTGATGAATTTCGGACCTGAACCAGTGGCTTGCTGGTTTTAAAGAGTCGTCTCACACAAAGTTGCCCTGCGCCTGCTCAAAATTCTGCGTAAAGACACAAAGCTGCATAAAAGCCAGAATAAATGATGCTGCTCTGACCCACATCAGCTCTTTATTATCAAATGCAGTTCTGTATTCATTATTTATATTTAAAACATTAATCTCGTAACATTTATGCATGCAGTTGTAATTGCTGTGTAAATGCACTCCCATCTAACAATTTTAAGTTGTAAGAACGTTTCCCTAACGCTTCCATTAAGTAACAAAAAACGTTGTTTTAAAGGTCTAGGAACGTTCAAAATGTCTATTTTTTAGACATATTAACATTATTGCTTGGTTTTTTATGTAATTATGTAACATTTTTAAAACGTTCCACTAACAATTTAGGAATAACGTTTTTGGTATATATGATTATTAACATTACTTAAAGAACTTTGTAAGAACTTTTGAAGAGCATTTGCCAACTTTTTGAGAACTTTCCTTGTTGGCTGGGTTCATGCTACCTCTGAGCAACTTTAAACAGTCTCAGTGTGCCACGTTTGCAGAGTAAATATGTATTTAGTTGGTTAAAGCTGGTTTAGCTGTTTTTCTAGGTTGACCAAGTTGGTGTTTAGCTAGTTTGGTCCAAAACCTCTCTGAAACTATTAAAACAGACCAGGCTTAGCAGCATGGCCTTGCTGGAAGACCAGCTAATCATGTTTTTACCATCAGAGCTGTTAGCACGGGGTGTTAAGTCTGCATGTTAATACTAACTGTTCCATGCTGTATGTTTACTCACGCTGCATTCATTTAGCAGATCTGTGTGTGCTTGTTTGTTTGTTTCACTGCGAGTGCATACATATGTATGTGCATGCAGCGTTTGTGAAAGCTACATTAGCAGGGCTGCAAAGTAGCGGCTAACACATCTTCGCACATACGCTTGTTGTTGTTGATGCGGCGAGACAGCGTGTCGGATGCGAGCTGTAATGCAGAGTGCAGGCTCGGGTCACAGGGGGCGTCAGGGCCCGCAGCGCACATGTCATTGACGCTCTGTTTGCTGCTGCGACTCTGAAAGAACAGGCTGTTAGCATCACCCTTCGCCATACCCGCAAAACACGCTCACAATATCTGTACCCCAAACACACAGGCAGGGATCGTGTAGCATTCAAAATAAGCAGCACCTCTGATCGGAAAGCAATGAGTATCACAGCACTGCGCCTGTGCACGCCTGTTCGCACCGTGAGCCTGTTTATACTGTAACTGTATGTGATGCAGAACTCACTTTGAGAGCTGTGGCAGCGTTATATTCATACAAGAGGACGTGCGAGACTTCTTATTCCCATGCGATTCCAGGTCCCAGCAGCAAAGATCAAGTTGAGACAGGGAGCTTTGATATATGTGGGATTTATGCAGAGGAACAAGACCATGTGCTCAAGGGCACTTCCTGTTGCCAGAGTGCAACATTGACCACTTTTTTAGTGGCCTTGGTTCCAGAAATATTTTTCAATTCATTTATGCAAGCTCAGAATTCATGATAGGCCTGTCTGAAGGTTTAAGTGTTGTCTAGGAAAATCTTTTTCTCTGTGGAGAAAATGAATAAGTTTAATTTTTTGACTTCTGGAACCCCATGATGCGCTCTATTTCTCTTAGGTTGGAGGATTTGAGTAAACAAACACGCAGACAGGGGATTGTGCGGTCTGGGGGAGTGACAGATAATTAGCACTTCCTTTCCCCATCGGCTTTTCTTTATTAAAGTTTCACCCCATGTCAGAAAATAATTGGCTCACTCACTGTTGTGCTGTTTACTTTGCCTCCACCTGCAGTCTGGTGTTAGTCTGCTTTGGATCTTAGCTCGTATTGGTGCGTTGCGGGGTAGAGGGGTTAGAGTTGTCCCCGGACTAGGGTTGTCTGAAGTACCCGTACTTTAGTACTAAGTTGATGCTAGTTTCTCAGTACACACTTGATTTGGTCTTTTGTTCTTACTCTGTGTGGTAAAACATATGTCTGTCTGACCGGTGTAATACACTTCAAATTTCTGTGAAAATGCCCGTCTTGGCAATTGCTAAGGTAAACACTGTCGGATATGTCCTAAGTGAATGTAAACAAGCAGGGAAAAATATATATTTGGACTGTGCATTAGGTGTTCTTGTGTAAACTCTGTCTAATAGACAGAGACTCTAATATTCCATTAATATTAATCAAACAATTATATTGACAAGAAAAACAGAAAACCACTCATTGATCTTTGCTGGATAACTTTGGTAGCTTTAAGTATTAATGTGTTATATCTAATTCATACAACGAAGGCTATACCAGTGTTTTATGTAACATTTGATTACTTTTTTAATCTCTAAATGTTTACTTAAGTAAACTGAAAAGCGCAGTTTACTACATTCGTATCTTGGTTGTATTGTTTATTTTTGTTCCTTAGTTTGTCGCTTGTTTTTTTTGTACGTTGGTTATGTTGTTTTTTAGACTCAAATTGTTATTTACTGAAGAAATAAGTATTTCTGTGTGTTTTTGATTGAAACTGCTGTAAAGGATCGTGAAATTACACTGATATTGTTATTGACTTAAAAATTTGGTGTTGTGACAGTCCTACCCTAGACAGACAGACAGACATGCAGGCGTGCAGACAGACCGACAGGAAGTATGAAAACATGCAGGCTGGATGCACTCGTACCTGCCATGCTCCCTTCAGCCGGCTCTCTAATGGGAATACACTGAGACAGGCAAGACAGGAGGGCACAGATACGTTTGGCTGGATGACAGCCATGCAGACAGAAAGACAGCTCTGCTTCTGTAATGAAAGAGAGAGAAGAGAACAGAAAGAACTGAAGCGATGGAGAGCTGGAAGTACTTAAAGGAATGTTCTAGGACTTCAGACGTCTCTCAGAATTCACCTTTTAAGTCGCAGCTTCAGAATCACGTTTATGCATCTGGCCGTGTGTTGAAGACTGCCGTTCTAGAATCATCAAACTGTGCTAATGTACTTGTAGTCACTAATGTAGGAGGCACCGTATTTAATTGAGCAAGAATCAAAGCAAGGCTGAAGGAAGAAGAATGGACTGTCCAGTTACGTACTTTTGTGTACCTCAGTATTGATTATTCGATAAAACACTCAAAATGCGTCTTTGTAAACCAATTTCAGTACATATATAAACCACCATTGGATAAAATCATGGTTTTCAGCTGGTTTAAGATGGTTTTAAGGACCTTGAAACTGTTAAACTCATTGAATAGACTACATCTCTCAGGGGTCCTGTGAATTTAAGGCCCTGTACAGAAGTATAGTCAATTCAATCACTTGTATGGCCCTCAGGTCCCAGGTCACATTTTTATAATCTTTTATTGGTGGGCCCCCACTCACTTGGGCCCAGTGGATGGGGTGTACAGTACTATAGAGGGCCCCCCTCATCACAGGGCCCATTTCAGCCCAGCATTGGTCCTGCTTTTATGTCCTCACAGATTCGTTTTTATTCATGTCAGATTTAATATTGCCTCTATCCTGACTGAGGTCCATAGGGTCCTATCTGTTTAACTTCAGTGATTTTAAAGGGACATGATAAAATCCCAAAGGATAGACTCCAAAACCCCAAATAAAAGTGCTATACAGTCAGATAGACATTCAGGAGTTGTTTTAATTGGAAAAGCCCCGCAACACTATTGAATTTAATTGGAAAGCGTTTTCTTCCACACTGTTATTGAACAAATGGAACTAAACAAATAGCAAACAACTTTGTTAATTGTTTTCTGTGTGCATGGCAGACGTTGCATATACCCCCAATGTATAGAGACCCTAATCACTGTCATTGTCTCTAAACGACACATTGTTCCAATACTGTTCAAATGGGAAAAAATAGCATGATGTTGTGTGTCTTTGCAAGAGGCTAATTCAATATATGTTTGAAAGAACAGATGGCATGTTTCAGTGATATTTAATGCAATTTCATAGCTTTATAGTCTTTACATTGAAGCTTGTCATGCATTCCAGCCCCGTTTAAGCTTAATCCATATGCTGTGTGCGTGTGTGCTTTGCCCAGTGTTGTGTGACTGATATTTTTTAGTTTCTATTGCCTTTACCTTACATTGGTCTTAGAAGCACTCACAGGTGTTTTGAAAATGATAAACCTAGTTCATCTTCTTGTCTCGGTGTGCGGTGCGCCCATACTAAATCCGTTTCCCTCCCTCCCCCCGAAACATGCTCAAAGAGCGCTTTTGAGAGTCACAATATATTGTACTGAGGGCGAGAGTGGACTTTTCCTGGGTTTTTTTCCCCTATCTGCTGCATTTTCACAATCTAGAGAAATTTTGCTGTGGTGTTATCTGCGTGACTGTCGGCCAGGTTTATGAGCTAGCTTTGGTGGGATTGATAAGGGTCCTCGGGCCTTCTTCTCTGGTGTGAGTTTTTCGATCAAACTCAGTGGAAAAGTCCGACATCCTCACGACCTGCTATACTTGGTAATTCCAGAAACTTGCTGGGAAGATTGAAGTACCGTTTTACTTGCTAATCAGACCATTTCTGATAATCAAATATGACAGATAGTCCTGTAGAAAAATGTCAAATTAGATCTCATTAATGTCTCTGTTGTTTCTCTTTGACAGCAGTGAGATGAAATGAAGAACAAGACTTTTGCATAAATAGTTCCCTAGCTAACAGGGAACGTTCTCAAAATGTTGGAATGGAAAAAATGTTCTTGCAATAATGTTAGAACTTTAGTTATATATCATGTATATCAAAATGTTATTCTAAGTTGTAAGTGAACGTTTATAAAAACATTTTAGAATTAACTAAATGTTTAAATAACGATCTTATAACCAAGGATTAACATTTAAACAACATATAAAACACTGGACATTTTGACCTATCCTACAACTTCCAAAATAACATTTTTAATGTTTTTGTTGCTTAATGAAAATATTAGGGAAATGTTTTTACAACCTAAAATTGTTAGCTGGGATCCAGCTTGTCACATCTTTAAATAGACTGAAATGATCTCATTTCTCTCCTCTTGAGTTTTAAAGAAAATCTCAAGGTCAGACTGAGCTCAGATGTGCCAAAACACCAAAGTGTGCAAATCAAACATCAAAGATTTCAATATGAGCTCATGTCTAAGCAAATTCCTCCAAGACCAAATTATCCAGGCTGTGCTATCCAGCCTAATTTTATAGCTCTTTCTGTAGAGCAGCAATTGTCTCATTTGTGTCTATTGTTATTTAAGAAATATTAGGAGAAACGTCTAAAGGCACATTAGGCAATATCATTAAATTTTCACTTGAATGAAACATAACTCAGGACTTTCCATTAAGCCTCTGGAGCGATGAACTACAGTAGCTGCTTTTGCGCAATAACATTTTCCTCTGCGTTACAGTTTGGATTCTAATAGATTGTGTTGAACATTGTTTTCAAATACATCAGAATTTAGATTCAGAACTTCAGAATAACCCAATGCTTCAGGGTCAGATTCAGCACTAATCTAAACTAATACACTAGGAACTAATACACTAGCTACAGTGTGTTATAAGGTGTGAAGGCATTGTACTGCATGATGTTACCCATAAGTGTGCTCTCCTCTAGGTGTAATCTATTGGTCAGACTGGCACTCGTGTGTCATTTACTGGGCTCGGTTCACTTTAATGAAACATGAGAGAGGCTGCGCTGCTCTGGCTCAGACGCCTAATTAAACCAGGCTTTTATTTTAGCCCATCATTTGATCTGATCCAATTAAACCTGTGCTCAGCATAGCCGACATCAGCAGCACCTGAACACACTCGCTCTCCTCTTCATTAAAAAACCGTCACGGCGCTTAATGCTGCTTTAATAAATCCAGTAAACGGTGCTTAAAGCAGTTCCCATCAATGCCTGTCAATGAATTTAAGAACATCTTTGTAAATTAGAAAAAAATGTGAAGTCGAATAGTGCAATGCGTATTCTAGCTCTTGTAAGTCTGGTAGTCATCTAACCACCGCTTCTGTAGCTCATGTGGTAAAACAGTACTCCATTAGCAATGCCAAGGTCACAGGTCCGATTTCCTGGGTGTAGAAATGCTGATAAAATATATACCTTGAATTCACTGTAAGTCTCTTTGGATAAAAGCGTCTGCTAAATGCATGAATGTAAATATAATGCGATTGATCCTGTGCTTTTGCTTTATGACTCTTGGGTTGCGGTTTCCTGCAGGTCAGTGAATTTTGAGGAGGAGTCAATATTGCGGAGGCTGAGGTTTTCCCCGCGGATACGCAAACTATCTTTGCATGGATTTCCTGGAACATAATCACAATATGATCATCTCCACAGGACCAAAGTGGGATCTAAATAAAACAGGTCTGTTTATAGGAATATTGCACTCGCCAGAACAAATTTATCCAGAATAGAGCCGGAAGCATTTGAGGTATTACACAAGCAATTGCCTCCGCAGATAAACTGCCCTAACCGAATAACGCAAAGCAGATATTACTATTAATCAGGTTAAGATTTTTACTCCAGAGTTCTGAAAATCGATATCATCATTTTTGAACTCAAATCCAATTTTGTTTTTTGATAAACATCCTTTATCGCACAAAGAAATCGGAGTGTTAAAAGTAATAAAAATGTATCTCTCCCTGTGTTGCCTGACTGAAATTGAATGTTCGGGTGCGAGTGATGTGAGAGTGATGTGTGCAGTCTTTTCCCACTAGGCAAACTCATTTGGAAATTTCTATTTCGCTGGCAGCGTGCCTTTCTGACATTTCTCTTCTCAAAACAAATCAATGTTGACATTTTCCACACGCCTCCTGACCGTTAGCCTTAAGACTTGGATGCCTTTGAGTGAAGGAAGATATTTGTATTTCCATACCTCACTCCCACTTTCTTAATCCATACTTTAACATTCTCTCTTGACTCGTGTTGGCTTCTGTTTGCAAAGCCGGGGAAAGAAACCCCCCACTGTGCCGGAAGCTGGTGCGAAGCTTTTGCTTTTCAAACTCGGTCTTATGAATGGAGATCTCACAGCGCCTGGTGCGTGTTTGTGTGTGCATTGCTGTGTAAAGGTAAAGAAAAGAGAGTGAAATTAGAAATGATTGATAATAAGGAGAAAAAGACAGGTGTGAGGAACGTGGCACAGGTGGAAAAGATGAGATGATGGTGCGATTTGTGTGTAGCGAGAAAAAGACGTGTGAGCTGGAAAAGATAGCTTAATGCACCGAAAGACACGACTGATATGTTTCCTGCTGAGATATGGTGGGAAAGGATGAATGACACCACTGTTAAAAGTGATGCCAGGCATTATTAAAGCCAGTATCACAGATACCAGAACTGAAGCTCTTAATAAATAAAGAAAGCTTTAAGGATAATATACGTAGTCATAGCCATCAAACACTTTATTTAAAAGGCCTCATTATTAACAGTAAATACATTGTGAATAATCCAGATTTTAGATGTGTAGGAAAAACTATAATTTATTGCAGAACATGAAGTTATATCACAGCAAAAACCTTATATGTGATAAAAAACATCACATTTTATATCATCACTGTTTAGTGGAGTAACATACATTCCCTTACGAAAATTAACCAGTTTTACTAGTTTACCAAAAAAACATGGATAATATAGTTAAACCATGGTAACCACAGCAACTATGGTTTTACCATGGTATTTGTAGTAAAATTGTGGTCATAAAAAAACCATGGTTACTGCACTTTTACTGTTGTAAAATCATGGTTAATTTTCATACAGGTTGATATAGTTCTCTTTTTCTTAGAAGATAAAGGTCCATCCTGTTGTTTTTGCATTGCTCACTTTATTTTAATATGTGCCATGTATCAGCACAGTATGTGTCTGCTTTTGTTTTAACATTTAAAGTTACTTTTATTTATGTAACAGATACTTCTATCTGAGTAAGCAACTTACCAATGTGAAAAACTGTAACCGGATTGATTCATCCCAGAGAGATCAGAAACATCAGATGTTTTATGATACAAAGTTTCAGAATAACTTTATAGACTAGTACAGAGATGTAGGTGAGACACTTGAGAACAGAAATAGTTGGGAGCATTATGAGTTGAGTTCTTGTGTTTAGATGTATGTTGAAGGTAGAATGGGATTCATCTGTTTTTTGATGAAGTTGAGAAGATTATTCCATTGAAGTTCTGCATTGAATTGTGCCTGCTGATTGTGTCATTTCCATAGTGGGATCAGAGTGTAATCCGTAACTGTCAGTAACACATAATACAGGAAATCATTCAGTGTTTGGGTGTGTCTACATTTGTGTGTGTGTGTGTGTGTGTTTGTTACTGCTCAGAACGGGACAGAAGACATGGAGTTATTCAAGGTAACATTAAGGAGACTCACAGTTGGCCATTATGACCTTTCATGATAAAAACAATTTCCTAATACAAATTTACTAAATAACAAACATAGTGGTAATATGTTCGGTGAGACATACAAGGCCAAGAGAAAACCTAAATTAATCTGACTCCCTTTCTATTGGAATTTGAACTGAATTGGCCACGTCCCACAGGATGTTGTTTAACTCCATTCTGAAGAATTCTGGGTAAATTAGAGCATTCTGGGAAATGAAGTGTTCTTCCATGGTAAGAAGCTAACAGCTTCCATGGTTAACAACATTTTTGATATATATGATATATAATGTTCTACATATATATCATAAATTCTGCTTATGATATTGCACGTTACTGAACTTTTAGAGGACGTTAACCAACGATCTAAGAATGTTCCCTGTTAGCGATGATGTGCATGTATGTGTGTGAGTGCGTATATACATACACTGTAGTAATATACATGTATATATGTTTTGAAAAGGCCTGTTGTGTGTATTATACCATGTTTATGGGTAATTCATACTGAAAAATGTGATTGAGAAACCACTTATATATAGAATATAAACAGAATATAAATGCTTTTCTTGAATTCTCATTCTACTTTAATCCTACTCCCTTAAATTCTAATTTCAATTACAATCCACATCTTGTTTGCTACCTCAACTCAACTTCAGCAATTGAATTGCAATTTAAAAGGCTCTTTAATTCAGTTGTGAATAGCGCACAAGCCTGCTCTGTTGTTGACAAGCGAGACGAGGCCACACAACAACTAAAATGAGAGTTAAATGTTTAAGCATTTCTTGATTAAAACGAAGCTCACGGGAGGAATTGTTATGCCTACGCACGTTCCTCATTGAGATCCAGCTAGGGGTGTACAATTTCATCAGGGACAGAACTGAGATTTGCTTTAATCTGACAGACCATTTATCTTAAAGTCTGCCTCAGTATGATAACAATCTCGCCCCATTGTTCATCATCTGCTCTACCTGACTGAACGTTGAACTTTTGCCAGATTCAGGAACGTCGTCCGTGTCTACCATCCCCGTGCCTCTTGTGGATTCGATCTGGTCCTTTTCCTCTCCTCGTTTCTCGTTGTTTGTCTCTTTGTTTTTCTGTCTCTCCCTCCCAGTCACCCCTTCCTCCCCCATCAGCAGTGGAGTTGATGATCAGGCACAGAGCAGATGCTCCCTGCCCAAGTGGCCATCTCCTTTGACTACCCATCAGACTGCTGAAATGGAAAACGCGGCCTCCGTGTGCGAAGAGCTTCGAGTATAATGCAGTCATTACCATTCCTGCCCGACCCGCCACAGTAACACACCCTCATGCGCTCCCACATGAGGCACACAGAGTACCGAATGCACCAGACGGATCACGTCCGAGGACCTCCACCGCCCATGAGCGATTTCAGAGAGGGAGCGGAAAATAAAGAGATTGTGGAACATGGGCCTCAATAGTAGTTGAATCGTTCTTTGCGTTTGATTAGAGAGTGTGAAAGCAGGAGAGTGAAATAAATGGGGAATTTACGAACAGATTTCAGACTACGTTGGGCAGTTGTTTTGTGGAAATGTGGTCTATTTGTCGAAAAAGTATTTTCTTTGGAAGTCATGCAGACCTTAGGCTGAGCACTTAAGTGCTGTCTGGTCCGTTAGTGCTGCTCTAACAGTGTTAAAAATACTTCATTTTTCCCTGTTGTCTGCATCTGTGAATCACACTGGTTCAGTTTATGCTGCTTACTAGACATTTCTGAAGTAATGTGGATGACTTTACTTTCAATCATTGCACAGTTTATGATCAAAACAAATGTGTCCCCAGCTATCATTTTTAGGTTTTAAGAACGTTTTTCCAGCATTCCCATTAAGTAGCAAAAATGTTAAAAATGTTTTGAAAGTTCTAGGAACATTCAGAACTCAGTTTGAGATGATGGTGTCGTTTTAAAAATTTTCAACTAACAACTTAAGAATAACGTTTTTGATTTATATGATATATAGAGGTATTAAAACATTTTACTAAAATGAATGCAAGAACCTTTTTGAGAACTTTGAAGGAACGTTAGCCAATGTTCTGAGAATGTTCCTTGCTGGCTGGCCACCTGCCTGACAACAGAGAGACAGGCTCAGTCAAAGCAAATAAGAGAATAGCATTTCCATAAGGCATAGATAGAGATTCTTTTCCTATTATAAATGTACTGATGAATGTCTTGTTGATACAGCACTAGTACGCTCTTTTTTTAAAAAATAAAAATGCCACTACAGATATGTGCCCTCTGCTTTTATTACAGTGTCTTCCGTTCCATTAAAAAGAACAGAACATCTTATCTCCTTTGAAATCCTCTTGTATCTAACCTAAAGCTGCTCTCTGCCCAAAGTTAACCGTTATTACCCCAAGATTCTTATCCACACTTTCATAACTGGGGACACTTAATGGAGACCTTTGTTGTTAAATTTAAGTCTGACTTTTATACTGAGAAATTTTATAAGAAACATCTGATTTGTATAGACACAAATGAAACTTGTGATGACAGTGAGACTAGCTTTAATATGAATGAATGTGGATGGTCGAGCCCAGATAATTATGTCTTAGAAGAACTTGATGATAAATATTGGAGTCCGTATTGAAAGCTCAGACTCTTGCAGGCTTTAGTGTCTTGGCAAATTCTGAGTCATAGTTTGAGACATTGTTGAGATCTTCATTGAAACTTTAAAGGAGGCACGTGAAGATTATTCGGGTCTTCCTTTAGGGAGAAACCCAGAGGAAAATGTTATTGCTCCAGTGGCTCTTTCAATGCTCAGGAGATTTGATGGAGATCTCAGTTTTGTTTCATTTAAGTATCCATTTTGTCTTGCGTGTTTCTCTTAAAATGACATTATCAACAAATAAGACAACTGTTAAATGCATCAAGTGTATGTAGCTGTAAAATTATTGTGGGTTGTAGCTAAAATAATTTGCATTTGGGTACTGAAATTAATAATATTGAGTTTTGATCAGCAGACTTGTCAAATCTGAGCTCAGTTTGAGACACTGTTGAGATCCTTCTGAAACTCTGTTGGAGACATTTGTGAGATTTCTGGGTCTTTTTCTCTGGAGAAATATCTTAGGCACAGGAGGATTGAGCAGAAGTTGTACATTTGCTCCCAATTAATCTCACTGCTGTCTAAGAGAAATAATTGAGATATTAAAGAGATCTCATCTGTGATTTTTCTCTCCAGTGGGAACGTCTGTGGAACATGAGGCGTGCAAGTTCAGTCTCATTGGTGCCTAGAAGAAACAGTTGAGTTATCATGACAATTACAACCCATAGTCTATAAACACAATGTATGCTTAACGAAACACATTACGAAGGATATGAAAAAACTATTTGATACACATCGCTCTGTTTCTTGTTACGTCCTCATTTGAATCCCCTTCTCACAGAAATCTTTCCCTAGTTCGTCTTCATTGTCTTTTGGAAGTAAGTGAGCCATTCATAGTAAATTAATGAAGACATTAGTGGAGGAGGAAAAGGCTTACTTGAGTATTCATTTGAGCTTGATTTGATTGTTCCCTAATTTCACAGAGACTGAGGGAGGATTCTTCTACAAGGCAAGCGAATTTGATTTCCTGCGATAAAATGGCAGTTAAAGTGATTAAAGTCGAATTACAGACTCCAGAGGGAAAGACTGTAGCGTTGAATGAATGACTTGGGCGACTTGTGCAACACTTTGACTACATTAGAGATCCATTTGTGTATTTTGGTATAAAAAGCTCTGTGTGGGTTTGTGTAAAGGAAGACTAAAACATTGGTAAATAGTGACATATGGGGGGTACGTGAAAGACTATGAAGGATGTTTCGCTATGAGTTTCATTGCATTACAGACCCTGTGAGGAATAGATGCTGATTAAATTGGGTACACTTGGAGAAAAATCGTAGCTTGCCACGTTTAGCCTCAAGAACAATAGTTATTCAGCTACTGCTTTACTGAAACCTGGTTAAGACTGTTGTGCAGTCGTGTAGATTTTCAGCTGTGAATGCAGATGATAAGAGTGGTTTATGGTAGGCCGATTAAAATGAAAAATCGGTTATCTTTACCCCAATGTGATGACTTTGTTCCACAAAAGAAAGGATATCTTGGCCAGTTTTTGCCATGTAATGAAAGCATTGTATATATTTCATATATTCATATTTTATATATTTTGTTTTCTATATTTCTGTATTACATTTTTTATATCCTGGCCACTCTTCACCGGGTGATGAAAGCAAACAATGACTACATATTTTATATTTTCTATATTTTATTTTCCATATTTCTATATTGTATAGTTTAGTATCCTGGTAATGAAATATCCCATGTAATGAAAGTAAACAAGGACTGTATATATTTTATATATTTATCATATTTTCTATATTTCTATATTATATATTTTAGTATCCTCATAATTTTTTGCCGTGTAATGAAAGCGCACAAGGACTCTATATATTTGACATATTCATTTTCTATATTTTGTTTTCTGTATTTCTATACTATTTTTTCTTTCATTACATTAATATATTTTACATTGATATATTTACACAAATTCTTGTAAAGTCAAATATTGAAAAGATTCTGAAATATATCGCATATTTCATTTGGACTTTTGTTGCTTTTATTTTTGGCAATATACATAAAATAAACATCCCTGGTGCACATTTACTTTCATCTTTTTAAAAAGAGTGGACAAGATACTCTTAAAAAACTCACCTTGTGTTTGTCACAGAAGAAAGTCAAATGACTTTGAACCTACAGTGTGAGTCCATGATAACAGATGACATCATTTTTGGGTAAACTGTGTCTTTAAGAAATTATTCCATCCATGTGATTCTTATCCTCGGTACAGTAAAAGGATTAGACCATGTCTTTAAAGCAATGTAGGTCCAACTCACCCACTGTCGCCAACACCATGCTTTGGCCGGCTCCCTGTCGAGTCATTCGTTTCCACTAAGGAGTGCTTTCACGCCAGAGCAGTTCAACTTTAGCATCTATCTAATTTTCCATTGGGAGAACTGAATCCTCTGAGGACGGCAGGCAATATGGGAGACCTCACGCAAAGATTGGAAGCGATTAAGTCGGAGTCTGGCTGTGAGAAACGACCCCTGCGGGAGGTTACAGTGTAGGTGAGTGATGGGGGCAGGCCTGTTCCGCTCCGACTCTGCCAGATTCTGAGTGCCTGGAAGAGGGCGGGTAACAGGGTCACCATGTGGGTGTGAAGTGGGCTGGCTGCTTTTGGATCTTGTTCAAGTTTGTAGAGCCTGCTTAGGAGAGGAAGGCCCTCAGCCAATGTTTTGCTGTTAGCGTGAATCGTTAGATCTAAGGACATTTGGACCGAGAGTTTTTGTAGCGTATTGACTTCAATACGATCCAGAGTTTTTATCAAAACATCAGCATTTTTGTACTGTAAGTGTTACCTTTCGAGTGGCCCTCCGCAGGGAGTAGCTGCTTAGCAGTACCTTTTAGCTTCCTGCCTGGGCAGGTGTGTAGTCCAAAGCTGTAGTCTGTAGTGGGCGGTTAAGTTGTTATGAGAGGCCGGACTCATCTAAAAATTGTGCAGTCAACCTGCTACCCTGAAAGTGGGTGGCTGAGCCAATGCAAAGAGACAGAAGCGATTATATTTAGGTCTCTGAACTGTTTTCAGCTGTACCCTGTCTTGGTGCAGCTGAAGCAGAGACTGGCCTGGAGAATATCTGAGCCGTGTTAAAAAGCGCATAGTGATCTGAAGTGCTTTTTGTGACCCTGCTGATCTACAGGAGAAAGGTTGAGAGCCATGAGCGATAGGATGTGAGGTCTGTGTGTGGGTGAGTAAAGGGCTGCCAAGTCCACCCTCAAGGTATAGAGAGAGGCTTGAGAAAAGTTGGAATAAATAAATAGCAATAACAGCAACAATAGTATACATATACTAACCCAACTAACAGGGAAGGTTCTCAGAACGTTGGCTAATGGCTTCTATAAAAGTTTTCTCAATGTTATTAAGAAATGTTCTTTCAGTAACATTAGTATAACTTTTTTAACATTATATATCATATAACTAATAAGTTACATTTAATTATTATTAAAAGTTCTTTTTATTGTTTTAAGTTGTTGGTGGAACATTTAAAAATGTTACAGATTTAAAAAAAAGTTAAAAGATTGTTAATACAATGTTTAAAAACTGGACGCTTGGAACGGTCCTAAAACATTTTTAACATTTTTTGTTACTTAATGGAAATGTTAGGGCCTTACGACCTAAAATTGTTAGCTAAGTATTGTCTCAATCCGTAAAAAAAAGTAAATATAGCTAACAGAGAAGAGAACTCCTAAAGCAAATTCAAGCATATTTTATAGAGATAAGCATATCTAATGCAGCACTTACACTGTTATTGATATTTCTCAGACATTCAGCTTTGGGTTTTTAAACTACTGCGATTGATTTTGTCAGAATTGCTCAATTAAAACATTTCACCGTGCTCTGTAAGTGCTGTAGGTCTATTTTAGGGTTATGTAATCTTTACTTTTTATGAACTTTAATATTAAAGTTTGAAAATCTCGCATTGACTTAAATTTATATAATGTATGTAGCATTCGGTAATAAACTGCAATTATGCGATTTGCACATTTAGCACCTGGCATGTATTCCATAATTTTCATTTTTAAAAGTATCACTTCTTTCATTTCATATAGATGTTTTATATTTTTAAAGCCTTTGTGATTGCTGTGTAATTGCATTTACTGTATACATTTACTGTATACCTTCCATGAGCAGCATTAAACAGTCTGTGGAAATGCACCTAAATGCCACTTCAAAACTGGTGCAACTGAATTCGCCCCGGAGTGCTGAACAAGAAGGGTGTCATGACAACAGCAACTCATCTTTGATGCTACTTTTCATTTACACTGAACACAGAAAAAGATAAAACCTAAAATTACCTAAAACTGCTGTCATGCACCCGTGCACCAATGTTTTTCCTTTAGGAAGTACAATTTGTTCATTTGGTGTTGACATAGAAACAGATGCCTAAACTCGCTGAATCTCTCTGAGTGCATGTGACTCCTCCAGCAGCTTATCTCTGTATCTCTGACCTCTGTTCTTCTTTTGCAACCCACTCGTTTCACAATTCATTGGACTGTTTCACTCTGTTAACTCCATCATTCATACATTTTAGCGGTCTCATTGAATCTTCCTCGCTGCCCTTTTCTCATTTATCACTAGATGTCTACCGCTCCCCTTCCTCACGCATGGCCTCAATGCGATGCCTCATTTGTATTTGGAACCTGATCTCTTTGATTTATGACTTTATGCATTCTGTTTTCCAGTAGACTCTTCTTTTTCCCCGCAAGGCTGTATTACTGCAGATTAGAAAATAGAAGAACGCGCATCACTCCTGCGCGCTAATGTATCAATTCCCTGAAGCCATTACTTCAAGGTCATGTTGGCTGGTACGCTGCTGTTTCCGATACCTCCCTGGTACTCTGAAAGAGCTCTTGACAGGTATACCTGTGTGCGTTCCTATCCTCTCCGAGCAGATGGACCACCGTGGACTACGGTTGTCGCGTGTGGATCCATCCATTCATTCGTCGAGCTCCGAACATCTAATCCTCTCTGCTCTTGTGCTGTTAAGATGCTTAAAGCTGGAGGGAGGCATGAGCCCTGTGTGCGAAACTCTCAATCCGTAGATATTCCGGAGAGAGGAACTGCTGGCGCTGCATGCTGCCAGTGAAATGCATCATTGACTTTATCTCTATCTCTGCTTTGAAGGCCGTAGTGGCCTGTCTATCCAGAAGCTAATTTGCGACTCTCTCTGGAATATCAGAGTAAACAAGCACGCAGGGTAGAGAGCGCATGAGAGCGGGATTTAATAAAAAAGTATCTGGCTTAGAGGGTTTGGAGGGGGGCCAGGCTGCTGCTGGAAGATTGACAGTAGGGGAGTGACTTAGAGGTTTAAGAAACAAGAATGGGCGCAGTAATTGCGCTGTAAATCAGCAGCTGGAATTGCACTGCAGGGTGCCTGGTTTAAAGTATAACGCTGTGGGATGCAGGGGTGCTGTGGGAGATGCAACACCCTGCAGTGAACAGCAGATTCACGTAATGTGCTTGGAGGCGTAGATGTATATAATCAGAAATCACATGTAATGCGCATGATGCACGCTCAGTGGAAGGGCGTTTGCCTGTTCTTATGGTACCACAGCTTCAATGTGTCAAAAACATGCAATGGCTACTGCACCACCTCATAGGAAGTGAACAGCTTTAAGAGGACCGAATAAAAATAGCCCCACCTTTTACCAAAGTGAAGTTTAGTCTTTAAATTACCAGTGTGCCCGAATTTCCGTTCTTTCTGTTCTTTCTTTCAGCCTGTGTATGTCTAGGTGAATATTTATTCTTTTCTCTGATAATTTATTCTCAGCACAGCACTGTTAGACTGAGTTGTACCCTTTATCGAAATGACCCTTTAAACACTTCATGAAGCAATTCAAGCTTTTCATGAGAAACAGATTAAAACTCACTCATGCCCTAAATCAATTTATCAGCAATCGGTTGAGACGGCAAATTAACCTCCGCTGTTTCTAGTGAGAACCTCTTCATTTGTTAACAAGTGGATACACCCACCCGCTTACCATCACGTGGACTATTGTGAACGTTTGGATGCGAAGCACTTACCTCCGCATGCTGTTTATTTGGATGTCTGCCTGTTTGCCTGCTCCACCTTACAAGAAGGACTCATCTCTCCTGCTGTGCTGTCTGTGTGTGTGTCATGTGATGTCTGTGTGTCAGTGATTCTGTCTGTAATCACAGCGGGTTTTCGTGGCTCACTGGGTGATAAATAGAAGGGGTAAATGGATATACTTTTTTCTTCCTGTCACCAGATCCATCGTTGGTTGCTTCTTCCCCCCACCTTCAACACAGCAGGCTCACACCCACTTCAGATGACATGTGGAAGGAGTGCATGTGCGTGTGGGTTTACTAAACCAGATGTTGGGAATAAGTTTATACCCAAAAGTCAGCAAACCTTGACTAATCTTAGCAAAACCCCATTTTGGGGACCTCCTCATTTTTAAAAATGCTATAAAAATAAAGTTTTCTCTCAATTGTAAAAATCCAAAACCTTTTTTTGTTAGGGTTAGGGTGTGGATTAGGTTATATTCTTTTTAACTAGCTGTGTATAAAAGCAATAGATGTCTATAAAATTTCCCCATTTAGACAGATAAGTGTCTGTGTGTGTCGACACGTCTGTGGTGTAATACTGTACAATTTCATGTGCACTTGCAAGTACACACACCAGTGTACTTATACAACCAGTCATATGAGTGAGAACAGTGTATTTTTTAATGCAGAAAAAATATCTACACTTTATTAGCATCCTTAAGATCTAAGCAGGTCATGTTTACCCGAGAAGCAAAATGAAATAAGATACTAAATCTTGTTTTCAGAGATAGCTAGTTAAATTTAGTGAGGTTTATGTTTAAAAACAAGACACTTGTTTGTCAAAGGGTAAAAAATAAGCATAAGATATATAGTAAAACACCACGTTGGCAAATAGTTTTTGAAATATACTGTATATTTTACTGAACACACACACACACACACGTTTCAAACATTACTGTTCACACACACATATGAGCATAAAACTCTTTGGTTGTTGCACCACTTCTTAGACTGTCACCACGAGCTTTCCATTTTTAAAACGTTAAAAATAGTCCAGCTTTTAAAAACATCTCATCTCGAAACCCCTGCATTCTGTTCTGTCTAGCTGTTTTTAACAACAAGAATGTGTCTTATGTAAACGCCCCCTAAGGAACATGTCTGATTGAGGTCAGGTAAGCCTGAAACCAGCCTAATTATACAGAGCTTCCTTAACAGCAATTAGTCAACTAGTCATTCAGGCAGCCAACTGAGTTTTCTTTTAATTTGGCTCTCACAGGTTTATACACACACACACACACACACAGCTGTATTGGTAGACACAGTTCTCATAAGCCAATGTTGTGAACACAGTTTAATCCTAAAGAGCCAGGAAAGCAGATATACTTGTATAAATCAATAGATCCTCAAGGCTGTGCGCAGCCAAATGTCAACACTGTATCATTAGAACCGCGTGTGTGTGTGTGCGTGATCATCTATCCATCCACTTCATCATTTGTCAGTCCATCGTATAGAATGCATTCTGGCCACATAAGCTGTTAGTGTAAGACAACTATTGAATTTCCTCACTGTTCAAGGCTGAAAATCACTTACGGTTTATTTCAGAAACAAATGTCAAATAAAACGGAGCACAGCATTTGAAAATATTTAACAGAGGAGGGTGTCAAGCAATCAACATGCAATCCAAATATGTTTTCTCACCCGGTTTTGTCAGGTGTTTCATGTTATTTTAAGAGTGGAGTGTGCCTGCTGTGCGAAACGCCCTGTGAGCTATGATCATCCGATGTGTCTTACTGATGTGCAATTCTCCAGACGACCTTTATTGACACGCTGCAACGTTTTTTGACAAACTGATCTGTTAAACTACACCTCGTATGACAGATATAATTCCAGTGTCTCTGCTTGCCGACATGTGTTCCTGCTTGGCTGTTGTCATGTTATAACAACGTGCTTCAAACGTTTGTGACGATTTATTCAATTGGCCTGTGCCACTGAACAATCAAAGACTTGAATTCTTATTGCTGCATGTCAAATTCTGTTCTGGTTGGGAAGTGCACGTTTTTTCTTTACTTATGCAGTGATGGTGTTCTTTTCAGTTTGTATACTGAAGGGGTGTATACAAGCTACAGCAGGGGTTCTCTGTGTTTTTACAGGCCCTTGGTGGATGGAAAGATTTAGCAGGGCCCCCTGGTAAATGCTGCATTGTATAAATGAGTGTTGCATTTAAAGCCTGGCCTATTATAACACATTATAGAACTGTGCTTGCATTGTACATTACTAGTAATTATGTTGATGGCTTGGCAGTTTCATATACATTTCATTTTATATGTACCTTACATTTATGTATTTGGCTGATGCTTTTATTAAAAGTGAATTGCAGTGCATTCAGGGTCCTATACATGTGATCAACTGGGAATGGAACCTGTATATATATATATATTTGATGTTTTTATTACTTATGGAAATGTTAGGGATATAACTGGGTATAATTGTTGGTGTGAGTCTTACAGACTCAAAGATTGTGAATTGAATTGCGACGATTGGCTTCAAATATTGATTCTGAATTTGCTTTTATTCTGTCAGAATTGAGTGAAAAAAAGAACAGCTAGACAAAGACCACAACTTCACAAATCATAGATCTGTTTATTGATTGGGCTATATATATATACACCCTAGTGTGTAGAGGTCAAATCTCAAATGGCCCTTTGTTGAAGAAATGATAACCCAGTTATGTACACTACAATGAAGAACTGAAATCACATTTTGGAACAGATCTGAATGCAGCATTGGCCTCAATGAACATTTTAAATAGACCTTGGATATTTGCAGGGAACACAGTATAAATGCTATCAGTTATGCTCGCTTCACGCTTCTCACTCGGTTTTCTGCAGTGCTCTTTAAACATTAATAGTGCCAAATGTCAGGCCTCGCACCCTTCCGTCTTCTTGTGTGTTTGGATTCTCTGCAGTCCTTAATCCTGTTACTGGATTACAAGTTTTATTCCTCTATTTCTTCTGTTCCATTTCCCAAGCACCCCCAACACTGCAGTGCGTTAGGAGGCCGGTGTGAGGATTAGCATAACATTACTGAGGTGTGGAGTCATACTACACTGAAACACGACTGTGTTAGAACCGGGTGAAGGAACCTCAAAGGTCTTTGGGATCCTTAGTGCTACAGTAATGTATATTCAACAGTAATGTATATTTAATGATTGTGTTAACTAAAAACAGATGAGTCTGTGAGGAAAAGGATTGCATATAACTTTTCAACTTTGGTTGGTACCCGGCTAACAGGGAACGTTCTCAAAACGTTGGCTAATGTTTGCATAAAGTTCTCTCAAAGTTATCAAAAATGTTAGTAGAACGTTTTTTGTTATATATTATGTATTTCAAAAATGTTATTCTTAGTAAAAGTAGTGGAATGTTTTAACATTACAGAATTTAACGCTATTAAAACCAAGCAATAGCGTTAATACAATATCTAAACAAAGCTGGACGTTTTGAACACTCCTAGAACTTTCAAAATATAATTTTTACATTTTTGTTACTTAATGAAGACATTAGGGAAATGTTTTTACAACCTAAAATTGTTAACTGGGTAAGCAATTCTATCACAGCAGTCTCATGATAAAACCTGTAATATTAATATCTGATGAGTACACATGCATATTTAACCTGTTTATTTACTGTGCTATGCTTCCATTGTACATGCATTTACTGTAAACATGGTTTCTTAAGTCCTAATAAAGAATCTGTGATTATCGATAGCGTGCCACATAGAACGTCTATTGACGTAACTTGTTTTCTTTAAAGAAATCACTGTTAAAGCTTAAACCTTTAGTTTGTCATGTATACATAGTGTACAAGTGAAGAATGTATTTTTAATATCTGATATATATCACACGCTCCGTTGGAGGGATAATGATGCATTATCAGTGAGAATGAATCGAGAAGAAAGTTGGCCTTGGAATGACCCTACACTGACAAAGAAAGAGATTTAATTGCTCTGAGCACAAACACACATGAACACACATTCATGTAGCTTCATTGTGGTTCTATTCAGGATTCTTATGAATGTTGGACTTTATTTAGCTTCACTGGGTGGTAATTTTTTTATATAAACACAACATCTGTGGACAAAAAACGTTCCTTTATTTTTGTCAGTCCATCATTTTGTCTTCCCATAATTCCATTGTGCATTACAAAAGAGTGTCTTATAGTGACCACAGTCAGTATTTGAGAATGAGAGCTGTATTAACTAACAGGATTGAATTGAGCAGGATTGACCAATGCATACAGCAGCAGAACAGAGGGTCGTTTTTCTGCCATTTTTCATAACTGGAGTCAGACTGACAGCTGTAACATTAGTGATGAGCACTTGTCATACGTATGGCAATGACATGAAGAACTCCTCGTTGGCCATTTCGGTTCTTGAACATACAGCACAGGTCAGCCTAATGAGCTCGTAAAGAGATTCACAAAAGAAAATGTATTATTTACAACCCTCATGTCAGTCCAAAACACAAATACTGTTATTTGTTTTCCTTGGACTATTTCAAGAGTCTTGTGTTCCACAGAAAGTTAAAGCATACAGGTTTGAAATGACAAGAGGGTAAATAATAACGGACTTATAATTTTTGGTGAACTATTTCTTTCAAATCTGGTTATGGCTTTTGGAAAATTCAGCTGTATTTGTTGAAATGCAGTCTTTATCATAACCAAATTGTTTGTGAAACTTCTAAATAATTAGCATTCCAGTCAGGTCTGATAAATGTCTTCTTCAGCTGTGAATGCACTCTTTGTTTGTAGCATCCAATCTCTGCTCCCAGAGAAAGACAGCACAGCTCTGTTACTTCCCGGCCTTGTCCATCTCTCTGCAGCCTCTCTTGGGGAATCTTTTATTGGCTAGTCTCATTTCTTGCATCTTCTCTTCTATTCTCATGTCATCTGTTTTGTGCAGTGTTCCATCGCTGGAAGAGAGGCTGATGTTCACTTGAGAGTGACGATGTTTACTCGTTCTGGCTCAATAAAGAGAGCTGATCCGAGCAGGGGCCGAAAGCAACAGTATTGATCTATTTGGCTTGTGGTTTTGGAAGATATTTGCAGTTCTTTAATGACACAAAACTCCTTCTCTGGTACTTTTAGCACCCGACACAAAGTGATGACGAATGTTTGCACAAGGATAAAGTCAGGAAGGTACCGTAAGGTTGTTCAAACAGTCACAGGTTAGATTGTCTGTCAGTTGATTGGCTGGAAGTCATCTTATTTTAATATAGTTGATGGTTTTTATCTAAACAAGTACAATGTGATCGCTTTATATAGTCACAGTTTTCAGTGTGAAATATGCTTATTACTTTAGTCTATGTTTCAGATTGGTTTCCGCGGTTTTTCTTTTTTGTTACTTTCTTTCAATTAAGGGGTAGGTCATTGAGGTTTGTTGAAGCATTTTTAAAAAGCTGTTTTGGTGATGTAATGTTTGTGATTTAAATGAAATATGAATTTATCTGCGTGTCACATTTTTTAGCATGAACTTAGAACACTCGACTGTAAAATAACCCAAATTGCTCTACTTCAGTAAACACTGGAAAACACTGGAAAAACACACAATTATTTTCCCGTTAGCGATTGTGGATTCTACGCACTTCACTAATAAACAGAAATTGTTTCATAGTATTTAACATTCTGGAACAACCTTCAGCCAGTGGCTGGTGTGGGAGGGGGTACAGTCAATATATCGGCCTGTTGCATCAGCTCACAGTGCCCTCATATTGATTCTACCTGTCTGACAGGAGGAAAGTTCTCCACATGTAGAAAGAGTAATTCTTTCAATTGGAGAAGCATTAAAGTACTACGTTATTAAAAAAAGACCTTGATGACAGTGATTGTGAGGTTGTTTGTACCTTTTCTTCCATTATAAAAGGAAACCATCACAGATGCCAAAACACAAGAACAAGTGTGCATGTGTGAATCAAGGTAAAGTGTGTATTAGAGGGAAGCTAAGCTTGTCAATTTTAAAATATATAAGAAAAATCATATATCTTCCATTAGATATAGGCTATGCTTTCAGATATTCCCTATATCCTGTTTCACTTGAAAATCCGTCAGATTATGGATTAAAAAATGGAATTGCAAACAGTAGACTTGTACCATGAAAAATAAAATCACCGGTGCTTAATCTTTTTTTGCTCTTTCTGGAGCTCTTTTGCAGTGGCTGAGCAGCAGATGCATCACGGTTTGAATATCTGCTGAATTCCCCTTATTCTCCTTGTTCTGTTTTCTGTCTGACTAATTATAGCAGGAGGGTCAGTGGCTCCCTGTACACATGTAGAGATGAATGCATATTATAGAGATGTATCTGTATATTATAGAGAGGCATCTTTATACAACGCAGCCAGTCTCATTTAGTTGTGTGTATCATTATTCAAAGTGATGCAGATGAAAATCCTGCCACTGTGCAAATGAATTATTAAATACTCTGAACTACCAGAGAAGGACAACAGGGTCTTTTCGTTAAAGCTCATTAGTTACGTTACAGTGGCGTTTACAGTTCTCTTCAGCTCCTGTGGGGAGGAACGTAAATTACAGATCGGGTGATGTGGATTTAGGTATGTGCGTGTTTGGGCGTGGGTTCAAGTTCGTTGGCGGGTGTCCCCAAAGGGCACTGTTTTTTAGACAGATGCCCTGGGGTATTCAGCTCTTTGACCTTCTCACATAAAAGTGCTTAATAAGTGAAGCACCGACTGTATTTACCGCTAAATGGCTGCACCGATAAATTGGCTTGAAAGGCAATTAAAAACAGACACAGCTCCTCCCCAGCTGACCCATTCACTTAAACAGGGGGCCATAATCACACTCATTTCCTGTTCCCAGAAATACAATTACACCTGTGGCTCTGCCCTTTTAAACCAGACCTGATCTCTGCACGCATCACACCAACTAAATACGTCTAATTTATCTACCGCACAAGACAATAGGATTACACCTCGAACCACGGCGAGTTAATGATTCTAACGGACAACAGCTGAAAAACAGAGATGTGGCTTATTAAGATAAACGCGGCCAACACAGAAAAGCCAACACAGAGTCTATGTGCACTGCTAGAGCTTCTAGACACTCGTCGTTAAAGTCACCACAAAATCAAAGTATTGTATTCATATTTTTTATGGAATTTTACAGAGTTTATTTTAAATGATTCATTCGTGCATATCATTTTAAAAATTAAGGGGCCCTCATAATCTTTAATCAAAATCTGAAAATGTACTTCCCCGATGGAACAGAGATCAGTCTCAGATGATGTCAGTCTGACCGCTTGGGCGGAGCCTCAGCTGTTAACCACTCCCCAGAAACTCATTCATAGTCATGTTTTTAAATTCATGCTATAAATTTAAAAACACCTACTAAAAACAAGCCATGCCCTGCATTTTTCCATTTCACTTTGATTTATGTCAGAACACTAAGAATGGTTGCAACTTCTAGTTCACTTGTGCTTTAAAAGAGTTCTTTACATTTGTCTGTTGCAGTGGTTTCTTTCTTTCATGGAACACAAAAGGTGAATTGAATATTCTGGCCATTGTTTTTGTTACATAATGAAAGTGAATGAGGACTGTGTCTGCCAAGCTCCAAAATAACAAAATGGAGCCATAAACCTTACTTGTGCAGTATATTTCACATGTTCTGAAGTCAAGCATTAGCTTTGTGTGAAAACCAGACCTAAATGTTTGAAGGTGTTCTATAATGTCCTCAAGTGTGCATCTGGCTGTAATTCTCAGAAGAGAGCATGTCCAAGGGTGTAGGGCCAGGTGGCTTGAACAAGTGAAACTGTAATGAATTTATGGCAGTAGTGACGATGCCCAATAAACACCAGGTGCACCTCATCATCAGTGCTGCCTGTGGTATTGCCTATGTGTGCACGTGTTGCTGTGAGGCTGTCTGTGGGCCAGTGGTAGAAAGACCAGCATGCAGATGGCTGAATCCTAATTTGCATACTATCTGTATAGTGTTAACGAGACTGGTAACAAGGTTAAGATTAATACATCATAAATCATACAATGAAAATAATGTAACGTATTAATAAGCAAAAATGTCTGGATGGTATACTATTTCTGGTTGATTTGTATGTGTAAGTATGAATCCCTGCATGTTTTTTTGAGCTAACATTGCCAACTGCTAGTGCTAAGAAAGTAGAAAAGTTTATGACAGCTGTCGTTCGCATTTCAGTTTGAAAAGTTTGAAAAATGGAGCAGAATGCCAGGCCAAATCTGCCACCGGTCTTTAAATGTATGAATCTAAAAGTGAAGCAATAAGGAATATGAAGATAAAAATAAAGAAAAAATAATAGGTTCTTTGTCAGGCTTTTGGGCTCCATAAAGAACCTTTGAAGAACCTTCTGTTATACAAAATGTTCTTTGTGGTGGACAAAGGTTCCAGACTGTTAAAGAAAAAAGGGTTCTTTTACCAACCTTTGACTGGAAGGTTATTTGGGGAACCAAAAATGGCTCTTCTAGCATCACTGTGAAAATCTCTTTTAGCACCTTTATTTCTAGGCACGTGGTTGCTAATGTTTACGTGCAAATGCCAATTGTTTTTGCCAGAGGTGTGTGGTTAAATTGTTGTATGTCTGAATACTGTATGCATACTGTGTCCTACTACTGTGTTGGACAGTATGCACACAGGAATGTTCAAAACGTTCAGTTTTTTATTTAATAGTATTTATTCAACATTTTTGTGTTTCTTTAACAATTAAAAACGTTTCACTAACAATTTAAGAATGTTGTTTTTATATATATATATGCTATATAACATTAAAAAAGTTTGCTAACGTTAATGCAAGAAAGTTTGTTGATAATTTTGAGAGAATGTTAGCCAATGTACAGAGAATGTTCCCTGTTAGCTAGGTGTGAGACTGCTGGACATTAGAAGATCTAGTGCCAGCATCTGACTGAGTCAAAGAAGAGAAGAACTGTGAAGCTAAAGCAGAAAGACACGTCTGTGCTGAGAGAGAATAAGTGGGGGAGGAATATCAGAGGACAGCTTGGGCATAACTCTGCGTGTGGCTTGGGATATAAACTGTCTTGCAGGCAGGCTTCTGTGGGCCTGAGGAATGAGACAAGCTTGTGTTCTGATCGGATGTGATAACCACTGTATATCAACCACCAATGGATCAATACTACAGCACTACTGCCCATACAAACACCCACATACACACACGCCATAAAACTAAATCAAGCCAGTGATCACTCTCAGAAGTCTGAAAGATCAATACCACCCAATATCATGAAACAATCCATCTGCCCTGCAATTTAAATATTCATTTTCTGTGTTTATAGTAAAATAATTTGTTCACAAACATTTAAGCTTTCTTTGTTATAAAATGGCACCATTAATAAAGCAAAAGAAGATCTGTATCTTCATTTGACCAACACATTGTATCAAAGACGCTTTTAATAAAGGCTGTTAATGATAGTTGTAATACTAATATGAAAGCTGCAGTCCATAACTTTTGTCTCTCTACCGCCATCTCTGTTTGAAACATGAAGTTGCAGGTTACTTTATGTGCTTTTCTTTACATATATTGAAGTCAAATGAAGCCAAACTGACATTTTCTGGGAAATTGGACCCGACAGCTCAAATGCTCAGAGTCATTATTATAAATTTAACGGTGCGAAGTGGGGTAAGGTAAGGAGACTGTTTTGAACTGCAGCTGTAATAATGATAACAGTTGTTGTTTTAAACAGAATTGCACTTGTGCCTCGGGTATTTTTTACTTAACTGTATTCTTTAAATGTTTGTTTAAAATGCTGCAGATGTGGTTAACGATAAATTTCAACTATGGCCGATAAAGTTTTATTATATTGTAGATTATATTCAGTTCAGTTTTATTTATGTGGCAATTTTATCGTTGGTGATGAAGCTTTGTAGAATGCTGGGCATAAAGCCCCAGTCAACACACAAGCCAACCATGGCAAGGAAAAAGAAGAAATCTTGGAATGAGGCTCAAGGACAAACTGATCCTCAGTTGCTCCAGAACAAGCAATTCAGAGTTAGTAATGATAGTTTAGGAACATCTGCTTTTACCAGACTTTTGACTACCGGCATATTATTTTGGCCAGGAGCTGCCCACTAAACAGTTGGTATTTCAGCACAAAACCTTACATCTTATTCATTAACCACCCACAATCCAGCTTCACCAGGTGCTACTGTATCTGTGCTGATATAACACCGCCTCCTGCATATGTAAATTATATAATTATCACATTTCACAAACATGCCTTTTTCTATATAGATCTATGTATATATTTATGTATATTCTATGTAGTCTTATGCTGTAATATATAGGATATACAAAAATGTTAGTGCGGATTGTCTGGTGCAAATAACATGGTGATCTTATGACCTTTATGAAAAGTAAGTCATGGAGAAAATTTTGTTTAATAAAGATGTTTGTTTATGTTTTCTAATGATCGTGGCAGCAGCGATTCATCAAATGATGGATACGGGCGTCGTAACTGGGCGTATTTCCAGGTAAACCGCTCAGACTCGGGCTGTGAGGTGTGGAGTTCTATGCTAGTCTTGTTGAGCGCTAATTTTTTAGCCGTGTTTGTGCTGTTGGCTGATTTGCATAATTCCTTTCGTGATTTGGGTGCTAAAACATTGCAGATAGCACATGGAAATAAACAATGCTATTAACAAGCGCATTTCAATCTTAGCTCCCCCTACGCGTTTTTAACGTGACATTTAGAGGCGGATAAATCTACAAACGGTGATACAATTGTAGAATAGTGCCATTCGAATACTGCCGCAGCAGTCTCGCAAGACTGTTGAACAAACTTGAATGTCATTTTTAAAGTTTTTGTCACCACACAAAAACAGAAAAACAAAAACAGCAACAACAACAGTTGGCAAAATAATTAACAACAGTACACAGTTTACCCCTACAGGTAAATGTTTCAGACGCTGTGTTAATGCTAATGTAGATTGTTTACCGCACCTGCAAAGATGAACAGCCTGACTAAGGCAGTGTGCTGGATGAAAGCACAGAGAGGAAAACGCAATGGGAAACCCAGCTGTAATGGGAAGCCCTCGGTGCTTAATTGCCTGTAGGAAAAGGGAAAGCAGAGGAAAATTACAGTGTTCTGTTATTACGGCCCATACGGGCAGACATGTAGCTGTCAGCAGTCAGTGAGGTGTGTGTGACGCTACGCTGACGGACTGCCTCTCTGACAGCCTAATCTCCATCAGTCTGTCTGTCTGCTGTCACAGCACCTGTGGTGGTCTCTCTCTCTCTCTCTCTCTCTCTCTCTCTCTCTCTTTTTACCCACAATTCCCCTGTGGGTTGTTGGCTGTTTTCACATGCATGGCTAATAATTTTAAGAGACGTATTCACTAAGCAGTTACGCCACATTTGCGTGGCAAACTTTGCGTGAAACTTTTTGTTTGTTTTACTATAGCTATTACCATTTATTTTATAACTATTGTAAAATAATAGTTTTGAAGAGTTTTGAACCAGCAACACAGTAGTCTAAAAAACTGGTTGTTGAGTGTATTTGTTGTTTGTTACCATAAATAACTTACTGTATTGCATATTATTCACAAAACCAGCGCCAATTTACCCGTCTGCATTAATGTTACACAAATTGGATTCAGTACAGAAATAATACAGAACGCACGCTTTAAACACATTTTTCCCCGAGTATTCCCAGCTAACAATTTTAGGTTGTAAGAATGTTTCTCTAACATTATAAGAATGTTATTCAAACATATTTTTTTAATTATGTAATGTTTTTAAATGTTCCACTAATAACTTAAGAATAACGCTTTGATATAGATATTTATATATATGATATATAGTGTGAAAAACTTTTCACAAATTTTACTGCAACAATGTTTTTTGATAACAGAGAGGACGTTTAGAGCCAAAATTTGAGAACTGTTCAGAAAGACTGCTGATGTATCTTTTATTTCTCTCTCTCAAACACACAACTACTGTTTGGGATATGTTGGAAGGAGAATTGTTAACCCTGAATCACCTATCAAGATAAAGTGATCCTGTCTACCACTGAACTTTACTGAAATTAAATATTGATTTGCATGGTACAAACAAGGCCAATTTTTATTTTTCCGTATACTTGCTCTAATGGACTTTACCAGGCTGACTGATGGACGTGAATTATGTTGAACGTGAACTAGTCTAATAGGAAAGATGCAAGGCTTGATTAATAGCTTTCATTGAAAAGATAAAGACCTCTGTTTGTACAGAATACATTGCATTGCTGCAAAATGGGCTACTTTATGCCATTTAGGGTAATAATTGCTTTGTTTCAATTTATTTTGTCCATTAAGGCAGTGACTTCAGAGAGGAGAAAATGAAATGTTGTAATTCATATCTAGCGGCTCTAATTTGTGTAAGTACATAAAATCTCAGGAATAGCTAGCCAAAGACGGGGCAGGGTTTAATGAGAAAATACTTGTTTTGCATTTCATTGCTCGCCATTTTTAATGTGATAACTCTGGGTATTAAAATATTTTAGAAAGCAAATTAAACCATTCTTTCCCGTCTTTCTTCTTTCTCGTGGTGGATGTGTAAAAAAACGCTGATTTCCAAAACATTTCATTTGTCCCCTGCTGACAGAGCTGGTTCAGTTCAAAATCACTGATATTTTATGGTTCAAATTAAGGCTTTAAGTTGGACAAAAGGTTGTTATCGGCATGACCACCTGCAAAAACACAAACAAATTCTCATTTGAGTCGTATTTAGCCATGCATCAGTGTATATGGATATGGTTTGTTCTCCGTGAGCAGTGCATATGGTCTTATCTCTCTGTTCCACAGTGATGAATTTACTGCATTCTGGGATAATAAATAAGTTCCCCGCAGGGCAAGAATAGCATTCCAACATGACAATTACCCATAATTCCACACCCGGCAGTATATGTTAACATCTGTTTACTAAAGAATGTTCTTAAAGCTCATTGTTTCACAGTTCTGTTGAGATTCATAAAAATGCAGTGTTTGTTTAGTAACAGATTTAAACATTTCTATATTTAATGAAACAGTAAACTGTGGGATATTATTTAACTGCTCGTGCATACATACATCTTCCTCTGAGCTACATACATTTATTCAATTTGTGAAGGACTAAAATGGCTGAAAATACAGTAAGATAATTGAATAGTTTAAGGTTATAAGACAGATGCTTATCTTGCCTACTGCTTCTCTGACTCTAAATTGATATTGAAATGAACCAAATTTAAATATTAAATATAATTTAAATATTTAAATCATTAGAGCCAGCAAATTGAATGGACTTCAACTATAACCAATCATGGGCCTAATGCAGTTTTACCCAATCGCTATTTCACATGCTAAAACATTCATTGTGTTGCCACTAGGCAGTCACACTAGACTTTAAGCAAAATTAATTTGGACCCTGCAACAAATCTAGATTACAAGACATGATATCACAGTCTAAGGCTTCTCTCTCTCTCTCTCTCTCTCTCTCTTTTCTCTTTTATTAATACTATTAAACCTACAGTTCCAGTGTGTATTGCTGATTGGTCAATAGCAATGCTTTGTTGATGATAAAATACAGCTATGACCTCATCACCAAGCCACTCTTTCAATTGCTATGCAGCATCCATGTGTGATCGATATTTACAGTTTGTTGCATGGCAACGTTCTGCTACTGCTTACAGGTACCATTTACACCTTCAGTGTGAGTTAATAGTGTCTGCCTTGCAATAACATCTGTGTAAAAACTGTATAGAATATTCACGCGTAAAATAACCAACGTCAGGCAGCTCTTTAAATCCCAGGTACAATTTTATTCGTGTCATTATGTCAGTGAGACAGACAAAGTGACAGAAAGATTAAGTGTGCGTTCAAATAACTTATGTAACCGTTCTGGGAATTTCAAGGATAAGATATTCATAGTATCCCAACCAGTCCCGACTTTATACACCCAACAAAAATATCTTCTTTCAAGCAAATTTGTGGTGTATAAAATTGAGTCCATGAGCTGCAAGTCAGTTTGAAATCACCTCATGTCAGTTCTTATGTGCAGTTCAGTTAATAAAACACATATGTTTGAGATCCTTTTTAAGTTGCAGTGAATGCGCCGGACAGAGATTGGTGTTTATGAGGCGCATGGACTCTGCCTTGTGCCACTTACGTTTGAGCAGTTCCATCTAAATGCCAGCATGAGTACCATTTCCCAGAACTGTGAGAGGGCCGGGGTGATTTTACACTTCAGAAGTGATGGAAGCTCTCATCATACTCGTGTTGAGTCGATCTCCACCAGGCTGCTGCATCACAGAGGTCATGTTTCCCATCAGAGGAGTCCTGGTGCTCAGTTGTCACCATGACCCTAGGATTGACAGAGATTGCAGTGAGGTTATGAAGCAGGAGCAAAGCGCACTAATAATCGCATTTCTGACTGGAGCAGCAGGGTCACCGAGCCTCTGTCTAATCAGGGACACTTTTGGAGTGGATTCTGTGGTCCAAACTCCTAGTATCCTCCACTTCTTTAAAATCCTTTGAGTTCTGAACCTTTAACCCCACCCAAAATGAGCCAGGTTCTATGCAGGCGATTTGGGAAATGGTATGGAACCTCAGCGGAAACATTCACCACTGCGGGTGAATCTGCAGTATCTGAGGCGAATGCTAAAGCTCCCTGACTGTTTTTGCGCTTGGCTCGATTGCTGGGTTAGAACCAGAGTTCGATTCCAGCCCCCTCGTCCTGCCCCCGCAGGTCTTTTCTCACATTATTATTTGGCTCTGGTACGTTTGCGTCATCAATATAACAGTGAGTACTAGCAGCATTTTCCAGTGTAGCTAGGTAACAGCTAATGAAGAGAATGTGCCGGCGTGTTGTTTACTTCTCTTTTTTTTTAATTTGCTCACATGCCTTATTTCTTTTGCTACCAGAAAATAAAAAGTGAAGCAAAGAATTGAGTGAATTGAATGTTTTGCTCACAAAGGAATTTTTTTGGAAGCAAGCAGCAATAAGTAATTGACTATACTGCAGCAAATATACAGTAAATGTCAAAAGTTTAGGACCATTTACTCGTTCTGTTTTCTACATTATATAATAATAGTAGACTCATCAAACTATGCAATAACATAAATCTTTTATCAATTTAACTTTAAATCATTTTAAAGTACATAATGATGATTGCTTTCTGTGGCATATAATGCACAAACTGTGACAACAGTCATGTATTATTTGTGAACTTTGGTTCAACTTTTTGATAAGCAGTGTTTTGTGTAAGCAGAGGCTGGATGAAGCTGAGGAGAGTGTGCTGAGCCCCGGGCTCTTATCTGCTCTCTGCCACTGAGCTGGAGGTTAACAGGGTGGGTAAAACCACACTCGTTTGTCTTCTCATTTATCTTACATGTTACTGCTTTTCTCTTGAGAGGCCATTATCAGAGTGTATGACAGCTAGTTTTTTTATTATTATATAAGAAAGTTCCATCTCTCTTCAGCAACAGCTTGGTCTCTCTCTTTGTCTATCCACATAGCCAACAAAGAATGTTCTCCAGAATGTTGGCTAATGTTCTTTAAAAGTTCTCACAACATTATTAAAAAGTTCTTGCAGTAACCTTAGCAATACGTTTTTCAGTGTTACATGCAATTGGCCAATATTCTAAAAATGATAGAATATAAAGTTATTCTTAGATTAAAAGTTTAGAAAAAGTTCAGTCTATCTATCTGTCTATCTATCTATCTATCTATCTATCTATCTATCTATCTATCTATCTATCTATCTATCTATCTATCTATCTATCTATCCGAAATGCAGGAAATGAAAATTTATTAACTGAAACTAAAATGTTAACTAATTAACTAAAATGTATCTGCCAGTGTACATTGTCTATATCTTTCTATCTGCCTGTCTGTCAGTATGTCTGTCTTTAACTGTGAGAGCGGGTTCAGGCTCACAGTTTAAAAATAAAGGCTTCCTTTGGGCACTAAACCCTGTTAACAAAACAATAGCACCATTACAGAGACAAACAAAAGCTGAAGAATGCTGACACGCATCTCTCTCGCTGATGAATTACCTGAAATTGTATTCAATATATCAAGAGGACTTGCTGGAGGAACAGACCATAATTTGCTAAAGAATGAAACAAACTTTATTAAGCTGTTACCTCTGGATTGAGGTTTTGTTCAGGGGTTTAAGCAATAATTGTTGTTTAGAGGGGGAGCGAAACAGCTGTAACGGCACATCTCTGTTCATTTACAGTGATTTATCAGACGAATCGGCTTACAGAAGAGCTCCAGAGAGAGAGAAATGCAATGAGGCCACTGTCAGAGGAACAAATGAGAGCTTTCCTTCAATGTGATTAATCTGCATGCGTACTCTACAAATCTCTATCAGCTCAGAAATAGGGCAGTTATAAAAAGTCGGAACTAGCCGCACATGACGAAATATAGAAGCATTGATCACTTTTTTCATTTTCAGGTGAGTGTGTTCTCAGTTTATCACAGTGTTTATTTCCAGCACTTTGTCATGGAGGCCATATTTATTCCGTACTGTCACTCCAGCTAATAGGGAACATTCTCAGAATGTTGGCTAATGTTCTCTAAAAGTTCACTTATTAAAAGGTTATTAAGAAACATTATTGGAGTAATGTTAGTGGAACTTAACATTATTAATCATATATGTCAAATAAGTTATTCTTAAGTTGTTAGTGGAAAATGTTAAAGAATTAAACAAGTTAGAATAATGTTCTTATAACAAAGCAATAATGCTTATTTAACATTTAAAACATTCAACATAACATTTTTAATGCTTTTGTTACTTAAAGGAAACATTAGGGAAACATTCTTAACACCTAAAACCATTATCTGGGGTATTCCTGTACTGGCAACTCCAAGGTAAAGTTTGCATCTAGGATCTTCGAGAAGAGGTACTGATCTGTGATCAGCCTGATTTGTGATGTGCTAATTATACAACATACTAACTATAAACAAATTATTGTTAAGTAAATTACGGTTTAGTTTAAAACCAAAATTCTCTTCTTCACTTAAAGCTTTATGTTACCACTCCTCTCCAGCTCCGTTCCAGATTTTCTATTCCTCACTTCAATTTCTCTGGCACATTCCCTGGTGAAAGTAACTTAGCTCAGAGCGATCCTGGAGCGAGAGAAAATGCTGATGCTACACTCCTCGCTCAAGGCAAAACCGCACAAGTCCATTGCCCGTTCTGTTTCCACACCGCTCATGTGAGCACAAACAAACAGCATGAAACGGTCCCTGTGCTGTTATACTGAATATCAGCACTCTCAGGATGTCACGTTATAAGTCTGCTAACATGCTGTAAAAAGTCTGAACGAGCAATTAATGTAAAGTAGCTACTTACAAGTACACTAATGAAAACCAACCAGGTGTTTGACGTCTACAAATACGAGTCATACAAAGAGAGGAGCAGCACAAAAGAAATAGATGATATCCGTTTGGTGTAATGACAGATTTACATAGGATCAGTTTACCCGCTCTGTTATTTATGAAGCAGAGAATGAGAGCGAGATGGCAAGATAGAGAGAGACACAGAGAGAAAGGCGCCAGGAGATACTAGGCACGCTCGCATGGAGTGGAATAGCAAATGTGGGGAGGTAGATGATCAAGTATTCTGCTCATGCTTCTGCTTAGCGAAACTGGCAGCAGAGATTTCTGATTGGTGATCAGAGATACGCCAGAGCCATGATCGAAGCATCCAAACCTGACAGAGGAAGAATCTGAATTCCAGAGTCATAGGTTACACACTCACGCACACACATACCAGGGCGTTGAAAGCTAAAATCTGTAACTTTTGCCTCTCTACCACCATCTTTGTTCGAAATTTGTAATTGCAGGTTACTTTATGTTCTTTTAATTGTATGTTGAAGGCAAACTGACATTTTCAGGGAAATCAGACCGGAGAATGTTTTGAGCACTGATCTGTCATGTACTTGCTTAATAATTGATTTTTGTACATTTTCAACCCAAAAAAGTTACAGATTGCAGCTTTAAATCAGTGATTATGTTATACAGTATATCATATATATCAAAACATTATTTATGTATATACCTTAAATAGCTAGTGGAATATTTTAAAGTTACAAAATAAAAAAAAGTTTGAATAGCGAAGCAATATAATGAAGCAATAATGTTAATACAACGTGGACATTTTTTTAAAAAATAACTTTTAAAATAACTTTTTTGTTACTTAATTGAAATGTTACGGAAATATTCTTACAACCTAAAATTGTTAGCTGGGGTAGCAGATGGGGGATTAGCAGAATCATTGAAATTCAATTGTAATTCAGTTTGGTTCCGCCAAATGAAAAATAACTCCACTTTAAAACAATACTATCTTCTTAGATCTTAAACAAGCCCTGTCTGTATCTCTCGCATACCTTACCCAAATCTGCATTACCTTATGCAAACATGTTTTTAAGCCAAAAAAAGCATTTTTGCTCAAAGTATTGTTTGTGTTTATAGGACAGACTGGGTGTGAAATTGGGCGTAAGAAGAGCTGGTTGCATTTGCCACTTCCCTCCCACCATTCACTTCCTTCCGTCAGGCTGCGATATCGCAGGAGCTGCGCTGAATGGATTTGGCGCGTCGAGGCTGCATCAGAGAAATGGGATTTTATGCAAATTTAAGTTGACACGGGGGTGGGGAAGCACAATCGGCGTGTAAACTTGGCGAAGGCACGACCAGGCTTATTTCACACTGTGAGACTCAGATTAGCTGTATATTAATAATCCCCCTTTTTGGAGCAATATGAATGCAAAGAGAGATAATGAAGAAGAGGCGGAGGTAGAATATCCCATATTGATATTTGCATCTGAATCTGTTCTTGACACTGAATAGCCGGGATGTTAAAAGGAAGCCCATAATAGCCCAATCCAGTGTGAGAAAAACAATTGAACAAGCAAATGAAATGAAAGCAGGACCGCCTTCTCTATGAGGCGGAGCGGTAGCGTGTTAGCGCGTTAGCTGGCTTGTTTATGTCGCTGGTGTTGTTTGGATGTGAATAAATGAGTTAGGGTTTGGAGGACTGCCCTGATTGACAAAGCGGTAGAAAAAATAAAGCAAACCACTGAAAGATAAAATATCAGTGAGTTGGGTTGCAATTTATTTCTTTCATTTTACACAAAAGTACCATGGTACATTAATTTTATAACTTGGAACTCTAATGTAATGTGGTGGTGTTGTGAACATGGTAATACTGTAGCATTGGTATTCTTTCAAGAATCTTGAAAAGTAACGTAAATATAATGTATGAATGTGAAGTACTATATAATCTCAAAGTACTATTATATTCCTGGTTTGGGGCGTTTTGCCAGTTTATTTTGAAAGGACAAATAATGGTGAGAAGGCACGATCAACACACAACTAAAGCTGGATTCAAAACCCAGCTTTTCTGGATTCAAAAAGTCTTCCAAACAGCTCTTTCTTGAACACGTGTTAACCACTAGGCCACGGCTCCGACATATGATTTTTTTTTATTTCAAGGATTCTGTTTATTGGGCACCTAGATGAAGCTGTGTATGAGTGAACCTTGCTCTCAGACACACTCAAGGTCTTTCCGTGGTGCAGTGTGGGAACGTGTGTGTGTGTCTAGGAAGGATAAGCAATGGCCCTTGAGCACTGTGTATTTGTGTGTGCGTGGACATGCTTTGGAATTATCTCTAATAGAATGAGAAGGTAAAGCGTGCCTCTGTTTATTCTGCTCATTGTTCTATAAGTACAGTGGCTGTCTGAATAACAAATGCAGGCAGCTGAGGGCAATAGACCCGAACATCCATTATAGTGACGCATACCACACACAAGCACGGTTATATATATAGATCCATGTCAGGGGTCCTTATCCTCTGTTTTGAGAAAATACCTGTTTACTTAATACCCCCCTCTCTCAATGTATATATCTATTTCTCTATACCTCTTTCATCTCCATTTATTTCACAGGGGTGCACACACAGACTCAGGTAAACACACACTTATTCAGTTGTCCATTAGCAGAGAGAGCAGTTCCTTTAGCTCTGGCTCCTGTGATGATGTGTATGTAGATTGCCCATCTGCTTCTAGGCACTGCTGTCCAATCTGCTCTCTCACTCTCCCTTCTGTCTCTCTCTCTGCATCTCTCTCTCTGTGTATCTCTCTATGTGACTTTGATTAGTAAGCTCATTGGAAGTCCATCTGTCCTGCACAACTATCACCACATCTATCACAAGTGAAATCGCAGGCCTCTCAGCTTAGGCAGCTTTTGCCCAAGTTTGATTGTCATAGCCTCATGAAAACTGCGTGTTTGCATGATTGTGGGCAGAAGGGCTTGATTTATTTGCTTGATTTATGTTTCTTTCTGAAGTTTTCAGATTATTTACGGCAACCTCAGATGGCATGGCACCTCTAGGAAGGTTAAAGACTAGGGGAATCTTTTTATGTCTTGAATAAAAAAAGTCATGTTTGGTAAGGAGTTTGTAAAAAAAGATTATAAAAAATTTCACACCCTAAGTCATGACTGTTGTGAAATTCCCAAAGAATTTCTGCGGATAAGCTGCCCCGACTGTATTTTTTGGGATTCAGTCTTGTATGGCTTCTCAGTGCCCTGCCACACTGCTGGACAGATAACAAGTTGATCCTTCCTTATGCTGAAACTTCACAGAGGGCCCAGTCAAGCACACAGACAACTAAACCTCTTAGTGTCCTCTCACCCAACCAAGCCTGACACTGGCACCGCTGATGCAGTCAAGCATGCGGCCGTGGACCGAGTGGCTCGCGCAGACCTTTCAGATAGATAGGCAGATGTTATGACATCTACTGCCTGTGGCAGCTTCCGGGGAGGCCTGACAGAATCATGACATGTGAGACGTGGTTTGGACTGAACCACTAAAGAGCTCCAAAGTTAGAAAGTCATTAGTGCAAAAACCTTTTCCATTAATGTGCATTTGATTTGATCTAGAATAATTGATGTGACATTTTAGATTGAATTTGGACCTTGAATTTAAAGAGATGGTTGTTTTTAAAACGAAATTGTATTTCAGGAAACAAAATGGTGGCATAATTAGGTACAGTTTTTAACAGTATTAGGAAACTTTAAGTAACACCTAAAATGGAAGTAAACTATGCCAGCATTCCCAAGAAGTTTAGCAGATATGTGAAGCCCATATTTTTGTTAAAGGTATTGATTTACAAAACAAAAATGCGTTAATTATTTTGAGCTGTAAAGTTTTCTGGGTGAATAACTTCACGATGTAGTAAACTATTATTTTCCATTAATCTCCACTTTGTCTATTGCCTGGCCAATGTACTTACATTTCTGGGGCATTTACAGTATATACATTTTCTCCATATATAATATGAAAAAATGAGGGTCTAGTAAAATAATTTTTTGTTGTGGTAATGCCACAACGTAATCACAACACAAATGTTGTCTATAGAGCATAACTTTGTAACATCCTTGGATAAAGTAAGATCATACAGTATTTTAATTAGTATTGTAAAGTTTGTTTCTTGGGATTGAGAGTTCAGTGCCAGCAAAGTCTTCTCTGAAGGGGCCGTAACAAACAAGCGCCCAGAAACTGTCACTACAAAGTTACACAGTCTCCTTCAGCACAGGGTCAAAGCCTTCCATTACTGCTCAATAATAGGGCAAGTAAACCTGCAATTCTGAGAGTGTGGGAGGGCTGAGCAGTGTGATGAGGTTACCAGAGTGCAACCGGGCAGATTAAAATGCGGCTGCATCAATGCAAGAGTTACATTCACCCCGTTACCTCCTGCTGGCCCTTCAGCTGTGAGATAATCCAGGGCCTAATGGAGAGAAAGAGAGGGCAAGACATTTAAACATTAGCAAAATAAAGATTCAAAGCAACATTAGAACAGCAGAGTAAACGCTTGATATTTTGATTGGATCTTTGCAGCAGAAATGTCTGTAGGTTCTTAGAACTCCAGTTTAAATGTTGCTGTTTTAATTTAGCTTATTTATTTCTTTCTCGCTGTAATCTTTTCACAGTATCGCGTTCCTTTGGTGGAACTATTCTTTTAATCCACTAGAAAGAGTAGGAGATTAATTTGGAATGTGTTTGCGTTGTAATCAACACCCCTTCATTTGCATAAACCCCTGCAGGGTCTTCAGATCTGCTGCAGATTGGGTGGAATGCTTAGACAGACAGTTCTTTGTAGATAAAGAGAAAAACTCCGCCATCATTCCGGTCTGTAATGTGACCGGCTGTGAATGAAAGAGTTACATGTAGAGGCACGGGGACATGCACGCTTTTCTTTGCTAATGAGTTTTTGTCCCTAGATTGCCAGTGCCTTTTCCTCACTCTCAGTTTGTTGACCTTGCACTGATTAAATTCAATATGTTGACTGAAAGTCAACCAACCTGCTAGGTTGTAGTGTAGTTTTTGGAGAGGCTGCCAGTCCTAGCACACCTGGTACAGTACATTGTCATTTTTAAAGCCGCAATCCGTAACTTTTGCCTCTCTACTGCTATCTCTGTTTGAAACATATCGCAGGGTATTTGCATAGTTACGTTCTCTTAATGTAGATGACTTCTAAACAGCTGCTGTAAGAACAAGCTACAAATGCTGCATCTACAGTACCCGGACATTTGACATAGTAGCCAGATCTTTTTTTGGTTTACAGATGGACATTTCCCATGAAATCGGACACGACAGCTCAAATCATTTTAATAAACCTACCACTGCGAATGAGGGTACAGTAAAGAGATTGGTCTTTTTTTAATTAAAAAGGTTACGGATTGCAGCCTAAACTGAGAACAATTAGAACTCAACTTCACAACCAGCGATCACCCTACAGTGAGTTCTTACTATAGGTTCCTGTGGGGAATATTTGCATTGTGGTCCTTCATATGTTCTTCATTCCCTGCAAAAAATCATAACACTGGAAATGCATTAAGCTGCACTTGCACAAAAACATAAAAACAGCAGACTGCAGACTCAGCTCGCTATTGTCATAACTAGCAACCGTTTGACAAGTGCCTTCGGAAGTTTTACACATCGTTTTTTTCCAACAGTTTGCACTCGCTCTCGTTTTGTGGCCTGTAGGAGAAACTGTTCAGCTGAGAAGAAATTTAGACACTGTGACTTTCCTGGTAGTGTTGCCTCATAATTATCTCCTTTCCTGTTACTGTTGTTTGTTGCTTAGCCAACCTGCACTTCTTAGCGCTAAAGAGATCTACTGTAGTTTGAATCATACTTCACACTCTGTGGTCTGGTTTTCATTCATGATAAAATGCAACTCAGTGTAACGTAAGGTTGATTGCGACTTTCCTGCGTCTGACTCAGCAATTTTGCGCCTTTGGATGGCTAACCCTGGCGCAGCTATTTGTTACCATGCCATACATTACTGTGAAGAGGAAGTCGGGGCTTATTGTTGCGGCCCAGACTTGGCACGGCTCTGCTGATAAGGCACATTTTCATTAAATTCAAAATCGATTCAGTTATTATTAAACCTCTTTTCATTTATTCTCTCCCATTCCTCAGTACTGGCAGCGCACATCCCATCCCCGCGATGATCAATGCGTTTTGGGTAGAGTGTGTAGTCACAGAAGGGCGAAACAGGTTAACAGCTCGAATTTAAGGAAGTAAATGCTGGCATTTAAAGGGGCTGTAGTTTGAGTTGCCAATTGCCTATTCATTTTAAGTGTGTGGGTTGTAATAAGGTGATGGTTTCTGTTCTAAAGCGGTTCGTGGAAAATGAAAGACTTTCAGAGAATGTCATCGATTCAGAGATGTGCAGGAGCGTGTGGGGAGATCTCGATATAGAGGCTTGGCATGAATAATTGACCGCGTCTCTGCTGTTAAATGCATCAGGAAGTGGCGCTTATTAAACATGATGTGTTGTGGGCTATCACAAGAGGCCTGTATTTGGGTTGTATTAAAAATACATGCATTTTTTGCCAAGTGGGTACAATTTTTTCGTAAGGTAAAGTTAAACTTATCTATTATTGAGGCCTTGTTTGGCATTTGAGACATCCTCATGCCTTTCACAGAGGAGTTTTGCTTTCACTCTATCGGTGAACAGAAATCTGTTTTCCTGACTTTTTAAAAACAACACTCTCTATCTCTTTTTAACTCCTTTCCTATTAATTTACAGTTTGCTTGCCCTCTTTCCCTCACTGTTAGTTTAATGTTACTCGCATATAGCTACACCTTCAACTGTGCAAAAAGGTCTGGTGTTTTTTTGCTGCTCAAACTGGCCAGAAACTGCCCACTTACTGTAGATCATGTGATGCCACCTGACAGACATGTAAAGTGATCAATCACGGTTTGTTTTTACCAGTTACTTTTGTTTTGTTAGGGTTCGGGGATCCGAGGTTATTATACCACAACAAAATAATTATAAGTGCAGCACTTTCTGCAAATAATTGTATAGAAAACAGAGTGAAACACAGGAAATGTAAGAATATACACTACAGTACAAATTCTGTACACTCTTACCTGTGGAAGTCAGCCAGTCAGATTACTGCTTACTAGATGGAGATATTCTTTACCCCATGTTGTGTTCCTGTAGCTGCATTGTGTAAGCAGTGCAAAAGGTTTGAATATAAATATTCTGTAGTTTTAAGTTGCTTTGGATAAAAGCGTCTGCCAAATACAAAAATGTAAATGTCTGCAATGGGCAATCACATAGTTAGCTACAGGATTGTGGATGGTGTGTGCGTCTGGTGTTGACACTAGTTTAACATTCCCAATTTGATTTATGTATATTTTCGATTTTTGCTTCCCATAAACAATTTCCCACAGGTCGTGACACATAATTCAGAATGATGAAGGGGGACAGGGGTTACCACAGGGAATGAGTCTGTTGTCATTATTAATTACCCATTGGTGAGAATAGTTGGTTTCACAACTCATAATTATTAGCCAGGGACACTATGGGGTGTAATTATGTCATAAACATGAGGTCTTATCAACACTACTCTCTCATGGTGCTTTATATTCCCCTGCCAGGCATTGTATTAATGTTCTGTCGCAGCTGGCTTATTTGTGTAGCTTGCCTAAATGTTTGTACAACGCTTAGGGAATGTTGAGGCAGCACCACGAGGGATCAGTGCTGCACTCGTTCTGAACATGCCGTCAGCAAGAGGAAGATTCTATAGTCCACAAACTGCAGCCCAGTGTTAACCATTAACAAACACTCTTGCATTATATGTGTACCTGTTTTTCTCATGATAACTACCATTACCTTCCTTGATTCATTAGATTACTTGTAGATGTGTTTAATGATAGTTTTATTCTACAACCAAATTATAACAGAGGTTGACTCTCAACGTTTACAAATTCTGAAATACACAGACTACTTTTATATGTTTAGAATTTGTTTCAGTTGACAGACCCACTGCAGTAACTTCATGGACCCTCAGGGGCCTGCAGACAGACGGTTGAAATTCCTTGATTTACTGTAGAGTGTTGACATGTAAGACAAAATCCATGCAAACCACTCTGAAGCTATAAGAGAGTGGTACATGGTTTTATTCGTCTGTTTATGGCAATGCAAGTTGCAAATGCAAGTCATAAATCTACAAAAAGGAGCTTCACAATGCCATAGAAAAAACATTTTTGGCATATGGTTTCATAAAGATCCTTTAATATCTGTTTCACAAAAGGTTCTTTGTAGTGGAAAAAGATTCTTTAGACTATGAAAAGTTTGGGAAAAATGGTTCTTTTCAGAACCTTCGACTGAAGGGTTCTTTGGGAACCAAAAATGGTTCTTCTATGGCATCGCTGTGTAGAATCTTTGAAGAACCTCTGTTTGTAAGAGTGTATCAGTGTAGATATGCATGCTTTTGTTTCTCATCCGCATAAGCTTCGCTGTGTTTTCTCATTTAACACTTTTTGTCAACGCAGCATTGGACTTGCCGTGTATTGTAAGTCATTTTCATAAGGTGTGTTGACTCGCCAACTAGAATCCTAACCCTTAACCCTAACCCCTAAGCCTGGGAGACCAGTCACCTCATTAAAATGAGCATCGCATTTACAGAAAGCAAACATTACTGCAAGCACTCGTGGCGTGTTGCCATTGCATTACCCAGTCTTTCATGCAGCTGGAATACTAGATGGATTTGATTCATGACTTCCTGATTCTCTCACATACTCTCCTTTATTAAACAACACACCTGTTCTGGGGGGTTCAGAGCGTGCTACAATTGGGTCCTATGGGGTGTGTTATAAATAGGTTTTCTTTCAGAAAGCTGTACCTGATGGTGTGAAGATCTGAAGAAGCTCTCCATGACTCACTCCTGGTTTGCTTCTCTGCATGCTTTAAATGCGGTTCCGGGCCAGCTGATGGAAACAGGTGTCAAAAGTGAGATCTGGCTCGTGATTCAGTGCAGGCCGAGCCCTGCGCTCTGCTTCATTCCCTTCCACAGTGTGCACTGAGAGATGGTAAATAAAAGAGGAGGTGTCGTAGTGGAGATAACGTAGGTTTTACTGCTAATATCCGTCTCGGGGAGGGAGGCTGGTGCGGTTAATAAAACAGAGGAATGAAACTGTCACGGTATCTCAGTGCTGTCGCTGGATCTGATGCTGTCTCTCCTTCGGTTTTGATACTCGTTTTTTATTTGCGATCTGCAGAGCAGCTAAAGGACATTTTCTTCTGTGGGCGGTGGCTCAGGTCACAGGCATTAAGGGCAACATGAACAATTCATGCAGGATGAGGGAGTGCATGCATGTGTGCTGCATGCTCATATAAATGCAAGCACGGTCCAGATTTAAAGAATCAGCCTGTATTTTTTTCTGCATTACATTTTTGTACATGATACTGTTTTAAACATTTTTAAAAACAATAAATGCACACACACACACACACACACACACATAAGGTAAAAACTCCAGTCATAGCATGCTGTAGAAAAGGTATTTTAAATAGTCACCTCATGGGGTCACCATGTTGAGATCACATGACCAGGCGAATGCTCCTCACACTTTTGCTGGCGGTATAAATTAATCATTGCTAATTTCGGCCCTGCATGCACGTGCGCTCAGAGTGCTTTTGGACGCCCCCCATAGTTTCTTCTTTGTTACATCATACATCACTTTAATTTAGTTCCAGCGTACTGCTGCTCTGAAATACTTATGACAGAAAATTATCTAGAAAGCTCTTTTTTTCCACCCCGCTAGGAGGGAAGATAGATGAACCTGGCCTTGCGCGTCACACGCCGCCGTGCATCAGTGTTCTAGCGCGTCCGTCAGGCTCGCGTAACCCTCTCTCCTTCGCTCACCTCTCTCTCTATTAGCCTGATGGATTGACCGTTCGTCCTGAACGCTGGCCCAAAACCGCACACGCTTCCTGCAAGCCAAGCATCCATTTACAGCTTCAAAGTCTATTTAGGATGTCGAGTCCTTTCAGTTATTCACCGCCATACTGGACTGCATATGGGGTTAAATAGACGGTCTGTAACAGTGCAGCGTATTACTTTGTCAAGTAGCCCTTTTAGCAGGATAAGTGACACTTAACGCGGGTGTGAATACAATAGTGTCTAGCATGTCTTTAAAAGAGTGTCATTTGAGAGGCCTTTTTATTGCCACAGAGGTAATGGGTGTATTGATGCACTTTGCAAAGGGGTTTGTCTTTTCAATACTATATATGTAAAGCTCCATTTCACCAAATTTCTATGTAAGATTTTTGACTTTCTTTTGTGTTTGTCAGTGTGTCAAGAGTCTTAAGATTACCATATTCAGATTATCATTCAGGATTTTCACACAACATAAAAAGTAATTTCTAATATAATGCCTCTTTTCAGAATACATAACATTCATAAAATGCATGCAGGGACCTTAGCTATGAATTTTGGGGCCCCTAATTGTATGCTGCAGTGGACCCCTTACCTGTTTGTGTGTAATGGAGCGCTACTGCCTGATGTGCAGGCGACCAAACTGTTTTTTATCATCCCACCACCAAATAATACTAAATGGAAAATTCTCTATATTTTTGTCATCACACTTCCCTGATTTTTTTATTCTTTTATCTCTTGATTTTTGTATGCCTGTCCTCTCATTTGTATTCCTGTATTTCTACTCTTCACTGTTATTAGGTTCCTTTTCAGCATATGACTTGTTTTCCTAAGCCTTATGGCTTATCATATACTTTAACCTATATATTATATCAATGCTATATACTATTAGATAGATAGATAGATTGCTCAAGTGCGCCATCTATGGTGGCTTTAACAGTACATAGTAAAGTCATAAGGTGCCATGGCTCTTTTTGCTTGATTTTACAGCGGTAACTGTATGTTCAGCCATTTCAACACATCGTGCAAATTTAACAGCACTTAATTGTATTTTGCATTAAGAAGGATGTAACTGAGTATTCATATGTTTCTCAGATGTGTTGGATCATAACGGAGGCAGATCCAACACAAAGGAGGCAGCTGTTGAGTGTAGTCTATTGACAGCCCTGCCACTTCATTACGATTTTCTGGGGCACTCAAATCCTCGTTTCCTTGCAGAAATGCAGCTTTACATGAGTTACATTTGATCATGCAGTTTGATTGGCAGCATTCTGCGCTTCTGTTTGCTTGGTCTTTCTTTTGTGTCTTGTTAACTCACGGCTCTAAAACCAGCGTTTGCTGTAAAGATTTTGATGGAACCAGTAAAAACAGAATCGGGGCGATAACGGTAGCATTTTGGCGCACACAGCCACTCAGCTGTCTGCAGTGATGAGCTGAGGATTATATTAAATCCTCAAGATTATGAGGAAAGAGTGAGCAACATCTACTTCAACAGTCACACTGGTTGGTCCCATTAAAAAAAGATCTAAAGAGGCAATTCCATCACCTATAAATACCAC